>OY720273.1:16778196-17437595 GCA_963082995.1 Noctua comes
TACATGGGATCTAAGAGAAAAATCTGGTATTCTATGATATCCTTCTTTGTTGTGTCCATGATTCTTTTATATGTGTAAGATAAGCTTTGTCACTTCAACACTGTTATTATAAATGGCTTCAGACCAATCCCACAAGGTGCAAGTGGGATTGTATAAAGGGCCTGACAAGAGGTGGGCCAGTGTTTGTGTAGCAGTCACAGTTTTCTATGATGAAAGGACAAAAATTTTCATAAAATTTAATTCTATAGTACCTACTATTTTAAGACAAAAATACATAGTCTGTATTCAACAATGGGTATGTCAGAAATGTACTTATAGCACCAGTTATGTTTAAGCCCTAAGTTAAAAGAGGTGAAAATTCAGACTGAGCTGCTACAAAGGAGTTTCTAATGGAAAACCAATCTTTGCCTGATCTAGGAATTGAATTTTTTGCTGGCTCAGCATTAATGCTTGCAACTACTAGATGAAGCAGTGAAGTGGAGATTTTAAACTTAAAAAAAGGAAGTACCTGTATGTGCAATATTTGTTTGATCGCAGCAACAATATCAATGTCATGATTATCAAATATCTTCCTGTAGCCAGGCTGAAGGCACAGTCTACAACTTTTTTTATGCTCTTGATTTTTCAGTATATTTCTTAGAGATCTGTAAAAAGTAGAAGAAAGAAGTCATTTTTAAATTTTAGAAAAAGTGGAACATATCAAATTCTGATGTAAAGAATGATGTACATTTTAGACAGCAAGCTCTGGTCTGGAAACTGGGAAGTAGCTACTGTCTACCGCTTGTTCATTCAATGTAATAATTCAGCTTTGACAGCACCCTTCGGCTTGGTCCAAAGAAAACACTTTCGGCAACCATACGCAAAATGCGAGCTTTGAATGTGGAGTTGCGGACACCAGCCTGCTATACAACGGGGGTCAGAAATTTCGAAATGTTATTATTTTAGATAAGTTGTAAGGTAATTTTAATCATCTCTTTAAGTTGTTTATGTTCAGTCGCCATAAACTTTTGATTTAATAATTACGAAGAAGACCGCATAACTTGGGGAGGCGTCATATGTGGTCGCGATCCTCAGCGCTGATGGAACCATGAAGAAGACAGTGTTAGAGTAAGAGTTTATGGATGTGCAGTTACTTTGTTCTTACTTATTCTTAAACTAACGCCAAGTTGTGAATTTTCAGTTGCATTGTAAACATCTCTTACTTACTATAAAGTTTTTTTAATGACTACAAAGGAACTACATCATTTTCTATAAAAGAAACACACATCATTTTCTATGAAAGAACTTTAAAAGTATCATCTTACGAAACAGCTCTAAATATTTTTTCCGTGTTGTTTGCTCTAAGACATCGTATTTTGTCGAATTCACCTTTACTTAACTTTACTGAGACCAGTTTTTGGAACAATATAGTTGAGGCCATTTATTTATTTTTCAAATACTATCAGCAATAATATTGCTGATAGTATTTGAAAAGAGTGAGTGAAGTCGAAGTGTCGTGGTGAGTGGTGAGTGACAGACGTGACAGTTGTGATCTTGTAAAGATGACAGCCGGCAGCCACAGAGTTATAATTTTATTGTTTTTTTTTCAGTTGAGTGAGAGTAGTGAAACCACAGAAATAAATATCCCAGTTTTGCACCGCAGACATAGCTCATCTATACTAATATTATAAAGAGGTAAAATTTGTTTGTATGTAGCGGGTAATCTCCGGAAGTAAGGAACCAATTTTAAAAATTGTTTCACTGGTAGAAAGCTACATTATTCGTGAGTGCTATAGGCTATAAATTATAAAGATATCACGCAAATTAGCCGAGCTATCAAAATTTTAGCGGACGAAGTCGCGGGCGAAGTGCTAGTTGTTCATAAAACGGTAAGAGCGTCTAGCATAATTCATTTTATACCGAATTTCTAAAATGAAGTAAAAGGAAATAATCAGGTGCACTGCTAGACTATGGCTAGATTGGAAGCAAACTTCAACAAATTTGGGAAAAGGCTTGGCAGATAAATAATCATAGGTAGGTTGTAGTAGCTTTTACCATTATACTGCTTGCCACCCAACCCAATGCCTCAGTTGTCCACTTTGAAAGTATGTAAGGGCCCTCGCAACGGTCAGCGGTTAAGAGCAAATCGATCGACGTGCATGACATGATAACTAAAGCATGCCCCATTAATTAAAATCAAGGTGATCTATATTTAGCCATAAAACCACAACATTTGGTTGTGGGTGACCCCACTTGTTTGTATTTTTTATTTTGTTCTCCTGTATTTAGCTGAGACTGTGGGTAACGGGCGACTCCAACATGTAATTTTCGAGTAGGTACTCCCTTTCTTCTCCTAAAATTGTTTGTCCGAAAATCATTATGCATAACACGTTTGCTAATAAACTTCAGTAACCATAATGTTCAAAACGGTCACGGTGTCACGGCGTCCTGACCTACCGCGTGACGCAAGTCCTCACCGGACACGGAAGTTTCGGGAGGTACCTGTGTCATATGGGGAAGGAGGAAACGCCTGGGTGTCACCACTGCGAGGACCGCCCGGAGGACACGGTGGAGCATACGGTACAGGACTGCCCCACTTGGGCAGAGCACCACCGTGTCCTCACGACGGCGATAGCCGGAGACCTTTCACGCCCGGCATTGGTCGAGGCCATGCTGCGGGGCGAGACGGAGCGGGAAGCGGTCGCCTCCTTCTGCGAAGCAGTCATGCTCGCGAAGGAGGAGGCGGGCCGCGTGAGGGAGAGGACAACGTCCTACCTCCACCCCAGCCGCAGTGGTAGACGCCCACGGCGCCGGACGTCGGCAGATGATCTCCGGCCACCGTAGGCGCGGGCATGCGGGCGGCGAGTAATGGGCGCCTCGCTGTCCGACCATGGCCATGCCCGGGTCGACGGCGCGTTGTGTTCCACACACGCCTCAAAGAGTGTCAGCACGTAATGGACGGGGCCCCTCTCTAGAGGGCCAAAGCCTGCCGGGGTCGCGGGACTTATAGAATTACCGTGACCCTGGAACATAAAGGGCTATTGAAGGACACCGTGGATTTTAGTCAGTACAAGTCTGACAGTCCCTCCCGATCTGCCCTGGGTGGAAGGACTCATTTGATGATTTTACCAAGCTAAAAAAAAAGGGCTAAAGACAGGGAGGGCAGAGTGCGATTTGTCAAGTGTGCAAGAAAATATATGCACAGCATAGATTATCTATTTGATTTTGATGGAGTGTAGACAAAAAAATCTACAAATTAAAGGTCCCAAATCAGTTCTCCGTGAGTTTTTGCCTACATGCACCGGGAGAATGATTTTATTGCTAAATAAATAAATAAGTTATGTGACATTCAGGATATTGTTTAGAGAAAACGTACTATTTAACAAGTAATTGTTATTTCAAGCAAGGAACGAAAAACATACAATTTCAACGAGGAAAAATAAATAGTCGAAAAAAACTTGAACTCGAGGTCGAGTTCAAGTTTTTTTCGACTATTTATTTTTCCATATTTTCTTAAAATATCCAAAGAAATCGTTATTTTCTAGAAAATTGCTTTTTGCTTTGGGGTCACCCATATCCATCGCCCGCAACCCATGTTAATTCCTGGAACTAAATAGTTTTAGCTAGGGAGTAGATAGCCCTCTATGGTATAGCCATGATGTAAGAAAATAAATCAATTCATGTGTACCTAGCATTACACAGGCTTTATATTCATGCGACAGGCAGAATACTTTCGAGATCTTTGCCTTTTCGAATCTGAGAGACACTCAAAAGTTATTGGCGGGAAAGCGTCAAAATTATTTAACGTTACATTAAGTTCAGTTCACTTAGTTAATTTAATAACTGTGATAAATCGAGTGAAGTTGAGTATTAGCAAAGTTCTAGCCAATCAAGTAGGTGTAAATGTGTCTTGTGCAATCAAGTGGTAAAACATTAAATGTAACAAAATAGTTGCAACCAAAATGGACAAATATGAAATAAGATGCAAGATCGACGCTCTTCTGCAGTCTCAGCGCTCTGGTGCGAAGAAAAATGTAAGTCGACGTGACACCGACACCGCTAGAGTTTGTACGTTTTCTAAATAGTACGTTTTCTCTACTAAAATAACGTGCAATGTATTTCACGCACGTGGATTTATTTCATTTCTCATAACACGTAAGGAAATAAACGTATCCACAGGCCTCTTTCACCATGCTCAAGTAATGCTACTCGCCAGTTAAAGTCTAAAGTACATCGTTTAAACAGTCGGTTCTTAATGCTTTTATTATAACTATTAATATTCAAATCTTTGATGCCTTTGATACCTTATTGTATAGGTAAATTTGAGGCCATGCAGAATACACTCTCACGGATGAGAGCTGTTTTGGCACTATGTAAACGAAGGCTCCGATTATCCGATGACTTCTTTCGGAACCATCTGAAGACTACAGAAACAGTTGAATATTAGACTCTTAAATTTTTAAATAATAATTATAATAGGAATTCCTTAAAAAACATAATTTTTAATTTTAAAAGTATTCTTTCGATTTTAACAAAGTGAGAATTGAATGTCAAAAAAACTTCCAAACCAAAAATCATGCTTTTGAGTGTGTTAGTTTTTTTTAAAGTATTATTTATTTATTATGTTTTACGAAGTTATATGCACTTCGATAGACAAGTCTCGCAGTTTCATCTAGTTCCATAAAGTATTCAACACACAATTTAAACGTCGTAGACAGATCTAATTTATCCAATTGATGATCAAATAAATACATTCAAATATTCATATCAAATTAAAAAAAACGCACGAAATCACAACCGACAACTTTTAAATATTTAACCGTCAAGTAAATAAGCTAATTGGACCTGGCCAGTAACTTACGGGTCGGTTTATCTTATGAGTAGTGCTACTCAAACGTCGTCGTGAAATTCGTACATGAAGTTACGTGGGACTTTAACTGGCGAGTAGCATTATTGAGGATGGTAGAAGAGACCCTAAGCCTGTGGATATGTTTATTTCCGTACGTTGTGAGAAATGAAATAAACCGACGTGCGCGAAGCCAACCAACATTTTTAAATATTCTTCAAAATATAAACAATATATTAGCCAAACTTATACTGTCACTTACGGGATATCTTCCGTGATTGTTCATTATTTTGAGCTCCCGATATTTCGGCGCTGTTGCAAGCGCCATGATCACGAAAAATAATGAACAATCACGGAAGATATCCCGTAAGTGACAGTATAAGTCTAGTTGTAAACCGTGAAAGCTTAAAACAATATATTAGCCCACCGGATTCGGGATCAGGGTCCAAGCTACGGCGGTCAGGGCTCCAGAGAAAGGAACCTCCTAACAATACGAGCCGTGTTCAGGAGTACCGCTTTCTGAATCAAGCCCTTGATCAAGCTGCCTAACGAGAGCCTCCTCAGGTATTGATTGAGGCTCATGGTAATTAACCGATAGGCTGATAAGACTGTCGGCATAAGGATCGCTGAGTCCACATCCCACATGTCGACAACCTCGCGAACCAAGTCAAGATACTTGATTTACTTATCTTTCTCGGCTTTCACGAGGTTCTCATCATGCGTTTTGCCAATAATCATTGCGCACCGCTCTGATCGATCAACCACCACTATATCAGTCATATTGGCTACAATAATCCTGTCAGTGATGATGGATTGATCTTGGATGGATGGATTGATACTTTGTGATACAGCCATTTTCAAGAACTGAGTCGGGCACATAGGTATCTATAGTATGGCATTTCCGATTCCACATGTTTGTATATTAGAGCAAGTTGCTGATAAATAATCCTGGCTACAATGTTATATCTATGCAAGTACTCTCCGTTAGCCAGATGAGAACACCCGAAATAAAGTGACGGATTGATTCGCCTGGATGGTGGCATGCCCGACATATGTCAACCGTGCCGTCCTTCACAATAGATCTCCGGTAGTCATTCGTCATCATAACTTCATCCATAATTGCACAGACAAAACCTTCGGTTTCTCCGAAGAGGTCCCCGAAACGTAGCCAGGCTACGGACGCTGATAGGTCTACATCGGGCCCGGCCCGCAAAAAGCGTCCGTGAAGCTCTTTATTCTGCCATACCTCCCCTGCGGTCGTTAGTATCCAGCACTACAGGTTTAAGCCAGTTCTCTTTAGCCAAGGAGAGCGGGGTGAGGCCCTTGTCCAACGCGACCACGTCTCGATGCATGCCCACGTCGGCTTCTAGGAAATATTCCCTGAGACTGCATATCTCGCGATTTTAGAGAGTCGTAACCTTTAACAAGTTTCGACCCACACCTCTCCGCGGGATATACAGTCTCATAACCGAAGAACGTGGGTGATGCATTCGATATGCCGTCAACAATGTACGGACCCTCCTATCCAGGGCGTCTAGTTCTGTTTGAGTCCATTTGAGAATGTCGAAAGAGTACATCAAAACCGGCATGACCCAACCGTTGAAGGCATGCCCCTTATTTCCGCCTGATAAAGTACTATTAAATACTTTTTTCAGGCGGCCAAAGAAGCGCCCCTTCAACGATTGCTTCATGTCAGCAACATTGCCACCCAGCGCTTCCGACATACCTAAATACTTATAGGTTTCGGCTG
Source organism: Noctua comes (assembly GCA_963082995.1). Lineage (NCBI taxonomy): Eukaryota > Metazoa > Arthropoda > Insecta > Lepidoptera > Noctuidae > Noctua > Noctua comes. The sequence continues at coordinate 16,784,772 of OY720273.1, forward strand.
CTGAGAAGGATCTAAGATTATGGAATCGGAGAACTGTGTTCCAACAGATTCCACAATATCCCCTCGCAAATAGCGAGGGGAGATTGTGGAATCTGTTTATTTATTTTGTATTTATTTAAAAACATAATTTCAAAGCGAAGCTCTTGCATTTCAATACTTAAAATACCTAATATTAACAACTGCGCTTTGGGCTTTGTTGATACCGAACAGTTTTTAAGACCCAAATGCTTCTCCATACATCTGGTATATCGTTGGACATAACTTTCGAGCCATCTTTTCATATGGCGAATCCTTTTCTATTTTCATGTCATGAGTTATTTTGTTCCATAAATGATGAGTGTAGGCGTTTTCGACGTTCTGCAATTCTCCAGGTTTGAAGTATTCTTGGTTTCTGGAATAATGTAGTGGATACAAATATTCTGGGCCATAGACTTCAAGTCCTGAAAATAATATTTTAAAAACGTTGAGAAAGCATGTGTAAAGTCTGACGACAGAGCTTACTGTTATTCGAGAATCTCTTAAGCCGTGTTACGTACGCACTGCATAGAATAGTGCCAGATATATTGCGATTACAGACAAGAGAAATACGTAATGCCGTTGTAACAGGTGCTGTTAGTGTGGAAACCAATTGAGGTTTTATCATAATAATATAATAGCCGACCGGTATCTGAATTTATCTGGTTCACGTAAGTGCACTCATATTCAAACACTATAGGAAAATGTAAGCGTGATGTTATAAATAATTATGTCGATGAGATTTTTGTAGTACCAACCTTGACAAGTGGTAGTCGACCATTCTGTTATATTGGGTGTATTGCACATTTTGTCAAGTACTCTCGTTAAGGCGCCAGGTCCATTATGTATCCATATATCTGGTCTATACGTTGTTTTAACTTCGCTGGAAATTAATTCAAAAATATAAAATGAGATTGCTAAAAGGAAAAACATTGATGAGAAAGATAAAGTCGTTCACGTCAATTATCTTTATTTGTTGAACATAGGAGGACTAATTAATACCTTTTCACAAAACATAATTAAAATATATAGGAAAAATTAAATATGACAAGTAGGTAATGCGACAGTATATTATCTGCTTAGGTACGCATGTGGTGTGGACTCATGGGAATCACTTATCAAGAAAAATCGTTTTTGTTATTTTTTTTAGATCTCGTTACGAATTACTGAGACTTGCTAGTTTTCCTACGATACAAATAATGTGGACGCAGGTCAAGCACGTGGAAAGGTTCGTGATCATGGTGAGTCAGTGACCATTATATCGATCGATAGTTGAGCTTAATGGTCTGATAGTCAAGTGTCTAGATAAAGACTTGAAAAAGTGCTTGTTGAGCGGGTTAGGTCATGCACTTAATTTACAATGCATTTCTTTTTAAAATTCAATATTCAATGCCTACCTACATATTTACATTTTGCCATGATGGACATTTTCGCCAAACGCAATTGTAGAAAAGTCAAGCGCGAAAATATATTTTCGCGAAAAACGATTTCGGGCAGCGTTGACCCAGTATAAATAGACGCGACTCACGGGTTGCCTGTCGTTGTTTCGAACTCAAACTGAGCATTTTGTGTAAATTATTTCATCACCACTGCTCTGAAAACGGTGAATGTAAATATCGTGTCGAAATATATCAGACACCCTCTCACCGAGAGGACTTGTGAGGACATTATCAGCAAATAATGCATTTTCGCGCGCGTAACACTTGCACGAAAGAGACCTGCGCGAGGAGATACCAGTACTTGTGCGAAAAACTACCATGTTGGAAGTGTCCTTTTCTGTACACCTAACAACGTATATGCACAGGATGATCGGTTCAGTGGTTTAGGCGTGAAAAGATAACAAATATACTTACTTTCGCATTTATAATAATACTTAGGATAGAAAGTTGGGATTAGGACTAGTTAGTTAGTAGTTAGGATTGTATTGTGTGAGATTAAAATGGTTTATTGATAGTAACTTACTTGACGAGTGCCTCGACAAGTTTTCTACCTAGGTGATCCATAGAAATAGCGATGGCTGCATTAGCCATAGCCTCGTTCTGTTCCTTCGCTACCCAGTTGTGTCCCAAAGGCATCAGAGACTTCACGACCAAAAAATCCATGTCCAGATACACTCCTCCCCACTTGTACAAAGTCAAATATCGCAGGACATCAGAAGTATGTTCCACACGCCATTCGCTTTTATTGAAAGGTCCGTTGGCCAGCATGGCTTCCAAAGGAGTATTTTTAGCGTAATCAGTAATGTGTACCCTAGCGAACCTGACGTTATTAAAGCGTCGTAATATCGCGATACAACTCCTCTGATACACGATGTCGCTGACGGGTGCACTGAACATCACATAGACTTTTCTCCTTGGGTGGGCTCTCGCCGTAGACTCAATGGCACATGCCTGACGGGAGTTTAACCCACCGCTGCATGATGTCTCGTGAAAGAATATTGAGTTCGGGCTCGGAATAAAGTCCTTGTCTTCAGCTGACGGCAGTGCATCGTTCTCATCCACATAATGACACGAAATATTATTATCCGCAAAACCCAAGTACATGATCTCAGGCTGTAATAGTGTCTCATTTTGCGCGTTCATATAACAAATAGTAAGACCACTGAAAACTAAAAAACTTATTAACATGATCACATGTTTTCTTAGCACGGAAAATTGTTTCGTTGGTAACGAATACATATTATTATTTGAACGTTTATGATATCAACAATGACAAGAAGGCGGAAACATTTAAATATCACACTATCAAAATTAGATACAGATTTTTAGCTGTAACATGAGATTTTGATACAGATTATTACAACCACTTCTAAACGCACACTATTGTTGTACATCTGGTTTGTCACAGAGAACTTACGATTATATTATAGGCGGCAAAATTTTCCTCATGCTTCCCAAGTCAAAAGCGATTTGCCTGCTTATAATAGAAATAAAAACCTATCTTTTAAGTACATAACCGATATATTTAGTCGTTGATTATTGGATAGTCAGTAAGTAAAAACTAGCCTATTACATGTTAAAGGACATTCACTATCAGTTTTGAATATCAATTGGCTTGCGCTACTATTCTTTGCCATTCATAAAGTGCCTAAGCGTGAATTAATCTTCTATCTATCTATATAAATAAAAAGAGAAGTCCTGACTGACTGACTGACTCATCAACGCCCAGCCCAAACCCTTGGACCTAGAAAGCAGAAATTTTGCACAGAGGTTTCTTTTATAATGTAGCAAGGAATAAGGAAGGATTTTTCGAAATTCAACCCCTAAGGGAGTTAAATAGGGGATGAAAGTTTGTATGGAAAATCGTCATTTTTGTAGTTTAAACCATGAAAATTGGTGTTTATCATTATGGGGAAAAATTAAAAACCACGTGTTTCAGTGCCTTTCGAAATTCAACCCCTAATGGAGTTAAATAGGGGATGAAAGTTTGTATATAAAATCATCATTTTTGTAGTTTAAACCATGAAAATTGGTGTTTATCATTATGGGGAAAAATTAAAAACCACGTGTTTCAGAGTTTTTCCAAATTCAACCCCTAAGGGAGTTAAATAGGGGATAAAAGTTTGTAAGGAAAATCATCATTTTTGTAGTTTAATTAAACCATAAAAATTAGTGGTTACCATTCTGGTTAAAAATGAAAAACCACATGTTTCAGTGTTTTTCGAAATTCAACCCCTAAGGGAGTTAAATAGCGGATGAAAGTATAAATGGCAAAACCCGTTAGTTTTGTAGTTCAAACCATGAAAATTTGTATTAAGCCTTTTGCTAGGTCACTCACTCATCACGAAATATCGAAAACCACTTGACGTATAAACTTGAAATTTGGCAGGGAGGTAGTTAATAGTTAGTAGACGTCCGCTAAGAACGGATTTTGCGACAGGGCCGGATTAAGGAGATCTAAGGGCTCTCGCAAGTTTGTATGGAAGTCCTTCGTTTTTTGTGCTACAAACTTGAAATTTGGCAGGAAGGTAGTTTATAGTTAGTAGACATTCGTTTAGAACGGATTTTGCGACAGGGTCGGATTAAGGAGGCCTAAGAGTTCTCGCAAGTTTGGATGAAAGTCCTTAACTTTTTGTACTACAAACTTAATATTTGGCAGTGAGGTAGTTTATAGTTAGTAGACGTTAGCTAAGAACGGATTTTGCGACAGGGCCGACTTAAAGAGGTCTAAGGGCTCTCGCAAAAAGTCATTTATTGTTGTATACATAATGGTATTAGTATAAAAAGCGCCCAACAAGGTTCACTTTGAAATAAAGTTGTATAGCGCCAAAATACACCGATTTTTAAAGCCATATCGTCGCCTCAACGCCAATTAATTTTGTTTCGGACCTCTGCCGCCCAGAATTACAGCACCCAAAAGGACGCGTTTTGTAGTCATCAGTACATTATCACCTTTTGATCTGGCAGTCAGTTCTCACACAAAACATAACATCACGCCTTAAAGCCAGCAGGGTTGGGCAGACACACACATTTCGCCAGTTTTATTGAAGTCCCATGTAATAGGGGGTGAGCCTATTGCCATCAACCGGGCACAAATCCAGACTCCGTGGCTGCTACTGAGAAATTCCTGATGGGATAACCCAATAACACTATTATTATTATTCATATTATTTTTTCATTTGCATATTCATTGTTTAATGTTAAGTGGAAGAGTGGAGTCACCTAAGGGGGCGCCCAATATCACCCAATCTCACAAGGGGTCTCGGCAGATATAACTGGGTTTAATTGAGTAAACATGTTTCTCTACAAATTATTTTCTTTAAGTGAATTCAACGCAATCAAGCACAGATTACCGTATTTATACTAAACTACGCATTTTGATAAATCTCACTTGATATTAGGAGGGAGATGAGGGGGTCAAGCCAAATCTCACGACATCTCACCAAAGGGGGAGGGGGGTCGAAAAATCGCCTCACGTAATTAATGGACGCCCCCTAACAAAAGCATCTCCTTGCTTAAAAGGTGATCTCCAAATCGTGTGTTACAACTTTATGCAATTGAAATAAACATATTTTTACCACTTTGCCCGACGCCGGGAATCGATCCCCACGCTTAGTAGTCGCGCTTGCTACCACTAGACCAACGAGCCAGTCTCACACATGCACACCAAAATTTTCACGCGAACGAAGTCGCGGGCGACAGCTAGTGCATATATATGTCTAGTTGTTTGTCATTAGTACATTACACATTAGTAGGTACATCCAACTAAAGCCCCGTTCACAACTTCTGGCGATTAAGGCGATCATACGACTTCCGATGCGACTGTGTGCATCTGGATTGAGGGCCCATTTTTAAAATCCTTGAGATACGAAATAAGATTTATAGGGGAATTAGTTAAAAATAGTAAAAACTTAACACAAAGGGCCATAAATTTCTTAAACGTGAATTAAAACTGTTATGATCAAATAACTTGGGAATCAATCCCTCAATCCAGACGCGTGCGTAAAGTGGCATAGTTTAAATCTCAAAAAGTGGCCTAGTTTAAATAAAAATGATTAAATCTGAGTTAATCATTTTATTTAAGAATTTAGAAAAGATTTTCTTAAACATTTTAAGAAATTCCCAAATCTGTAGAATATGACATTACAAATTTATGGAGGTTTATCTAGGGCCCTCAATTCATTAACGTCTGGAGTCCAGACATTAATGAATCTCAGTCCAGACTCTGAACTGAGGAATCTGCAAAACTTGAATTTATCTGAAGAAATACATAATACATTATAGTTTCGCACTCTCTGTCGCAACTGTGTGCCGCTTGAGCGTGAAGCTTGTGGCCAACCGGAACTCCTTATCAACGCACACCAAGATCGTAGGTTTTTTCATTACGATACTATATGAAGTTGTATTGTCAAAATTAAGCAACGTGGCCTGTTCAGTGCGCAAACGCTCTATCGCTATCGCTAATAATATTAAAATCGTCTCATACCGGTTCGAGCAAACCTTTAAAGCTTAAAGACATTCAAGTTTACTCTGATGTAAGCTAGTCCGTTTTATCAGTGATAGAAACTCGCACTAGCCCCACTGTCGGCTGCTTATTTAACTTGGTCGAGATCTATACGCTTGGCAAGGTTAACTTTGGTGTAGCGACAATTAAAAAATAGGGGTTGATCGTATAAAATAAGTTTGATTGAAAATGAACTGCTTTACTGATGATATCCTATCAGCTTAGTTTTTTGGCACTTGGTGACTGAGGCATATACCTACTTAGTTTGTGTATTGTGGGACGATACCTACTTCTGAGCCATTTTCGCGTAAACAGAGTAACGCGTAACTTATTAGTGTTTTGAATTGTTATTTTTTGTTTTTACTATGGACACTTTTAAAGTTTTAACGTACACTTCATGCTATATCGTTCTCACATAATGTACCATCACCACATTAATGATGTAACCAAGGTTTTGTAAATGTTTTCTGAATTATAAGTGTCCATGGAGTTTCTTGCCCGTCCATAGAGATTTACGCTAAGGAATGGGCAACTACAGTACTTTCACAGTTTTTATGCCTTATGACTGGGACTTTAGCTACATTTCATTGTTGTATTTGTTTCGACAATTCAAAAGTGCCAGTAACAGGCCTACTTGAAATAAATGTTTTGTTTTTGATTTTGAGGAAGACCTCTGGGACAAAATATCACCTAACACGGAAACCGCTTACTGGGAAGAACAGTTCTGTGCTATGTACTTTAAAATCTGGAATTATAATTATAAAGTATGGTGATTAAGTTCATCATTAGCCATTGCAACAACTCAATTTTTGCTTGCGAGTTTGGTATGCCACTTTTTCTTAAACGGAAAGTCATGAAAGGCGGGCGTTTTGGAGACTACCTAATGTAATTATTGGCGTGCCAAAAGTGCTGATTATCAGACTGATTTTAAAAAATAGCTTTTGGTGATGCATATCATGTGAGATTCTGCTACGAAGCACCAATTGTACTAAAGTTATTATTGAATTTAGAAGATGGTATTTCAACGCACCTTCATTAACCAAATCTTCCACATATTGCAGGAAATGCACCCTAAACAATTGTACATTCGCCACCTGCTGCAGGGCGTTCTAACTTTCATAACAATAGAGTCTCGCTTGTCACTGGCACTGAGAATAGCATATTTCCCATGGCTTGCCAATGCGGATGAACCCTCGCCGCTGATTGCGCGGATCACGTCTGCCGGTAGTATAGTTTGCCTCGACAAGTTTCATGAAAGAAAATAGATTTCACCGGGATCCTTGAATTGTTCTCTATTGGTGCAAGGCGTCACCGATGTCTACGTAGTGACGATATATTTTCTGTTGCATTGCTCTGATATGAAATTCTTGGGATATGGTGATGATGGTGATAAATCTTATCGGAAGAGAAATGAATCCAAAATCGAAATTTACCTTCTAAAACCAAGTTTATGAAATCTGGTTCTATGCCCATTTTGACCCTGACACACAAAACACATAATTGTTGTATTTTCCGTCCAAAATGAAGAAGACTTTGTTCAGAGCATATTCCACAACTTTCCAGACGAGCAGCCAATTGGTCTCAGACAATGAGCTGCGTTTGCAATTTAGGGTGCTGATGAGGCTGCCCCGATTTTGTAGAAGTTCCGAAAAATTATATAATGTGCTCGTAATCATACTAGTTTGTACGAGTTTAGAAACAAACTATAAAAATGCAGTTTAATATTTGCAAATTTTTGCAGATTCGTCGTAGCAACGGAACCGCTGCCGCAATCAAGTCGGCCGCGCCCGACCCGCTAAGGGCTCAAACACAAAAACAAGCTAAGACGACCAACGTGCCACCGCACGGCAACGTGGCGTTGCACGTTGCGTCACGGTGCCGTGGCGTGGAAATCCTCGACGAGCAACGTAAATAATCACGTTAGGACAACGCAACGTGCCACGTTGAACGACGTCGTATTGACGGTGGCGCATTTGTAGAATTGCCGCAGTTAATTTCGAGAAATGGACCATACTAGACGTGTTCTGGAAGACCCCGCCATCCCCTTCGTGGTTATTTATTTTTATACCACCCAGAAGTAGGAGGCCCGTCGCAGGGCTCCGTCGTCCTCGACCTCAAAGTCACTTGAACTTGACCCTTATGTCATTTGACCTTGACCTATAACTGCTCCTGAGAATCACGGATCTTAGTTTTCGGGATTTCAACCTTGATCTCAAGGTCAAGGACAATGAGGACAAGGTCAGTGACCTTAGGAGAATCGCGGATTTTTACTTTAGGAATTTTGACCTTGACCTCAAGGTCCAAGACAGTGACGTCAAGATTGGCAACTTCAGGAGAATAGCTTATTTTGACCTTCAGAAATTTCACCTTGACTTCAAGGTCAAGGTCAATGATCATGAGGTGAAAGTCAATGATCATGAGATCAACTCCGCAATTCTCACATTGCGGAGTTCAACTTTTGGAATTTTGACCTTGACCTCTAAGCCAATGACCTTGATGTCAAGATCAATGATCTTAAGGTGTACCATGGTGTTCCCCCACCCTACTACTCCCACATCCCACCGGGTCCCGAAGGCTTGATTAGGCGATGAATTTTGGTGAAATTTTTTCAAGTCTTTTTTTCATAGTGCACCGTTTCGTATCCACTGACCCGTGTTCTCCTCCTGCTAATATTAAGGAGACGGATAAAGAAGAAACAGATACAAAAAAAAATACTGGATTCATCCATATCTTTCAGCCATATTTTACGTCACGACGACGTGCTGTGCAACGTGGCACGTTGCGTTGTCGTAACGTGATTATTTACGTTGCTCGACGTGGATTTTCACGTCACGGCACCGTGACGCAACGTGCAACTTCACGTTGCCGTGCGGTGGCACGTTGCGTCGTCGTAACGTGTTTTTGTGCTTGAGCCCTAACGACACGCGTCCGCGTTGTGTGGGTAGGCAATGAAGAGCGCCGTACAGTAGGCAATGAAGAGCGCCGTACAGTAGGCAATGAAGAGCGCCGTACAGTAGGCAATGAAGAGCGCCGTACAGTAGGCAATGAAGAGCGCCGTACAGCGCGTCTCACGCGACGGACACGACTCGACCCGCACCTGCTCTCTGCGTGGTTATGAAATTAAAGGTAAGGCAGTTTCATTACAAACAAATAAAGTAAGCAACACGGTTCCACTTTATGATCATATTTACTGAACAGTTTGTTAACACTGCAGGTTTTAACACCAGAAGTGATGGTAGTTTTAATTTTTACTTTCCTCACTCATAATATAAATGCGAAAGGAAGTTTGTTTGTTACCTTTTCACGACTAAATCACTGAACCAATCATCCCGAAAATTTGTATATACGTTATCAGGTGTACAGAAACGGACATAGGGTACCTTTCATTTTATTTTTATCAAAGATTATGCAAAAGGATCTCCTCTTGCATCACGGATAGAACGCATGACTAGTGAGGATCTTAACATACACATGTCGAAAATAATGAAGTACTTGATTTTGTACAAGTACAGTGGGATATATTTGAGTAGGGACGTGATTGATATACACGCCAGGGCGGTGGAGGATACGGAATTCTCAAAATGTAACGGTAAGAAACAATGACAATTATTCGTGATAAGTTTAATTGGTAAAAGTTACCGGCTCATGGGAGCAGCATCGCCTCAAGTGCTTCAACCAGGATTGTAAGCCCGTTCCCATGCGATGCTTTGAGTTGAGCTTAATAAACATGCGCATGCATGAGCGTTTTGCCTAGATATTTAGTAAGTAATATCTGTATAAGTCGGAGTATTCATTAGAATTAGACAAGGGTGCTGCTGAGCTGGTTCGTGTACGAGGTCTTTGTAAAAAACCGCGTACCTCCTAAATATATTCACTTCTCATTACAAATTTGGCGGTGTAAAGCGCAGAACTTTTCTACCCAATATCGTTTCACGACAGAAAACAATATTTTCTGAAAGTAGACTGGAATAATTGAAAAAAGCGGTTGATATACACCTACTTTGTATGACACAGATTTACTAGAAACAACCTCGTCACACCTGAGTCTCTGTATGGGAGCATAGCTAACGAGTACTGTCCGATAACGTATCAACGATTTAGCGATACGTCTGGTGTATGGTACCCTGATCATATTGCACACGAGACTTAGCAGGACACTATAAACAGCTCTTAGTTTTAGTGCACAAAATTGAACTAAAAGTATGGCAATATAGTGATGATGCGAGTTTACGAGTGGAAAGCACATTTTTCCAGTTACCTTACTATTTTCTCTCATGTCATTTATCAGAACATGCCAAAATTGCTTTAAAATTTGGAAAGAGTGCTAGTCGCTCAGCTTATGACTTATACCACAAAACGTACATACTATACATACTTTTTCTAAACATTCATTTATATCATAAGAGCTCGACCGTGGTAGGTAATATGTATTGTTGACACTCCATGTAGAGTACGTGAAACACTTTGAAACGGCCATGTGTTACGTAGGTAGTAATCAATCATTTCTAATTATTTTAGACTTGCTGTTAACCGCGACTTCTTTCGCGTGGAAATTTTGATGTGTATGTGAGAAATAAAAGTAGCCTATGTGCTATTTCAGACTATAATCTACCTCTTTTTAAGACTATTGACTTTATGATTAATTATGAATTAAATTATGTAAATTAAATTGAATTGAATTAGTAATGTGCTGTAATGGATACATGTTTTGAATTAACGGCGCGGACGGTGCTCACGGCGCACACAGGTGAAATGTATGCATTTTATGGCCAAAATTAATAAAAGGAAGTTTCTCTTATTCAAAAGTAGTAACCTAAATTACCATCCAGGTTATCTATTAGTGACTAGTTTGCCACTTTTTATTCTACTACCTACATATATTTGAATAAGGTAGTGGTTGTTCAGTGGAATAATTTGTTACGATTTTCAATAACTCTTTAAGCCACGTTTAATATTTGTTTAGTGAATATTTGGATTAAAATATTATGGATTCCATACTTTCAGGTAAATGTCTTTTTTTTTAAATAACTAAAACGTTTACATCACTTCCGAAAGTGAAGATACCTATATCGTTTTAAACACAAGACTATTTTTATCAGTTTATTTTTATTGTCATAGTAAAAAAGTTTATACTCAACTGCACTCAACCTGTTTTTTTGAATATGTAAAAAGTACATTTCATTGGCTTTAATTTGTAATAGTTGTGTGAAAGAGTTATGTGAATTTGTCGTGCTGTTCAGTGTTCAGTTATTTTTGTTATTTTTTGACCTTTATAGTATGGTTTTTGGTTAGGTACATTAATTGCTATTGTAAAATTTGTGTGCGACACCACACTTATATTAAAAATAGAAAGTTTGTTTGTTAGCATGTTTGTCGAATATTTTTGATATCGTGTTAATTTAATAATTAAACAGGTCAACTTATTATTCTTGCTTCAGATTACTATGGATGATTTCGTAGAAAATATCTGCAAAACTGAAGATAAAAACAGCGTCATTTTTATAAATCGAAAAAAAGAATAGTATCGCTTAGAAAAACAATAAAAAAAAACTTATTTCAAACCGGTTTCACCGAAAATCGTTTTTTTTTGTACGGAACCTGAAATAAAACCGGTTAACTTTGGCCGGTTTTGCATACCCTAGTGACACCGTACGGTACTCCCTTTCTTCTCCTAAAATTGTTTGTCCGAAAATCATTATCCATAACACGTATGCTATAAACTTCAGTAACCATAATGTTCAAAATCCCGAAATTTTGTTTAACATAATTATCTTTAGTTCTAAAAGTATTCTGTCATAATATCGAGTACTATAATAATTGAATCTCCTAATTTTACATGACCTAAAGTCATATGTCCTAAGTATTGCGTTAAATAATGTGTATTATTCCGAATGTTCATTTATAATATTTTTTTTGTCTAAAACATTTGCTAAAAATTAGGTTTTAGTGACAGAAACGAATCGCTGTAAATCCGACTCCACGCAGTCTTGTCTGCTTTACCCCTAGAGTGTAATTTAAAATCGCGTAGGCGCGGAGGGGCGAGGCGGCCCGCGAGTTGAGGAGCAGGTGGTTGTAACACTCGCCGCCGTGGCTGCGGTGGTGAGCGTTAAACCCATCTGCGACGATAAACTCGCGTGGGATCGCCGGAGCACCGTAGCGCCGGAGCCGTGACAGAAACCATGCCTGCTGCATGTTGCATGCTTGCTTGCATGCTGCATGCGTGCTTGTATGCTGTGTGCTTGCTTGCATGCTGCGTGCTTGCTTGCATGCTGCATGCTTGCTTGCATGCTTCATGCTTGCTTGCATGCTGCATGCTTGCTTGCTTACAAAAACCACATGTTCACAATCAACTGCTTTATTGAGTACATGTATAATAAAAAATTATAAGAGAGAGAAGTTCATAGCAAAAGCTTTGTTATACAAATTTGTTCTAAGAATATTATTATTATAAATAAACATTATGTAATTTGAATTTAGGACTTATAACTTTTATTGAAAACGGTTTTATGTCTTTTGTATGTTATTGATTGTAATATTTATGACAAACGGATTTAGGACATATTATATTTAGGGATTTCAATTTTATGGCATGAGATATTACGTGATATTAAGTTCGGGTAAGTTATCATTCGGACAAATGATGATTAGGTCAAAAAAAGTTATGGCACTTTTTGGCGTGTATGATTTTGGGGGGGGGTCATGACCCCTGTGACGCCCCCCCCCTGGGACCGCGCCTGTATGCGGAGCCCCACTTCTTTTATTTTTTTGAACTTTTGTAGAAAAAATCGTAAAGCGGTTTACAGAAAACATCTAACTACCAAGTTTCAACTGTGCAGTCCTAATAGTTTTGCAATAAAGTGGCTGTGACATACGGACAGACGGACAGCCATGATAAATCTATAAGGGTTTCGTTTTTTGCCATTCGGCTACGGAACTCTAAAAAAACAATAACACTTTTCGCCCGACCCGGGAATCGAACGCAGGACTACACTTTCAGCAGTCGCAGTTGCACTCTCTCGTCTCTCACCCTCGATAGTCCGCTGGGACGGCAATCCGACACGACTGGAGGAAAGACCAACGGCATGTGTTTTCCGAGGTTAGGGGGGGAGGGGGTCTCATACCGCCAACTTTCAAGCTTCGGTTTGCTACTGAGAAATTCATAATAGAAAAAAACTCAATGACACTTTTCGACCAACCCCGGAATTGAACGCAGGACCATACGTACAGCAGTCGCACTGGCTACCGCGAGACCAACGGAAGTTACAAAATATAATTAATCAGAATATCAATATCGACGTTGTAAGTGCTTGGAATTGGACAGAAGGTTAATAATACCAGCTTAATGCTTGCTCTGGATTTCGTTGTACACACGGCGGCATATGAAGCTCTAGTTTGCCAGTATAACTTGGCCTCGCTTTGTATAGATTTCCTATGCAATAAGAGATCCGCATAAACTGGTTTTGTATAGCTTGATTGGCCGTCGTGTCATGATATTTCATTAATTTAAAAACATTATTTCATACCAAATTTCGCTTTTTGCAGTTTATTGCTTAAAATACCTAATAGAATTTAACAACTCAGCTTTGGGCTTATTGAACCGAACAGTTTTTAAGACCCAAATTCTTCTCCATACATCTTGTATATCGTTGGACATAACTTTTGAGCCATCTTTTCATATGGCGACTCCTTTTCTATTTTCATGTCATGGGTAAATTTGTTCCATAAATGATGTGTGTAAGCATTTTCGACGTTCCTCAATTCTCCAGGTTCGAAGTATTCGCGGTTTCTGGTAAAATGTAGTGGGTAGAAATATTGTGGGCCATAGACTTCAAGTCCTGAAAATAATATTTTAAAAACGTTGAGAACTTTAGATGGCTGCATGTGTAAAGACTGACGACGACAGAGTTTTCACTGTTATTCGAGAATCTCTTAAGCCGTACTACGTAACCGCATAGCATAGTGCCAGATATATTGTGATTACAGACAAGAGAAATATATTGCCGTTGTTATATCTAGATCTACAGCTTTTAGTGTGGAAACCAATTGAGTATCATAATAATTATAATAGCTCAACCAGGCAATTCAAGACACCGGTGTCTGAATTTGCCTGGTTCACGGCAGTGGTACTTAAACACTCGTATATGAAAATGTATGCGTGATGTTATAAATAATTATGTCGATGATATTGTTATAGTACCAACCTTGACAAGTGGTAGTCGACCATTCTGTTACGTTGTGTGTGTTGCACATTCTGTGAAGTACTCTCGTTATGGCGCGAGGTCCATTATGTGCCCAAATATCTGGTCTATACGTTGTTTTAACTTCACTGGAAATAAATCCAAAACACATTTTAGAAATTGCTTTCATTTTGCGATTGATTGGTGGGCTCGATGCTATTGGATTGCACTCATTGCATATAAACGTACAAATAAATGCAGTATAAAATAAATAAATTAACTCTTGCAATAAATTCTGACCCAGTTTAAGCTTGGCTAAGTGGTTTTTACTCAAAATAATGGACTAACTGGATTGTAAATAGTTATTATGAACGAAAAAATGGAGAGCAGCCTCTTTAATCGGAGTGAGATGACGTCACGCAGCCCTCCGTCGACATCAACATCGAGACCAAAGTCCAAAGCCCTCATCCCCAAACATTGTTATCTCTAATACTGTTTTAAGCTTTCACGGTTTACAACTAAACTTATACTGTCACTTACGGGATATCTTCCGTGATTGATATCGGGAGCTCAAAATAATGAACAATCATGGAATATATCCCGTAAGTGACAGTATAAGTTTATTGTTATCTCTCTTTTGCTGTTCCACGATTATTTGTTTTAAAAAATGTCTACCACCTAAGCCTACATTGTGGAATGCAATAAAGAATTGAGTATTGAGTATTGAGTATTGACCACCTCAACAACCAAAGCAGTACCAAGAAGAACCCGTTGCACCAATTTCTGGTTGGGGACCATTGAGCAAGACCTGAATGAGGTCTGTTTTATTGCTTCTTCAGGAAAATCTTTATTCTGGCCAGAAGCAAAGAATTGCAATCTCTGCCGAAAAGTTGGACATGGTGTTTCGCAATTGACTGTTCAATACCAGTCGCAATTGAATTGAAATCAATGGCCCTACAAACACATACCGCATTGAAAACTATGACCTAGCGGACTGTCTTACAGAGATGAACCGCACGATTCAAGAGTCCTGTACGAGGCAGGGTGCAACTCCTACATCTATCGCCGATATAGTGAAGAAGGGGTCCAGCAGTTTTATCCGTCCTAATAATCTCAGCTCCGTGGCGATTGTTCTTAGAAGACCAGTGATAAAACCAAGAACATGGTACAACAATCATATGCCCTGGTGAAATGAAGCTGATAGTACGAGGCGTTCGTAAAATAGGAAAAGGAGAACTTATCATCAGCACTGAGACCAAGGATGACCTAGAGAAGCTCAAACAAACAGTCCAAATCGCTTCATCAGGCCTTACCGTCGACGAACCTCGGAAACGTAAACCTCGCATTACTGTAATAAGAGTTCCTGCATCAAAATGAGGGTGATAATTTCATGTTTTGCAGATTCCTCAGTCCAGACATGAATGAATTGAGGGCCCTAGATAAACCACCATAAATTTGTAATGTCATAATTCTACAGATTTGGGAATTTCTTAAAATGTCTAAGAAAATCTTAACTAAATTCTTAATTAAAAATGATTAAAGGCCTGGTCAGACCAGATGCGTGGCGTGACGTGTGCGTGACGTACACGTATAAACGCGCGTAGTGACACGCGTGGACCCCTGACACACCGAGTTACGCATACGTCTACGCTTACGCTTACGCATACGTGCTGGGCACGAAATGCAACCGGTCCTTTGCGTACCCAGCCGCTGCGGCAGCTCCTAATGACGCAATCGCTATCAGAGAAAAGTTTGTTACATACTTTAACTAAAAAACAACATTTTGTGTATATAATATACATACCTTGTATCTGAAGTGTTGCTCCAATTTTTTCCCATAATAAAGATTTATAAGACATATTTTTGTTTTTTGTGTTGTACAAACATTCATGTTTAATAATGTAATTTGTAATTTCGTTATTCATCATTAACCGACACAAAACACCACTTACTACCGGTACAATTTGAAATCAAATACAACTGAATGCGTAAGTCAGGCGCGTAGTGACGCGCAGCAAAGATACGTACGTGTTCAAACTTGCTAGGTGTGACGTCCAATACGGAATGCCATTGACTACAACGTCATTATTGCACGCATCAATGCGACGTTGCCGTTCCGCTCTGCGTAGGTACGCAGCCGGTTTGTCTCATGGGAGCTGCAATGCGTAGCGTTACGCATGTAGTCTACGCGCACGTGTACGTCACGCAAGCGGTGTGCCATGTCTCTATTACGTTCCATATATTACAACGTCATTGTACGTGCACGTGTACGTGCACGTCTACGTGTGCGGATCCGGTGTGTTTCGGCCTTAAATCAGAGATAGTACTTTTTGAGATTTAGTCTATGCCACTTTACGCACGCGTCTGGATTGAGGGCCCAAGTTATTTGATCATAACAGTTTTAATTCACGTTCAAGAAATTCATGGCCATTTGCTTTAAATTTACTATTTTTAACTAATTCTCCTATAAGTCTTATTTCGTTTCTCAAGGATTTAAAAAATGGGCCCTCAATCCATATGCACACTATGCTCACTTACAATACTGACAATATTAACAAGAGACGGAATGAATGAATGCATTTCTAATGCAACATCCAAACATGTCTTTGAGGAAAGATTCTTTTCATTTTAGGCCCATTTCTGTACAATAGATTAAATAGAAAACTAAGTATTTATAAGTTAAATTATTTAAACTGTAAAGTCTTTAATTACTTTTTTACAACCCATATCATATTCACAGACAGAAGACTTACTTGTTGTCTGCAAGTAAACGGCTGACACGCTGTTTTTTTATTTTGTGTAAGTTTTAATTTCAGTACATTACTTTGCATTTAATGTTAATTTATTTATTTTAAGTAGGTATTTGTGCACCTTGTAGCCTGTAACACAGGTTCAACCTAGTTCAGGCAATAAGCAACTGTGTTCCATTTTATTTGTTAACATATTTTATTGTATATGTGCCCCTTTTTATAAATAAACGAAACGATTATTATTGCTAAAAGAAAACATGACACATTGATGATAAAGATTAAGTTAATCGTACAAAATCAAATAAATTAGGATTACCAATACCTTTTCAGAAAACATTATTAAATATGATAGGATAGGACGTACAATGTTCGCTTCGCCTCTTTTACGAACCCAGGCGATGCGACTTGCGTCAAGCACCATTCGTCACACACAGGTTTCGTTTGTGTGCGTACTGTTGCGTTGCTAGTCGCATCTTGTCATGCTTTAAGTTTTATTTGTTTCCACAGTAGCTGTTGCAACACGCCTGTCACTTGAGCTTGTAGCTTGTTGCCAAGCTGCGCGCACATTTGTGCCAATATCTATTCCGTACCATACGAGTAATGTCACGGTAGATTAGCTGCTTCGACACAGTTAGATCTTAGGTACGCATGTGGTGTGGACTCATGGGAATCAGTTATCAAGAATTTTTTTATCGTTTTTGATTTTTTTTAGATCTCGTAACGAATCACTGAGAGTCGCTAGTTTTGCAATAATAATACTTTCACGAAAGAGACTTGTGCAAAAAGATACTTTTGCGAAAAACTACCATGATGTAACAAGTTGAAAGTAGGTTTACGGTTAATTTCGGTAAAACTACAGATAACATGTTAAATAGAGAAAATACATTGTGTGTGCCGAAAATGGCTTATCAATAGGTACTTACTTGATGACTGCTTCGGCGAGTTTTAGTGAAGTGATCCATAGAAAGCCATTGTCTTCCCTCGCTACCCATTTTAAATTCCAAATTTCTATTAATATTTGCACACCATGACAATAATAATATGGTAAACATTTTAGCACAACAATTGTATTAATAAAATTGTATGTACACACATGTTCGAGCAAATAAAGTTATCTGAACTTACTTGATGAGTGCCTCGGCTAGTTTTCTACCTATGTAATCCATAGAAATAGAGATGGCTGCAGCATTCACAACGTCATTGTCTTCCCTCGCTACCCAGTTTTGACCCAGAGGCGTCAGAGACTTCACGACCAGCATATCCGTGTCCAGGTACACCCCTCCCCATTTGTACAAAGTCAAATATCGCAGGACATCAGAAGTATGTTCCACACGCCATTGGCTTTTATTGAAAGGTCCGTTGGCCAGCATGGCTTCCAAAGGAGTATTTTTAGCGTAATCAGTAATGTGTACCCTAGCGAACCTGACGTTATGGAAGCGTCGTAATTTCGCGATACAACTCCTCTGATACACGAAGTCGCTGACGGGTGCACTGAACATCACATAGACTTTTTTCTGTGGGTGGGCTCTCGCCGCAGACTCGACGGCACATGCCTGACGGGAGTTTAACCCTCTGCTGCATGATGTCTCGTGAAAGAATATTGAGTTCGGTCTCGGAATAAAGTCCCTGTCTTCAGCTGACGGCAGTGCATCGTTCTCATCTACGTAATGACATGAAATATTATTACCCGCGAATCCCAAGTGCATGATAAAAGGCTGTAATGGTGTCACATTTTGAACGTTGACATAATAAATGGGAAGACCGCTGAAAACTAGAAAACTTATAAATATGATCACATGTTTTTTTAACACGAAAATATTTTTATTTTGTGTTTTTAACGAGCACATATTTAAAAGTGTATGATATTAACAATGACACAAGAAGGCGAACACGGAAACATTTAAACTACACATTATCAGAATTAGCTGATACAGATTTATTACGGTTGCTTTTTAGCTGTAACATCAGATTTCGTTACAGATTATTACAACCACTTCTAAACGCACACTGTGGTAGGATTCTGTTGCACATCTGTTTTGTCACCGAGACATTACACATATAACGTCGCGAACATTTTCCTCTTGCTTCCCAAGTAAAAAGCGATTTTTCTGTCCATAGTAGAAATATAAAATCTAGCTTTAACAACAAAAAAAGTTATTTAAAAACTACAAATCTGAAAACAAGCACATTTAAAATCTGCGTGCCTCCTGCACACGGATTTTAATTGTCTTGTTTTAACTTTTCAGTTTTTGTACTGCAGTCGGGTTTTTTAGTTTTTTTTATCCTTTATTTATTTTCTTTACATATAATTTACATTTTTAACTATTTCTATACAAAGCAATATAAAAAAAACATTTAAAAATATAAAAAATTGTAGCCCACCGGTATCGGGAACAGGGTCCAAGCTGCCGGCGGTCAGGGCTACAGAGAGAGAAACCTAACAATACGAACCGTGTCCAAGAGTACCTCTTTCTGAATCAAGTCCTTGATCCAGCTGCCTAACGAGAGCCTCCTCAGGTATTGGTCGAGGCTCTTGGCAATTAAGCCATGGGCTGGTACGACTATCGGCACAACGATTGCTGAGTCCACCTCCCACATGTCGACAACCTCGCGAGCCAAGTCAAGATACTTGATTTGCTAATCTTACTCGGCTTTCACGAGGTTCTCATCATGCGGGACCGTTATTTCAACAATCATTGCGCGCCGCTTTGATCGATCCACCACCACTATATCAGGCTTATTGGCTACAACAGTCCTGTCAGTGATGATGGATCGATCCCAGTACAATGTGATACTGCCATTTTCGAGAACTTGGTCGGGCACATACTTATAGTACGGCACTGCCGATTCCAAAAGGTTGTATTTTAGAGCAAGCTGCTGATGGATAATCCTGGCTACAAGGTTGTGTCTATGCAAGTACTCTCCGTTAGCCAGACGAGAACACCCGGCCCGACATATGTCAACCGTACCGTCCTTCACAACAAATCTTCGGTAGTTATTCGTCATCATAACTTCATCCATAATTGCACAGACAAAACCTTCGGTTTTTCCGAAGACGTCCCCGGAACGTAGCCAGGCTACGGACGACATTGGGCCCGTGCAGGGCCCGGAAAAAGCGTCCGTGAAGCTCCTTACTCTTCGGAGCGGAGAATGGAACCGGCGAGAGATGTCGTGCGGTGTTCCACAGGGATTGGTTCTGGGGCCGGCCTTGTGGAACATCGGTTACGACTGGGTGCTGCGCGCCGACCTCCCTAGTGGCGTCAGCGTAGTTTGCTACGCTGACGGCACGCTTGTACTGGCACAAGGGAGATCGCACGAGGCGGCGGCCGAAAACATGATACGCGGGGTTGCGATAGTCGTGTAGAGAATCCGGCAATTGGGTCTCGAGGTGACATTTCACAAGTTCGAGGCCATGTGTTTTCATGGGCCTCGGAATGCGCCACCGTCGGGATCCCTACCGACGGCGGGAGGGGTCTCCATCGGCGTCGGGTCGACGTTGAAGTACCTAGGACTCGTCCTGGACAGCCGGTGGAATTTCGTGGAGCATTTCCGACGTTTGGCTCCCAATCTGGAACGGACAGGGGCTGCCTTCAAGCGGCTCTTGCTCAACCTGCGGGGTCCAAACGCCTCCTGCCGGAGGCTCTACGCAGGGGTCGTGCGGTCCATGGCCCTTTATGGGGCCCCGGTGTAGGCGCGTTCTTTGAGGCGGCGAGCCGCCCACTACCTGAACGCGCCCCAAAAGGTGATAGCCATAAGGCTAATCCGCGGGTACCGCACGATCTCCAGCTCCGCTAGCCTCCTTGCCGGATTGCCGCCATGGTATCTTGAGTGGCGATAGTCCTCGCGCGCCTGCACCAATGGCACGCGGAGGCACTAAGCCGGTTGGAAACTCCGCTGCCGCGGCAAATTGCCGCTCAGCATACAGACCTCCGGCGTGATCTCATGGCGACATGGAGAGAGCGACTGTCGCAACCCCGTGCAGGGCACGTCACCATAGTGGCAATAAGTCCCCTCTTTGAGGAATGGCTAGAGAGGCGCCGCGGCGCCCTCACCTACCGCCTGACGCAGGTCCTCACCGGACACGGTTGTTTCGGGAGGTTCCTGCACCGGATCGGGCGCGAGAAAACGCCCGGTTATTTCCATTACGAGGATCTGCGAAGCAGTCATGCTAGTGAAGGAGGTGGCGGGACGTGAGAGGGAAAGAACCTCACGTCCCAGCCGCCGCGGGAGACGCCCTGGGTGTCGGGGGTCACGTGGTGGCTCCCGGCCACCGTAGGCGCCGGCCTGTGGACGGCGAGCTATGGGCTAGCTCGCCGTCCGGCCATCTTATGACGACAGGCCGTGTCGACGGCGCGTTCGTGTTCTACGCGCGCCTCAAAGAGATGTCAGCAACGATGTAGGGGTCTGCAAGGGCCAATGCCTGCCAGGGCTGCGGGACTGTTCGAAAGAGATACCGTGGCCCTGGAACACAAAGGGCAAAGAAGGAACATGGATGGGTTTTAGTCAGTACAAGTCTGATACTCCCTTCCGCTCCGCCCAGAGTGGGGGGGGGGTCATTTGATGATTTCCCATCCTAAAAAAAAAGCTACTTACTCTAACATACCTCCATGCGGTCGTTAGTGTCAAGCAATACAGGTTTGCGCCAGTTCTCTTTAGCCAAGGAGAGCGGGGTGAGGCCTTTATCCACCGCGACCACATCTCGATGCATCCACACATCGATTTCAAGGAAATAATCCCT
This sequence comes from Noctua comes, assembly GCA_963082995.1. Classification (NCBI taxonomy): domain Eukaryota; kingdom Metazoa; phylum Arthropoda; class Insecta; order Lepidoptera; family Noctuidae; genus Noctua; species Noctua comes. Next base: position 16,806,395 of record OY720273.1, read on the forward strand.
GAGACTGCATATCTCGCGATTGTGAAGAGTCTTTGCTTTTAAAAAGCCTCGACCCCCACACCTCCGCGGGATATACAGTCTCATAACAGAAGAACGCGGGTGATGCATTCGATAGACCGTCAACAATGTACCCTCCTATCCAGGGCGTCTAGTTCTGTTTGAGTCCATTTGAGCATGCCGAAAGAATAGATCAAAACCGGCATGACCCAACCGTTGAAGGCACGTACCTTATAGCCGCCTGATAAAAGACTATTAACTTCTATTTTCAGGCGGCCAAAGAAGCGCTCCTTCAACGATTGCTTCATGTCAGCAACATTGATGCCCAGCGCTTCCGACATACCCAAATACTTATAGGTTTCGGTTGCTGAGAGGGATCTAAGATTTATGGAATCCGAGAGCTGGGTTCCCACAGATTCCACAATCTCCTCTCGCTTTACATGCTTGACCGCACATTTGTCCACACCAAGTTCCATCCTGATGGCGCTACTGAAAGTTTCAGTTACCTTCAGTAGCTCCATCAGTTGCAAATCGTTGGGGGCAAAAAGTGTCAGGTCATCCAGGTAAAGGAGGTGAGATATAACTTGACCACCTCTCCTCTACCGATAGCCTAGACCTGAATCCTCCAGCAGCGTGCTAAGAGGATTCAAGGCTAAGCAGAACCAAAGTGGACTCGAACTATCGTCCTGAAATATACTTCGCTCTATCCTTATCGGCTCGCTATTCCTCTGGATTTGCCGACATCCTGGATAGCGAAGGACTGTCCTCCATTGCCCCGTACATGACATCAGGAAGGTGCGCATAGTTGCATCAACTTTACACAACTCTAGCACCCTCATGAGCCATGTATGTGGCACCGAGTCATAGGCCTTCTTATAGTCTATCCAACATGTCAACAGATCCCTTCGAGAACGGCGTACCTGTTGACTAATGGCCATATAAAAAAAAAATACTATCAGAGGGTCCGTAATTTGGCGAGAATTAAAACAATACTACTATAAACTGTACTACTTGACGTATATTCTTGAAGCTCACACAGAACAAAAAATGGATGTAACGAAACCGTAGCGAGATCTAAATCGACTACAACGCCATCTATCGAGCGAAGGGTTCAACTTTTTGATTTATTGTTGCTCTCGCCATGATTTCGCTACTTATCCGAACATACCGCAAGGACATATTGACAAAATGTTCTTCTATACCACTTCTATACCATTCAATTGACAAACTTATTTTAAAATCTACAATGTTCGAATATAGAAAATACATACTCTAATTTGCCATAGGTAATATACATAGTTTAGATGTTGGTCTCTTTATAATTGGACGACTGGGTGCCACCGAGTAATGCCGTCGGGTCCAGGATGTTTTTTTTCGATCCTACCCAAGACTTCCAAAAAGAGGAGGTTATCAATTCGACTGTTTTTTTTTTTTTTTTTGTGTGTGTTCAGCGATATCTTCGCCAATTGTGAACCGATTTTGATGGTTCTTTTTTTGTTTGGAAGAATATTATTCCGCGGTGGTCCCATTTTTTAGTTGGTGAAGATCTGATGGTGATCTTCGGAGATATCAATGGAACTCTTCAATAATAGACAGCAAATCTGTCGTGATTGCTGCAATCGCTTGGATGTTTATTGTTTACACAACACCATAACATAATGTCACGCCAGTATACTCTGAGGGGGTACGCAGATGTGTACAGTGCACCCCCATTTCAACAGTAAGGTATGTTAAGTTCCATTTATTGGAGATAAGCCTATTACCATGACATTTATTGTAAACGGCTCACAAATTTTTCACCAAAACTCCTTTGACAATTTTTAACCGACTTAAAAAAAGGAGGAGTTTCTATGTTCGACTGTATGTATTTTTTATGTACCTATGTTCACCAATTTCTCCGTCAATTGTAGACCGATTTTCATAATTCTTTTTTTTATTCGAAAGCCTCCTGAGGTAGTCCCAACTCAGAATCTGATGATGGAATCCCAGGGAAATCGAGGGCAACCCTCAAATTTTATAGGCACATACAATGTTTTTCATATACTCTCCAACACAATTCAGATATTTGTGCTTGGTAATCATTATCTCATGTTGCTGAGCTGACGATGGAAGGTATAAGTCAGGATCAGATGATGGAATCCCAGAAAAATTAAGGGCAACCCTCAAATTTTATGGGCATTGTTTGAATCAGTATACTTTCCACGTGGTCCCATGGTCATCATGTCAGGATCTAATGATGGGATCTGGGAGAAATCGAGGGGATTCTCCAAATTTTATATTATCGATATCTTCGATAATTGTGAACCGATTTCGATGATTATTGGGGATAAGCCATAAAATGTATTATTAACAATGTAAAATAAATGTATAGCAAATATTTCTATAGAATTGTAATATCCTATACAAATATTTGCTATACATTTACACTAAAAATGGAAAAATAAAAAATATTTTTTGCAAAAAGTAAAACCGACTTCAAAAACACAGAAAAGTGAAAAATAACTTTAGCTTCAGAAGTCGGTGACAAAAAAACTGAATCAAACAAGTAAAAGTCACCAAGTTCTGAAGCTAAAGTTATTTTTCACTTTTCTGTGTTTTTGAAGTCGGTTTTACTTTTTGCAAAAAAGATTTTTTACTAATATCACTTCCCCAACAGATGGCACTGGGCTTCTGTGGTTCCATTTATGATGCTGTACAAATTGATGAAGGTAATCGTGCGACCATCGACGCCAGAAGTCTTGCATCATCCTTTGATGAAGCTGCCGTCGTTGCAGACTATTAACGTTATGCCTTTCATAATTGTGATCAGGACCACCTGCGCACGGTACTCACTAGCGAGCCGTAACTGTAACCGTTGCATGTACTGTAACCAAAAAACATAGTGTGTACGTGGTTCGCAAACCTGCTGCGAGCGGTACGCGTGCGGCTTGCAGCGACCCGACGTTTACAACGTACTCATTTCTAAACCCGTAACGTTGCACGTAACTGTAACCGTTACTGTTACCAAAAACATAGTGTGTACGTGGTTCGCGAGCCTGCAACAAGCGCTACATGAGCGACTCGCAGCGAGCCGATGATTGTCGGTTTTTGCCGCGAATCATAGGGCGCTCGCACTGCGCTCGTGGACGTCAAGAGGGGAGGTTGTTGCTGTGGCCTTCTCGTACACACTAGAACCTCGTTACTGTATCTGTTTGGTTACAGTTACAGCTCGCAAAATGAGTACGCTCGGTGAAAGTGTTCCGGCGACGTCGTGAGCCGTAATTGTAAAACGCGTACACACTAGAACCTCGTTACTGTATCACATAAGTTACGGTTACAGCTCGCTAATGAGTACCCGGCTTAAACTGTAGACGCGTACACACTAAAACCTCGTTCCTGTATCACACAAGTTACGGATACAGCTCGCTAATGAGTACCCGGCTTAATATGGCGCCCAAAATTCCGCCGTTCTGCGTTGTATTTCAAATTTTAATGTTACCAGTGACACTCGCTCCACCAAGACGAATCTAACAACGTAAAATTTATGAAATTCGGTTCATCGGTTTAGGTGTTACGAGGAAACAAAGAAATCAATATTCATACATAGTGGTCAAACACATAACCCGCCTTTTGTGCTTCGCCGCAGGGTAAAAACCAACATAATCAGTTAATGATTATAGGCTAGTCAATAAGTAAAAACTGGCCTATTGCATGTTAAAGGACATTCACTATCAGTTTTGGATACCAGTTATTTGCTCATTTTGATAAGTGCTCATTTTGAGAAGTGCTATTTTGAGAAGTGCACATTTTGCGAAGTGCACATTTCGCGAAGTGCACATTTTGCGTCAAGTGCAGATTTTGCGAAGTGCACAATCTGCGACAAACCCGCTTGAGCGTGTAGCTTGTGGCCAACCGGAACTCCTTTTATCAACGCACAGCAATATCGTTTGATTACCATACTAGTAGTATACCACACAAATTCTTGTTAATCAATTTTACATTGCAACTGGAAGTTATAGTAGTAATACGGTTTCACCCGCCTATATGTAGTACATAATTTTTATGTATTATCAATAGTTGTCTCAGCGCACGCCAAATAATGAATTTTATTGGCAACATTTTGGGTTACACTTTGGGTTACATTATTGCAATTTTCTTAAGGATTTCTAATTTTCAGGGTTCCGTAGTCAACAAGGAACCCTTATAGTTTCGCCATGTCCGCCTGTCTGTGCGCAGCTTAGCTCAAAGACTCTTAGTACTAGAAAGTTGTAATTTGGCATGAATATACAGATTCGTGTCGCCGACAAATTGGTAAAATAAAATCTCGAAAAGTATTTTTTTTAGGGTATCTGTACACGTAAAGTGGGGATTTCTTTTTTCTCGCGTAGTGTGGGATGTCGTTGGATAGGTCTTTAAAAAATATTGCGAGTTTGTTTTAAATAATTTTCGATCATAAATAAATCTTTATTTTCGGACCAGAGATCCATAACAAATAAACTTTTATCTTACTAACTAAAACACATTAAACAAACTAACTATAACACATATCTGAATGATGGTCTATGTGCCGCCATCCACCCTGACAAATTATTTGGCCATCCACTCTGCCGGCTACAGTAGCCACGAGGCTGTTGGTGCTGCAGCGCACCCGACGCATCAATGATGCGATTCGCAGACGCAGCAGCGAGCCGAAATCCGGAACGCGTGCGTCCACGAACATCCCCGACGCGCTACAGAAGCGCGGCAGCCCCAGCAACACCCGGAACGCGTTATTATACTGGTCTCGTAGAGCACTGTGCGAGCCCTGTGAATAACTGACCCACAGGGCGCAAGTGTAGAGCGACTGGCAGTAGGCCCTGAACAGTGTTATTTTAACCTCTCGCGTACACCGTGCGAACCTGCTGGCCAGTATGTTACACCTGAGCGCTCTACATTCCCTCTCTAAATCGGCGTCATCCGATAGCCTATCGGTGACCCAGTGCACTAGCTATTTGACCCTTTTCAGCGGAACTTCGCCCAAGGTAACCAATGGAACAACGTATTTCATTTTATTTTGCGTCCTAAACATTAAGAGCTGGCTTTTGGTTAACTTGTACCTGAGACCATGAGTCACCGCATAGTCTTCACAGATTCGGAGGGACCGACTTTACGAAAAATAAGTTTAGCTTCAGAAGACGGTGACAAAAAAACTGAATCAAACAAAGAAAGTCACCGATGGCGACGATTTGCTGTGTATTATTTAAAAGTTCCATTGTATAATTGTCTCTGAAGATAAGCATCAGATCTTTACCTTTACACGGGACCACCGCGGAAAAATATTCGTCCAAACAAAAGAAGAATCATCAAAATCGGTTCACAATTGGCGAAGAAATCGCTGAACATACCTCCTCCTCCTTTTGGAAGTCTAATAATAACGGATAAAAAATTATTTAAAAATCGGTCGTCAATTTGCGGAGAAATCGGTGAACATATGAACATTAAAAATACATACAGTCGAACATAGAACCTCCTCCATTTTTTAAGTCGGTTAACAATTGCCAAAGGAGTTTTGGTGAAACATTAGTGAACCGTTAACAATACATGTCATGGTAATAGGCTTATCCCCAATAAAATGGAACTTAACATACCTAACTGTCAAAATGTGGGTGCACTGTACACATCTGCGTAGAGCTTACAGGCGTGATGTTATGTTATGGTGTTGTGTTAAACAATAAACATCCAAGCGATTGCTGCATTCACGGCAGATTTGCTGTCTATTATTGAAGAGTTCCATTAATATCTCCGATGATCAGCATCAGATCTTCACCAAATTTAAACAGGACCACTGCGAAATAATATTCGTCCAAACAAAAGAAGAATCATCAAAATCGGTTCACAATGTGCGAAGAAATCGCTGAACAAACGTCCTCCTTTTGGAAGTCGGTTAAAAAGATAATGATACCAGCCAGTTATTAAAACTTTGTTCCGATTCCTAGCATGTTATAATTAAGGCCACAACCTCCTTTTACACTTACTACTTCCTACATTACATTCCTAAATGATTTTGATGAGTTTTTATGATTTTTATGAAAACTATCCTTACGATTGAATTTTATAGGAAATATTTTTTTTAATGTTAATTAAAGTTGTATTTTGCTCCAAGACTATGCCTTCACAATACGTTTTGATAATTGTGAAAGAGACAGCGCTTTACAGTTGTTGCTGTTGTTATAGTTGTTGTTGTTGTTGTTGCTAGTTGTTTCTTCCATGTTATAGAAGGGAATCGATAAATCTTACAAATCGTTCGTTCTTTCCCCGCACTAAGCACGAGTAAAACAAAACCTATTGTTTTGTGGAGGTCATGGTACCAAAGAAAGTAATATTATTATAAGCATGAAACGAAACGTTCCTGCAATAAGATTGTTTTGTTTAAGGTCATGGTAGTGCCCAAGGTGACTACGTTAATCACGATTTCAGTAGCGTTTTGACAGAACGCAGGGTTAGGGACACTTTGGAATTCCCTTCTTACTGCTTTATAGGTTTAAATATTTATAATAGATTAAAAATTTGATCTAGTATATACGCGTAATTACATGTATTTACTTATATCTAAATAAAGAAGGTTATTAAAAGTTTCGATACGGCTGTTAAAGGTCGGTAAATAAATTATAAAGTTTGTGTGATTCAATGGTAACAATTTTTCCCTAACAAACATGACAAGTTCTAAATAGTTATGCGTTTTGCGAGTCTTTCTCGCCAATGTAAATAACACAGATTTCAAAGTTACACAAATTAGTTTTTCGGCAATTGTATATAAAGTGTTCGACGTTTCGCTGCTTATCAGCCATATTTTGTGTTTTGCGGAAGAATGCGTTTCTTGCGAAGTTTCCGATTCTCCCAGTGTGTTTTCACTGGCGGTAGTATTCGAGGCGTATAGCATGGAATCTGAGTCCTCGAAACACTTTGCTTCTTGACCGATTTAGGTTTAGGTGTCCGAAGAGTTTGTTCGGCCGTAAAGACTTTTTTATAATTATCTATAACATGTTTACATTTTTCTAATTTTCGTTTTAAGGTAGTGTTTTCTAAGTTTAAGTTAATTACTTCTTGGTTCTCGATTAGTAACTCTTCTTGTAATAGATTAATTTTATCGTGAAGCTGTTTATTGTTCTGTGATTCGTTGATAGACGTATTTGGTAAACTTAACATAGTTGCGTCAAAGAGGGATTGGTTTGATGACAAATCACACAGCGAACTTGAACGATGTGGTTTTCTAAATGTTTTATTATTGTCAATTTGCTCGTTCTCCATTATAATGTTTGTCGTTGTTGTCTTTGTTGTAGTCAATTATTTCGATACTGAGTCAAGTTGTAGAAAGACAGATCAGATCTGATTTTTAAAATCCCAAAATCTTTTGCTGAATGTCTCTCTTGAGTACGAGGTACACGTTATCGCCCCTCGACCAAATAAACTGTTGAAAGAAATATCGAAATTACACGTTAGTTTCTACACGTAGAATTATTTAAACTAATGAAGCCGGTCGTGGTGTAATTACAAATAGAATATTGTATATTAAAATAATTAAGAGCAAAAATCGCCCACAAAGTCTCTGGGTGTGCTTTCACCACTGTTACACACTGTTATGGTCATAAATAACATATGTTCCAGTCTTCAGAGAGCGGATGATTAATTGATTATACTTACAGCACAAACCAAAACATAACAATCATTTTCTATATCATCTTTGGTTTAAATCTTTTTCTTAGTTAGATGATCACTTTCGATCAGCTTCAGATTCCTCACTTGCCATCTTCGATGGCCTTTTGTGAATCTTCTAGTATATATATAATTATATATATATTATATTATATTATTATCTTCAATCTTTCGAATGTAATATCGTGGCATCTAAAAAATGTATGTGTACATACATTATAATAAAACATGGTATTTGCTACATTGTGTTACTGTTAATTTTTTGACACTACACATCGACGAATATTATAGTCTGTAAATATCGCTTTGATTTCACCGGAATAATATAGTAATATCATGTTGCTGGTAGGCTTTTGGCACCGTATTTCAACAAATAATACCACATAAAGCATTAATACTAACTATGATATAGTTGAGCTTACACGCGAATAATATCGTTATGATGTGTGTTGCATACTATAGATTAGCCTATATATAGTATAGATAGTATAGATTAAGGAACATCACTTCAACATAGGCCAAGAAGAAAAAAAACCAAACTACTTAACCGGTTTTGATGAAATTTCTTTGGGACCAATTTGCAAAACTCAAATCGTTTCATCTTTTTTTGAAGTCGCTTAAAAAGTAGGCGTAACTACACAACATTTTTTTAATGTTAGTAGGGGCGTTATTTTGCCAAGTAATACAAAGTGCGTTATATCAGCATTATCAATATTAACATTTAGAGACCAAAACGCCTTGTCAAACAACAAATATTACTATGTTCACTCCATTGCAGTCAAAACTTCATTAGGCGTTTTTTTATGATTGGTATGAATGATTTACCTCAACCAATATACAACGTGTAACATAATAAACGCAAGACCTCTCGTGTGGTGTCTCAGACCATGAAACTGAACAACTTTTGTTCTATGACTTTTGGAAATTCATAACTTTTTTTTAGTTTTACCATACATGTGTGATTGCGTCCGTTCCTATAGAAAGTATTTTTTTTTTTTCGAATTTCAAGAACTCGTAGAACAAAAGATGTTTAGTTTCATGGTGCGAGAGACCACACGGGAGGTCTTGCGTTTATTATGTTACACCTTGTATAGATTTTTGCGAAAATAAAAACGGTGACTGGTCATTGGCCACGGTAACATACAATCGAGATAAAAATAATGTATTCTATATCTAAACAAGGTCATGGTCAACCTGTGTGTTAAACAACGTACTCCGTTTATCCATTAAAGGGACTGACAGACAAAGTTACTTTGCATTTATAATATTAAGTATGAATCCGCTTATAATCGTGCTGATCACCACCGCCAAAACTCTTCTGGGGAACTCCTACCACCATTCCGCCACCGTACATAATTTTGCTGCCAAGCACCGTTGCTGCTGTTTTCAGTGGGAAGGGTAGGTACCGGTTCAGATAATTATAGGCACATGAGCATGAGAAATTAATTTGTGCTTCTTATTTAATCCGACATTAATAAATTAAAACTGAGATTATTGAACCAAGTGATAAAACTGCATCGGTGTAGATAGGTACGCGAGTCAGAGTGTAGCTTTAGGGGGTTTGTAGTATTATATGACCAGGGGCTCCATGAGCAAGCAAAAAGAAAATTGGCACTTCTCACAGGTTAAACGGAACGCGTATTTCCGTTTCCGTGTCCAACAGGCGACACCGGTCTCGCGAAATCCGCACGCCTTTGTATTACTACACAATTCAACCAACCCGTGCTCGGCTTGCGTCAACTGAGCACGTTTTTGCGATCAAGCAACGTTAAAAGAGGTTTTACAAAACAGTGTGCAATGGAACTGAACACGGTTTTTTAATTGGTCTGTTCAAAACAAATCCGTGCTGATTTAGGGCGTTCGTAAATGTTCGGAAAAAATCGTGCGTGCCGAAGCAGGCGGGGAGCCAATAATAATTCCACAGAGCCTTCAATTCAAGAAAATCATACGATTAGGTACTGTAGACGGTATTGAGTCAGAGTTTAGGAGAATAATCACAGTACTTAAAGAAGAACCAAATAGGTTAAGTTAGGTTAGAACTGTAACTGTACTGCAGTGCCGCGGCAGCGGCCGGCGAGCGCTACATCGTAGTTGGTCACTGTTCTAACCTAACCTAACCTATTTAGTCGGAGTAAACTGAAACTGTGTTGTAGTGCCATCTATGAGTAATCGCGTGAACTACGTCGCCGCTCTTTGGGATTTCATCCATCGGTATTTCGTCCATTCGGGATTTCGTCCATTCGGGGTTTCATCCTTTCGGGCATTTGGACATCGGTATTTTATGTTTCGAAATAACGGCTATCGGCATTTAAAACTTTCGGTATTTTGAATTTCGTTGTTTTGGACGTCGGTATTTCAGTCATAGTTATTAAGAAATTTCGGGATTTTAATACGTACCCCTAATACCGTCGCTGATGCAACACGCTTTTGAAGACTCATACAGTCAAGAATCTAGTCAAAAAAGTGTTCAGTTCAACTCCACACTATTTTGTAAAACCTACCCCAGCGCCACTTGATCACAAAGGCGTGCCCAGTTGACGCGAATTGAACACGGGCTAGTAGAATTCCGTAGTAATACAAAAGCGTGCTAATTTCGCCAGACCGGTGTAATACGCAAACGGAACCTATGACTTAAGTTCAAAGTTCAGTTCTTTTTGATCCAATAAAATTAGAAGATGAAAAACAATCTAATAACTAAGGCCTTTAAAGATACGCAAGCATCGGGAGTCCCTATATACTGCGGGTTATATTATCCATACCTTGTCGATGTTCCACACATTCGCACGAAGCGCTTTACTTATATCTTTTATTATGCGCACAGCCAATGAGTGGGATTCCCTGCCTGCGTCGGTATTCCCGACCTCATATCAATCTATTTATGTCGCGAGTTAATTGGCTTCTTTTTAGCTACTTCCATCGGCGATCTCATCTCTGTCCTCAGGACAAGATTGAGGTCAACAATAGACCCATTTAGTAAATTAAAAAAACCGAAGTCTTTTCGCTGGTTTTTTTAAACACAATCTCATCGTGTTTGACTAGAGCAGCAATTAATTTACTGAAAAGTTTTTCATCCGAGTTAGGTACCATTTTAGAGACAAGAGCAAATCAAGAATAAAAACATAGGCCTTTATCTCATAAGCGTTACACCGTAGGGCCATGCTTCTCAGAGGCTAAATGGTTCCTATGGCCAAGTTAATTTGATAACAAAATCAAAATCATCAAAATCAAAATATTTTATTTCACATAGGCCTCGATGGGCACTTATAAAACGTCGACAAAAAGGTGCACGGTTCGGGTTGGTCGTTTCCTATGGAGAAGAACCGGCAAGAAACTCCATGGTTACTCTTTTCAAATCATTTGGTGTTACAGTGTTATGGATACAGCATCTGTACTTAAGTATGGGGGGACAGCGTAGGTCCGACAATAAGTCGTTGCTTACTACACAAAAAATGTAGAACAAAACACAACACAACTATGTTTAAGTTCCATGTAATAGAGGGCGACCCTATTGCCATCAACCGGGCATATATCTAGACTCTTTAGTTGCTACTGAGAAATTTCTGATGGAAAAACGCAATAACACTGCCTGACCCGGGAATCGAACCCAGGGCTGCTCAGCAGTCGCGCTTGCGACTACTCGACCAATGAGGCACTCAATTTGAAGTTGCAAAAACTAATATTTTTAATCAAAATAACTAATAAATAATGGTTTTATTCCTAGTCCCAATTTTAATTGGGGAAACCCGGCCTGGTTTTCCTTATCTTAATTGAAATTTAGATTACAGTTTTTATAAATAAATATACATGTATTGTTACGATATAAAATAAGTCATATCATGGCATTACAGTAATAATACCAGCACATTACTGTCCTACTGCTGGGCAACGGCGTCTTCTGATACAAAGAAGGCGCGAGCATTGATCGCCACGTTTGCTCATAATGGGTTGGCGATTTCAGACTTGTATTGTATAACGGGCTGGTGTCCGCAACTCCACGTCGTATTGTATTGTATAACGGGCTGGTGTCCGCAACTCCACGTCCAAGCGCGTATTTTGCGTGCGAGATTTCAGACTCATATTAATTGTAAGTCCAGGTTTCGTCACGATGTTTTCCTTAACCGATCTCAGTGATCTCAATGGTTAACTTGAGTACCTAGTAACTTAACTACATTTATGAATTGAAAAAGTCACATTGGTACTTGACCGGATTTGAACCCACAATTGACCTCTGGGCCCTTAACCTTACAGTAATTAAAAAAAAAAAAAAAACATGTATGTTTGTAAGTAGGTATCTACCAATATTACATACTCACATGAATATTAATTAAATTAATAAAGTACCTAAGTCAATACTTTGCTATCTATTGCATCAATTAATTAATTACGGTACAATTTGCACACCACTAATCACACACCGTACACCTTGGCTTATATACTCCCTAGCTCCAGTATTCGAGATAGCTGAACACTTTCAATTGTTTAATTATGTCAATCAATCTATCCAAATAAATAAAATTGAAGTGTTTGTTTGTAATTTCAAAATAACAGCTTTGTACTGAATGCATATCAAAAGTATACAATATGTTAAATAAACCCTGTCCGATCCGAAAGGGGTATAAAGGTATCCCAACCACGCACCCAAATCAAATAAAGAAAAAAAAATCATGAAGTTAACATGATACTGAATTTTTAAATCACGATTTTCGTCCCAAATTAGGACCATTTCCCCGAAATGTAACAAATTTTTAAAACGCGACAACACCATCATAGTCATAGTAAAAAAAGTCGTAATAAAAAGCAATCAAAACTTGTTGTAAAGCAAGACAGAAGCATAAAGCAAGCAGACGAGAAAAAAATTGTTATTTTAAAATTATCTCAGTTTTGCGTAAATATTGCGTCCGAGTGTTTGATCCGCTGTAGTGATTGTTGAAGTGTATTTAAATAATATTTAAACATGTAATGCAACTATGCAGAGATTACCAGATCCGTTTTGCGGTTCCGCGAGGTACCACGATGCCGTCCGAGACTCCGAGCGTGCGTTTCAACGTTTGTGCGACCGTGTGTACCCGTAACCGTGTGTAGGTACATACCTTCCTATGTCAAATAAAGACATAGCGGTCGTAAGTTAAAAAATATTGAAATCGGACAGGATAAAATAATCATTTGACGCAGTACTACGGTTCTTGTACCTATAATACCTAATCATATGATTGTAGGTAAAACCGACCTCATTGAATTATGAAAATAACATGTTGTGTTTCTAAAAACCCAATATACTGTTAGGGAAAAAGATGGAGCTAGACGTCCTGTACAGCTCCATCGCATTCCCACTCTGGAATAAAATTAAAAAAGTACTGCTTAAGGACATTATGTGCCACCTGGTAAAATAGTCCTCTTCGTTTTCGGCTAGCGACGGCCAATCTCAACGGAGATTAGCCATCGGCGTGGGAGATAGTACCTATAGTGCACAAGTGTGTGCGCATGCACAGTTGCACTCTCTCGTCCCTCACCCTCGATAGTCCGCTGGGACGGCAATCCGACACGACTGGAGGAAAGACCAACGGCATGTGTTTTCAGAGGTTAGGGGGGGAGGGGGTCTCATACCGCCAACTTCCAAGCTTCGGTTTGCTACTGAGAAATTCATAATAGAAAAAAACTCAATGACACTTTTCGCCCAACCCTGGAATTGAACGCAGGACCATACGTACAGCAGTCGCACTTGCTACCGAGAGACCAACGGAAGTTAAAAAATATAATTAATCAGAATATGGGGGTTGCGGTCGATGTTGTAAGTGCTTGGAATTGGGCAGAAGGTTTAATAATACCAGCTTAATGCTTGCTCTGGATTTCGTTGTATGTACCTAGGTACTAGTATTTTTTTAGCATGATATTGAATTAATTTAAAACCATAATTTCAAACCAAATTTAACATTTTGCATTTTAATGATTTAAATACCTAATAGATTTTAACAACTGAGCTTTGGACTTTATTGAAGCGAACGGTTTTTAAGACCCAAATTTTTCTCCATACATCTTGTATATCGTTGGACAAAACTTTTGAGCGATCTTTTCATATGGCGAATCCTTTTCTATTTTCATTTCATGGGTTAATTTGTTCCATAAATGATGAGTGTAGGCGTTTTCGACGTTCTCCAATTCTCCAGGTTCGAAGTATTCGCGTTTTCTGGAATAATGTAGTGGGTAGAAATATTCTGGCCCATAAACTAGAAGTCCTGAAAATAATATTTTAAAAACGTTGAGAACTTTATATGGCAGCATGTGTAAAGACTGACGACGACAGAGATTTTACTGTTATTCGAGAATCTCTTAAGCCGTGCTACGTAAGCACCGCATAGCATAGTGCCAGATGTATTGTGATTACAGACAAGAGAAATACGTATTGCCGTTGTTATATCTACAGGTGCTTTTAGTGTGGAATCCAATTGAATATCTAACATAATTATACAGCAGCAGTGCCATTTAAACACTAAAGGAAAATGTATGCGTGATGTTATAAATAATTGTATGTCGATGAAAATGTTATAGTACCAACCTTGACAAGTGGTAGTTGACCATTCTGTTACGTTGTGTGTGTTGCACATTTTGTGAAGTACTCTCGTTATGGCCCCAGGTCCATTATGTGCCCAAATATCTGGTCTATACGTTGTTTTAACTTCACTGGAAATAAATCCAAAAACATTTTAATGATTGCTGAAACGAAACATGACACATTGATGAGAAAGATAAAGTTAATCGTATGAAATCATCGTTTACGACATGCATATGTATCACCGGTTTCGTTTGCGTGCGTGCTGTTGCGTTGCAAGTCGCTTCGTGTCATGTTTTAAGCCACTAGATTAGCACTAGGGAGCAAAGGTGCAGGGTTTAAAGTAACTTAATACCACAAGTCTCTGTCAGCCTTCGCTCGCTCTTGCTTCCTATATTCTAGCCGCAATGACCGGATATTTACTTATTTGGTACAATAGTCGCCCATTCAGTATATTGGTCGCCAATTAAATTTTTATTCGCCCGATTAATAAATTCCCTTAGAATATTACAGATTTACGACTAAAATCTTTTGAGTAAAATAAATAAGACGAAGTGCGACCAAAGTGGAGAAACTTCATAAGACCGCAATGAATGCAGCGTGTTCTTGCGAATTTCTATAACTACGCCTCGAACACGCCAGTCGTGTCCTAAATGTTTCAGTGATATTTCGAAAATTAAGCAAAGTTGCCTTTTGGAATTCTCAGTACATAATCCTCTAGCAATAACCTAAGGATTTTTGAGGTGGCCCCCGGAAAAATCTCTTAATTTGTATTTTGTTTTAAAAAGTCATTATGCAATGCCGAGAACCTGCCAGGCGTGTCCACCTTTGTACTAAGACGTCAAATACAGCTAAAATAATGTGCATATAAACAAAATATTATAAACCAAACTAGACTAAACTAATACATACAATATAAATATAATACGCTATCTTCAACTAAAGTAGGTATCGTGCCGTAAACTTGCAATAATTGACTTATCTAAGTTAATATTATGAAATATTTCAAAATAACCACAAAATGTTTATCATCTCTTACAAAATTACTTTAATTACTTAACTAAAAATCTATTTTCAGCCATAATTCCAGGTTAAATCCCACTACTGTATTTGAACCACCTTTATTCTTGCTCAGCGAATGGCAAACTAACTAAAACTCATCGCTAAACCGAAAAAAAGACAGATTTAGAATTTAAGTCTATCAAGGTGCCACTGGACACGCCTAGCGTGTCCATGTTTAACAAAATGCAGTGCCGCCGACACGCCTGGCGTGTCCGCGTGGCTTTATAGGGCGGCATGGCTATGAACTTCAAAAAAAATATGGTGGCAGTGAACGAGTTAATACATATAAACATAAAAATTTTGATAGAATTTGATGTGACCAAAGAGTCCATAAAAACTCTTTGGTCAAATTTTTGAACCAGTTTCCGCCAAATAAAAAAAAGAAAAGGTATTCTACTTTTGGATGATGAACGAAAATTTCTTCTCATGGAAGTCATCTTTGTCAATTACATAATTATTAGGTATTATATTAAGCTTGCTACTGATATTAATACCAAGTTTGTATTTTATAA
Source organism: Noctua comes (assembly GCA_963082995.1). Taxonomy (NCBI): domain Eukaryota; kingdom Metazoa; phylum Arthropoda; class Insecta; order Lepidoptera; family Noctuidae; genus Noctua; species Noctua comes. The sequence goes on from OY720273.1 coordinate 16,822,184, forward strand.
TGTATGTGCACAAGTTAAAAAATACAATTGTTGGTACTGGAAAAGGCGTATCATTTCTATTCCGTACCATACGAGTAATGCGACGGTAGATTAGCTGCTTCGACACACTAAGGTCTTAGGTACGCATATGGTGTGGACTCAAGGGAATCAGTTATTAAGAATTTTTTTATTGTATTTGATATTTTTTTTAGATCTCGTAACAAATCACTGAGAGTCGCTAGTTTTGCAATAATGACACTTTCACGAAAGAGACTTGTGCAAAAAGATACTTTTGCGAAAAACTACCATGATGCAACAAGTTGAAAGTAGGTTTACGGTGAATTTCGGTAAAACTACAGATAACATGTAAATTAGAGAATATGCATAGTGTGTGGTGAAAATGGCTTATCGATAGGTACTTACTTGATGACTGCTTCGGCGAGTTTTCTGCCTATGTGATCCATAGAAATAGAGATGGCTGCAGCATTCACAACGTCATTGTCTTCCCTCGATACCCAGTTTTGACCCAGAGGCGTCAGAGACTTCACGACCAGCATATCCGTGTCCAGGTACACCCCTCCCCATTTGTACAAAGTCAAATAGCGCAGGACATCAGAAGTATGTTCCACACGCCATTCGCTTGTATTGAAAGGTCCGTTGGCCAGCATGGCTTCCAAAGGAGTATTTTTAGCGTAATCAGTAATGTGTACCCTAGCGAACCTGACGTTATGGAAGCGTCGTAATTGCGCGATACAGCTCCTCTGATACACGACGTCGCTGACGGGTGCACTGAACATCACATAGACTTTTCTCTGTGGGTGGGCTCTCGCCGCAGACTCGATGGCACATGCCTGACGGGAGTTTAACCCTCCGCTGCATGATGTCTCGTGAAAGAATATTGAGTTCGGTCTTGGAATAAAGTCCCTGTCTTCAGCTGACGGCAGTGCATCGTTCTCATCTACGTAATGACATGAAATATTGTTACCCGCGAATCCCAAGTGCATGATAAAAGGCTGTAATAGTGTCACATTTTGAACGTTGATATAATAAATGGAAAGACCACTGAAAACTAGAAAACTTATAAAAATGATGATCACATGTTTTCTTAGCACGAAAAAATTTTTCTTTGGTAACGAGTACATATTTGAACGTTTATGATATCAACAATGACACTAGAAGGCGAACACGAAAACATTTAAACTACACATTATCAGAATTAGCTGATACAGATTTATAACGGTCGCTTTTTAGCTGTAACATGAGATTTCGTTACAGATTATTACAACCACTTCTAAACGCACACTGTTGTAGGATTATGTTGCACATCTGTTTTGTCACAGAGCAAATACGATTACCTATATATAGGCGTCAAAATTTTCCTCATGCTTCTCAAGTTAAGAGCGATTTTTCTGTTCATAGTAGAAATACAAAACCTAGCTTTAACAACAAAAAAAGTTATATAAAAAAAAAAAAAAAAAAAAAAAATAACTAATAAAAAAAAAAAAAAAAAAACACTAATCTGAAAACAACCATATTTAATTTCAGTTTTTGTACCACAGTCGGGTTTTTAGTTTCATTAATAACTTTTTTTCCAACTTTTTAATTTTTTGAAGGTTTATTTTTACTTTTAACCATATAAGTTTTATAAATATATTTGTAATCACCGTTTAAAACCCTTACTTTAATACCACTCTAGAAAAAAATAAATTCTCATCTTTTAATATGGCGCCCAAAATTCCGCCATTCTTCGTTCTTTTTTAATTTTAATGTGACCAGTGACACTCGCTCCGTCAAGACGAATCCAACAACGTAAAATTTATCGAAATCGGTTCATCCAATTAGGTGTTACGAGGAAACAAAGAAACCAACATTCATACATCGTACACACATACATACAAGTCAAACACATAACCCTCCTTATGCGCTTCGTCGCAGGGTAAAAATCAATATAATCAGTAGATGATAATAGGCTAGTCAATAAGTAAAAACAGACCTATTGCATGTTAAAGGACATTCACCATCAGTCTTGGATACCAGTTATTTGCGAATAACCTTTTTGGCTTGGTGCGTACATATTTATAGCTGTATGTATATTATACATTAGTGGGTATAAATATCTAACTAAAGCCCCGTTCACGACCTCAGGCGATAATGGCGATCAGACTTGCGATGCGACTGCATCAAGCGACACGCGCGTGTCTTACTTGTTTTAATGTCCGACCGATTAATCGGCCACAACCTTCGGCCGAAGCCGGTGGTTTAATAAAATAAAATTCTGCTGATGACTTGGCCGAAGGCGGTTTTTTTTTTGGGTGAAGCTGGCCGAAACCGAAGCTTCGGTTGGACACTAGTTATTATTTTGACGAGTTGCAAGGTAATGTTATGAAACCATCGGCTTCGGCTTCGGCTGAAGGTTGCGGCAAATGCCGAGATTAATCGGTTTCGGCTTCGATCGAAAACTGAAATCTAAATTTTGTTAAGCTTTGTGCTTGGCTTCGGCTGAAGATTTTAGCCGATTAATCGGCATCGGTCGGATATTACTAGTTTTCGAGTCCTGACATGCTCTAAGCAGTTTTCTTTCATTTGTTTCCTCCGCAGTGATCGCACTCCCTGTCGCAACATGTGTGTCGCTTCAGCGTGTAGCTTGTGGCCAACCGGAACTTCTTATCAACGCACAGCAAGATCGTTTGTTTTTCGTTACTATACTATAAAATGAAACAGTTTTGTCAAAGTTATAATACGTTTTATCAGTCATAGAAACCCGCACTGGCCACACTGTGTCTGCTTTTTTTAACTTGGTCGACTACTAGTTTAAGATACGCTTGGCAAGGGTAACTTTGGTGAAGCGAAAATTAAAAACATAGAACCCCAATTTTTTTATCTAATAAAATAAAACTAGAATTTGTAAAAAAAAAAAATACTATTTTTCCACTTTGATTAGTATAGAAAGCACTAGCTAGCGGAATAAAAAGATATGAAGAAATTATTAATGGAAAAGAACAAAACAGGCTATTTAAAGAAAATGAGCATAGGCTATTTAGAAGTTTAGGGAACAATAGTAACAGCGGTGTTATAAAACTACCCAGTAAAGAGAGCGTAAAAGAGTTTTGGAAATCAATACTGTCTTAACCTATACAATACAATAAAGACGCAAGGTAAATAAACGAACAAGACATTTTTTTAGACAGAATAGGCACAGTAGAAGAACAAGTTAAAATTGCCATTAGGAAATTACATAATTTGAAGACTCCGTGAATTGACAAAATTCTAAACAATTATTTAAAATATCTTACTAGTACACTTAAATATTTTGCTACAGTATCACTAATATTATAGAGGGTAGGGATCCGAGCCAAGGGTCTAAAATGGCCGTTTTAGCAGAATCATGATAGGATTATAATATGAATCACTTTAAAATTCTTAAAAATGGTCATAGACGCAGTTAATATTATGAATTGTTACTTTGAGACCATTTTACGAATTCATATTATTATCCTGTTACGATTTATATGTCGGATAAGTCAGGATTTATTCCGTTAGGCTCTTACATCACCTGGCAGACGAGGGGTTTCGTGCTATTAAAACACACTAGGTGCGATACACTGTTTCTAGCAAAACTAACGAACTACTTGAGATTACAACTTAACACAATAACACGGGCACAATGAATCGGGTACAGTTCCAAGACGTCTCAACTCCGCCGCGATCAGACATTGACTGTCTACCTCGCCTCGAGCTGTAAACAACAGGACTCTATAGAAGCACGCTGTGTTGTGGGTAGACTTGTAAGTAGGTCGCGTGACGTCACCACCAGCGTGCTTGTGATTCATTTTATGTCCGTACTAATGACCGGATCCGACACGGTCATCCTGCTTGCACACGTCTTCGTGTGATGGTTAACCTGCAAACAAACTAGTCCACGACAGAATTTTGTTCTACTCGGTCACTCCTGACCAAACTGTAGATTCATCGGGTCGGTGAAAGTAAGGAAATTTTAGAACTCTACTGTTTTATTTTAACCATATTCTACTCTTTGATTAAATCAAACACGGTTAAATTGGGAATAATCGAAAATACAACAATCATTACCCTGGGCCATGTACACGAAATGAAGACGAAATGAAAAAAGAATATGTTGTTGCATACATGGTTTGAACTTACGGCTTCTCGTTCACTGACCAAAGACGATAGCCATTGTGCCAGTGTTGCTATAATAACATTATTCAAAATATTATATCTCCTCCAGTATCATAAGGGAATGATGACTATAATTATATTGGTAAATGGTAATTGATGTGCCCCACGCACACTAATAAAAACCGAGCTCGCTCGTTTTATTTAGTGTTTGTGTGCATAACTATGACTTCAACCACATATAAACTGTAAATCAAATAGGTGGTTCAACTGTACATCATGTGGGCAGATGATGGGTTTCGTATAATGAAAACATCACATAGGGTGAGCTGCACTGTTATTATTAGACGTCCTGCAACTAATGACTTGTAATTACAGTTTACCACCATAACACGGGGCACAAAGAAAAGGGTACAGTTGCAGGACGTCTCAACTCCACTGCGATCAGACACACCATGTCGTCCTCATTGAAACAATCTTCTACAATCTTCTGCAGGTTCCACAATAATTTAACATGGTAATCAATTAGTTTGCCCCTATGGCTGTAGAGTAACAAATTGCTGCTTCTATATGTGAACACAATGTAGCGATAGAAAAAAAAAAAAACAACTTAACCTTAAAGATTAGGATAAGCCCTACTAACCATAATAGAAAATCTACATGGTGGTACTCACATTTACAAAAACTGAAACAATGCTTCCAATTTATATAAAACAATGTTGATAATCAAGGTAACTAAGTTTCCAAAAGAGAAAAAAAAAATAAAGAACTAGAGAGGGCAGCAGCAGGACCAGCATTAAGCCAAGCATTTTTATTTACAATATGGTTTTCCAACTTATAATATGCTCGCTTACATATTGTGCGTTTTATGCATGTTTTAAAGAAGAAGGAGCACGGTTCATACAAAATTAACCCACGTCCTACAGCAACGAGAAGTATCTCAAAAAATTGATAAAAATATGTATAAAAAGATGGCATACTTCCAAACTCCATCCTTACAGTCTAACATTTAAAAAAAATTGCTATGAACATTCGTTCAGGGGCAGTAATATCTACAATGAATGTACTAACAAATTGAGTAATACTTGGCTATCTTGACTTGACTTCAATTATTGAGTTCCATCATCGAGCACCAGAGGCTTTTTTCACTTATTCGACCATCGAACATCGATCTAGTGAGAATTATAACTTGATTGTTTGATCATTAGCATTGTTAAATAGAATAGAGTAGACTAAGATAGAGTAGGGTAGACTATGTTACAACCATAGAAACTAAACATAACATAACACCACGCCTGTAATCCCCGAAGGGTTAGGCAGAGATGTACCTAATAGTACACCCACATAAAAAAAAAACATTATAATATTAAAAAAAGTAGCCCACCAGCTTCGGGAACAGGTTTAGAGCTACCAGTTGTTAGGATTCTTGAGAGAGGAACCTCCTAACAATACGTGCTGTGTCCAGAAGTTCTGCTTTTTGAATCAAGCCCTTGATCCAGCTGCCAACCTAGAACCTCCTCAGATCAACCAGCAACTCAGCGGGACCGTTATGTCAACAATCATTGCGCTACGCTCCAATCGATCTGTCACCACATTGTCAGGCTTATTGGCAACAACAGTCATGTAAGAAACGATAAGTCGATCCCTATACAGCGCGATATTACCATTATCTAGAACTGAATCGGGCGCATATAAAATATTTTACATAACTTTTATTCAATTTCCACATCTCTTAATACACTATTTAAGAATTGTGCCGGATGGTTCATAGGTTCTGGATTATTTCTCATCCAACCTAAGTAACATAAATGATCATCATAACATGGGCGCATACTCGCAGTGTCCTGCGCCCATGTATGCATGAACAACAATATTCAATTTCAAGATATCTGTTGTAAAGCGTATAGGTAAAGTACTCTCTTCTTCGAACGTGTCGTGATTGGATCCAGCACCTTATGAGGACATTATTTTCAAACCCTTCAAGATAGGTCAACAAACTAGGTCATTTATTATTATTAACAACAAAATATAATACACCATACACCATACATAATGAAAAATATGAAAACGTACTATTATTGTAACCTATTATTTTTTAGCAATTATTCAGAAATTATAATTAGAATATTTGAACGCCATTGACGGTAAGACTCATTTTATTAATATTGACGTCTGTTCTTTTGTTTACCTATGTTCTACAAATAAAATTATTAGAATATGCATTATTATTCAAAAAAATCTTAACATCTTACAATTATAAAGTAATAGGTTGCTCTTAAAAATACCTTATACGGTCAATAGAGCTTTATCACAAGTCAGGATAGTTGGCTAACACTAAACTTTTAACGAACCAAAAGAAAAAAAAAAGATAAACAGTATTGAAAATGGGATTACCATATCGATTATTATGTGGAATTTATCATAGTCTACCCTACTCTAACTTAGTCTACTCTATTCTATTCAACAATGCCAATGATCAAACAATCAAGTTATAATTCTCATTAGTTCAATGTTCGGTGGTCGAATAAGTGAAAAAAACCTTTGTTGTTCGATGATGGATAATTGAATAATTGGAGTCAAGTCAAGATAGTCAAGTATTTCTCAAATAATAATCAAGTAGTATAGTAGTACATTCATTGTCGATATTCCCCTGAACGAATTTTCATAGCAATTTTTTTATATGTTAGACTGTAAGGATGGAGTTTGGAAATATGCCATCTTTTTATATACATTTTTATCTTTTTTTTGAGATACTTCTTGTCGCTGTAGGACGTGGGTGAATTTTGATCCTTCTTCTTTCTTCTCATTAAGTTGTAGAATGTCAAGTGGTATTTTATTGTAACATTTTACACAGTACCCCATAAAAGAAGTGCGTACTTTTGACAATCTGAAACGTGGCTGATCTAATTTGTCTTTATTTCTAGTATTAACATTAGGCCTATCGCTTATTTTACTAAAAAGATGTATGTTTTTCCGAACATACATAATGTTTTCACAAATACGAGTATATTGACAAGGTACCGTCATGATGTTAATTTGTTTAAACAATTCTCTTAGAGATTCGCGTCTGCGTAGGTTATAGATGACTATAACGGCCCTCTTTTGCAGAATAAATATTGAGTCAACATCTGCTGTGGGGACGCCCACAACAGAATAAGACATGATGCTATGGAAGTAACTAAAATAGACGCATCATCATCACGCTTGCAACCCCCTAAGGGTTAAGAAGAGGTACACCTAATAGTACACCCACATTTATGTTTAAATCCCATGTCATAGGGGGCGAGCCTATTGCTATCTATCGGGTATAAATCCAAACTCCGAGGCTGCTACTAAGAAATAGACCAACGAGGCTGTCTAACGATAGAAGTATTGATCTTAAAATCAAAACTTACTTGATGATATTATTTGTTACGCGGGTTCCAATTTCATCTTTTGCAAGAGACAGGATGGCTGATGCAACTTCATCTGAGCTTTCTTTTGCAACAAAATTTGGTGGTAGGTCGTTTAATGATCTCGTGACTATCATATTGATGTCCAAATATATACCACCCCATTTGTTGAGGGTAAAAATTCTCAGAATGCTATGTACTGTATTCGAAATCTACTATGGTCCACATCGTTGAGTAAAATTGTTTGTACGGCTGTTCCTTTCGAATATTCTGCAACATGCACTCTCAGGAATTTTACGTTGGGGAATTTGAGGAGCTTTGCGAGGCAGTTAGACTTAAGCTCGTAGTCAGTAACAGGTGCGCTGAACAGTACGTAGATCTCTCGTTCCGGGTGAGCCCTGGCAGCTGCTTCTACTGCACAAACCTGGCGGACCGTCAGACCACCGCGGCATGAAGTCTCGTAAAAGAATATCGATTTTGCTTTCGGAGAAAACCTCTGGTCTTCCGCCGATGGTAACGCATCTCCCTTCTCAGAGTAATAGCAGTTTAAACTATTTATTTTTATTCTGCATTGTTCATTATATAATAGAAATAATAAAACTATAAATATTGCTGTGTCGGTAAAATGTAGGCGTGGTCTTGTTACAAATGGTTTCCGCATGATAGGTACCTACTCAAACTCTCGCTCTGGGTCCAGCGTTAGAGATGGATGAAAACTTGCCTTCGTTTTACTTCGTGAAGGTAACCTTTGGAAATAAAATGTAATTAAATAAATAACATCCAGTGCGCGAGTGAGGTGCACGGCTCGTACAAAATAACTATAATTCAATGTGGATAATTCGTGTGTGTATAATTCGATGTCCGCTTTCGCGATAATCAAACATCCCTTGTTGTTTGTTGTGAAGAATTCTAGATGAGAAATCAACAAATGACGGTCCTTAAATCATCATCATCATTCTATTGCCCTTATCCCAATTATTTGGGGTCAGCGCAACATGTCTTCTTCATACTTGTCTATTAGGTATGTACTCGTCATCTCGTCAGACATCTCCTCTGTAAGGGATAACGTAAACAATTTAAGATGTTAGCAGGTTTAGCAATATTTCCTATTTGACCCTTATTATACCAAGTAGTTGGTGCCGAGCTATTGAAAAGAAAACGTTTGACTATCGTACTAGCGGTCTGACTACGATTGTGCAGAAAGAGGTTTAAGATAAATCAGGTTAAACACCTTCTGTATCCGAAATTTTACATAAAAATTACTTATTTTTTTACATTTTCTACTCTAGTGCAAAATTTACCCCTGAATGTTGCGACATTGACTGAACACCAATTATTTTAAGAGTTATTGTCATTTGAATATAGCTTTTTGCTTATTTTCCAGGAAAATTTATTTAATAATTTAATAGCCTCGGCCGTTACCCTTGCAATAAGATTATTTGCACGTCTCTGGCATTTCATTGAACTTACCCTAGATCAACCGATTAAAAAAATAAAATGGCTAAATACGATTACATTGAAACTTGGCACTCCATTTAGAAACATTTTCGAACGACCTTGTGATACCTAGGTAATTTTGTAGATAAGAACTGTGTCAGTTCCATAAAAAATGCACTATCTATCTAACTAATTAGGTACACGAAACAATTGGAACTGAAATGCTTGTAGCTTCGACACTATTCGTCACGTTTTTGTTGTTTGTGGATAGCTAAATTAAGTATATTAAAAGTGCCGGAATAACTGTAAACATACACACGATACGAGCCGTCGTGTCGTGAAAATCACAACGTTGCATCTTTGTACATTGTGACGTGTAGGTTACCTATGCGATGTCCTGTCGTGGAAATATTCATATGTCATTTGTTTATTTGTTACGACGCGACGTTCATCTTAAAAAGTTATGTCACGCTGCCATTTCTACGACATGACATCACGACATACGTCACGACATGTCACGACGCGACCTCGTCGTATCTCGTGGGTAGGTATGTGTTTTGCATAAGAGTAGCCATGCAAACGTGGCTTCATCACGTTTTAGGGCGGTTTCAGGTTAGCGTATTTTCGGCGCGCGGACTCGCGTCGACGCGCATAGAAGCACAGAAATCATAATAGTACAAGTAGTAAAAGTAACGCTGATAAAAAGTTTATAAACAGTTTGATAAAAAAAAATTGTATACAACCGTGAGGTAGTATAAGATACCATACCGAGTTACAAAAAAAAATAGTTGCTGTAGATAGCTACTACAACTTTTATTTGTGATTTCAACAGCGTATTTATAACGTTTAGCGTTTTTTTTTTTAAATAACCTCGCGGTTTGACCCGTCGCGCCGCTCGGCTTCTTTATATCGTAGTGTGGTATTAATAGCCAAAAAATCTTCTTTATATAAAATGGTAAAGTGACTGACTGACTGACTGACTGACTGACGGTGATATATCAACTCACAGCCCAAACCGCTGGTCCTAGAGACATGAAACTTGGAAGGTGTGTTCTTTGTGAACAGTAAGTATCCACTAAGAAAGGATTTTTGGGATTTCCACCCCTAAAGGGGAAAATAGGGGATGAAAGTTTATATGAAAGTCCGTCAGTTTTTAAGTTAGTTAAGTTAGGGTCTTAAAATGTAGTGTTTAGGCTGACGATTGAAAATTAATTAATACGTGTCTCAGCGTTTTTGATCATTCTACACCTGAAGGGTTAAAAATGGGATGAAGGTGATGAAGCCGCGGGCAAAAGCTAGTAGACTATAAAAAGATTTTTTCAAATCCGATTAGAATTCCTAGAGATTATTGCGTTCGAACAAACAAAACACATTATTTTTATATAGGTATTCGATTTAAAATAATGAAGATGGTTTATTTTAGGTATTATGTTTAATCTTTCTTTTCTCCAACTTTACTACACAAATCATTAAAAAGTAAAAGAATTTCTATTTCAAAATCAGTTTATTTAACCGCAGTTCTTCTTCAATATCAATTTCTTATCCACTTTCACCTATCAACAGTCAGGGAACTCACAAGTACAAACCGCACAGCTGCAACAACAGTTTGTAGGTACAGTTGGCTTAGTTGTCACATTGGTTGACATTGCCTAAGAGGTCCTTAACCTTATGTTGAAAAGATATGTCAACTGCGTTAACTGTTACTTAGGTACTTAATTATACGAGACTAGTATTTTTTGACCCTAAACCTCTTATTGGGTCACTGTACTCAACATAATACAACTTTTACTACAGGACATACCCTGCGGCCACGGCGTTTTTTTTTTTTAAACTTTGCCAAGATTTTGTGAAAATTTGTAAAAGTTGATTCCCAAAACTTTAAATTTGTCAAAGTTATTGTTAAAAAGTTATAAGGGTTTGAACGTGGCCGCGCCATTGAAACGCGGAGAACCGCGCGGCCATGGAGATCTTTAAAACGAAGCGTTGCAGAGACCTGAAATTTAGGTAAATACAGATTAGATTTGTAAAAAATTTGTAAAAATATAGAAAAAAAATCGAGGTTTATATTTCAGGAGCTTTAAGATTAAAACCCCATGGCCGCGCCATTGAAATGGTGAAAATCACGTTACCCGAACCCTCCCGAGACACAAAAAGACATGATCTTTAAAAATCACATAAATTACAGATTGTTCCGAGGGTAATTATAGGTTGATAGTCGGTGTTAGCAAATCATGTGGGAAATATCTACACAGACTGATTTAATATATGTAGACAAGACCAACAATATCAGCTTTTTAATAATTTAGTATGCTTTTGATGATTTATTTACTGGATCAGTGAGCCGGGTTTGCTTGGCTGAGTTTTGGGCTAAACATATTTAAACTTTTTGCCATCGATACGCTGAGAAGAAGAATAGACATAGCAGTGCCTTGACTACAACATAGAAGCTGTAAAATAGAAAAATTAAGCAAATACCACCTTTGAAAGACAGAAATTCGGTGCCTATGGAATACGCAGATCACAGTGATCCCAATAGTAGTAGGAGCTACAGGCATAATAAGTAAAAGTTTACATAGATACATAGACCTACTGAACATAACAGTAGATATAACAATCCTACACCCAACCACCATACTCAGCAAGGAATTGGGAGACACTGTGTTTGTTAATCGTACGCCGAGCACACAAGAGACCATACCAGACGCACAACAAGCATCACACACAGTGTGATGCTTGTTGTGCGTCTGACTCACAGCAATCATCCGCCACACAACATTCACCTACCTCACACACACCAAATACACAAAGTCATCCATCAACCACAAGAAGCACAACTAGCACAGGAAGAAGGAGATAGAGATGGGGGAAATGGATACCTTTATCCTACGTGTTGCAGGACGGGATATAATATAAACCCGACGCAAGGTCGAGTATCGGAAAATTGAAATAAACTACTTTACTGATATCCCATGAGCTTAGAGTCACATGCTGACTGATGCAAATGATCAACATTCATAGTTTATGTATTGTGGGACAATACCTACTTCTGAGCCTTTGTTACTTAAACAGAACTCGTGTTCATTATACTTGGCAGCAGTTGTCTTGTTGTACAAGTGGTGTGTGAAGAAACAAAAGATCTCTCAGAACAGAGAAAACAGCTACACATGAAGATGAGAACAAAGGAAATGCAATGCGAAATAGGAGGCAAGAAAGGAAAATAATTTTGATAAAAATATACTCATTTAAGTAGCTATCTAATGAGGAATAATAACTAGACTAAAATAATTAAGGATACTTGTTAAATATTAGCTATTGCTGAAAAAGTAAAACATGACAAAAGAAAGGAATCTATCACTATGAATCGGGAGTGGTATTGGTTTTAAATGGAGGCGCAGAGACCCAAGCTTGCAACTAGGTAATCCTACATTTATTATTAATATATTCAGCAACCCTACAATTTATAATGCTGACAATCGTAAACAAAGATTTTTCCAAATTCATTATTAGTAAATTGCATTACTATTAAAATAACATAACATTACACATATTATACATTACATTAATTAATTATTTAAATTCATTATTATATTTATTCGCTTTAATAATTTAAATGTAAGGCCCGCCTAGGGCGGTAGAAGCGTCTTCCATGCTGTGCCGCTCATATCGGTCTCTGGCTAACCTCGTCCAAGTTCTTCCTGCGATTTTCGCTATGTCGTCGCTCCAGCGTTTGTGGGGCCTACCGCGTTTACGTTTCTTATTGAACAGGTATCTGTTGGTTATTGTGGACGACCATCTTCCGTCTTGGGTCCTTTGTGTTTGCCCTGCCCAGCGCCACTTTTGTTTTAAGGTGAGTATAGACTAGAGCATTTTCTCGAGCATTTCTGTGAAATGTAACGTTCTTACGAATGGTACAATACAGGTAAAAGCTCAGTTTCCAAAGGGTAAAGGGTGATACACTAGAACATATCATAGAGCGGCTCGTTGTTCTGTTACAAGTAAATGCTCTAGTCTATATTCACCTTTAGAGTGTACCGAATGACGTCTCTAGCTTTCGTTCGCTGTCTTATCTCTGAGTGATTAATCTTGACTTTGAGCCTTAGTCCCTAGTAACTTCTCTCTATACCTCTTTGACATGTCCTAATTTTTTGGATAAGTTTCTTCGAGATAGTCCAGGTCTGGCAGACGTAGGTGCGGCATGGTAGCAGGCATGTCTCCAGTGCTTTGGTTTTCAATTTTATTGCAAAGTTCTTTTGAAGATTTCCTTCATACTCCAATATTTCTTCCAGGTGTTTTCGATTCGCCGGTTGGTTTCTTTATTTGTGACGTTATTGAAGGAAATTAGGTGTCCTAAGTATATATAGTCATCTACGTATTCTAGGTTTGACGACTCTAGTATAATTGGTTTGTGCCAGTTGTTGCTTTAGTTTTTTCTTGATTTATTTCTAAGCCCACTTTTTTACTTTGCGTGTTTAGCGATTCAAACATGTATTGTAGTTCTTCAGTGTCGTGGAGAAACATGGCCATCTTTAAATTTTTTGTAGACGATTTCCCGATATTTGCAAGTGAACTTTTAAATATATTATTGTTTTTATTTTAGATAGAATTTGTTTGTGTTATAATAGCGTAATAGAAATAGTGTTAAAGAAAGAACATTCAAGAAAGCACATGATTACAGTGTGTTGGTGTTTCGATTTCGAGTGCTTTCGGTTATTAGTTTTGAAGGGAAGTAGGTACATCATCGCTCGAGAAAAGTCTCGTCACATGTGCGCAACCTACCTATAAAAACACCGAGAATTGTTATGGTAATTTCGACCGTACGCCGAGGACATTTTATGAGTAAAGGATTGTTTAGCGAACAATGCTACACCGCTAGAATAATCGCGAATATGTGTTGTGTGTGTATGCTGATAGTATAGAAGCACAGGGCAGACGCGCGCCGCGAGAACCACTACTTTACGTAAACACAGACACAAACCGCCGGCATTCCGACCTTAAAGTCGAGGTCCGTCGCGACGACCCCGTTCACGCTCCCCCCACCCTTGCTCGAGCCAACCCGCGATGCTGAGCCAGTAGTTTTAAACCAGCCCCTAAATAATCTCACTCAGATCCAGCCTGTCGAAAGCCTTTTTGCTGCCCTGCACAGCGACTTCCTAAGCCGAGGCACGTATCCCACTGGTTAATTTACAAGTTTGATGCCTGCCTGGCTGGAGGCCTTACTCTCAAGGCATTCACAGGATAGTCCAGTTAAGCAGAAGCCAGCCGCCTTGGTTGACCTGCGAGATGCATTAAAAAAAAAAAGACCGCGAGAACCACAGGCGAGAACATTTTCTTTGAAGGCTTGAATTTACTTCGATTTGAGCTACAGTATAGAACGAACAACAGTTTCGTTTCGATAATATAGTAGCCTTTCGATGATGGTTAGCTATATGCTGTAATTCTGTGTGTATTTCTCTTAATTTTGTGTGCAAAAAAGAATAAGAATGATTTTCCTTTATTTTAAATGTTAATTTGGTTGCAAGCTAAACTCATTATTAATGAAATCTACTTCCTCAAGGATAATGAATCTAAAACCTCATCGTTGTCCTGATGTCGCAGTTATGTATATCATTGAAAATCCTGATAGCAACGACGTATTGGTAAATTGGCTCTAAAATAGGGACTATAATGGCCTTCGTCACGTTGAAATTCAATTATATCATCCTTAGTTTTACTCAAATCATTTTAAGTAAAATTCACTAACAAAGAACGCAAAGTCTAAACCAAGGGATGAGTGTGAGCACTAAGGAAGGATTATTAAAAATTTAGCTAATAATAATAATAAATATCTAATAATAAATATCTTTATTTCCCAAAAATACAGATAATTGTATGTTAATTTAAGTTTACAACAGTTTTAAACAAATGAACTTACATTAAACATTTGGATGCTTAGAAATCTGTACACAATAGATTGAACTCTGTCTCTTAAACTAGGTTATCCTGTATCTTAAGGGACAGCGTTTCGCAATGAGGTACCAATTGATTTATGTATGAGTGGACCATAGAGTGGACTGTGTCGATTTACCATCAGAAGGGAAAAAAGTTACTTTAATTTTTAGAATATTTAGGTATGACTGTAGGAGGTTGTGAGAGGGTGAGGGTGAATGAATGTGATTGTGGGTGTGTAGGTGTAGCTGCTGGATAAAGATAAGATTTATTTAGCGGAAAAGTTTATATGGAAGTTCGTTATTTATTTCAGTTGGTTCAGGAATTGATTTTTGAGTCTAAGTGAGTAAACGCAGACCCAAAAATCAAACAACAGGATAAAGTTTGTTTTAATTTATTTTATTTTGACATTATAATATACTTTTGACATTAATTGTAATGGTGGAATCTTAATTTGTTTTTTTTAAATTTTTACTTTATTGTGTTTCGGTGGCTTACAGCTAACAATACAAAAAAGTAATAGCGAGGCAAACGACGACAAGCCATTTACAAGCCTCCACAGTTAGCAATAAACTATTGTTGCACATACTTACGGCCTTAAGTACCGGTTTTCCACCCGCCTTCAGGAGTTCGGCCGTAATTCCGTCATCACCCGGTGCCTTGTGGTTTTTAAGCTGTTTCAGAGCCATCCTAATCTCGTACAGGCTGACATCCGGAATGTCTTCGGTATAGTGTCGGGTCAGTCTAGCTCTTGGGTCGTTAGCTAGATTTGCAACGGGTTTACTGGTTGACGTGTACAACTGCCCATAAAAACTCTCGATCTCCCTCAGCACTCACTCACTAATATACGTAATATTATTATTTTCCTTTATTTACTTTTCTTACATAATTATAGTTTTATTTTTTTTCGATATTTCTTGAAAAAAACATGGGAGCAAAAAAACATTTAAAAATAGTAGCCGGTATCGGTAACATTATTGTTCTTAGGGTATTAATTAATGTATCAACCCATTTAAGATTAACAAATATTATTTTATTTACTGATACAACTGATAATGATTGATGATTTCACAAGAGAATCAACATGTTACTCACGTTTGAAACAAACAGAACAACAATTTACATCTGTCGAGATTTTTCAAAATGGTTTACAAAAAACAATTAACTATAAAAAACTTAACTGAAACTTCAAACCTAAAATGGAAAGATATATGGATGGATAGATGGGTATTTTTTTAGAATGATTTCTGGCAAGATTTGAATTTATTAAGGCTTTGTTCTTGAGTGTGGATTAATAGTTTATTATAAAAGCGTGTACATTGGCGTATATATGATCCACCTATTTTCTTGAACCTATTTGCTGGTACAACTTTAAGTTTATTCCTTGTATTTATATTGTGAATATCTCTATATTTCTTAAATAGCTTTATATTTTTGTGAGCATAGCATACAAAAGGTTTTCATAATAATATACTGAGAAGAAACAGTCATTACATTAATCTTCTTAAACAAATTTCTGACATAGTATGGCCCTAGGGTAAATACGCCCCTTGACCGCCCTTTTCTGCAAAACAAAGATGGTCTGAATATCAGCGTCATCCCTCGCAACAGAATGTCGTACAAAATTACGCTATAAAAATAGCTGAAGTACATTAATCAGGCTGTCTCTATATCGGTTAAAGTACAAATTTTTGTTAGTGCATAATATCGTCGTTGTAGAGCGAGAAATCACTAAGTGCAAAAAGCTAGTTTCGAGATAAACGCGTTTTAAAGTTTTTTTGTTCTTATAATCGGTGTAACACATTAACGTGTATTACACAAATACTTTTTATGAACAAAATATTGATATTTTTACCCTGCCCTCTAATATTCAGTAAATTATGTAAATATTTTTACCGTTACTGAGAAATGTAATAAAAAGAAAGTTAGGTAATTCTAGCATACTCAAAATATGAAATATGGTTTAGTAGATTAACTTTTTGTGTTACTTAATTAATTCTTGGTACAGTTTTTTTCAGAGTCATCAGTTAGTGACTATTGCTCAAAGGTGGATAAGAAAGAAAAATCATAATATCAAAGAAAAAATCAGTCATTTAATACAAAAAATCACACCACACTAAAATTCGCAGCATACAAAATAAACTATTTTTAATAGTTCATAATTATAAGTAATTGAAACGGGTCTAAATCGCGAATTCTTGGAAAGGTCGTGGCTAAATAATAACAGCTCGAATCGATCTTTATTTTAAGCCGTGCTTGCCTAGGTTGTCTGTGGATGGGTGACGACCCGTTACATTACATACCGAGTTTCCTCCGTGCCTCGGAAAGCACGTTAAACCGTTGGTCCCAGCTGTCATTTGTAGATCTTCGACAGTCGTTACAGATAGGCAGTGGCCCAAAAAGTCTGACAACAAGTCTTACCAAGGGGTATCGTATAACCTAGTACTAACCGAGTTGTGCAGCTCAGATAGGCAGTCCTGCCATGTAAAATACTGGTACTTGGAGTTTGATAAAGGAAAATACTGGTATTCAGCTGCATTCGGTTAGACTGAAAGCCGACCCTAACATAGTTGGGATTAGGCTAGGCAGATGATGAAATTCCTTGCACTATTCGACAGTCGTTCGTCAGTTAGGCCGTTAGGTTGTCCGTCCATACTGGCGCTCCGTAGAGCGCCAAGAAGGAGTCCCAGGTACTTCATCGTCGACTCGACAATAATGCGGACACCTCCTGACACGATGTTCGCTCTCGGAGGTGGCACTTTCTGAGGTCCATGGAAACAGAGGGCCTCGGATTTATGCAATGCCGGGTGGCAACCGCCGGATGCCATCTACGACCCCAGCTGTCGCCAAGATGGTCACCGCTGAAACGTCTTACTGCGTCCAGCGTGGCATCAGCATAACAGATGACACAGACACCATGAAGAAGCGCACCGCGGGGAACCCCCTTCGTACCTGATTTTCCCTAGGAGCGGCCTCAGAACGGATCCCTGTGGAACACCGCGCAATATCTCTGGCTTATCCTCTCTTTGTTGACCCGGGTAGATGATATTTTTAAACCTCAGGCCCTGATTATGCGGCTGAGGTTGGTACGGAATAGGTTTGGCATGGCATAGGAGTGCCTCCCATCTTATTTTTCTCGAGAAAAATTCTCAGCCCTGGGGAGAGTCGAGGAGTCTGACAAACTGCACAGTTGTTTTCAGCGGTTGGCAGTTGGCAGCGGTATCTAAGCGGGTCCGCCAGAATCCGAAAAATACGCGCGATTACCTTGATTTATAAATTATTTGAGATCTATTGGTGACTTTTATCGGACAACAGAATTGCCACATTGGACATTTTATTCAAAGCTTTTGGTCTGCAAGAAATCACTAAGAGCGATATAGTCGGGCGCCTCGAATTATATTATTGTATGCAAAAAGTAACTAAGTATTGTTGGTGACTTCTATCGGATATTTTATGTCATCTAATGTAAAGCTTTCGCCTGCAAGAAATACCTAAGTGACGTTACAGGGGTTCTCGTCGAATATATTGAATACGAAAAGTAACTAAGTAACATTAATGAGCATGGAAGCCCCAGTAATTGAGAAAAAGTTAGTAGGAAAAATTACTTAAGTGCCGTTGTTAATTTTCATAAGCTGGTGTTTTGCCTTTTTTTTATCTTGGTAAAATCATCAAATGAGTCCTCCCAGGGCAGAGCGGGAGGGACTGTCAGACTTGTACTGACTAAAATCCACGGTGGACACCGTTCAAAAGCCCTTTATGTTCCAGGGTCACGGTAATTCTATAAGTCCCGCGACCCCGGCAGGCTTTAACCCTCTAGAGGGGGGCCCCGTCATTATGCTGACACTCTTTGAGGCGCGCGTGGAACACAACGCGCCGTCGACCCGGGCATGGTCCATGGTCGGACAGCGAGTCGCCCATTACTCGCCGCCCGCAAGCCCGCGCCTACGGTGGCCGGTGATCGTCTGCCGACGTCCGGCGCCGTGGGCGTCTACCACTGCGGCTGGTGTGGAGGGAGGACGCTGTCCTCTCCCTCACGCGGCCCGCCTCCTCCTTCGCGAGCACGACTGCTTCGCAGAAGGAGGCGACCGCTTCCCACTCCGTGTCGCCCCGCAGCATGGCCTCGACCAATGCCGGGCGCGAGAGGTCTCCGCCTATCGCCGCCGTGAGAACACGGCGGTGCTCTGCCCAAGCGGGGCAGTCCTGCACCGTATGCTCCACCGTGTCCTGCGGGCGGTCCCCGCAGTGGTGACACCCAGGCGTTTCCTCCTTCCCCATCAGACACAGGTACCTCCCGAAACTTCCGTGTCCGGTGAGGACCTGCGTCATGCGGTAGGTCAGGACGCCGTGACGCCTATCCAGCCAATAACAAGTAGTTATGTAGTTCTGACATTCTCGTATTATGATTGAGGTAGATAATGGGTTTAAAAATACTTTGACATCATTAACTCATTTTGGCTAAAAATGTCACTTAGTGACTTCTCGCTCTACAACTACGATATGCTGTGGAGCTTTGCATCTTCGACAATTTATCTATATGTGGCCCCACAAAAAAAAAAGCGAAAGTTAAGCCCAAAAACATCGTGCCATCTTCAGGATTCAACTCTTCCCCCTTCTCCAACACACTAGTTTTCACCTGCCTACCGTGAGGTAGTGTAGAGTTAATTCATTTGGTCTTTTTTTTATTAAGAAGTAAATTATTAGCGTTAAACCAGTGCACTAGTTTTGAAATCTCGCTATTTACATCGTCAGGTTATCCTTTGTTACTTATAAAGGATATAAAATTGACTTGCCTTAACTCATAAAGTTTATGAGGTACGGCAAGTCATTAAGATAAATAAGAAACAAGAAAGGACCAAGAGTTGAGCGCTTTGGAACTACCATTGTTACTCTAGATTTGGGAGATCTTTTTCCGTTGACGTCAACTCTCTGGATCCTATTACTCAGTTATGAGGTAAGAAGATCCAGAGCGCTGTTCCGTATTCCGTAGCGGCGGAGTTTCCTGATTAACTTTTCATGAAGAACAAAATCAAATGTCTTGGACAAATCGCAAAAAATGCCCAAAGCATCGCATTTATCTTCCCATACACCATCTCTATAAATTTGTCCTAAAAGTTCAACACGCATCAGTAGTCGAACGACAAAAATCTTTTCAATTGTTCTAGAATTAATTTCTCAAAAACTTAACTAAAAGTAGTAGTGATAACCAAAATACTTAAAATACCTAATAGAATTTAACAACTGATCTTTGGGCTTTGATGATACCGAACTGTTTTTTAGGACCCAAATTCTTCTCCATACATCTTGTATATCGTTGGACATAACTTTTGAGCCATCTTTTCATATGGCGAATCCTTTTCTATTTTCATGTTACAGGTTAATTTGTTCCATAAATGATGAGTGTAGGCGTTTTCGACGTTCTTCAATTCTCCAGGTTTGAAGTAGTCTTGGTATCTGGTATAAAATAGTGGGTAAAAATATTCTGGGCCATAGACTTCAAGTCCTGAAAATAATATTTTCAAAACGTTGAGAACTTTATATGGCAGCATGTTATTCGAGAATCTCTTAAGCCGTGTTACGTATGCACTGCATAGCATAGATAATGCCACATATATTACGACTAGCTTCTGCCCGCGGCTTCGCCCGCGTGGAGTTCGGGAATTGCCCACGGAATCTTACTTCTGGGATAATAAGTAATCTATGTATGTATACATAGATTTACATGTACTTGCTATTGCAAATATTTGTTCATAGTAATATCAATTAAATTACATATGTGAAATATCTTGGTTTGAGATTGGACACTGGGACACCAATCAAATGATTTATTAGGAATCTATTTGTAGACATAATACTTTGACATAATATTTAATATCAATGTCCCGTATCGCGAGCCAACGCGAAAATCGGTGGAATAAACCATATTCACAGACACGTACGTCTACCTCAGAAAAATCCTACCTACTTAGTAACAGGTAAATACTCCCGCGCCCCGCACGCCCCACGCAACGCTGCGCGGCATGCCCTTCTACGTGAGCTTCGAAGCCCTATTTAACTATATTGGGGGATGATTTTGGAAAAACTGATGCAAATGTCTTATAATTTTAATTGAAGAGTGTGAACATCAATTTTCGAGTCAATCGACCGATATATCAGTCAGCCAGACAGGACATTGAATTTTAAATTGGGGGATGATTTTGGAAAAACTGTGATACACGTATCTCATCATTTTAACTGAAGTATATGTAGACACAATTTCAAGTCAATCGACTCAGAGAATAAAAAGTTTCATGGAAAATTCAACACCCCATTTCACCATCTTAGGGGTGAAATTTCGAAAAACCCTTTCTTAGTGGATACCTACTCTTTACAAAGAGTACACTGTCCAAATTTCATGTTTCTAGGACCAGTGGTTTGGGCTGTGCGTTGATGTATCGGTCAGCCAGTCAGGACATTGAATTTTAAATTGGGGGATGATTTTGGAAAAACTGTGATACACGTATCTCATGATTTTAACTGAAGTATATGTAGACACAATTTCAAGTCAATCGACTCAGAGAATAAAAAGTTACATAGAAAATTCAACACCCCATTTCACCCTATTAGGGGTGGAATTTCGAAAAACCCTTTCTTAGTGGATACCTACTCTTTACAAAGAGTACACTGTCCAAATTTCATGTCTCTAGGACCAGTGGTTTGGGCTGTGCGTTGATATATAAGTCAGTCAGTCAGTCAGTCAGTCAGTCAGGACTTTGAATTTTATATGTATAGATTACACACAAGAGAAATACGTCTTGCAGTTGTTACAGGTGCTTTTAGCGTGGAAACCAATTGAGTATCATAATAATTGAAAAAAGTATTTAATACTCTTTTATCGGGCGGAAATAAGGTACGTGCCGTCAACGGTTGGGTCATGCCGGTTTTGATGTACTCTTTCGGCATACTCAAATGGACTCAAACAGAACTAGACGCCCTGGATAGGAGGGTCCGTACATTGTTGACGGCATATCGAATACATCACCCGCGTTCTTCTGTTATGAGACTGTATATCCCGCGGAGGTGTGGGGGTCGAGGCTTTTTAAACGCAAAGACTCTTCACAATCGCGAGATATGCAGTCTCAGGGAAATCGACGTGTGGATGCATCGAGATGTGGTCGCGGTGGACAAAGGCCTCACCCCGCTCTCCTTGGCTAAAGAGAACTGGCGCAAAGCTGTAGTGCTTGACACTAACGACTGCATGGAGGTTTGGCAGAGTAAGGAGTTTCATGGACGCTTTTTCCGGGCCCTGCATTGGCCCGATGTAGGCCTATCAGCGTCCATAGCCTGGCTACGTTCCGGGGATCTCTTCGAAACCGAAGGTTTTGTCTGTGCAATTATGGATGAAGTTATGATGACGAATAACTACCGAAGATTTATTGTGAAGGACGGTACGGTTGACATATGTCGGGCACGCTACCGTCCAGGCGAATCAATCCGTCACATTATCTCCGGGTGTTCTCGTCTGGCTAACGGAGAGTACTTGCATACAACCTTGTAGCCAGGATTATCCATCAGCAACTTGCTCTAAAATACAACCTTGTGCAATCGGAAGTGCCGTACTATAAGTATGTGCCCGACCCAGTTCTCGAAAATGGCAGTATCACATTGTACTGGGATCGATCCATCATCACTGACAGGACTATTGTAGCCAATAAGCCTGATATAGTGGCGGTGGATCGATCAGAGCGGCGCGCAATGATTGTTGACATAACGGTCCCGCATGATGAGAACCTCGTGAAAGCCGAGAAAGATTAGCAAATCAAGTATCTTGACTTGGCTCACGAGGTTGTCGACATGTGGGATGTGGACTCAGCGATCATTGTGCCGATAGTTGTATCAGCCCATGGCTTAATTGCCAAGAGCCTCGACCAATACCTGAGGAGGCTCTCATTAGGCAGCTGGATCAAGGGCTTGATTCAGAAAGCGGTACTTCTGGACACGGCTCGTATTGTTAGGAGGTTCCTCTCTCTGGAGCCCTGACCGCCGGTAGCTTGGACCCTGTTCCCGATACCGGTGGGCTAAAATTTTTTATATTTTTTTTTTATGTTATTAATTTGTATAGAAATAAATAAAGGATAAACTTATACTGTCACTTACGGGATATCGTCCGTGATTGTTCGTTCATTCTTGTTGTTATTTGTTCATTATTTGTTGTTTTATCGGGAGCTCAAAATAATGAACAATCACGGAAGATATATCCCGTAAGTGACAGTCAAAGTTTAGTTGTAAACCGTGAAAGCTTAAAACAGTATAATAGTTATAATCAAAGTCAAAATCTTTTATATCACATAGGCCTAGATGGGCACTTATAAAACGTCGACAAAAAGGTGCACGGTTCGGGTTGGTCGTTTCCTATGGAGAAGAACCGGCAAGAAACTCCATGGTTAATAGCTGAACCTGGCAAATCCAGGCACCACAGGTGCGTCTGGATTTGCCTGGTTCGCGGCAGTGCTATTTGGATGAAATTGTTATAGTACCAACCTTGACAAGTGGTAGTTGACCATTCTGCTATGTTGGATGTGTTGCACATTCTGTAAAGTACTCTCGTTACGGCAGCAGGTCCATTATGTGCCCAAATATCTGGTCTATACGTTGTTTTAACTTCACTGGAAATAAATCCAAAAACATAATTAGAGATTGCTAAAAGGAAACATGACACATTGATGAAAAAGATAAAGTTAATCATACAAAATCAAATAAATTATTTTTATTTGTTGAATATAGGATTACCAATTTCTTTCATTATCAGATCATTCAGAAAACACAATTAAATATGATAGTGTAAGACGTACAATGTTCGCTTCGCCTCGTTTACGAACTCAGGCCATGCGACTTGCGTCAAGCGACATGCATGTGCATCACCGGTTACGTTTTTTTGTTTCCACTGTAGCTGTCGCAACACGAATGTGTAGCTTGTTGCCAAGCTGCGCACACATTTCTGCCAATATTCAGTACCATACGAGTAATGCGACGGTAGATTAGCTGCACTTAGGTCTTAGGTACGCATGTGGTGTGGACTCATGGGAATCAGTTATCATGATAAAATGTATTGTCTTCTCTTCTTTTCTCACATAATAAAATCGTTAAAATCCAAATCGATGTTCCGACTTGGCGCAAAAACTACTGCATAGATCCTGTTCAAATTTTGCACAAATATCTCTAACAGATTTTTTCAAATGGTAGGCTATATATTATCACGCTACTTGCTTAAGGGGGTGAGCCATATTGCGTTATGTCAGTATTATTATTTATTTATCACAAACACTATAACAATTCAATTGTTAACCGTTTCAGTCATGATATGCGTAACAACGTCTATTTCAAAGAATATGTCAGCGAAGAAAATAGAGAAACGGTTTCATGACTGCTTTACGTCGCAAGTTCGCTCCCCAGTAAAATTATAATTTTTGTAATTTTTTTGATAGAGATTATGATTATTTATTTTCTCTTTTTTATGTATAATACACACATCAACACTGTCTAGGGATATTTTGGATTTACTCAATTTACTCAAAATTTATTAAAAATAACATATAACATTTTTTTGATAGAGATTATTATTATTTATTTTCTCTTTTTTAAGTATAATATTATAAATTCTTATGAATAAAGTTAAATCATAGGTAAAATCTCTTTGCTCATGTTTGATTAGCCGTTCGATGGTGTTCTGAACTGACAACGTCGTTGTGTGCTGTCCACAGGTGCTGTCAGACTCGATGTTTTGAATTTCACCTATCGCTCCCAATAAAAACAATAGCAGTTATTGAAATTAATTTATACTATTTTGTTGTGTCGTTGTTCTTAGTTTTGCACAACTATAATAGGTTCAGGTTGTTTCTCTGCATTGTTAGGTCCCAAAAATAAAATCGTCTTTGTTGTCTTTGTCGGAGGGTGGATGATTGAAATGTATGATTTCTGATGCGTCTTGATTGAAAGCACGTAATTCGTTACTTGAAAAATATTTAGGTATCTTTATCATATCTGTCTTTTGTATCTTACTATGTACTGTTTTAAATGCGAAAATTTGGATGGATGGATGGATGATTGTTACTCAATCACGCCAGAACGGCTGAACGGATGTAGATGAAATTTGGCACAGAGATATATTATCGTGCGGAATATGGACATAATGCAATATTGCTCATCCCCCTAAGTTATAAAACTTAGGGGGATGAGCAATATTGCATTATGTCCATATTCCGCAACTGGTTGCCAACTGGCAACTGTCATACAATGCATTAGAATAGAACGGCTATTTTAGCCCATTTGTTATCGAAGCGAAGCGAAGTAGGCTAACGGTTCACAGACCTCGCTGTAAACCAGGGTTCGAAATTTCGAGTCGCAGCCAGTCGCCATTCTTGTGATAATTTTTTTCCAAAAATAATAAACATGGTTGGCGAGTTCGATCCCCAGCCGGTTTTCACTTTTTGTAACTAGATATTTTGTTTTTTTCTAATGCTTAATGATTTTCAAATCATTATAAAGTAGATTAATATGCTTTTGGTTTTTTTTACCACTCAAAGACTGGTAATCATAAATGAACAAATATTAATTGACCAATTTTCACTGGCCGAAAAAAAATCTCTAAAAACTTTAAAATAAACACAAAAATTAAAATTAGATAAAACCAACGACGTTGTAAATTAGTTCCGTGCGGGAATCGAACCCGCGACACGCAGCGCTGCAGTTAATCGCTCAGCCACTGCGCCAACTGTGCGTCACATTGCATTTCGCTGAATCTTCTGCTGCCCAACTACTCAAGGACCGCTGTACACAGCTTTAAAGTTTTTTTAACCTTGCCCCAGTCCAGGCCCACACTTGGAATTTCTCCTGTATCGTGGGTGTGTTTACAGACGCGTATTTCCCTTTCCGTGTCCAACTGGCGACAACGGTCTCGCGAAATCCACATGCCTTTGTATTACTACACAATTCAACCAACCCGTGCACAGCTTGCGTCAACTGAGCACGTTTTTGTGATCAAGCAACGTTAAAAGAGGTTTTACAAAACAGTGTGCAATGGAACTAATGGCGGTTTTTTAATTGGTCTGTTCAAAACAAATCCTGATGATTTAGCGCGTTCGTAAATATTCGGAATAAATCGTGCGGCCCGAGCAGGCGAGGAGCCAATAATAGTTCCACAGAGCCTTCAATTCAAGAAAATTATACGATTGGGTACTGTAGACGGTATTGAGTCAGAGTTTATGAGAATAATCAAAGTACTTAAAGAAGAACCAAATAAGTTAGGTTATGTTAGAACTGTAACGAAATAAGCGCGAGCCGAGCGAGCGGAGCGAGCGCTGCCGCGGTAGCGGCCGGCGAGCGCTACGTAGTAGATGGTCACAGTTCTAACCTAACCTTACCTATTTGGTCGGAGTAAACTGAAACTGAGAGTTTTTATGGGCAGTTGTACACTTCAACTAGCAAACCCGTTGCAAATCTAGCTAACGACCCAAGAGCTAGACTGACCCGACACTATACCGAAGACATTCCGGATGTCAGCCTGTACGAGATTAGGATGGCTCTGAAACAGCTTAAAAACAACAAGGCACCGGGTGATGACGGAATTACGGCCGAACTCCTGAAGGCAGGTGGAAAACAGGTACTTAAGGCCCTTCAGAAGCTGTTTAATTCCGTCATACTCGAGGGGAAAACGCCGCAGGCATGGTGCAGGGGTGTGGTGGTACTCTTCTTCAAAAAGGGCTACAATGCCCGGCTGAAGAACTATAGGCCCATCTCACTTCTAAGCCATGTCTACAAGCTGTTTTCAAGAGTCATCACGAATCGTCTCGCGCGCAGGTTTGAGGATTTTTAGCCTCCTGAACAAGCCGGATTCCGAAAAGGCTTTAGCACCGTAGACCACATACATACGCTGCGCCAGGTTATACAGAAGACCGAAGAGTATAACCTGCCTCTCTGCTTGGCGTTTGTGGACTACGAGAAAGCCTTCGATTCGATCGAGACTTGGGCTGTACTGCAGTCTCCCCAACGGTGCCAAATCGACTATCGGTACATCGAGGTGCTGAAGAGTTTGTACAAAAACGCCACCATGTCAGTCCGACTTCAGGACCAGACCTCGGAACCTATCCTTCTTCAGCGAGGTGTGAGACAGGGAGACGTCATATCTCCGAAACTGTTTACCGCTGCACTGGAGGATGTCTTCAAGGTTCTGGACTGGAGATGGCTAGGCATCAACGTCAATGGCGAGTACATCTCTCACCTTCGGTTTGCAGACGATATAGTGGTCATGGCTGAGACCATCGAGGACCTCAGTACAATGCTCGATGACCTCAGTAGAGCTTCTGAAAGAGTAGGTCTTAAAATGAACATGGACAAAACCAAATTCATGTTGGATGCCCATGTAACACCCACTCCTATCAAGATCGGAGACTCTACACTCGAAGTTGTAGACGATTATGTCTACATGGGACAAACGGTCCAGTTAGGTAGGTCCAACTTCGAGAAAGAGAGAAGTTGCGTGGTATCTTCTCGTCCAACTTACCGCAGTGTCTCAAGACGAAAGTCTATGACCAGTGTGTGTTGCCAGTGATTACATACGGGACCGAAACGTGGTCGCTCACAATGAGCCTCATCAGAAGGCTTAAAGTCACCCAAAGGGCAATGGAGAGGGCTATGCTCGGTGTTTCCTTGCGTGATCAAATCAGAAATGAGGAGATCCGCAAGAGAACCAAGGTTACCGACGTAGCCCGAAGAATAGCCAAACTTAAGTGGCAGTGGGCAGGGCACATTGCTCGCAGAACGGATGGCCGATGGGGCCGAAAAGTTCTGGAGTGGCGACCGCGAACCGGAAGACGCTGCGTTGGAAGGCCTCCCATTAGGTGGACCGATGACCTTGTAAAGGTTGCAGGGATCCGCTGGATGCGAGACGCACGAGACCGGTAAATGTGGCGACACTTGGGAGAGGCCTATGTCCAGCAGTGGACGTCTTTCGGCTGAAATGATGATGATGATGAAACTGAAACTGTTTTCTAGTGCTATCTATGAGTAATCGCGGGAACTACGTCGCCGCTCTTTGGGATCCATCGGTATTTCGTCCATTTGAGATTTCATCCATTCGGTATTTTGTATTTCTTTGTTTTGGACGTCGGTATTTTAGTTATAGTTATTATGAAATTTATACTTACCCCAACTAATACCGTCTCTAATTCAACACGCTTTTGAAGACTCATACAGTCAAGAATCTAGTCAAAAAAGTGTTCAGTTCAACTCCACACTATTTTGTAAAACCTACTCCAGCGCCACTTGATCACAAAGGCGTGCCCAGTTGACGCGAATTGAACACGGGCTAGTAGAATTCCATAGTAATACAAAAGCGTGCGGAATTCGCGAGACCGGTGTCGCCAGTTGGACACGGAAAGGGAATTATGCTTTACAGACAGGTAAACTCACAAACAGCCAGACCCGGAACCATACAAAAATGTGATCCGTGCGGGAATCGAATCCGATACTCGCAGCGCAGCAGCCATTCGCTCAGCCACTGCGCCAACCGTGCGGTCGCATAGCTGTGGCTGTGCCTCCCTCGGACATTGCTGCAACTTTGCTTAACGGTGGCCGGACTGCACATTCCGTTTTCATATTGCCGCTGAATCTTGCAAGTGAAGATACCTCAACATGCAACATCACCAAAAACAGTGGCCGGGGAGTCCTTTTGCAGCAGTGCAAGTTTAAAGTGCATAAGAGGCGGTGAACCGCAGCTTGCAGGACATCCGCGACAACCAGGCGCTGATAGGTGGCGTTGTCGTTTTGCTCGCAGGCGACTTTAGACAGATACTGCAAGTTATTGAGAGGGGCACACCGGCGTATGAAATAAACGCATGTCTCAAGGCGGCGCCACTGTTGTCTAGGATCGAAAAGATCCATCTTACCTGCAACATGCGCGTCCAACTGTACAACGACCACGAAGCAGGTGTCTTTGCGAATATGCTGCTGCAAATGGGAGTGGGTCGTCTGGAATCGGGCGCAGATGGGAAAATTCTATTTTCCGAAGAATTTTCCCATCTACGTTTTTCCAAATTTGGAAGTTAATATAAAAAAATGAAGGGTGGTTTATTTATTTATTTAATCTATTTACAACGGTTTAAAACCAATTACAGTAACTAAACCACAAAAACTACTAAACATAAACAAAAATGGAAAACAGAAAACACATAAATATTTTAAAAAAAAAATGAGTTAGGTACTCTGTCATGAATCCCTCTCACAGTACTTCTGACATGCCAATAAAATCTTTGTCCATTCATCCGCAAACAGATCGTTTGTTGGATTAGAATCCAAGAGATCATTAAGTGCAGCCAGAGTTCGAGGAATTGGAGACTTAGCACGCGCTACGGTGCGACACGGAGGCACAGCGAACAATCTGTGCTTTTTACCCCTGCAGTAATTGTCCGGCACAAAGAAGCGAGCCTGCATAGCAAACAGATCAGGCGCGTCAATGGTTTCACGGAGCGTCTTACAGGCCATTGTGAGCTGATCATGTGCTCGCCTTACCTCTAATGAGTTATATCCGAGGCAACCCAGTACAAATTTGGTCGGATAAAGGTAAGGGTAATAGCCATGTACCTGCTTGTAAAAAAACCTAAGGAACGCTTTCTGTACCTTTTCTAAAAGAAGCGCGTAAGTTTTTTCGTGTGGATTCCACACACAAGAGCTCGACTCTAACTTGCTACGCACAAGCGCGTTATATATTATTTTGATGGCGTGTGCGGAGCGAAAATCACGGCAATTACGCAGGACAAATCCTAACCTTTGGTAGGATTGTTTGGCCACCATAGTCATGTGGTCGTGGAAGGTGAGCTTTCGGTCAAATTTGACTCCCAGATCTTTCATGGCTGTTGATTTTGTGATAGTGTCATTATTTAAATTGTTTATTTGTTTGAAGATAGCATTGTGGAGGATGTTCTCGAAGACTTTAGCCGGGGAAGATAAAATTGCGAAATCTTCGGCAGATTTCTTGTTTTGGGATTTAGGAATGGGTGTGACTCTGGAAACTTTCCATTCAGAGGGATATGAACCAGCCTGCAAGTCTAAATTAAAAATGTGACAAAGAGGTTCACTGAGAATAGGGAATATTATCGGGGCCGATAGAGCTGTTAGGTTTAAGTTTATTTATGCCTTTTACAATGTCTACAGGGCACAAGGGGGGTAATGGGTATATCCATGTAATTGCTGTTGCTGGTATGCTCGGCGACACAAACATGATCAGCATTGAGCCGCGGAATATCAGGAAGAAAAACATCGGAGAAAAATTCGGCAAATGCCCCTACCACCTTAGATCCCGAAAAAGTTACACCCTTGTATGTAATGTACGGTTCAAACCCACCTTTGGATCGCAGACTAGAAATGTGTGACCAGAATTGGCGAGGATTGGTTTTAATTGTGTTTTCTATATTTCTCATGTATGAGGAATACGCGTCTGCAATACGGGTCTGCTTGCTGGGCTCCATTGAGTCTGAGTAATGACCTACATCAACATTTACCTCAATATGAAGCGCCGGGTGATATGCATCCAGCGGAACTATCCCCTCGGTGGTGGTGACGAATGTTTCTGGTACACTTATGCTCTCTTTTACCAAAACAACATCTAACATACCTCCATGCGAATTCTTCACAACGTTCATCTCATTCAGACGGCAAAACCTTACAAAATAACAGTAATAATTCTTAATATTTAACGAGACACTAAATTTAAGTCGCCTAAAATTGCAACAATTCCTTTTAATTTATGAATACACTCTTCCACTTTACAAAACCATTCCATGTACACATCGTCACTTGCACACTAGGTTTGATATATACCACACATACGTGAACAGTCCGGCCACACCAAATGAAATCAGCCCACTAGTCCTCATCGCGCGGTTCGTTTCAAGATCTCGGCGGCGGCGGCGCAGCGCAATGGGTGCGAGCGCAGCGAGCATAATAATGAATTATGGGTTTGTACGACTTATAGCTTCCTCTAGCCCGTAGTTCTTCGACTGTGCATGTTCCAGTGGGACACAATTGACGCAGATAGTCACGAATCTCTTCGGCGCCGGATTGCATATTCCACAAGTGTAAATGTTTACGTGGTTCGACTGCTCTTAAGTTAGTGATTTCGGGCCCAGCGATGCCACATAATGACGCAGGTTTTCGGAGTTTCTTTTTCTTTACTTCGGCCCAGCTTTGATCACCGGCGTAGTCAGCGGCAGGAAAAGTGCGGGTGTCGGTAAAAGTGACGTCAATGGCAGGAGAAGCGTGATCGTCATCAGCGGAAGTGTGGTCTGTGACAGGAGAGTTTTGCTGTTAGCAGGAGATGTGTGCTCCCTCTCACGCAACAGTTGTAAGGTTTCAGACGTATGTACCTTGTGGTTGGTTGGGTCAACCTGCATAACGACTGATTGGTTGGGGCTGGTAGGAACAGGTACCTACTTTAGAAACCACACCCTTTGCTTTAGCCTTTTTATGTTTCTTGGCACGGTGCGGAGTTTACACCGACGAAGGAGTGTCCATGACTACAGGTGTGAGCTGAGATTGCTGTTGGGTGGTTGCACGTTGTGGTTGCTGTACTCTGCTTTAACTGGGTGTTAAGGAGGTCGATTTGGGAAGCATAGCCGGTTATTTTACATTCATAGTTCGAAACAAGTGATACCGCTTTGCTTAGTTGTTCTTTCAACGCTTCCATCTCAAGTCGTAATTTACTCATTTCAAATGCGAGTTCCTGAAATTCCACCTGATTTTGTGCGCATTGTATCTCGGGGGCTTTTTTTCTAAACGTTACGTTCGGGTCGCTAACTTGGGTTAAAGTTATGGAACAATCACCTTTCCCTCTGGCAGAACAGGCACAATCCGGGCAGACCCAGGAGATAGGATGGCCTTCTATTGCGGTTATCTCGTCCGAACATTGAAGGTGATATTTTAGTTTGCACTTATCTAATGTACAGCTCAGGTATTCTTCCCCGTCGACAATAATGCTTCGGCAGGAGGCACAATTTAAATTTGCTACTACACTGGTAATAACCGGCAAAGAAAAACTTTGATAAGCATTGGATGGACTTCGGCTATTTCGGACTGGAGTATTGGTATTACCAAATTTCGGTTGTTTAAGCAGGCATTCCGGGCATTTCCAATCACCACTGCTCTCTCATTTCAAATAAGAAATGAGGAGATCCGCAAGAGAACCAAGGTTACCGACGTAGCCCGAAGAATAGCCAAACTTAAGTGGCAGTGGGCAGGGAACATTGCTCGCAGAACGGATGGCCGATGGGGCCGAAAAGTTCTGGAATGGCGACCGCGAACCGGAAGACGCTGCGTTGGAAGGCCTCCCACTAGGTGGAGCGATGACCTTGTAAAGGTTGCAGGGATCCGCTGGATGCGAGACGCACGGGACCGGTCAATGTGGCGACACTTGGGAGAGGCCTATGTCCAGTAGTGGACGTCTTTCGGCTGAAATGATGATGATGATGAAATCTATATAAATAAAAAGAGAAGGCCTGACTGACTGACTGACTGACTGACTGACTGACTGACTGACTCATCAACGCCCAGCCCAAACCCTTGGACCTAGAAAGCTGAAATTTTGCACAGAGGTTTCCTTTATAATGTAGACAAGGAATAAGGAAGGATTTTTCGAAATTCAACCCCTAAGGGAGTTAAATAGGGGATGAAAGTTTGTATGGAAAATCGTCATTTTTGTAGTTTAAACCATAAAAATTGGTGGTACCCATCCTGGTGAAAAATTAAAAACCACGTGTTTGAGTATTTTTCGAAATTCAACCCCTAAGGGAGTTAAATAGGGGATGAAAGTTTGTATGGAAAATCGTCATTTTTGGAGTTTAAACCATAAAAATTGGTGGTTACCATTCTGGTTAAAAATTAAAAACTACGTGTTTCAGTGCTTTTCGAAATTCAACCCCTAAGGGAGTTAAATAGGGGATGAAAGTTTGTATAGAAAATTGTCATTTTTGTAATTTTAAACCATGAAAATTGGTGTTTATCATTATGGGGAAAAATAAAAAACCACGTGTTTGAGTATTTTTCTAAATTCAACCCCTAATAGAGTTAAATAGGGGATGAAAGATTGTATGGAATATCGTCATTTTTGGACTTTAAACCGTAAAAATGGGTGGTTACCATTCTGGTTAAAAATTAAAAACTACATGTTTCAGTGCTTTTCGAAAATCAACCCCTAGGGGAGTTAAATAGGGGATGAAAGTTTGTATGGAAAATCGTAATTATTGCAGTTAAAACAATGAAAATTGGTGTTTATCATTCTGGTTAAAAATCACGTGTTTCAGTGTTTTTCGAAATTGAACCCCTAAGGGAGTTAAATAGGGGATGAAAGTTTGTGTAGAAAATCGTCATTTTTGTAGTTTAACCCATGAAAATCGGTGTTTATCATTCTGGTTAAAAATCACGGTTCAGTGTTTTTAGAAATTCAACCCCTAAGTGAGTTAAATAGGGGATGAAAGTTTGTATGGAAAATCGTCATTTTTGTAGTTTAAACAATGAAAATTGGTGTTTATCATTATGGGGAAAAATAAAAAACCACATGTTTGAGTATTTTTCTAAATTCAACCCCTAATAGAGTTAAATAGGGGATGAAAGTTTGTATGGAAAA
Source organism: Noctua comes (assembly GCA_963082995.1). Lineage (NCBI taxonomy): Eukaryota > Metazoa > Arthropoda > Insecta > Lepidoptera > Noctuidae > Noctua > Noctua comes. The sequence continues at coordinate 16,855,700 of OY720273.1, forward strand.
TCGTCATTTTTGGACTTTAAACCGTAAAAATGGGTGGTTACCATTCTGGTTAAAAATTAAAAACTACGTGTTTCAGTGCTTTTCGAAAATCAACCCCTAGGGGAGTTAAATAGGGGATGAAAGTTTGTGTAGAAAATCGTCATTTTTGTAGTTTAACCCATGAAAATCGGTGTTTATCATTCTGTTTAAAAATCACGTTTCAGTGTTTTTCGAAATTCAACCCCTAAGGGAGTTAAATAGGGGATGAAAGTTTGTATGGAAAATCGTCATTTTTGTAGTTTAAACCATGAAAATTGGTGTTTATCATTATGGAGAAAAATTTAAAACCACGTGTTTCAGTGCTTTTCAAAATTCAACCCCTAAGGGAGTTAAATAGGGGATGAAAGTTTGTATGGAAAATCGTCATTTTTGTAGTTTAAACAATGAAAATTGGTGTTTATCATTCTGGTTAAAACTCACGTGTTTCAGCGTTTTTCGAAATACAACCCCTAAGGGAGTTAAATAGGGGATGAAATTTTGTATAGAAAATCGTCATTTTTGGAGTTTAAACCATAAAAATTGGTGGTTACCATACTGGTTAAAAATTAAAAACTACGTGTTTCAGTGTTTTTCGAAATTCAACCCTTATGGGAGTTAAATAGCGAATGAAAGTATAAATGGCAAACCCACTCATCACGAAATGTCGAAAACCGCTTGACGTATAAACTTGAAATTTGGCAGGAAGGTAGTTAATAGTTAGTAGACTTTCGCTAAGAACGGATTTTGCGACAGGGCCGGATTAAGGAGATCTAAGGGCTCTCGCAAGTTTGTATGGAAGTCCTTCATTTTTTGTGCTACAAATTTGAAATTTGGCAGGAAGGTAGTTTATAGTTAGTAGACGTTTGTTCAGAACGAATTTTGCGATAGGGTCGGATTAAGGACGCCTAACGGCTCTCGCAAGTTTGGATGAAAGTCCTTAACTTTTTGTGCTACAAACTTAATATTTGGCAGTGAGGTAGTTTATAGTTAGTAAACGTTCGCTAAGAACCGATTTTGCGACAGGGCCGACTTATGGAGGTCTAAGGGCTCTCGCAAAAAGTCATTTAATGTTGTATACAGAATTGTATTAGAATAAAAAGTGCCCAACAAGGTTCACTTTCTTTTTTTTTTTTTTTTATCGTGGTAAAATCATCAAATGAGTCCTCCCACCCAGGGCAGAGTGGGAGGAACTGTCAGACTTGTACTGACTAAAATCCACGGTGTCCTTCAATAGCCCTTTATGATCCAGGGTCACGGTAATTCTATAAGTCCCGCGGCCCCGGCAGGCTTTGGCCCTCTAGAGGGGGGCCCCGTCATAATGCTGACACTCTTTGAGGCGCGCGTGGGACACAACGCGCCGTCGACCCGGGCATGGTCCATGGTCGGACAGCGAGTCGCCCATTACTCGCCGCCCGCAAGCCCGCGCCTACGGTGGCCGGAGATCGTCTGCCGACGTCCGGCGCCGTGGGCGTCTACCACTGCGGCTGGGGTGGAGGGAGGACGCTGTCCTCTCCCTCACGCGGCCCGCCTCCTCCTTCGCGAGCATGACTGCTTCGCAGAAGGAGGCGACCGCTTCCCACTCCGTCTCGCCCCGCAGCATGGCCTCGACCAATGCCGGGCGCGAGAGGTCTCCGCCTATCGCCACCGTGAGGACACGGCGGTGCCCTGCCCAAGCGGGGCAGTCCTGCACCGTATGCTCCACCGTGTCCTCCGGGCGGTCCTCGCAGTGGTGACACCCAGTCGTTTCCTCCTTCCCCATCAGACACAGGTACCTCCCGAAGCTTCCGTGTCCGGTGAGGACCTGCGTCATGCGGTAGGTCAGGACGCCGTGACGCCTATCCAGCCACTCCTCAAAGAGGGGTCTTACCGCCGCGATTGTGGCGTGCCCGGAACAAGGTTCACTTTGAAAAAAAAAAAAAAAAAAAAAAAAGTTGTATAGCGCCAAAATACACTGATTTTTACACACACATTTCGCCAGTTTTATTGAAGTCCCATGTAATAGGGGGTGAGCCTATTGCCATCAACCGGGCACAAATCCAGATTCCGTGGCTGCTGCTGAGAAATTCCTGATGGGATAACCCAATAATACTATTATTCATAGTGTTTTTTCATTTGCATATTTTAATGTTAAGTGGAAGAGCAGAGTCACCTAAGGGGGCGTCCATTAATTACGTGAGACGTTTAAGGGGGGGAGGGGTCGCGCCCAGTACTACCCAATCTCACGAGGGAGAGAGGGGGGTTTCGGCAGATATAACCGGGTTTAATTGGGTCTCACGTGAGATTAGGAGGGAGATGAGGGGGTCAACCCAAATCTCACGACATCTCACCAAGGGGGGAGGGGGTCGAAAAATCGCCTCACGTAATTAATGGACGCCCCCTAACAAAAGCATCTTCTTGCTTAAAAGGTGATCTCCAAATCATGTGTGTGACAACTTTATGTAATTGAAATAAACAAATTTTTTTTTAATACTTTGCCCGACCCCGGGAATCAATCCCCACGCTTAGTAGTCGCGCTTGCTACCACTAAACCAACGAGCCAGTCTCACACATGCACACCAAAATTTCCACGCGAACGAAGTCGCGGGCAACAGCTAGTTAAGTCATAATATTTGAAGCAAATAAAGCATTGTACGCTGTGTTCGCCGTCTAAAGCGCTCAAACATCCAGCGCAGTTATTTGTTGACATCGTACGTTACACAGCAAAATTTGAATATTAGCACAGTGCAAATAAAGCGCTTCAAGCAGTGCGTAAAGCAGTTGGCGTTTAATCATGCAGTTGGCGGGCAGCGATGTAATACTTAGGGGCAACGTAGCGGCCGCAGAAAAACGTTTGCGGAAAAAAGGTCTTAAGCGCCGTGTGATACGCGTCGCTTACGCGTTCGAGTCAAATTACTTGAGCACACGAGAAACAGTTTTTGAATTTGGAGAACTAAATTGTTTATTGTTGTTTTATGTTAATAACTTGGTGAACTAACACTTGATATTATTACACTTTGTCTAATGGAGTTTTATATAGAGTCGAGTGCAATTAGACAAGGAACGAAGTTTATAGTGGTCGGATTTTCATGGGGCTTTTTTTATTGAGTTCCTGGAGGAGTGGAGAAGAAAGTTAAAAAAAAATTTCGCCGCTCGCGACTTTTTTTTAAAAATTTCCTTTGGTAATTTTTTTTTTTTCGTTTATGAATAACTTCAAATTCGATGAATTCATATTATGGCGTAATAGTGTGACCTGCGTGCATACATTTAATGCCAATTTGGTCTGTTCTTTGTTCTTTATCCATGTTATGCATATTTCAAATATTTTTTGGAAAATTTCCTATTTTCTTCAATTATTTCTTAAATATCGAATTTTAAGACTAAGATTTCTTTTGAAATTGGTAGCTGATGCTTTTTCACAGACAACTGGACCAGAAAATATTCATGAAAACCACTTTCATGAGTGTAGTGACTTAAAATTCATTCGCAAATGTTAGAAAATCGTCTATGTTAATGCAATTTTTTTCGTAATTAATTTTTAGTCACTTCACTTGTAAAAGTAGTTTTCTTGAATATTTTTACATCCAGTTATCTGTGAATAAGCATCAGTTACCAATTTCAAAAGAAATCTTAGTTTTAAAATTCGATATTTAAGAAATAATTGCAGAAAATATGAAATTTTCAAAAAATACTTGAAATTTGCGTTAAATCGCTGTTGCCCGCGACTTCATTCGCGTGGAAATTTTGTTGTGTATACGTGTTCGATTCCCGGGTTGGGTAAAGTGTTGTTTGGTTATTCCATCAGGAATTTCTCAGTAGCAGCTACGGAGTTTGGATTTGTGCCCGATTGATAGCAATATGCTCGCCCCCTATTACATGGGACTTCAACATAACTGGTGTAATGTGGGTGTACGATTAGGTACACATTTATGCCTAACCCTTCGGGGATTACAGGCGGGATGTTATGTGTGAGAACTGAAGGCCTGATCAAAATGTGATAATGTGGGTGATGACTACAAAAGGCGTGTTTTTGGGCGCTGTAATTCTGGGTGGCAGAGATCTGATCGGCGTTGAGGCGACGATATGGCTTAAAAACTGGCACATTGTGGTGCCGTACGACTTTTTTTCAAAGTGAACAATCAAACGCCTTGTTGGGCGCTATTTCTTTATTTATTGTAATACCGTTTTGTATACAACATTAAAAGATTTGTTTAATGACCGTGTGAGAAGCACGAAGCACCCAAATGAATGCCTGCCACTTTTAAGGTTTTTCCTTGGAATTTGTTGACCGTCATTGTAAAAAGCCAATTTTAAGGGAAATTGCAACTTCTTAAATTGAAATGGTTAGTTGTTTGAAATAACGGGTATGCGGAGAATTAAACCGCTCTCTCCTTTAGCCACTCCTGTAATAATGGTGGCTGTTAGAATATTATTCTTTATTGCACACAAAAAACAAATATACATACAAATTGCAACAATATAGCTTATGTGCAATGGCGAGCTTAACCCAGAATTGGGTTTTCTTACAGCAAACCAAATTGTGACATATTACTGCCCAACTCTGTGATACGTAGCCTGGTTCCATTGCACAGTCTGGGAATATACCCAGGGAATTGGGAAATTCAACGGGGTAGGCAGTACTATCATCATTAGCCATTACAGGGTCTATGGATGTCGACGCCGACGATCATATCATTTTAACGACGACGCCACCATCAGCGCCTGGTTGCCGCGAATGTCCTGCAAGCTGCGGTTCAACGCCTCTTATGCACTTTAAACTTGCACTGCTGCAAAAGGACTCCCCGGCCGCTGTTTTTAGTGATGTTGCATGTTGAGGTATCTTCACTTGCAAGATTCAGCGGCAATATGAAAAAAAAAATGTGCAGTCCGCCCACCGTTAAGCAAAGTTGCAGCAATGTCCGAGGGAGCCACAGCCACAGCTGAGCGAATGGCTGCTGCGCTGCGAGTATCGGGTTCGATTCCCGCACGGATCACATTTTTGTATGGCCTACAGGTAGTTGTTCTGGGTCTGGCTGTTTGTGAGTTTAACTGTCTGTAAACACACCCACGATACAGGAGAAATTCCAAGTGTGGGCCTGGACTGGGGCAAAGTTAAAAAAAAAAACTTTAAAGCTGTATAAAGCGGTCCTTGAGGAGTTGGGCCAGCAGAAGATTCAGCACAAATGCAATGTGACGGCGAAGTTGGCGCAGTGGCTGAGCGATTGTCTGCAGCGCTGCGTGTCGCGGGTTAGATTCCCGCACGGAACAAATTTACAACGTCGATGGTTTTATCTAATTTTTTTTTAGTTTTTTTTTAAGTTTTCAGAGATTTTTTTTCGGCCAGTGAAAATTGGTCAATTAATATTTGTTCATTTATGATTACCTAACTGTCTTTGAATGGTTAAAAAAAAAAAAGTATATTAATCTACTTTATAATGATTTGAAAATCATAAAGCATAAGAATAAAACAAAATATCGACTTACAAAAGTGAAAACCAGCTGGGGATCGAACACGCCAACCATTTTTATTATTTTTGGAAAAAATTATCACAAAAAGTGGAGACTGGCTGCGACTCAAAATTGCGAACCCTGGTTTACAGGGAGGTCTGTGAACCGTCAGCCTACCTCGCTTCGCTTCGATGACAAATGGGCTAAAATAGCCGTTCTATTCTAATGCATTGTTTGACAGTTGCCAGTTGGCAACCAGTTGCGGACCCCCCCTAAGTTATTAGCATGATAATCTATCTCTGTGCCAAACTTCATCTACATCCTTTCAGCCGTTCTGGCGTGATTGAGTAACAAACATCCATCCATACTTTCGCATTTATAATAGTAGTAAGACAAAAAAGACAGATATGATAAAGATACCTAAATATTTTTCAAGTAACGAATTACGTGCTTCAATCAAGATGCATCAGAAATCATCCACCCTCCGACAAAGACAACAAAGACGAATTTATTTTTGGGACCTAACAATGCAGAGAAACAACCTGAACCTATTATAGTTGTGCAAAACTAAGAACAACGACACAACAAAATAGTTTCAAATTAATTTCAATAACTGCTATTATTTTTATTGGGAGCGATTGGTGAAATTCAAAACATCGAATCTGATAGCCCCTGTGGACAGCACACAACGACGTTGTCAGTTCAGAACACTATCGAACGGCCAATCAAACATGAGGAAAGAGATTTAACTTTATTCATAAGAATACACAAAAATATACATAAAATAAATAATAATAATGTGTGTTTGTGTGTTTTGTGTGTGCATAAATAAATAAATAATCTCTATCAAAAAAAATTACAACCAACTACAAAAAGTATAATTTTACTGGGGATCGAAATTGCAACCAACTACAAAAAGTATAATTTTACTGGGGATCGAAATTGCGACGTGATGCACGTAAAGCGGTCATGAAACCGTTTCTCTATTTGCTTCGCTGACATATACTTTGAAATAGACGTTGTTACGCATAATCATGACTGCAACGATAAACAATTGAATAATACTAACATAATGCAATATTGCTTATCCCCTTAAGCAAGTAGCGTGATAATATATAGCCTAACATTTGAAGAAGCCTATTACAGATATTTAATTTGTGCAAAATTTGAACAGGATCTATGCAGTAGTTTTGTTGTTATTTTTCCGTTTATTTATTTTAAATTCCAAATTTCTATTAATATTTGCACCATGACAATAATAATATAGTAAACATGTTAGCACAACTCCATCTATACATATAAAATTCAAAGTCCTGACTGACTGACTTATATATCAACGCATAGCCCAAACCACTGGTCCTAGAGACATACAATTTGGAGGGTGTATTTTTTGTGAAGAGTAGGTATCCACTAAGAAAGGGTTTTTCGAAATTCTACCCCTAAGAGGGTGAAATGGGGTGTTGAATTTTCTATGAAACTTTTTATTCTCTGAGCCGATTGACTTGACAATGTGTCTACATATACTTCAGTTAAAATGATGAGATACGTGTATCACAGTTTTTCCAAAATCATCCCCCAATTTAAAATTCCATGTTCTGACTGGCTGACTGATATACCAACGCACAGCCCAAACCGCTGGTCCTAGAGACATGAAATTTGGAGAATGTATTCTTTATGGAGTGTAATTATCCACTAAGAATGGTTTTTTTTTAAATTCCACCCCTAATAGGGTGGAATGGGGTTTTGAATTTATGTGAAACTTTTTATTCTCGGAGTCGGTTGACTAGAAAATGTGTCTACATATACTTCAGTTAAAATGATGAGATACGTGTATCACAGTTTTTCCAAAATCATCCCCCAATTTAAAATTCCATGTCCTGACTGGCTGACTGAAATACCAACGCACAGCTCAAACCGCGGGTCCCAAAGATATAAAAATTGGAGGTTGTATTCTTTGTGAAGAGTAAGTTTCAGTTTTTCGAAATTCCTACCCCTTAGAGGGTATAATGGGTTGTTGAAATTTCTGTGAAACTTTTTACTCTCGGGGTCGAATGACTTGAAAATTTGTGTACATAATCTTCAGATAAAATCCAGTAAATCCGATGTCCAATCTCAAACCAAGGTATTAATATTTCACGTATCTTATTTAATTGATATAACTTTAAACTAATAATTGCAAGTTATAAGCTAAGATACATAGATTACTTATTATCCCAGTAGTAAGATCCCGTGGACAATTCCCTAACTCCACGCGGGCGAAGCCGCGGGCATAAGCTAGTGTACTTATAACACCTTGCATGCATTTTTTTCATATTATAAAATTGTATGTACACACATGTTTGAGCAAATAAAGTTATCTGAACTTACTTGATGAGTGCCTCGGCTAGTTTTCTGCCCAGGTAATCCATAGAAATAGAGATGGCTGCATTAGCCATACCGTTGGCCGATTCCTTCGCTACCCAGTTGTATCCCAAAGGCGTCAGAGACTTCACGATCACAAAATCCGTGTCCAGATACACTCCTCCCCACTTGTACAAAGTCAAATATCGCAGGACATCAGAAGTATGTTCCACACGCCATTGGCTATTAGTGAAAGGTCCGTTGGCCACCATAGCTTCTAAAGGAGTATTTTTAGCGTAATCAGTAACGTGTACCCTAGCGAACCTGACGTTATGGAAGCGTCGTAATTTCGCGATACAACTCCTCTGATACACGACGTCGCTGACGGGTCCACTGAACATCACATAGACTTTTCTCTGTGGGTGGGCTCTCGCCGCAGACTCAATGGCACATGCCTGACGAGAGTTTAACCCTCCGCTGCATGATGTCTCGTGAAAGAATATTGAGTTCGGTCTCGGAATAAAGTCCCTGTCTTCAGCTGACGGCAGTGCATCGTTCTCATCTACGTAATGACAGGAAATATTATTATTATTCGTGATGCCCAAGTGTATGATGTAAGGCTGAAATAGTGTCACATTTTGAACGTTGATATAATAAATGGAAAGACCACTGAAAACTAAAAAACTTATAATTAACACGAATTTTTTTTTCTTTGGTAACGAGTACAACATATTTGAACGTTTATGATAACGACTACCACATCTAAACGCACACTGTTGTTGCAAAATGTTACACATCTGTTTTGTAACAAAGAATTTACGATTAAGGTGTCAATATTTCCCTCATGCATCCCAAGTTAAAAGCGATTTGCTGCTCATAGTAGAAATACAAAACCTTACTTTTAAGAACAAAATTGAAATATATTATACAGTCGTTGATTATAGGGTAGTCAGTAAGTAAAACTGGCCTATTGCACGTTAAAGGGCATTCACAATCAGTTTTAGATATCAGCTGTTTGCGAACAACCTTGTTCATTCATAAAGTGACTAAGTTTAAATTCATGCGTATATATAGTTGTATGTACTAATGAACATACAGCTCCAGAGAAACCCCCCCCCCCCAATTGTATAAAAGCGACATTTTTGTTTTAAAGGATGATCTACGCTGTTTACTTGCGCGCCATCTCTGTGACATTAGTGAAGTTAGTGTTCTGTAGTTATTGACATCGCTTCCACAAGTAAGCGTGCAAGACAACCATAACAATAACTGTACGTTAATGATACAATATTGCTCTGCGCTAAGCAACATCAGCATATTTAGGCAGCCCTGGTGGGGTGGTAACTGTTGGGCGATAGCGGGGTGTTGCGGGTTGTGAGGGGACGTATAAGGCGGTCTTTTGGAATAAAGGAGATTCACTTATATACGTAATATTATTATTTTCCTTTATTTACTTTTCTTACATAATTATAGTTTAAAGAAGGCTGGCGAGATCCCATGTATTTTGCCTTTGTTCTCATATTATTACATTCGCAAAATATTATATTCGCAAAATATTATATTCTCGAATTATTATATTCTCAAAATATTAGAAGTACAATCAAACACAGTGAAAAATAAAAATGAATTTATTTAAATCAAAATCTCTTTATTCCAATACCTAGGCATCATGGAAACACTTTCGAACGTAATACAATATTAAAATAAAAATTAATTGCAGTATCATACAGTATTGCAAAATTATTTGCATTTATCATTAGATAATAAAATATAATTAATAATAACTGAAACTAAACAAATCCCGAGTGATCAAGTGCATACAAGTTTTCACAAGTGGCATCTGTTTCCAAGCACGACGATTGGTACAGCCGCTCAACAATAAAAATTGCAAAAGTATATAAGTACATCATGGAAAATTTATGGGAGCTTATTCAACGCCGCTAACATGGTTAAGCATTCTATTGATTGAATTTTGTTGGATAAGCAGTCTGTGATAATGCAATTAATTTTTCTATCATTTTCAATGTATTTTAAAGATCTTTTTTTATCGGGGCAGTGGAAAGCACTTTTTAGCAATCTTTTATTTTGAATTTGAGCTTCTACTTTTAATGCTACTAAAAATTGGAAAATGGTTGGTCGAGATGGAATTCGAGAGTTAATTCTTCTGTGCCATCCTTCCACTGCATTCGTAGTGCGGTTCTTTTCACCAAAACAGCTAAAAATATCTTTGGTAATGGTTTGTATCCACTGGTTATTAAAATAGTCTAGAAATTTCTGTGAAACTTCCGTCTCTGGTGCGATTTCATATATAGCAAGATATGCTTCTGGAATTAGATTGGGTGGTAACAGAGCCAAACTTGTGCACAGCTGTGTGATTTTGCGACCTAAGTGAGTTTCGTTGAAATTCAATTTTTTACTCATTCTAAACACAGCATTTAAAAAATGGTAATAACAGCCTTTTACTTTTATTTCTGGATATACCTCACGTATAGCATTAATTGCAGCAATTTCGTAATCGCATTTGTATGAACTAATATTCATACGAAATTGATTTCTAAGTACAGAAAAGAACCTTTTGTATGTATTTGTGTTCTTATTTGGTAATAAGCCATAGACAATAGGTACAAAACTAATTGTGTTTTGGTCTCGTGCGATATCAATATGTAAGGTGTACAATTGGTAAAAAGGCGACGGTGTCACCTTGAATGTACCATCTCCGTATACAATATCAATTGTCTGGAATAATTCTCGTAGCTTTTGAGCAGGTAACATCGAAAATATTATAATTCTATCATCCGTCTCACCATCATAATCATCAAATAAAAAAAAGTCTTGCACAATGTGGTGTGGCAATCTCACATTACTTGTAGTCTTTGATGTACCGACATTCAAAAAATTATTTCGTTTCCTGTACAGCGTATCCTTTTTGGGCGTAAATGATGGGATCAGATACTCTTTATTTTGAAAAACTTGTTTTCCCAAGAAGTGCTTTTCAAATATTTTTGGAATGGGTTCAAAATTTTTGCACACTTCTTGTTTGCACTCCTCCATTGCCATATCAATTATATTTCTTTCAAAATCAACGCTGCAACTATGTTTGGGCTGTCTAACGACTTTCTTATCCAAACTTAATGTAATCGAAGTCTTGCACTCCCTTTGGTTGCAACATCTCCAGTTGGTTGTACCATTTTTATTTTTCATGAAGAAGTTGTATTTGTAACCGTTATATAAAAAAACAGACTTGCCTTTTTGACTCGTTATAAACTTGGCTTCACTACCTTCAGACATTTTTATTTTAATATTTATTAATCAGAATGCAAAATTTATTCCCAATAAATATTTTTCACAATGTCACACTATACATAAAAAACAATTGATAAATAAAAACTGACACTAGTACAAACATAGGTTTTTCATTGTAATCTGGCAGGAACTACTAGCAAAGAGTTTATCTATTAAAACTTCAATATAAATGCACATAATATTATATTAATGCATATCTTCAGGATTACCTACTACTGGGTGATATAAAATCATTAGTTAGATTTATTTTACAGAAGGTAGGTAAACCTTAAAAAAAGGGGTTGTAGGTTTGATTCCCATCCGAGACAAATATATGTGATGAATAACCTATGTGATGATGTCAAATATTTATTATTGTTTCCCTCAAATTAAAAACATTTTTCGCTGTGATTGTTCTTTGTGTAATATTTTGAGAATATAATAATTCGAGAATATAATATTTTGCGAATATAATATTTTGCGAATGTAATAATATGAGAACAAAGGGTATTTTGGGACCCAGTCTTAGAGGTAGCATTCATTATGGCAACTTATACATACTTGTAAAACGACTAAAGACTAACAAAAAAGCAAATTGAAAGTAAGACGAACAAGTTGGGAGAAAAGAGAAATACGTCTTTATACAAGATAACCTAAAAATCTTACGGTTAAGGTTTTTAACTGTGAATGTCTGCTTATTTATTTAAAATGAATCAAAAAATAATAATGTTTAGGATGAATCATACATAAAGGAAGATTTGAATAAACTACTCTTAGATAATTCCCTTTCCAACCTACCCGGTCCGAGTAAAAGGGTATAAAAGGCGTGGCGCGTTGTACACGGCCTCTTTGGATGATGCTCTGTGCTTTTTGGTTCTCTTTGGTTTTTGGTAGTAGGCAACTGACAGGTGCCAGGGGAGGTAATAATTTTGGTTCGGGTCGTGTTATATTATTCTGATGAACCTACTTATTATTTACTTGTCTTAAGCCAAAACCCGAATTTTTTGCCTGTACCTAATCGATGAATCATAAAACTGCCAGACTGCGTCTAGAGACTATACTGAAAACTAACCTAGTAATTAGTTCAATCATTATTAAAACTATGTTGTTACGACTTTGATCTATAAGCGAATTATGGTCAAGTAGAACGATTCTTACTACGCTGAATGAAGATATATACTTTTACATAAATTGTAACAGCCAGAGCTCACTAGCTATGTATGTACGAATACAGCTATTGAAAGGCAGGGTTTGATGAATAAAAAATGTGTAATGTGACGTAATAAATCTCGTTTATTGGTTTTTTTACATGTTTTCTTTTATATTTTTCAACAGTGTTATAGAAAAAAATATTATCTTATAAAAGATTATCGAAAAAGGAAGCTGGTGCAGCGATATAGCTCTGGTGTCTGGCAGACCCCATATACCATAATATGCTCATAACATGAGAGCAACAACCCGCTGTCCGTGTCCCAACATTACAGTGACAACAATAGCCTAATACACCACTTCGCCCCTGTAGCCTTCTATCTACTACGATATACGTTTAATAGGACTTGCTTTCTATGTGCTTGTGCATAGATTTAATTTTATTCTGGCACGTAAAATAAATGGGTGTTTGTAATGAAATATAAGATAGGTAATAGGTACAGGATGTATTTCTACTGAACTTGGGGAGTGTGCAAAATCAGCAGAACTTCTGTAAGCACTATCCACCATTTCAATATCCACAATTTGCTCTCTGTTCAGAAGGTGGTACTTTCCTCTGTACTTGTTGTGGGTACAACATTACGAGAACTCCTCTGAGCGCTCTCAAATAGCATGGTACACACACTTCTTCATTAGGTGTTAACTGAAACAATACCAGTAAAAAGTAGTCAAAAACACAAAATAACAGAAAAAATATAAATAGTGTTCATCATAAGCCCATTATCATACTAACTAGGTGGAGCTTGATCCTTTGAGCAGCTTGAGCACCTTCATCAGAGAGACGATGCCTCCGTAAGCGCGCAAATCGTAAATGGCAATTAACGCAACGCATGTTAGTGGTTAAAATCAAACTCCAAATCAAAAGCAACTTGTTGTCCAAAGAAGAATGCGGTAGTCCAAGTCAGGGTGCACTATCGTCAGTCCAAGATGTAAAGGCCAATTCATCGAGAATCCACAAAATCGCAATGATAAACATAAAATCCCATGCAAAAATACAAACGTATCGAACGATGTGTTTTTCAACCTTTTTCATGACACGGCCCCCATAGTAAGAAAAAATATTTCGCGACCCCCGACCCTTCGCGTTTTTTCGTGTATTCACAGTTTATTCGTGCATACGTATAACCAAGACAGATCGCGACAAGCAGAAAAATCTCACACTTTGATTATGTTTGGCAAACAAGAGATCGAAAAGCTCAAAAGTATACCCCTCTCTGACAATACCATTCAACGCAGGATAAGTGATATTTATGTAGAAAAAAATAAAAGAAAGTAACTTTTGTGTCCTTGCAATTTGATTAATTTACGGATATTGCGGGCTGTGCACAGTTTGTAGCTTTTGTGCGTTTTAAATCTTATGAAAAATTAATGGAAGAAATACTCTTTTGTGAGCACTTCCCACCAATACTACAGGTCAATGCTTGCTTAACATGTTCCTTGAAGCTACGCAAGATATGAATATCAATTGGGTAAAGAAATGCATTGCTATTTGTAGTGACAGAGCAAACGCCATGAGTGGTGCGAACAGGGGATTTATTCAAACATTGTTTTAAGCTTTCACGGTTTCCAACTAAACTTATACTGTCACATACGGGGTATATCCCGTGATTGTTCATTGCAACAGCGTCGAAATATCGGGAGCACAAAATAATGAATAATCACGGAATTTATTGCTAGACTGAAAGAGCAGATGAAGGAAACGAATCCACGATGGGAGAAATTGTATGTGCGGGTCGCGACCCCTAGGGGGGTCGCGATCACGTTCATTAACCGTTGAAAAACACTGGAATAGATCATCACAGATCTTACAGTGACAGTAGTGACGGGACTCAATCAATCACCATTGATAACGTTCCTTTATAAGATATACTACGAAATCACCATAGTTTCATTTTTATTACATGATTTTGCCTTGTTAATTGGCGTTTTAATATCAAGTTTACATGTTGTTTATTAATATTGTACATTTTAGAATGAATAAAAACGAAGAGAAAGAGCCATTTATAGTAAGAAAACCCTTGAGTAAAAACACATGTCATTGGATTGGAACGTAATCGGAAAAAATGTTGCGTTTTGTAATTGCACGATTACTTAATTTTGAGTTAATTAAAATATTTATAACTTTTGATTCCCGTGTCCTAAAAAATCAATATTTTTTAAATAAATATCTTATATAATTGTAGTTATAATTATATTATATTTACACTTGCATGGAGCTTCGTTAATTTTTATATTCCTTGGGTCCATTTTCGCCGCCCTTCCTTGAAAAAAACATGGGAACAAAAAACATTTAAAAATAGTAGCTTGTATCGGGAACATTATTGATCTTAGGGTATTAATTAATATCAACCCATTTAAGATTAACAAATATTATTTTATTTACTGATACAACTGATAATGATTGATGATTTCACAAGAGAACCCACATGTTACTCACGTTTGAATCAAACAGAACAACAATATAATATATCTCTCGAGATTTTTCAAAACTGTTAACAAAAAACAATTAACTATTAAAACTTAGTTGAAACTTGTGGGGTCAAACCTATACTAATAATGGAGTGGGTAACCTTCACTTTCTATAACTTCTTCTAATCTTGATCTCATTCCATATAGCATAATTATTATAACAAAAATGTCACTTAATCGCATTAATTCCCAAGTTCTCATAACCTCTTCTTCTAAATTTTGTCTAGTTCTGACTTTACTTGAGTCCCAAATAAGCACCATTTGACCCCACTTTCTATCGGGTTTAAGTCAGGGCTTTTAAATAAAGTTACGTCTCTTTGTGTAGAAAACCACCCCATAACCGGTCTTGACCGTCGCACCGAGCCATTAAAAATGGTATTTAATTCGTTAATGCGTATCTTTCATTCGTTCGAGAATGAAGCACCAGCTCTTATTAGCAGCGAATAAAAATATCCGTTGCGCACTGTTGGAATCATTACGTCTCTTTATTTCTCTAAGTAACGTTCGCCATTCATTCGAGCGCCGACTTCGATAATCTCTCCAGGACCAGTCGAAGACATGCATCCCCAATTTCCTGAAAAGACAAAAAGTTTTATTACTAAATCCTATATAAAAGACAATGTCCATTGTTTTGTCATGTCATGTAGGTTCTTTATCAGTTTCGTTTTGCAGAGCCTAATATAAAATAATAAATTTTATGATTAGTAATAATAGTCACAGCGCTAATGAGTCATAATTTAACAAATAAATAGTATTTATATTTTAATCAAGTGAGTAGGTAAATGTTAATTTTTAATGACATTAACTATTGCTTACCCAGCGTTAACCTGCCACTAGTACTCAAAAGTAAAACATTTTGAGAGTTGTAGCGTTCGCCTGGTCTGCTCCACAGAATTTTACGTCTATCTTTATCGGACTTAAACGTCTTTTCGTCGGTAAAAATTACTATTTCATTTTCCTAATCAAAATTCATGTATTGGGTTGCAAATTTTATACTAGCTTGACGATGAGCTTCGGTTAGTTAAATTTTTTTGGCGGGTTTATAATTGGACTGCGTTATGTAAGAACGAATTAAGCGACGAAATCGAAAAAAAAAAGTTAAGAATGCAGATCGACTATAGGCATGATAAACTATGTGTTCAACTATTTTGTGTCAACTAATCACTCTTACGGCTTTATAATAAGGGGTTGAATCATGCGACATTTCGAAATTTGTTAGAATTGTGCACACGTTCGTTTTATAATTAAGAATTATGCGTCAAAGTTGTTACGGTTACAAACAGGTTTTCAAATTGCATAAACGAATTAAAAATGTGCACGTTGAAGATAATTCAGTTCTGAGTTTTGATTCAACTCTTTTTAAACCGCAGTGTCGAATTAACCATCTAAAATGGTATCTATTTAATTCGTTAATGCGTATCACGCGAGATCTTTCATTCGTTCGAGAATGAAGCACCATCTCCTGGCGTTTCATTCACACACACATTGAACATCGATATCAAGCTGGAAAGGTCTCGCCTGATGAAGCCTACGCTCCGTCCAGCACAGACCCAGATCCAAAACCTCCAGAGCTTTCAGCTTGAACTCCAGAATTGTTTCTAGTGCCTAGGAAATTCAGTGGAATACAACGACGGGTTCGCGGAAACTGTCCATACGACTGGGTCTAAGTTCTTCAAGATATATGGTTCAGATAAGAACAAAAACTCTTTGATCATACTCTTAAGCTCATGAAGGCTACTATATTTGCACCTTCGTGATTATTATTTTATCAGATCTTTCATCAAATACATATGATAAAAAGAAGATGGTTCTTTTCTCTTGCTTATCTCAATAAGATAAGGGAGAAAGATCTATAACCATATTTGATCAAAGCCATGATAATAATAATGAATAAAAGAATAGAAATAAAAGATGTGAAAAATACGTAAACACAATACAACATCATGTAATTTTTAACAAGTTTTTTGTAATGATAATCTCAAATAGCTAATTTGATGGAAAAAGCTTTTTACTGTTATTGGTCCATTTTCTATTTTTTTTAGTACTTTTCCATATTTTCTATCAAATAGAATGTTACGACTTCTCCTTTTGTTATTTGTATTATTGAATAAATTCTGCGTTATTTTATTATCATAATATTGGCTTACTCATCACAGTTTATAAAGAAATAAAAACAAATTAGGTTTTTTCGGAATGCGTCGATTCAGCCGTGAATGCCAGCCCTCTAAAGCATTGGTTGTTCTATGGTGCTGATGAGCGCAGCTTAATATGGTTGGTGAGAGTCTTGCGTATTCTATTTCAAAATACTTGCGAAATTCGATCACTTTATCGCCACTTGGAGCCGTTTCTAATATATATCTCCATGCTTCTGGAATGCGACTAGCTGGAAATAGTGGAATTACTGATGCCTTCCTAGTAATATTTCGACCCTCTCTACATGTATTCAATTGAATTTTTTTCGAACATCTCCTTATGGCGTCGTTAAAATGGTGATAGCATCCACTTATTTTTGCCTGAGGGAAGACGGCAGACGCGGAGTTCATTTGCGCTTTCTCATAATCGCATTTAAAAGATTTGACCTTAATACCCAATTGTTCCTTTAATAATGCGAAAACACGTAGGTAAGTTTGTTCTGTTTTATTGGGTAACAGTAACAGCATATAAAAACAGGTTTAATGTTTGTCTTCGTTTCAGTCGAGTTTAAACCTAAATGTACAACGTAAAGCTGGTAAAACGGCTTTGGAACTTGTAGTGTTTGTGATCTATAATCTAGTCGATAAACATGACGATGTCTCGGGCACACGGGTAGTGGGGTAGTCAGTCGCGTGAGAGCCACAGGCGAGAACGGACGTCTACTTGCCTACTGGTGTGGTAACGAGCCAATCGACGTAGGTACATTTTGTGACGCGGAGTACTACAGAACTGTTATGAAAGTACCATCCGCAAAATAACATTCATGATTCTTCGCAATTTTCTACCTAATTTGGTCCCGAATATAAAAAATTTTTCATCGTCTTCACCTCCATCTTCAATTAACAAGAATTTATCTGTAAGTGCTTCTGGTAACTTTAAATTTTTTGTGCAGTTGTATCTCAATAAATTTGTCTCTAAATATTTCTTTCGAGCTCTGTATAATGAATCTTTTATCGATTTAAATTTGGGAATATCTCTGGTATTTAAATCTCGAGTCATTTCTTCGAAAATATTTTGCACTGGACCTAAATCACTGCATACCGCTTTTTTCAATAATGTAATAATGTGTAATCTTTGCTAATTTATAAATGCAATCTGACTCACATGTATGTCTTGTTCTAGATTTCCTTAAAATAGTTTTCCTCGTTGCGTCTATGGTGACAGAAGCACTACATTTTTTTTTTGTTACACCTACACAACGAACTTCCATTTTTATTATTTATATTCAGATTATACCGATATCTTTTATAAATCAGTGTTTCATTACCACGTCTATCTCTTCTCTTCTCTACATATAATAAAATCGTTAAAATCCAAATGGATGTTCCGACTTGGCGCAAAAACTACTGCATAGATCCTGTTCAAATTTTGCACAAATACCTGTAATAGGCCTCTTCAAATGTTAGGCTATATATTATCACGTTACTTGCTTTAGGGGATGAGCAATATTGCAATATGTTAGTATTATTCAATTGTTTATCGTTTCAGTCATGATATGCGTAACAACGTCTATTTCAAAGTAAATGTCAGCAAAGCAAATAGAGAAACGGTTTCATGACCGCTTTACGTGCATCACGTCGCAAGTTCGATCCCCAGTAAAATTGTGCTTTTTGTAGTTGGTTGTAATTTTTTTTGATAGATATTATTATTTATTTTATCTTTTTATGTACATTTTTGTGTATTCTTATGAATGTAGTTAAATCTCTTTCCTCATGTTTGATTGACCGTTCGATGGTGTTCTGAACTGACAACGTCGTTGTGTGCTGTCCACAGGTGCTGTGTGCAGACTCGATATTTTGAATTTCACCTATCGCTCCCAATAAAAATAATAGCAGTTATTGAAATTAATTTATACTATTCGGTTGTGTCGTTGTTCTTAGTTTTGCACAACTATAACAGGTTCAGGTTGTTTCTCTGCATTGTTAGGTCCCAAAAATAAATTCGTCTTTGTTGTCTTTGTCGGAGGGTGGATGACTGTAATGTATGATTTCTGATGCGTCTTGATTGTTAAAAAAGCACGTAATTTGTTACTTGAAAAATATTTAGGAATCTTTATCATATCAGTCTTTTGTGTCTTACTACTATTTTAAATGCGAAAGTTAGGATGGATGGATGTTTGTTACTCAATCGCGCCAGAACGGCTGAACGGCTGTAGATGAAATTTGGCACAGAGATAGATTATCGTGCTAATAACTTAGGGGGATGAGCAATATTGCATTATGTCCATATTCCGCAACTGGTTGCAAACTGGCAACTGTCATACCATGCATTAGAATAGAACGGCTAGTTTAGCCCATTTGTCATCGAAGCGAAGCGAGGTAGGCTGACGGTTCACAGACCTCCCTGTAAACCAGGGTTCGAAATTTCGAGTCGCATCCAGTCTCCATTCTTGTGATATTTTTTTTCCAAAAATAATAAACATGGTTGGCGAGTTCGATCCCCAGCCTGTTTTCACTTTTTGTAAGTAGATATTTTGTTTTTTTTCTAATGCTTAATAATTTTCAAATCATTATAAAGTAGATTAATATGCTATTGGTTTTTTTGACCATTCAAAGACAGGTAATCATAAATTAACAAATATTAATTGACCAATTTTCACTGGCCGAAAAAAAATCTCTAAAAACTTTAAAATAAAAACAAAAATTAAAATTAGATAAAACCAATGACGTTGTAAATTAGTTCCGTGCGGGAATCGAACCCGCGACAGGCAGCGCTGCAGTTATTCGCTCAGCCACTGCGCCAACTGTGCAGTCACATTGCATTTTGCTGAATCTTCTGCTGGCCCAACTCCTCAAGGACCACTATACACAGCTTTAAAGTTTTTTTAACCTTGCCCCAGTCCAGGCCCACACTTGGAATTTCTACTGTATTGTGGGTGTGTTTACAGACAGGTAAACTCACAAACAGCCAGACCCGGAACCATACAAAAATGTGATCCGTGCGGGAATCGAATCCGATACTCGCAGCGCAGCAGCCATTCGCTCGGCCGCTGCGCCAACCGTGCGGTCGCATAGCTGTGGCTGTGGCTCCCTCGGACATTGCTGCAACTTTGCTTAACGGTGGGCGGAAAACAGCGGCCGGGGAGTCCTTTTGCAGCAGTGCAAGTTTAAAGTGCATAAGAGGCGTTGAACCGCAGCTTGCTGGACATTCGCGGCAACCAGGCGCTGATGGGTGGCATCGTCGTTTTGCTCGCAGGCGACTTTAGACAGATACTGTAAGTTATTGAGAGGGGCAGGAGATGAAATAAACGCATGTCTCAAGGCGTCGCCACTGTTGTCTGGGATCGAATAGATCCATCTTACCTGCAACATGTGCGTCCAACTGTACAACGACCATGAAGCAGGTGTCTTTGGGAATATGCTGCTGCAAATGGGAGTGGGTCGTCTGGAATCGGGCGAAGATGGGAAAATTCTATTTTCCGAAGTATTTTCCCATCCAGTGGCTACAGAGCATGCACGCACATCCACATCATCACATCGTGCACGTTTTTCCAAATTTGAAGGTTAATATAAAAAAAATGAAGGGTGGTTGTGTGAGGTATAGTGCTGTCGCCAAAGAACGAGTCTGTCAATGAAATTAAAAAAAATGATATGATCGTCGGCGTCGACATTCATAGACCCTGTGATGGCTAATGATGATAGTACTGCCTACCCCGTTGAATTTCTCAACTCCCTGGGGTTAACTCCGAGACTGTGCAATGGAACCAGGCTTCGTATCACAGAGCTGGGTAGTAATATTATAACAACCACCATTATTACAGGAGTGGCTAAAGGAGAGAGCGGTTTAATTCCCCGCATACCCGTTATTCCAAATAACTTGCCATTTCAATTTAAGAAGTTGCAACTTCCCTTAAAATTGGCTTTTACAATGACGGTCAACAAATTCCAAGGAAAAACCTTAAAAGTGGCAGGCATTCATTTGGGTGCTTCATGCTGCTCACACGGTCATTAAACAAATCTTTTAATGTTGTATACAAAATGGTATTAGAATAAATAAAGAAATAGCGCCCAACTAGGCGTTTGATTGTTCACTTAGAAAAAAAAGTCGTATGGCACCATAATGTTCCAGTTTTTAAGCCATATCGTCGCCTCAACGCCGTTCAGATCTCTGCCGCCCAGAATTACAGTGCAAAAACACGCCTTTTGTAGTCATCACTCCCATTATCACATTTTGATCAGGCCTTCAGTTCTCACACACATCCCGCCTGTAATCCCCAAAGGGTTAGGCACAGATGTGCACCTAATCGTACACCCAAATTACACCAGTTATGTTGAAGTCCCTTGTAATAGGGGGCGAGCCTATTGCCATCAATCAGGCACAAATCCAGACTCCGTAGCTGCTACTGAGAAATTCCTGATAGAATAACCAAACAACACTTTACCCAACCCGGGAATCGAACACGCATACACAACAAAATTTCCACGCGAACGAAGTCGCGGGCAACAGCTAGTTTTTTATAATTTCAAACTGTTCATTATTTGTTCCGTCCATTTTAAACAGAATTAGAAATTATTGAAGTACAGAGCTCAAATGCAACGACTAATGCCACAATCTCAAAACCACGCCACATAATACAATATGACAGATTTGTTGTGACACACACCAATTATTTTACTACCTACCCTCAATTCCGGTGATATTCCTATGAGTTTTGTTTTTGAAACCGATAATGCAGTAATCATGTATTAATGAAATATTAGAAATTAGATTTACATTCAAATAAATTATTATTATATATTTTTATCATGTTGATATTTTGTACTAATACAAACAATCTATTCAGCTTTATTACATTAGCATAGATTAATAATAATTATTGATACAATCTTAAAAAACGTATCGATACACGATATAATAAAGTCTGTCTATTTGCCTGTGTATCTGTCTATCTGTTTTGTCTGTCTCCTGTGTGTGTCTGTCTGTCTGTTTGTATGTCTGTCATACGGGCGGAGCCGTGGGCAAAAGCTAGTATATACATAAAGCTAAGCTAGTATATGCATTGTATAATTTCGGAAACATTGGACATTACCATTTTGGACCAACCGCGAATTGGGCCAACTGCGAATTGGACCAATCGCGAATTGGACCAACTGCGAATTGGACCAACTGCGAATTGGACGAATCGCGAATTGGACCAACTGCGAATTGGACCAATCGCGAATGGGACCTACCGCGAATTGGACCAACTGCGAATTGGACCTTTTTTTGAACATTGTACCAATCGCAAATTGGACCAATCGCGCTAAACGAATTAAAGGTAAGGAAGTTTTATTCCAAACAAATATAGTAAGCAACACCGGTTTCACTTTATGATCAAATTTAATTAACAGTTTATTAACACTTCAGGTTTTAACACCCGACGTAGATAATGTCAGTTGTAATGACGAAATAAAATTTTATTTTCTTGATAATAATGGTTAGCAAGCTTAGTTGCAAAGATTCTACTATTTCTACATAAAAGCAGCACAAGTTTTTTTGCAAAATGATTTCTTATATTTTATTTATAAAAATAGGCAGATTTAGACTGGGCCTTGCATTTTGTTGCGCAATTAGTTTGGTAATCGTTTTGTTTAGTGTTCGAATACAATATTTTCGTAGCTCCTTTGACGTCGATGACAAGGCCTCAGATGCCAGAAGAGTCGCAGAGTGGCGGCGAAGCTTGTCACACGAGACATGTTGTCACATGTCTAGAAAGGGCGACGCTCTGGAATTACTTCTCAACAATGTCACTCTGCCCGAGAACTCCATATTCTTTCACGAGACCACGTGTAAAGGTGATCTGACATCTCGACAAGCATGTGTCGTAGAATCAGCTCCTAAAGCCCATCCGAACCACCAAGTCGCTCAGTTTATGACTTATACCACAAAAACTAACACTATATACTTTTTTAAATATTAATTTATGTCAGAATATGATGACGATAATTAATATGTATTGTTGGCAGTCAATACAGCGAAACACCTTGAAACGGCCAGGTGTTACTTAGGTAGTCTATAAATTGCCCGCGACTTCATTCGCGTGGAAATTTGGATGTGTATGTGAGAAATAAAAATTAGCCTATGTGCAATTCCAGACTGTAATATAATCTATCTCTGTGCCAAAAATAATTGATAAATATCCAATGATTACCAGAAGAGCATATAAGCTATTTACCTGTATTTTCTCCGAATTCCACGGATATTTCGATGACTTGGCCCCATTTGAAACATCTCCTTTCATCTAGATCCGTTGAGCTATTCTGGCGTGATTGAGTAATAAACATCCATCCATCCCAACTTTTGCGTTTATAATAGTAGTAAGATTCCCGATATGAACAAATTTACTGGGAGACACACTCGGAAAAATAGAAAATATCAATAACTGACCTTCGTCTTCTAGTTACGAGGGTATCTGTGATGCAGCATCATCCGGGTGACCCTCACGAGACCTTCCATTATTAGTTTCTAATGATAGAAGGTAGTCCGCTAATCTGCAACGAAACACAGTCAATTAATTTACAAGAGTAGTCTTTTGACAGCTGGTAACGACTAAAGCTCAAAGCCCAGGAACATGAGCACTGCACTGGATTAGCATGGTCTCAACTCAAGCCGTTCACCGAAACTTCATATCCAACGCACACTTATATTATACGCCTCGTAACGCATAAACCTGGAACGGAATCGGATTGTAAAAATGAAGTGAGGTGTTCCCGATCCGGTGCAGTGCCTAAGCCTATACATGTGCTGTGAGATTGAGCTTTAAGGGGTCTACACATGTAGCTAGGTTCAGGTGTTCCAGGTTTTGAGCTGTCCATGCTGAAGTGTTTCTGTAGGGACAGAAATATATTGCATAAAGTGTACAGGTACTTTTTTTCTTACGCATTATTTATTTATATATAATAAATAAATTCATTTATTTCAGGTAAATAACACCCATTGCCACACATAAATTGATATAAATCCGAAGACATAAATAAATAATATCAGTCAAAATTAAATTGAATCAAAGTAACTACTTTGATATTCATACTTTTATATTAATTATTCTATTATTTTTTCTATTTTGATTCTTATTTTTTAAAATTCTTTTTGAAATTATTTTTGTAGTTACTTTGATTCTATTTAATTTCTAGTTTTGAAAAGGCTAGGCAGATGCCTAGCCTTTTCCAAACTATGTTGAGGTCGGCTTCCAGTCTAACCGGATGCAGCTGAATATCGGTATTCTACATGGAGCGACTGCCTATCTGACCTGCACAACCCAGTTAGTACTGCTGGGTAATACGATACCCCTTGGTAAGACTGGTTGTCAGACTTTTTGGGCCACTGACTACCTAACGACTGTCAAAAATCTACAAATGACACCCGGGACCGGCTTAACGTACTTTCCGAGGCACGGAGGAAGCTCGGTATGAAATGGGTGGTAAGCACGGCTTGACCTAAAGATCGACCCGAGCGGCTGTTATTATTTAGTCACGAGCTAAAATCAAATAAAATAAAATACAATAAAATAAAACTAAATCAAATCCAAAAATTTTATTGTTGATTATTTTTTAAACCGACTTCAAAAAAGGAAAAGGTTCTCAATTTGATTGTAGTTTTTTTATGTTTATTACTCCTAACTCCGTCATTTATGAACCGAATTGAAAATATAACGTGAAAGGATGTACTTTTCGATTAGTCCATGAAAATTTCATCAAAATCGGTTCAGTAGTTTGGTTTTGTTTCTTCTTGGCCTGTGTTACAATGTCAAATTGATTCATGACAAGAATTTGTGTGGTATACCCACTAAAACTAAAAAGGGTAAAATGAAAAAACTTTTTCCAAAAAAAAACCGCCTTCCAAAGAACCACTAAAGAAGTCTAAAATAACTTTACTTCGGAAGTCGGTGGCAAAATCAATGAAACAAACAAACTCACCGACTTTCGAAAATAAAGTTATTTAAGACTTTTTTACTGGTTTTTTTTAAGGCGGTTTTTTTTTTACTTAGCTGTGTGCCGATGTCCTTGAAGCGCAAACTTATCGATATGTGTATCCTGCCCATCCTAACCTACGCTGCTCAGACCTGGTCTCTCACCGAATCACAAAAGTCCCACCTTGGAGTGTGCCATTACTTTTAAAACTAAAGATGTCATCACGACATGTGCACTTTATGCCTAAGTTACGCCATCACCTCAGGAAAGATAAGTTTGTAGGAATGCCACTTCCGACAGCTTTTGATGGAACGACATCTGTCGGGTCAGCTAGTTTGTAATATTAGTAAGGACAAATATCTTTGTCCACAAGTCTACTACACAGCATGGGACATTAACCTTTTTACCCGACTACGGCGAAGGAAAGAAGAGAGTTATGATTTTTTGCTTACGATTGTTGTAAACGTAACGGATCTTCCAACGTTTTGCCTTCTTCTTCGTTCAACTTTCTTGCATATCCTAATAACAAATGACTAATCTAGATATTATTAATAATAAAATAGACGCGCTTCATATTTCTAAATCGCTCAAGTCTAACCTGAGAGTGGCGCGCAGTTTATAGAAAAAACCCGACAATAGGTTTAAAAATATTACATTTAAACACACGAATTCCTGTTGAGAAAACCCAATAACTCTGCCCGACCTAGGAATCGGACCTAGGAACTCATGCTGAGCAGTCGTGCTTACGACCAATAGACCAACGAGGCTGTCTAATGATAGAAGTAATAATCTTAAAATCAAAACAAACTTGATGATATTATTTGTTACGCGGGTTCCAATTTCATCTTTTGCAAGAGACAGGATGGCTGATGCAACTTCGTCTGGGCTTTCTTTAGCAACAAAATTTGGTGGTAGGTCGTTTAATGATCTCGTGACTATCATATCCATGTCCAAATATATACCACCCCATTTGTTGAGGGTCAAAATTCTCAGTATGCTATGTACTGTATTCGAAATCTACTATGGTCCACATCGTTGAGTAAAATTGATTGTACGGCTGTTCCTTTCGAATATTCTGTAACATGCACTCTCAGGAATTTTACGTTGGGGAATTGGAGGAGCTTTGCGAGGCAGTTAGACTTATGCCCGTAGTCAGTAACAGGTGCGCTGAACAGTACGTAGTTCTCTCGTTCCGGGTGAGCCCTGGCAGCTGCTTCTACTGCACAAGCTTGGCGGACCGTTAGACCACCGCGGCATGAAGTCTCGTGAAAGAATATCGATTTGGCTTTCGGAGAAAACCTCTGGTCTTCCGCCGATGGTAACACATCCCCCATCTCAGAGTAATAGCAGTTTAAACTATTTATTTTTATTCTGAATTGTTCATTATACAATAGAAATAATAAAACTATAAATATTGCTGTGCCGGTAAAATGTAGGCGTGGTCTTGTTACAAATGGTTTCCGCATGATAGGTACCTACTCAAACTCTCGCTCTGGGTCCAGCGTTAGAGATGGATGAAAACTTGCCTTCGTTTTACTTCGTGAAGGTAACCTTTGGAAATAAAATGTAATTAAATAAATAACACCAGTGCGCGAGTGAGGTGCACGGCACGTACAAAATAACTATAATTCAATGTGGATAATTCGTGTGTGTAGAATTCGATGTCCGCTTTCGCGATAATCAAACATCCCTTGCTGTTTGTTGTGAAGAATTCTAGATGAGAAATCAACAAATGACGGTCCTTAAATCATCATCATCATTCTATTGCCCTTATCCCAATTATTTGGGGTCAGCGCAACATGTCTTCTTCATACTTGTCTATTAGGTATGTACTCGTCATCTCGTCAGACATCTCCTTTGTAAGGGATAATGTAAACAATTTAAGATGTTAGCAGGTTTAGCAATATTTCCTATTTGACCGCTTATTATAACAAGTAGTTGGTGCCGAGGTATTGAAAAGAAAACGTTTGACTATCGTACTAGCGGTCTGACTACGATTGTGCAGAAAGAGGTTTAACATAAATCAGGTGAAACACCTTCTGTATCCGAAATTTTACATAAAAACTACTTATTTTTTTACATTTCCTACTCTAGTGCAAAATTTACAATGTTGCGTCTGTTAAATATTGACTGAACACCAATTATTTTAAGTGTTATTGTCATTTGAATATAGCTTTTTGCTTATTTTCCAGGAAAAATTATTTAATAATTTAATAGCCTCGGCAGTTACCCTTGCAATAAGATTATTTGCACGTCTCTGGCATTTCATTGAACTTACCCTAGATCAGCCGATTAAAAAAACAAAATGGCTAAATACGATTTTATTGAAACTTGGCACTCCATTTAGAAACATTTTCGAACGGCCTTGTGATACCTAGGTTATTTTGTAGATAAGAACTGTGTCAGTTCTATAAAAAATGCACTATCTATCTAACTAATTAGGTACACGAAACAATTGGAACTAAAATGCTTGTAGCTTCGACACTATTCGTCACGTTTTTTTTGTTTGTGGATAGCTAAATTATGTATATTAAAAGTGCCGGAATAACTGTAAACATACACACGATACGAGCCGTCGTGTCGTGAAAATCACAACGTTGCATCTTTGTACATTGTGAAGTGTAGGTTACCTATGCGATATCCTGTCGTGGAAATAAACAAATGTGTTTATTTGTTACGACGCAACGTTCATCGTAAAAAGTTATGTTACGCTGTCATTTCTACGACACGACATCACGACGTATGTCACGACATGTCACGACGCGACCTCGTCGTATCTCGTGGGTAGGTATGTGTTTTGCATAAAAGTAGCCATGCAAACGTGGCTTCATCACGTTTCAGGGCAGTTTCAGATTAGCGTATTTTCGGCGCGCGTACTCGCGCAACTCGTACTCGCGTCGACGCGCGTATAAGCACAGAAATCATAATAGTACAATTAGTATATCCACGAGCCGCGAGAGACGTCGCCTCACGGGCGATAACATGCTGATAAAAAGTTTATAAATTTCAGTTTGATAAACAAAAATTGTATACAACCGTGACGTAGTATAAGATACCGTACCATACCGAGTTACAAAAAAAATAGTTGCTGTTGATAGGTACTACAACTTTTATTTGTGATTTTAACAGCGTATTGATAACGTTTAGCGTTTTTTTTTTAAATAACCTCGCGGTTTAACCCGTCGCGCCGCTCGGATTCTTTATATCGTAGTGTGGTATTAATAGCCAAAAAATCTTCTATATGTCGGAACGGGTCATTAGTACGGACATAAAATGAATCGCAAGTCCGCTGGTGGTGATGTCACGCGACCTACTTACAAGTCTACCCCCACCACAGCGTGGCTTCTACAGAGCCCTGATGTTACAGCTCGGAGGCGAGGAGGACATTGGAGTGTCTGATCGCAGCGGAGTTGCGACGTCTTGGAACTGTACCCGATTCATTGTGCCTCGTTAAATTGTAATGTCAAGTAATTTGTTAGTTTATTATAAACAGTGTATCGCACCTAGTGTATTTTCATTGCACGAAACCCATCGTCTGCCCACATGATGTACTAGCCTAACGGAAAAATCCTGACAAATCCGACATATTTAACGTGTAACAGAATTAACGCAAGACCTCTCGTGTGGTGTCTCAGACCATTAAATTAAACATCTTTTGTTCTACGAGTTCTTGAAATTCGCAGAAAAAAAATACTTTCTATAGGAACGGACGCAATCAGCTGATCCACATGTATGGTAAAACTAAAAAATAAGTTATGAATTTCCAAAAGTCATAGAACAAAAGTTGTTCAGTTTCATGGTCTGAGACACCACACGAGAGGTCTTGCGTTAATTCTGTTACACGTTGTATAATATATAAAAATGGTAAACTGACTGACTGACTGACTGACTGACTGGGTGATATATCAACTCACAGCCCAAACCGCTGGTCCTAGAGACATGAAACTTGGAAGGTGTGTTCTTTGTGAACAGTAAGTATCCACTAAGAAAGGATTTTTGGGAATTCTACCCCTAAAGGGGTAAAATAGGGGATGAAAGTTTATATGAAAGTCCGTCAGTTTTGAAGTTGGCGTCTTCAAATTTAGTGTTTAGGCTGACGAAGGGATAAAAATGGGATGAAGGTACGTAATCGGATATTTTTCGACAACCACGCGGGCGAAGCCGCGGGCAAAAGCTAGTAGACTATAAAAAGATTTTTTCAAATCCGATTAGAATTTCTAGAGATTATTGCGTTCGAACAAACAAAACACATTATTTTAATATAGGTATTCGATTTAAAATAATAAAGATGGTTTATTTTAGGTATTATGTTTAATCTTTCTTTTCTCCAACTTTACTACACAAATCATTGAAAAGTAAAAGAATACCTGACAGTTTATTTAACCGCAGTTCTTCTTCAATATCAATTTCTTATCCACTTTTACCTATCAACAGTCAGGGAACTCACAAGTACAAACCGCACAGCTGCAACAACAGTTTGTAGGTACAGTTGGCTTAGTTGTCACATTGGTTGACATTGCCTAAGAGGTCCTTAACCTTATGTTGAAAAGATATGTCAACTGTGTTAACTGTTACTTAGGTACTTAATTATACGAGACTAGTATTTTTTGACCCTAAACCTCTTATTGGGTCACTGTACTCAACATAATACAACTTTTACTACAGGACATACCCTGCGGCCACGGCGTTTTTTTTTTTTAAACTTTGCCAAGATTTTGTGAAAATTTGTAAAAGTTGATTCCCAAAACTTTAAATTTGTCAAAGTTATTGTTAAAAAGTTATAAGGGTTTGAACGTGGCCGCGCCATTGAAACGCGGAGAACCGCGCGGCCATGGAGATCTTTAAAACGAAGCGTTGCAGAGACCTGAAATTTAGGTAAATACAGATTAGATTTGTAAAAAATTTGTAAAAATATAGAAAAAAAATCGAGGTTTATATTTCAGGAGCTTTAAGATTAAAACCCCATGGCCGCGCCATTGAAATGGTGAAAATCACGTTACCCGAACCCTCCCGAGACACAAAAAGACATGATCTTTAAAAATCACATAAATTACAGATTGTTCCGAGGGTAATTATAGGTTGATAGTCGGTGTTAGCAAATCATGTGGGAAATATCTACACAGACTGATTTAATATATGTAGACAAGACCAACAATATCAGCTTTTTAATAATTTAGTATGCTTTTGATGATTTATTTACTGGATCAGTGAGCCGGGTTTGCTTGGCTGAGTTTTGGGCTAAACATATTTAAACTTTTTGCCATCGATACGCTGAGAAGAAGAATAGACATAGCAGTGCCTTGACTACAACATAGAAGCTGTAAAATAGAAAAATTAAGCAAATACCACCTTTGAAAGACAGAAATTCGGTGCCTATGGAATACGCAGATCACAGTGATCCCAATAGTAGTAGGAGCTACAGGCATAATAAGTAAAAGTTTACATAGATACATAGACCTACTGAACATAACAGTAGATATAACAATCCTACACCCAACCACCATACTCAGCAAGGAATTGGGAGACACTGTGTTTGTTAATCGTACGCCGAGCACACAAGAGACCATACCAGACGCACAACAAGCATCACACACAGTGTGATGCTTGTTGTGCGTCTGACTCACAGCAATCATCCGCCACACAACATTCACCTACCTCACACACACCAAATACACAAAGTCATCCATCAACCACAAGAAGCACAACTAGCACAGGAAGAAGGAGATAGAGATGGGGGAAATGGATACCTTTTTCCTACGTGTTGCAGTACGGGATATAATATAAACCCGACGCAAGGTCGAGTATCGGAAAATTGAAATAAACTACTTTACTGATATCCCATGAGCTTAGAGTCACATGCTGACTGATGCAAATGATCAACATTCATAGTTTATGTATTGTGGGACAATACCTACTTCTGAGCCTTTGTTACTTAAACAGAACTCGTGTTCATTATACTTGGCAGCAGTTGTCTTGTTGTACAAGTGGTGTGTGAAGAAACAAAAGATCTCTCAGAACAGAGAAAACAGCTACACATGAAGATGAGAACAAAGGAAATGCAATGCGAAATAGGAGGCAAGAAAGGAAAATAATTTTGATAAAAATATACTCATTTAAGTAGCTATCTAATGAGGAATAATAACTAGACTAAAATAATTAAGGATACTTGTTAAATATTAGCTATTGCTGAAAAAGTAAAACATGACAAAAGAAAGGAATCTATCACTATGAATCGGGAGTGGTATTGGTTTTAAATGGAGGCGCAGAGACCCAAGCTTGCAACTAGGTAATCCTACATTTATTATTAATATATTCAGCAACCCTACAATTTATAATGCTGACAATCGTAAACAAAGATTTTTCCAAATTCATTATTAGTTAATTGCATTACTATTAAAATAACATAACATTACACATATTATTTACATTAATTAATTATTTAAATTCATTATTATATTTATTCGCTTTAATAATTTAAATGTAAGGCCCGCCTAGGGCGGTAGAAGCGTCTTCCATGCTGTGCCGCTCATATCGGTCTCTGGCTAACCTCGTCCAAGTTCTTCCTGCGATTTTCGCTATGTCGTCGCTCCAGCGTTTGTGGGGCCTACCGCGTTTACGTTTCTTATTGAACAGGTATCTGTTGGTTATTGTGGACGACCATCTTCCGTCTTGGGTCCTTTGTGTTTGCCCTGCCCAGCGCCACTTTTGTTTTAAGGTGAGTATAGACTAGAGCATTTTCTCGAGCATTTCTGTGAAATGTAACGTTCTTACGAATGGTACAATACAGGTAAAAGCTCAGTTTCCAAAGGGTAAAGGGTGATACACTAGAACATATCATAGAGCGGCTCGTTGTTCTGTTACAAGTAAATGCTCTAGTCTATATTCACCTTTAGAGTGTACCGAATGACGTCTCTAGCTTTCGTTGCTTGACTTTGAGCCTTAGTCCCTAGTAACTTCTCTCTATACCTCTTTGACATGTCCTAACTTTTTGGATAAGTTTCTTCGAGATAGTCCAGGTCTGGCAGACGTAGGTGCGGCATGGTAGCAGGCATGTCTCCAGTGCTTTGGTTTTCAATTTTATTGCAAAGTTCTTTTGAAGATTTCCTTCATACTCCAATATTTCTTCCAGGTGTTTTCGATTCGCCGGTTGGTTTCTTTATTTGTGACGTTATTGAAGGAAATTAGGTGTCCTAAGTAAATATAGTCATCTACGTATTCTAGGTTTGACGACTCTAGTATAATTGGTTTGTGCCAGTTGTTGCTTTAGTTTTTTCTTGATTTATTTCTAAGCCCACTTTTTTACTTTGCGTGTTTAGCGATTCAAACATGTATTGTAGTTCTTCAGTGTCGTGGAGAAACATGGCCATCTTTAAATTTTTTGTAGACGATTTCCCGATATTTGCAAGTGAACTTTTAAATATATTATTATTTTTATTTTAGATAGAATTTGTTTGTGTTATAATAGCGTAATAGAAATAGTGTTAAAGAAAGAACATTCAAGAAAGCACGTGATTACAGTGTGTTGGTGTTTCGATTTCGAGTGCTTTCGGTTATTAGTTTTGAAGAGAAGTAGGTACATTATCGCTCGAGAAAAGTCTCGTCACATGTGCGCAACCTACCTATAAAAACACCGAGAATTGTTATGGTAATTTCGACCGTACGCCGAGGACATTTTATGAGTAAAGGATTGTTTAGCGAACAATGCTACACCGCTAGAATAATCGCGAATATGTGTTGTGTGTGTATGCTGATAGTATAGAAGCACAGGGCAGACGCGCGCCGCGAGAACCACTACTTTACGTAAACACAGACACAAACCGCCGGCATTCCGACCTTAAAGTCGAGGTCCGTCGCGACGACCCCGTTCACGCTCCCCCCACCCTTGCTCGAGCCAACCCGCGATGCTGAGCCAGTAGTTTCAAACCAGCCCCTAAATAATCTCACTCAGATCCAGTCTGTCGAACGCCTTTTTGCTGCCCTGCACAGCGACGTCCTAAGCCGAGGCGCATACTCCACTGGTTAATTTACAAGTTTGATGCCTGCCTGGCTGGAGGCCTTACTCTCAAGGCATTCACAGGATAGTCCAGTTAAGCAGAAGCCAGCCGCCTTGGTTGACCTGCGAGATGCATTAAAAAAAAAAAGACCGCGAGAACCACAGGCGAGAACATTTTCTTTGAAGGCTTGAATTTACTTCGATTTGAGCTACAGTATAGAACGAACAACAGTTTCGTTTCGATAATATAGTAGCCTTTCGATGATGGTTAGCTATATGCTGTAATTCTGTGTATTTCTCTTAATTTTGTGTGCAAAAAAGAATAAGAATGATTTTCCTTTATTTTAAATGTTAATTTGGTTGCAAGCTAAACTCATTATTAATGAAATCTACTTCCTCAAGGATAATGAATCTAAATCCTCATCGTTGTCCTGATGTCGCAGTTATGTATATCATCGAAAGTCCTGATAGCAACGACGTATTGGTAAATTGGCTCTAAAATATGGACTATAATGGCCTTCGTCACGTTGAAATTCAATTATATCAACCTTAAAATCATTTTAAGTAAAATTCACTAACAAAGAACGCAAAGTCTAAACCAAGGGATGAGTGTGAGTACTAAGGAAGGATTATTAAAAATTTGGCAGCTGGATAAAGATAAGATTTATTTAGCGGAAAAGTTTATATGGAAGTTCGTTATTTATTTCAGTTGGTTCAGGAATTGATTTTTGAGTCTAAAAATAAAACAACAGGATAAAGTTTGTTTTAATTTATTTTATTTTGACATTATAATATACTTTTGACATTAATTGTAATGGTGGAATGTTAATTTGTTTTTTTTTAATTTTTACTTTATTGTGTTTGGGTGGCTTACAGCTAACAATACAAAAAAGTAATAGCGAGGCAAACGACGACAAGCCTCCACAGTTAGGAATAAACTATTGTTGCACATACTTACGGCCTTAAGTACCGGTTTTCCACCCGCCTTCAGGAGTTCGGCCGTAATTCCGTCATCACCCGGTGCCTTGTGGTTTTTAAGCTGTTTCAGAGCCATCCTAATCTCGTACAGGCTGACATCCGGAATGTCTTCGGTATAGTGTCGGGTCAGTCTAGCTCTTGGGTCGTTAGCTAGATTTGCAACGGGTTTACTGGTTGACGTGTACAACTGCCCATAAAAACTCTCGATCTCCCTCAGCACTCACTCACTTATATACGTAATATTATTATTTTCCTTTATTTACTTTTCTTACATAATTATAGTTTTATTTTTTTCGATATTTCTTGAAAAAAACATGGGAGCAAAAAAACATTTAAAAACAGTAGCCGGTATCGGTAACATTATTGTTCTTAGGGTATTAATTAATGTATCAACCCATTTAAGATTAACAAATATTATTTTATTTACTGATACAACTGATAATGATTGATGATTTCACAAGAGAACCAACATGTTACTCACGTTTGAAACAAACAGAACAACAATTTACATCTGTCGAGATTTTTCAAAACTGTTTACAAAAAACAATTAACTATAAAAAACTTAACTGAAACTTCAAACCTAAAAAGGAAAGATATATGGATGGATAGATGGGTATTTTTTTAGAATGATTTCTGGCAAGATTTGAATTTATTAAGGCTTTGTTCTTGAGTGTGGATTAATAGTTTATTATAAAAGCGTGTACATTGGAGTATATATGATCCACCTATTTTCTTGAACCTATTTGCTGGTACAATTTTAAGTTTATTCCTTGTATTTATTTTGTGAATATCACTATATTTCTTAAATAGCTTTATATTTTTGTGAGCATAGCATACAAAAGGTTTTCATAATAATATACTGAGAAGAAACAGTCATTACATTAATCTTCTTCTGACATAGTATCTCGGGCTCAATTTATAAATTGATCGAACCGCCCAGAGGCGTATTTAAAGATTTGGCGCCCCGGGCCAGTTAGCTTTGCCGCCCCATTCATTTAAGAAAAAAAACCTGCTGTGAGGTGTGAAATAATAAATGAAAAAGTAAGCTTGATAATAAAAGGCGCCCAGAGAAAGCAGCGAAGGGCGGCTTCGCCACCCCTCGCAGCCTGCCGCCCCGGGCCATGGCCCCCTTGGCCCTAGGGTAAATACGCCCCTTGACCGCCCTTTTCTGCAAAACAAAGATGGTCTGAATATCAGCGTTATCCCTCGCAACAGAATGTCGTACAAAATTACGCTATAAAAATAGCTGAAGTACATTAATTAGGCTGTCTCTATATCGGTTAAAAAACAAATTTTTGTTAGTGCATAATATCGTCGTTGTAGAGCGAGAAATCACTAAGTGCAAAAAGCTAGTTTCGAGATAAACGCGTTTTAAAGTTTTTTTGTTCTTATAATCGGTGTAACACATTAACGTGTATAGTTACACAAATACTTTTTATGAACAAAATATTGATATTTTTACCCTGCACTCTAATATTCAGTAAATTATGTAAATATTTTACCGTTACTGAGAAATGTAATAAAAAGAAAGTTAGGTAATTCTAGCATACTCAAAATATGAAATTTGGGTTAGTAGATTAACTTTTTGTGTTACTTAATTAATTCTTGGTACAGTTTTTTTCAGAGTCATCAGTTAGTGACTATTGCTCAAAGGTGGATAAGAAAGAAAAATCATAATATCAAAGAAAAAATCAGTCATTTAATACAAAAAATCACACCACACTAAAATTCGCAGCGTACAAAATAAACTATTTTTAATAGTTCATAATTATAAGTAATTGAAACGGGTCTAAATCGCGAACTCTTGGTCGTGGCTAAATAATAACAGCCGCTCGAATCGATCTTTATTTTAAGCCGTGCTTGCCTAGGTTGGTCTGTGGATGGGTGACGACCCATTACATTACATACCGAGTTTCCTCCGTGCCTCGGAAAGCACGTTAAACCGTTGGTCCCAGCTGTCATTTGTAGATCTTCGACAGTCGTTACAGGTAGGCAGTGGCCCAAAAAGTCTGACAACAAGTCTTACCAAGGGGTATCGTATAACCTAGTACTAACCGAGTTGTGCAGCTCAGATAGGCAGTCCTGCCATGTAAAATACTGGTACTTGGAGTTTGATAAAGGAAAATACTGGTATTCAGCTGCTTTCGGTTAGGTTAGGTTGGGAGTAGGCTAGGCAGATGATGAAATTCCTTGCACTATTCGACAGTCGTTCGTCAGTTAGGCCGTTAGGTTGTCCGTCCATACTGGCGCTCCGTAGAGCGCCAAGAAGGAGTCCCAGGTACTTCATCGTCGACTCGACACTAATGCGGACACCTCCTGACACGATGTTCGCTCTCGGAGGTGGCCCTTTCTGAGGTCCATGGAAACAGAGGGCCTCGGATTTATGCAATGCCGGGTGGCAACCGCCGGATGCCATCTACGACCCCAGCTGTCGCCAAGATGGATACCGCTGAAACGTCTTACTTCGTGCCTTCACCAGCGTGGCATCAGCATAACAGATGACACAGACATCATCAAGAAGCGCACCGCGGGGAACCCCCTTCGTACCTGATTTTCCCTAGGAGCGGCCTCAGAACGGATCCCTGTGGAACACCGCGCAATATCTCTGGCTTATCCTCTCTTTGTTGACCCGGGTAGATGATATTTTTAAACCTCAGGCCCTGATTATGCGGCTGAGGTTGGTACGGAATAGGTTTGGCATGGCATAGGAGTGCCTCCCATCTTATTTTTCTCGAGAAAAATTCTCAGCCCTGGGGAGAGTCGAGGAGTCTGACAAACTGCACAGTTGTTTTCAGCGGTTGGCAGTTGGCAGCGGTATCTAAGCGGGTCCGCCAGAATCCGAAAAATACGCGCGATTATCTTGATTTACTTTTATCGGACAACAGAATTGCCACATTGGACATTTTATTCAAAGCTTTTGGTCTGCAAGAAATCACTAAGAGCGATATAGTGGGGCGCTTCGAATTATATTATTGTATGCAAAAAGTAACTAAGTATTGTTGGTGACTTCTATCGGACATTTTATGTCATCTAATGTAAAGCTTTCGCCTGCAAGAAATACCTAAGTGACGTTACAGGTGTTCTCGTCGAATATATTGAATACGAAAAGTAACTAAGTAACATTAATGAGCATGGAAGCCCCAGTAATTGAGAAAAAGTTAGTAGGAAAAATTACTTAAGTGCCGTTGTTAATTTTCATAAGCTGGTGTTTTGCCTTTTTTTTATCTTGGTAAAATCATCAAATGAGTCCTCCCACCCAGGGCAGAGCGGGAGGGACTGTCAGACTTGTACTGACTAAAATCCACGGTGTCCTTCAATGGCCCTTTATGTTCCAGGGTCACGGTAATTCTATAAGTCCCGCGACCCCGGCAGGCTTTGACCCTCTAGAGGGGGGCCCCGTCATTATGCTGACACTCTTTGAGGCGCGCGTGGAACACAACGCGCCGTCGACCCGGGCATGGTCCATGGTCGGACAGCGAGTCGCCCATTACTCGCCGCCCGCATGCCCGCGCCTACGGTGGCCGGAGATCGTCTGCCGACGTCCGGCGCCGTGGGCGTCTACCACTGCGGCTGGAGGACGCTGTCCTCTCCCTCACGCGGCCCGCCTCCTCCTTCGCGAGCATGACTGCTTCGCAGAAGGAGGCGACCGCTTCCCACTCCGTGTCGCCCCGCAGCATGGCCTCGACCAATGCCGGGCGCGAGAGGTCTCCGCCTATCGCCGCCGTGAGAACACGGCGGTGCTCTGCCCAAGCGGGGCAGTCCTGCACCGTATGCTCCACCGTGTCCTCCGGGCGGTCCCCGCAGTGGTGACACCCAGGCGTTTCCTCCTTCCCCATCAGACACAGGTACCTCCCGAAACTTCCGTGTCCGGTGAGGACCTGCGTCATGCGGTAGGTCAGGACGCCGTGACGCCTATCCAGCCAATAACAAGTAGTTATGTAGTTCTGACATTCTCGTATTATCTAAAATACTAAAAAAAACTGTATTTTACCTTTTTATAAGGTAGATAATGGGTTTAAAAATACTTTGACATCATTAACTCATTTTGGCTAAAAATGTCACTTAGTGACTTCTCGCTCTACAACTACGATATGCTGTGGAGCTTTGCATCTTCGACAATTTATCTATATGTGGCCCCACAAA
This sequence comes from Noctua comes, assembly GCA_963082995.1. Lineage (NCBI taxonomy): Eukaryota > Metazoa > Arthropoda > Insecta > Lepidoptera > Noctuidae > Noctua > Noctua comes. The sequence continues at coordinate 16,893,635 of OY720273.1, forward strand.
AAAAAGCGAAAGTTAAGCCCAAAAACATCGTGCCATCTTCAGGATTCAACTCTTCCCCCTTCTCCAACACACTAGTTTTCACCTGCCTACCGTGAGGTAGTGTAGACTTAATTCATTTGGTCTTTTTTTTATTAAGAAGTAAATTATTAGCGTTAAACCAGTGCACTAGTTTTAAAAATCTCGCTATTTACATCGTCAGGTTATCCTTTGTTACTTATAAAGGATATAAAATTGACTTGCCTTAACTCATAAAGTTTATGAGGTACGGCAAGTCATTAAGATAAATAAGAAACAAGAAAGGACCAAGAGTTGAGCGCTTTGGAACTACCATTGTTACTCTAGATTTGGGAGATCTTTTTCCGTTGACGTCAACTCTCTGGATCCTATTACTCAGTTATGAGGTAAGAAGATCCAGAGCGCTGTTCCGTATTCCGTAGCGGCGGAGTTTCCTGATTAACTTTTCATGAAGAACAAAATCAAATGTCTTGGACAAATCGCAAAAAATGCCCAAAGCATCGCATTTATCTTCCCATACACCATCTTTATAAATTTGTCCTAAAAGTTCAACACGCATCAGTAGTCGAACGACAAAAATCTTTTCAATTGTTCTAGAATTAATTTCTCAAAAACTTAACTAAGAGTAGTAGTGATAACCAAAATACTTTAAAATACCTAATAGAATTTAACAACTGATCTTTGGGTTTTGTTGATACCGAACTGTTTTTTAGGACCCAAATTCTTCTCCATACATCTTGTATATCGTTGGACATAACTTTTGAGCCATCTTTTCATATGGCGAATCCTTTTCTATTTTCATGTTACAGGTTAATTTGTTCCATAAATGATGAGTGTAGGCGTTTTCGACGTTCTTCAATTCTCCAGGTTCGAAGTATTCGCGGATTCTATCAGCATATAGTGGGTAAAAATATTCTGGGCCATAGACTTCAAGTCCTGAAAATAATATTTTCAAAACGTTGAGAACTTTATATGGCAGCATGTGTAAAGACTGACGACAGAGTTTTTAATGTTATTCGAGAATCTCTTAAGCCGTGTTACGTATGCACTGCATAGCATAGATAGTGCCAGATATATTGCGATTACAGACAAGAGAAATACGTATTGCAGTTGTTACAGGTGCTTTTAATGTGGAAACCAATTGAGTATCATAATAATTATAAACTTACACTGTACCTTACGGGATATCTTCCGTGATTGTTCGTTCATTGTTGTTGTTATTTGTTCGTTATTTTTTGTAATTTCGGGAGCTCAAAATAATGAACAATCACGGAATATATCCCGTAAGTGACAGTAAAAGTTTAGTTGTAAACCGTGAAAGCTTAAAACAGTACCTATAATAATTATAATCAAAATCAAAATGTTAAATATCACATAGGCCTAGGGCACTTAAAAAACGTCGACAAAAAAGTGCACGGTTCGGGTTGGTTGTTTCCTATGGAGAAAAACCGGCAAGAAACTCCATGGTTAATAGCTGAACTAGGCAAATCCAGGCACACCAGGTGCGTCTGGATTTGCCTGGTGCACGGCAGTGCTATTTGAATGAAATTGATATAGAACCAACCTTGACAAGTGGTAGCCGACCATTCTGGTGTGTTGGATGTGTTGCAGATTCTGCAAAGTACTCTCGTTACGGCAGCAGGTCCATTATGTGCCCAAATATCTGGTCTATACGTTGTTTTAACTTCACTGGAAATAAATCCAAAAACATAATTAGAGATTGCTAAAAGGAAACATGACACATTGATGAAAAAGATAAAGTTAATCGTACAAAATCAATTACATTATCTTTATTTGTTGAATATAGGATTACCAATACCTTTTCAGAAAACAGAATTAAATATGATAGTATAAGACGTACAATGTTCGCTTCGCCTCGTTTATGAACTCATGCCATGCGACTTGCGTCAAGCGACATGCATGTGTATCACCGGTTACGTTTTTTTTGTTTCCACTGTAGCTGTCGCAACACGAATGTGTAGCTTGTTGCCAAGCTGCGCGCACATTTCTGCCAATATTCCGTACCATACGAGTAATGCGACGATAGATTAGCTGCTTCGACACACTTAGGTCTTAGGTACGCATGTGGTGTGGACTCATGGCAATCAGTTATTATGAAAAAAATTATTGTATATATTTTGATATTTTTTTTTTAGATTTCACGAAACAAACTTGCGCGAAAAGATACTTGGATTGTGTGGTGAAGGACACAAATATTTGAATTTTGTAAGTAGGTATGTAACATCCATCAATTTCTATTTGAATTTATATCAATCAATTTAATTTAATTTATTTACTTATGTCGCCATTGTCAATGTTAATGAATGTTGTTAGATATTATTCCGTTTATTTATTTTAAATTCCAATTTTTTATTAATATTAATTGCACACCATGGCAATAATAATATAGTAAACATGTTAGCACAACTCCATGTACTTATAACACCTTGCATGCATTTTTTTCAAATAATAAAATTGTATGTACACACATGTTTGAGCAAATAAAGTTATCTGAACTTACTTGATGAGTGCCTCGGCAAGTTTTCTACCTATGTGATCCATAGAAACAGCGATGGCTGCATTAGCCATAAACTGGGACAGTTCCTTCGCTACCCAGTTGTGTCCCAAAGGCGTCAGAGACTTCACGATCACAAAATCCATGTCCAGATACACTCCTCCCCACTTGTACAAAGTCAAATATCGCAGGACATCAGAAGTATGTTCCACACGCCAATAGCTATTATTGAGAGATCCATTGGCCACCATAGCTTCTAAAGGAGTATTTTTAGCGTAATCAGTAATGTGTACCCTAGCGAACCTGACGTTATGGATGCGTCGTAATTTTGCGATACAACTCCTCTGATACACGATATCGCTGACGGGTGCACTGAACATCACATAGATTTTTCTCTGTGGGTGGGCTCTCGCCGCAGACTCAATGGCACATGCCTGACGGGAGTTTAACCCTCCGCTGCATGATGTCTCGTGAAAGAATATTGAGTTCGGTCTCGGAATAAAGTCCCTGTCTTCAGCTGACGGCAGTGCATCGTTCTCATGTACGTAATGACAGGAAATATTATTATCCGGGATGCCCAAGTGTATGATGTAAGGCTGCAATAGTGTCACATTTTGAACGTTGATATAATAAATGGAAAGACCACTGAAAACTAAAAAACTTATAATTTTGATCACATGTTTTCTAAAAAACACGAAAATTTTTTTCTTTGGTAACGAGTACATATTTGAACGTTTATGATAACGACAACCACATCTAAACGCACACTGTTGTTGCAAAATGTTGCACATCTGTTTTGTCACAAGAACTTACGATTAAGGTGTCAATATTAACCTCATGCTTCCCAAGTTAAAAGCGATTTGCCTGCTCATAGTAGAAATGCAACACCTTACTTTTATAGAACAAAATTGATACACATTATTCAGTCGTTGATTATAGGGAAGTCAGTGAGTAAAACTGGCCTATTGCACGTTATAAGACATTCACTATCAGTTTTGGACATCAGCTGTTTGCGAACAACCTTGTTGGCTCGCGCTACAATTCTTGGTCATTCATAAAGTGACTAAGCGTGAATTCATGAGTATATTATATAGTTGTATGTACTAATGTACAATCGGTCAAGCTAAATAGTTTACATCGCACACATCGGTAACTGTCATTGTACGAGCCAGTAATGTTCATACAGCCGCTCATTATTATTGTGTGCGTAAAGGTATTCTACCCTACACGGGGTTTATTTTTTTATATTTACTCGTGTAGGGTACACGGGTAAAGATGAAATAAACGGGTTTACAATAAGGCCCAACATTTTATACAAATGTAAAATGGTCACCATAGCTGATTGGTGTATCCGTTAGTGATCTAAGCTCGACGACGTGAGTTCGATCCCAGCTGAGGATTTATTTTTGCTGTTTTTTTACTTTTTGTTATTAAATTTATTTTGTGACCAATAAAATCACTCAAGCAAAATGTAAAAAAAGTAATTAAATAAAACCAATATAATAATGTGATTTTTTATTAGATAAACGTCGTTAGAAAATGATCCGTCTCGTTTCTTCCAATATGTTCCTTCCTTACATTGGTTGTTTTAAGGTTCAATTTGGTAGGGGCTGTATGTTAGGAAAAAAACTTGTGTGGCTGATACAATTATTTAATACGAACTGGTTTTAAACATACATAGGCTATAACTATCCATACTAGACGTTCGAATGAGTGAAACACTAGTTTACCAGTTTTTTGTTTTTTGTTTAGTTTTTTGTTTTTTTTTAGTTGTTTGTTTGTTGTTTTTTGTTTTTCGTTTTTTGTTGGTAAGGATGGACGTTAATATTTTTCAAAGTAGGTAGGTATACAAATTGAATCAAAGTAAAATTAGAGGTGAAGTGAATCAACATGTTAGATAGTTAGAAATTATGACAACTTCTAACCTTATAACAATAACATCACTTCAACATACTTTCAATACTTTACGCGTTGTGATTTTAAAAAGTGGATTAGAGGAAGAGATTATTCATTCATTCAATCATTTTATTGTCAGGCAACTGAGGCCCATAGATAAAAATACACAAAATAATCTTGTAAAATAATAAACTAACACATATAAAAATCCTTATTTAACTAAAACTAGACACGAATCGTTGACGGCGTCGTGTTTTGCTGCGTGGTGTCGCGTAACCGTCCTCGGAATCGTCGGTATACGACACCTTCTGGCCAAAAGTCCTCTTTCAAGAAGGTCTGCATATGGTGAGTTGGAGCTCGAACAACGAACGACTTGAAGTTGACGTTGTAGCGCGATTCCAACCTTTCGACCCTCAGAGTCCAGTTGGTCTTCACTATTAAATACTCCACGACTTCCTCAACCTTCGTGGAGTGATGCAGACGCGAAATGTAGCAGGACGCAGCAGCATGTTGGGTCCTCTCGGTGCGGTACCGCACTGGTAACATTCATACCTAATTATTGCTAAGCAAATATGAACATTATTAGCATGAAAATAAGATTCATATTCGTCCACTAATTATATATTAATAAATTCGACTATTAATGAGTCGGCAAACCTTCGTTTTCTATTACTTCTTTTAACCTTCTGCTCATGCTGTTAACCATTTTCGCGCATATGTTACTATGACCATCCTTATCCGACTTAAACGTTTTCTCGTGGCTAAAAATCACCACATTGTTCTTCCAATCAAAATTTATGTATGACCAAGCAAAGTGTAGTCGGTTTTGTCGGTGCGCAGTGGACAGCAAAGGTGCGCAGTGGACAGCAAAGGTGCGCACTGGCTTGCTGCAACGTAATCCAGCAGAATGTAGGTGATTTCTGACAGTTTGTAAGCACATATTGTGTGCTGTTGCTTTTACGCGGGTGCACAAGAAGGGATGAGCCTTGTGCCTTGGCACGATGTCGTAGTGTCCAGCCGATAAATTTGCCTTTGGTTTTGGCCTAAGATGTTCTACGTCTCCAAAATCCGCATATCGGCGGACCCATAACTGCACGGGTCTCCTCTGTGGATGCAAACAGTATTTATAATACTTGTTATAATAGTTATTTATTATAATAAATATAATATATACTACATTTATATACTATATTTACAATATGTTTAATGCAATATACTTAAATATACCTAATTAATATTATAATAATACAATATAAATAGTATATAAATACAATATATCCACTGATATTAGCTTTTCTTAAACTGTCTAAGGGCTAGATCAAGCTAATTTTAGACCAAGTTAATTTTATCATAATCATTTTAAGCGATTTAAAAAAAAAAAAAACTATAACGCAGTTATGTTAATATATTATTATAACTATGGTAGGTATTGCACTTAAGTTACATTAATTATTTATTCCTAGTAAACATTGAAAGGTGAGAGGAGTTAGTTAAAGTGAAGTAGGTATAATATCAACATAACATATATGTAACTGTTACTCACCGATATTATTAAGCGCTTCCCAACTTCACTTCTTCTTAGCGTGTCGATGACAATTCAAATTGAGTCAGCCCAAAATTTGCGACGAGTTCGGCACTTTCAGTAGCGTCCTGTGATGTGTATCACAGGACGCTACTGCAAACAGCAGGACTGGCAGGACACGATATAATATATATGTCCCATCGTTTGTGGGGCAGCACCTCATTTACACTCACAATTTCACATATAGATACGTTTTGCGCATCCAAAACAACGATTTCTACTCTTTTGAACGATAAATGTTGCATGGTTGGATCCACAGAAATAAATCCGCACACATGCACATCAGTAATGCAAATACTCGTAGATTGACAACTAAAAACGCTCATTTTTATAAATGAAGGTGTTTGAAAACAATATTTTTAAATTGTCGGTTGTTGTTTTCTAAACAGTCAAAATAAAATGACCTGAGAGTTTCGTAATGTTTTAACAAAATAATGTTTTTTTTTTTTTTTCCTTGGCCTGTTTGAGTGTCCCACTGCTGGGCAAAGGCCTCCCCTTTCTCCTTCCAAACCTCTCGGACCTGTGCGATATCTGGCCATGTTCGCCCCGCAAACGAGATCAGATCGTCACACCACCTTCGCCGCGGTCTACCTCGACGGCGATTTCCTCCGTCAGGCGTCCAGTGGGTGACGATCGTTGCCCATCTCTCCGGGCGCATTCGTGCTACGTGGCCAGCCCACTCCCACTTCAGCTTGGCTGTTTTTTCTCTAACATCTACTATTTGAGTAATGGAGCGCAGGGTAGTGTTTCTTACGCGATCTGGCCGCTTAACACCTAAAATGCTGCGCTCCATTGCTCGCTGGCAAATCTTGAGTTTGGACTTCTGTTGTTCAGTAAGTGACCAACTTTGTGCACCGTAGGTCGGGCAGGATGCACATGTCGATGAGTTTCCTATTCAGCGTTATCGGAAGGCTTCCCTTCATATGTTCTTTTAGGGCCCAGAAGGACTTCCAAGCATTTTGGACTCGTCTTTCGATTTCTTTGTCCTGTCTATTTTTAAAAGACACTATCTGGCTCAAGTATGTATACTCATCGACATATTGCAACACATGCTCGTCTACCTCGACCCTACGTTTCGTGCTGTTGGTCATGACCTGGGTTTTGGATCTGTTCATAGAAAGGCCAACCTCAAGACTTGCCATGCTCAGATCTTGGAGCATTTCTTGAAGTTCTGAAGCTAATGTGGAGAATAACACAATGTCATCTGCAAAGCGGAGGTTTGTTAGCTGATAGCCGCTAACATTTACGCCTCGTGAGTGCCATGAATCAGGCTATTTGTTAAAAGCCTCCTGCAATGTGCTTGTGAACAGCTTTGGTGAGACTGGGTCGCCTTGTTTGACACCTTTTTGTATGTGGAGCAGCACCTCAAAATAATGAATACAAAAAGAAAAAGAATATATTGTTTCATACATGGTTTGAACTTACGGCTTCTCGTTCACTGACAAAAGACGATAGCAATTGTGCCAAGGTTGTTGCAGTAACATTATGGAAAATATTATATCTCCTTCTATATCATAAGTGAATGATGACTATATATTGTTATATGGTAATTGATGTGCCACACGCACACTAATAAAAACAGAACTCTCTCGTTTTAATTAGTGTTTGTGTGCATAACTATGACTTCACCCACACATATAAACTGTAAATCAATTAGTTGGTTCAATTGTACATACAGCTCCAGAGAAACCCCCCCTCCAATTGTATAAAAAGCGACATCTTTGTTTTTAAAGGATGATCTACGATGTTTACGTGTGGCCGCCATCTCTGTGACATTAGTGAAGTTAGTGTTCTGTAGTTATTGACATCGCTTCCACAAGTAAGCGTGCAAGACAGCCATAACAATAATTGTTTACGTTATTGATATAATATGGCTGTGCGCTAAGCAACATCAGCATATCGAGGGGTGAAAGGCTATTTGGTTTAAGCGACATCTTGGGCGATATTGAGTTATATACATATTCGGAATCAGCAAATTTTTCCCCGTCGAATGATGCCGGATTCATTTAAATCTGAACACTTTTTTGGCGCTTCAAACAACTCTATTTTTGGGTTGTTTCCAAAGTGGCAGTGTATTATCTGACGTCGTTTTTGCATTAATTTTTTACTAGTGGACTTGAACTATACAATGATTTAAAGAACCGAGACATAAATCAGTAGACCTTTCTCAGATAAAAGATTCAGTATCGGTTAAAGCGTTTTTCTTGTTTCTATTTTTTATTAACATGTGACTTAAATCATTTTGATTTCCACGGTTTACATGTCGTGATGTCGCTTAAATCATTTGTCCGTCAACAAAATACGACATGGAGTGTCGCTTAAGCTCTTTCAGCTGATGTTACATCCAACGTTACATTTTCAATACTATTATGTTACTTAAGTGAATTAGCCAGTCAGTCAATTTAATCTCAATTGGCAGGTGAGATAAATAGCTTGCTACAATGGGAAATGTACGTGTGTATATATGTGTGTCTACTATGTTGTAATTTTGTTCTGCGTCACTTCATGCTGTTTGGCTTATTCTGAAAATATACTGCAGAGTCGCTTAGTATTTTTTTCCTGTAGCCAATAGTAGTTATGAAGTCACTTAAATCTTTTTTCCGTTCCCTGAAAAATAGTGGCTTAGGGCAATTCGTATTAAGCGACATTTATCTTCTTAATTAAAGGTCCGTTTTATATGATATAAGCATCAACACCTCGACGTTTTCAAATTAATTTAAATTAAGTTTACTCCATTCCAATAGCTGAAGAAGTTTTATTGTTAGGTTTTTTTTTCGCAAATTTTAAACTTTAAATGGCTCTCCTGTAAAGTTGCAAAAATGTCACTTAAACCAAATAGCCTTTCACCCCTCGATATTTAGGCAGCCCTGGTGGGGTGGTAACTAAAGGGCGATAGCGGGGTGTTGCGGGTTGTGAGGGGACTTATAAAGCGGTCTTTTGGAATAAAGGAGATTCATTTAAATACGTAATATTATTTATTTTCCTTTATTTCCTTTTCTTACATAATTATAGTTTACATTTTTCCAATATATCTTGACAAAAACATGGAAACAAAAAAACATTTAAAATAGTAGCTTGTATCGGGAACATTATTGTTCTTAGGGTATTAATTAATATATCAACCCATTTAAGATAAACAAATATTATTTTATTTACTGATAAGTACAACTGATAATTTAGTTTTGATGATTTCACAAGTGAACCAACATGTTACTCACGTTGGAAACAAACAGAACAACAATTTATATCTCTCGAGATTTTTCAAAACTGTTAACAAAAAACAATTAACTATAAAAATTTAATTGAAACTTGTGGGGTCAAACCTATACTAATAATGGATCTCATTCCATATAGCATAATTATTATAACAAAAATGTCACTTAATCGCATTAATTCCCAAGTTCTCATAACCTCTTCTTCTAAATTTTGTCTAGTTCTGACTTTACTTGAGTCCCAAATAAGCACCATTTGACCCCACTTTATATCGGGTTTAAGTCAGGGCTTTTAAATAAAGTTACGTCTCTTTGTGTAGAAAACCACTCCATAACCGGTCTTGACCGACGCACCGAGCCATTAAAAATGGTATTTAATTCGTTAATGCGTATCACGCGCGATCTTTCGTTCGTTCGAGAATGAAGCACCAGCTCTTAGAGAGGCACATTGAACGTCGATATCAAGCTTGAATAAAAATATCCGTTGCGCACTGTTGGAATCATCACGTCTCTTTATATCTCTAAGCAACGTTCGCCATTCATTCGAGCGCCGACTTCGATAATCTCTCCAGGACCAGTCGAAGACATGCATCCCCAATATCCTGAAAAGACAAAAAGTTTTATTACTAAACCCTATATAAAAGACAATGTCCATTGTTTTGTCATGTCATGTAGGTTCTTTATCAGTTTCGTTTTGCAGAGCCTAATATAAAATAATAAATTTTCTGATTAGTGATAATAGTCACAGCGCTAATGAGTCATAATTTAACAAATAAATAGTATTTATATTTTAATCAAGTGAGTTGGTAAATGTTAATTTTTAATGACATTAACTATTGCTTACCCAGCGTTAACCTGCCACTAGTAATCAAAAGTAAAACATTTTGAGATTTGTAGCGTTCGCCTGGTCTGCTCCACAGAATTTTACGTCTTTTATCGGACTTAAACGTCTTTTCGTCGGTAAAAATTACTATTTCATTTTCCTAATCAAAATTCATGTATTGGGTTGCAAATTTTATACTGGCTTGACGATGAGCTTCGGTTAGTTAAATTTTTTTGGCGGGTTTATAATTGGACTGCGTTATGTAAGAACGAATTAAGCGACGAAATCGAAAAAAAAAGTTAAGAATGCAGATCGACAATAGGCATGATAAACTATGTGTTCAACTATTTTGTGTCAACTAATCACTCTTACGGCTTTCGAAATTTGTTAGAATTGCACACGTTCGTTTTATAATTAAGAATTATGCGTCGTCGTTGTTACGGTTACAAACAGGTTTTCAAATTGCATAAACGAATTATACATGTGCACGTTGAAGATAATTCAGTTCTGAGTTTTGATTCAACTCTTTTTAAACCGCAGTGTCGAATTAACCATCTAAAATGGTATCTATTTAATTCGTTAATGCGTATCACGCAAGATCTTTCATTCGTTCGAGAATGCAGCACCATCTCCTGGCGTTTCATTCGTTATCAGATTATTAGAGAGGCACATTGAACATCGATATCAAGCTGGAAAGGTCTCGCCTGATGAAGTCTACGCTCCGTCCAGCACAGACCCAGATCCAAAACCTCCAGAGCTTTCAGCTTGAACTCCAGAATTGTTTCTAGTGCCTAGGAAATTCAGTGGAATACAACGACGGGTTCGCGGAAACTGTCCATACGACTGGGTTTAAGTTCTTCAAGATATATGGTTCAGATAAGAACAAAAAAACTCTTTAATCATACTCTTAAGCTCATGAAGGCTACTATATTTGCACCTTCGTGATTATTATTTTATCAGATCTTTCATCAAATATATATGATAAAAAGAAGATGGTTCTTTTCTCTTGCTTATCTCAATAAGATAAGGGAGAAAGATCTATAACCATATTTGATCAAAGCTATGATAATAATAATGAATAAAAGAATAGAAATAGAAGATGTGAAAAATACGTAAACACAATACAACATCATGTAATTTTTAACAAGTTTTTTGTAATGATAATCTCAAATAGATAATTTGATGGAAAAAGCTTTTTAATGTTATTGGTCCATTTTCTATTTTTTTTAGTACTTTTCCATATTTTCTATCAAATAGAATGTCACGAGTTCTCCTTTTGTTATTTTTATTATTGAATAAATTCTGCGTTATTTTATTATCATAATATTGGCTTACTCATCACAGTTTATAAAGAAATAAAAACAAATTAGGTTTTTTCGGAATGCGTCGATTCAGCCGTGAATGCCAGCCCTCTAAAGCATTGGTTGTTCTATGGTGCTGATGAGCGCAGCTTAATATGGTTGGTGAGAGTCTTGCGTATTCTATTTCAAAATACTTGCGAAATTCGATCACTTTATCGCCACTTGGAGCCGTTTCTAATATATATCTCCATGCTTCTGGAATGCGACTAGCTGGAAATAGTGGAATTACTGATGCCTTCCTAGTAATATTTCGACCCTCTCTACATGTATTCAATTGAATTTTTTTCGAACATCTCCTTATGGCGTCGTTAAAATGGTGATAGCATCCACTTATTTTTGCCTGAGGGAAGACGGCAGACGCGGAGTTCATTTGCGCTTTCTCATAATCGCATTTAAAAGATTTGACCTTAATACCCAATTGTTCCTTTAATAATGCGAAAACACGTAGGTAAGTTTGTTCTGTTTTATTGGGTAACAGTAACAGCATATAAAAACAGGTTTAATGTTTGTCTTCGTTTCAGTCGAGTTTAAACCTAAATGTACAACGTAAAGCTGGTAAAACGGCTTTGGAACTTGTAGTGTTTGTGATCTATAATCTAGTCGATAAACATGACGATGTCTCGGGCACACGGGTAGTGGGGTAGTCAGTCGCGTGAGAGCCACAGGCGAGAACGGACGTCTACTTGCCTACTGGTGTGGTAACGAGCCAATCGACGTAGGTACATTTTGTGACGCGGAGTACTACAGAACTGTTATGAAAGTACCATCCGCAAAATAACATTCATGATTCTTCGCAATTTTCTACCTAATTTGGTCCCGAATATAAAAAATTTTTCATCGTCTTCACCTCCATCTTCAATTAACAAGAATTTATCTGTAAGTGCTTCTGGTAACTTTAAATTTTTTGTGCTGTTGTATCTCAATAAATTTGTCTCTAAATATTTCTTTCGAGCTCTGTATAATGAATCTTTTATCGATTTAAATTTGGGAATATCTCTGGTATTTAAATCTCGAGTCATTTCTTCGAAAATATTTTGCACTGGACCTAAATCACTGCATACCGCTTTTTTCAATAATGTAATAATGTGTAATCTTTGCTAATTTATAAATGCAATCTGACTCACATGTATGTCTTGTTCTAGATTTCCTTAAAATAGTTTTCCTCGTTGCGTCTATGGTGACAGAAGCACTACATTTTTTTTTTGTTACACCTACACAACGAACTTCCATTTTTATTATTTATATTCAGATTATACCGATATCTTTTATAAATCAGTGTTTCATTACCACGTCTATCTCTTCTCTTCTCTACATATAATAAAATCGTTAAAATCCAAATGGATGTTCCGACTTGGCGCAAAAACTACTGCATAGATCCTGTTCAAATTTTGCACAAATACCTGTAATAGGCCTCTTCAAATGTTAGGCTATATATTATCACGTTACTTGCTTTAGGGGATGAGCAATATTGCAATATGTTAGTATTATTCAATTGTTTATCGTTTCAGTCATGATATGCGTAACAACGTCTATTTCAAAGTAAATGTCAGCAAAGCAAATAGAGAAACGGTTTCATGACCGCTTTACGTGCATCACGTCGCAAGTTCGATCCCCAGTAAAATTGTGCTTTTTGTAGTTGGTTGTAATTTTTTTTGATAGATATTATTATTTATTTTATCTTTTTATGTACATTTTTGTGTATTCTTATGAATGTAGTTAAATCTCTTTCCTCATGTTTGATTGACCGTTCGATGGTGTTCTGAACTGACAACGTCGTTGTGTGCTGTCCACAGGTGCTGTGTGCAGACTCGATATTTTGAATTTCACCTATCGCTCCCAATAAAAATAATAGCAGTTATTGAAATTAATTTATACTATTCGGTTGTGTCGTTGTTCTTAGTTTTGCACAACTATAACAGGTTCAGGTTGTTTCTCTGCATTGTTAGGTCCCAAAAATAAATTCGTCTTTGTTGTCTTTGTCGGAGGGTGGATGACTGTAATGTATGATTTCTGATGCGTCTTGATTGTTAAAAAAGCACGTAATTTGTTACTTGAAAAATATTTAGGTATCTTTATCATATCAGTCTTTTGTGTCTTACTACTATTTTAAATGCGAAAGTTAGGATGGATGGATGTTTGTTACTCAATCGCGCCAGAACGGCTGAACGGCTGTAGATGAAATTTGGCACAGAGATAGATTATCGTGCTAATAACTTAGGGGGATGAGCAATATTGCATTATGTCCATATTCCGCAACTGGTTGCAAACTGGCAACTGTCATACCATGCATTAGAATAGAACGGCTAGTTTAGCCCATTTGTCATCGAAGCGAAGCGAGGTAGGCTGACGGTTCACAGACCTCCCTGTAAACCAGGGTTCGAAATTTCGAGTCGCATCCAGTCTCCATTCTTGTGATATTTTTTTTCCAAAAATAATAAACATGGTTGGCGAGTTCGATCCCCAGCCTGTTTTCACTTTTTGTAAGTAGATATTTTGTTTTTTTTCTAATGCTTAATAATTTTCAAATCATTATAAAGTAGATTAATATGCTATTGGTTTTTTTGACCATTCAAAGACAGGTTATCATAAATTAACAAATATTAATTGACCAATTTTCACTGGCCGAAAAAAAATCTCTAAAAACTTTAAAATAAAAACAAAAATTAAAATTAGATAAAACCAATGACGTTGTAAATTAGTTCCGTGCGGGAATCGAACCCGCGACAGGCAGCGCTGCAGTTATTCGCTCAGCCACTGCGCCAACTGTGCAGTCACATTGCATTTTGCTGAATCTTCTGCTGGCCCAACTCCTCAAGGACCACTATACACAGCTTTAAAGTTTTTTTAACCTTGCCCCAGTCCAGGCCCACACTTGAAATTTCTCCTGTATTGTGGGTGTGTTTACAGACAGGTAAACTCACAAACAGCCAGACCCGGAACCATACAAAAATGTGATCCGTGCGGGAATCGAATCCGATACTCGCAGCGCAGCAGCCATTCGCTCGGCCGCTGCGCCAACCGTGCGGTCGCATAGCTGTGGCTGTGGCTCCCTCGGACATTGCTGCAACTTTGCTTAACGGTGGGCGGAAAACAGCGGCCGGGGAGTCCTTTTGCAGCAGTGCAAGTTTAAAGTGCATAAGAGGCGTTGAACCGCAGCTTGCTGGACATTCGCGGCAACCAGGCGCTGATGGGTGGCATCGTCGTTTTGCTCGCAGGCGACTTTAGACAGATACTGTAAGTTATTGAGAGGGGCAGGAGATGAAATAAACGCATGTCTCAAGGCGTCGCCACTGTTGTCTGGGATCGAATAGATCCATCTTACCTGCAACATGTGCGTCCAACTGTACAACGACCATGAAGCAGGTGTCTTTGGGAATATGCTGCTGCAAATGGGAGTGGGTCGTCTGGAATCGGGCGAAGATGGGAAAATTCTATTTTCCGAAGTATTTTCCCATCCAGTGGCTACAGAGCATGCACGCACATCCACATCATCACATCGTGCACGTTTTTCCAAATTTGAAGGTTAATATAAAAAAAATGAAGGGTGGTTGTGTGAGGTATAGTGCTGTCGCCAAAGAACGAGTCTGTCAATGAAATTAAAAAAAATGATATGATCGTCGGCGTCGACATTCATAGACCCTGTGATGGCTAATGATGATAGTACTGCCTACCCCGTTGAATTTCTCAACTCCCTGGGGTTAACTCCGAGACTGTGCAATGGAACCAGGCTTCGTATCACAGAGCTGGGTAGTAATATTATAACAACCACCATTATTACAGGAGTGGCTAAAGGAGAGAGCGGTTTAATTCCCCGCATACCCGTTATTCCAAATAACTTGCCATTTCAATTTAAGAAGTTGCAACTTCCCTTAAAATTGGCTTTTACAATGACGGTCAACAAATTCCAAGGAAAAACCTTAAAAGTGGCAGGCATTCATTTGGGTGCTTCATGCTGCTCACACGGTCATTAAACAAATCTTTTAATGTTGTATACAAAATGGTATTAGAATAAATAAAGAAATAGCGCCCAACTAGGCGTTTGATTGTTCACTTAGAAAAAAAAGTCGTATGGCACCATAATGTTCCAGTTTTTAAGCCATATCGTCGCCTCAACGCCGTTCAGATCTCTGCCGCCCAGAATTACAGTGCAAAAACACGCCTTTTGTAGTCATCACTCCCATTATCACATTTTGATCAGGCCTTCAGTTCTCACACACATCCCGCCTGTAATCCCCAAAGGGTTAGGCACAGATGTGCACCTAATCGTACACCCAAATTACACCAGTTATGTTGAAGTCCCTTGTAATAGGGGGCGAGCCTATTGCCATCAATCAGGCACAAATCCAGACTCCGTAGCTGCTACTGAGAAATTCCTGATAGAATAACCAAACAACACTTTACCCAACCCGGGAATCGAACACGCATACACAACAAAATTTCCACGCGAACGAAGTCGCGGGCAACAGCTAGTTTTTTATAATTTCAAACTGTTCATTATTTGTTCCGTCCATTTTAAACAGAATTAGAAATTATTGAAGTACAGAGCTCAAATGCAACGACTAATGCCACAATCTCAAAACCACGCCACATAATACAATATGACAGATTTGTTGTGACACACACCAATTATTTTACTACCTACCCTCAATTCCGGTGATATTCCTATGAGTTTTGTTTTTGAAACCGATAATGCAGTAATCATGTATTAATGAAATATTAGAAATTAGATTTACATTCAAATAAATTATTATTATATATTTTTATCATGTTGATATTTTGTACTAATACAAACAATCTATTCAGCTTTATTACATTAGCATAGATTAATAATAATTATTGATACAATCTTAAAAAACGTATCGATACACGATATAATAAAGTCTGTCTATTTGCCTGTGTATCTGTCTATCTGTTTTGTCTGTCTCCTGTGTGTGTCTGTCTGTCTGTTTGTATGTCTGTCATACGGGCGGAGCCGTGGGCAAAAGCTAGTATATACATAAAGCTAAGCTAGTATATGCATTGTATAATTTCGGAAACATTGGACATTACCATTTTGGACCAACTGCGAATTGGACCTTTTTTTGAACATTGTACCAATCGCAAATTGGACCAATCGCGCTAAACGAATTAAAGGTAAGGAAGTTTTATTCCAAACAAATATAGTAAGCAACACCGGTTTCACTTTATGATCAAATTTAATTAACAGTTTATTAACACTTCAGGTTTTAACACCCGACGTAGATAATGTCAGTTGTAATGACGAAATAAAATTTTATTTTCTTGATAATAATGGTTAGCAAGCTTAGTTGCAAAGATTCTACTATTTCTACATAAAAGCAGCACAAGTTTTTTTGCAAAATGATTTCTTATATTTTATTTATAAAAATAGGCAGATTTAGACTGGGCCTTGCATTTTGTTGCGCAATTAGTTTGGTAATCGTTTTGTTTAGTGTTCGAATACAATATTTTCGTAGCTCCTTTGACGTCGATGACAAGGCCTTAGATGCCAGAAGAGTCGCAGAGTGGCGGCGAAGCTTGTCACACGAGACATGTTGTCACATGTCCAGAAAGGGCGACGCTCTGGAATTACTTCTCAACAATGTCACTCTGCCCGAGAACTCCATATTCTTTCACGAGACCACGTGTAAACGTGATCTGACATCTCGACAAGCATGTGTCGTAGAATCAGCTGCTAAAGCCCATCCGAACCACCAAATCACCAAGTCGCTCAGTTTATGACTTATACCACAAAAACTAACACTAAATACTTTTTTAAATATTAATTTATATCTGAATATGATGACGATAATTAATATGTATTGTTGGCAGTCAATACAGCGAAACACCTTGAAACGGCCAGGTGTTACTTAGGTAGTCTATAAATTGCCCGCGACTTCATTCGCGTGGAAATTTGGATGTGTATGTGAGAAATAAAAATTAGCCTATGTGCAATTCCAGACTGTAATATAATCTATCTCTGTGCCAAAAATAATTGATAAATATCCAATGATTACCAGAAGAGCATATAAGCTATTTACCTGTATTTTCTCCGAATTCCACGGATATTTCGATGACTTGGCCCCATTTGAAACATCTCCTTTCATCTAGATCCGTTGAGCTATTCTGGCGTGATTGAGTAATAAACATCCATCCATCCCAACTTTTGCGTTTATAATAGTAGTAAGATTCCCGATATGAACAAATTTACTGGGAGACACACTCGGAAAAATAGAAAATATCAATAACTGACCTTCGTCTTCCAGTTACGAGGGTATCTGTGATGCAGCATCATCCGGGTGACCCTCACGAGACCTTCCATTATTAGTTTCTAATGATAGAAGGTAGTCCGCTAATCTGCAACGAAACACAGTCAATTAATTTACAAGAGTAGTCTTTTGACAGCTGGTAACGACTAAAGCTCAAAGCCCAGGAACATGAGCACTGCACTGGATTAGCATGGTCTCAACTCAAGCCGTTCACCGAAACTTCATATCCAACGCACACTTATATTATACGCCTCGTAACGCATAAACCTGGAACGGAATCGGATTGTAAAAATGAAGTGAGGTGTTCCCGATCCGGTGCAGTGCCTAAGCCTATACATGTGCTGTGAGATTGAGCTTTAAGGGGTCTACACATGTAGCTAGGTTCAGGTGTTCCAGGTTTTGAGCTGTCCATGCTGAAGTGTTTCTGTAGGGACAGAAATATATTGCATAAAGTGTACAGGTACTTTTTTTCTTACGCATTATTTATTTATATATAATAAATAAATTCATTTATTTCAGGTAAATAACACCCATTGCCACACATAAATTGATATAAATCCGAAGACATAAATAAATAATATCAGTCAAAATTAAATTGAATCAAAGTAACTACTTTGATATTCATACTTTTATATTAATTATTCTATTATTTTTTCTATTTTGATTCTTATTTTTTTAAATTCTTTTTGAAATTATTTTTGTAGTTACTTTGATTCTATTTAATTTCTAGTTTTGAAAAGGCTAGGCAGATGCCTAGCCTTTTCCAAACTATGTTGAGGTCGGCTTCCAGTCTAACCGGATGCAGCTGAATATCGGTATTCTACATGGAGCGACTGCCTATCTGACCTGCACAACCCAGTTAGTACTGCTGGGTAATACGATACCCCTTGGTAAGACTGGTTGTCAGACTTTTTGGGCCACTGACTACCTAACGACTGTCAAAAATCTACAAATGACACCCGGGACCGGCTTAACGTACTTTCCGAGGCACGGAGGAAGCTCGGTATGAAATGGGTGGTAAGCACGGCTTGATCTAAAGATCGACCCGAGCGGCTGTTATTATTTAGTCACGAGCTAAAATCAAATAAAATAAAATACAATAAAATAAAACTAAATCAAATCCAAAAATTTTATTGTTGATTATTTTTTTAAACCGACTTCAAAAAAGGAAAAGGTTCTCAATTTGATTGTAGTTTTTTTATGTTTATTACTCCTAACTCCGTCATTTATGAACCGAATTGAAAATATAACGTGAAAGGATGTACTTTTCGATTAGTCCATGAAAATTTCATCAAAATCGGTTCAGTAGTTTGGTTTTGTTTCTTCTTGGCCTGTGTTACAATGTCAAATTGATTCATGACAAGAATTTGTGTGGTATACCCACTAAAACTAAAAAGGGTAAAATGAAAAAACTTTTTCCAAAAAAAAACCGCCTTCCAAAGAACCACTAAAGAAGTCTAAAATAACTTTACTTCGGAAGTCGGTGGCAAAATCAATGAAACAAACAAACTCACCGACTTTCGAAAATAAAGTTATTTAAGACTTTTTTACTGGTTTTTTTTAAGGCGGTTTTTTTTTTACTTAGCTGTGTGCCGATGTCCTTGAAGCGCAAACTTATCGATATGTGTATCCTGCCCATCCTAACCTACGCTGCTCAGACCTGGTCTCTCACCGAATCACAAAAGTCCCACCTTGGAGTGTGCCATTACTTTTAAAACTAAAGATGTCATCACGACATGTGCACTTTATGCCTAAGTTACGCCATCACCTCAGGAAAGATAAGTTTGTAGGAATGCCACTTCCGACAGCTTTTGATGGAACGACATCTGTCGGGTCAGCTAGTTTGTAATATTAGTAAGGACAAATATCTTTGTCCACAAGTCTACTACACAGCATGGGACACTAACCTTTTTACCCGACTACGGCGAAGGAAAGAAGAGAGTTATGATTTTTTGCTTACGATTGTTGTAAACGTAACGGATCTTCCAACGTTTTGCCTTCTTCTTCGTTCAACTTTCTTGCATATCCTAATAACAAATGACTAATCTAGATATTATTAATAATAAAATAGACGCGCTTCATATTTCTAAATCGCTCAAGTCTAACCTGAGAGTGGCGCGCAGTTTATAGAAAAAACCCGACAATAGGTTTAAAAATATTACATTTAAACACACGAATTCCTGTTGAGAAAACCCAATAACTCTGCCCGACCTAGGAATCGGACCTAGGAACTCATGCTGAGCAGTCGTGCTTACGACCAATAGACCAACGAGGCTGTCTAATGATAGAAGTAATAATCTTAAAATCAAAACAAACTTTATGATATTATTTGTTACGCGGGTTCCAATTTCATCTTTTGCAAGAGACAGGATGGCTGATGCAACTTCGTCTGGGCTTTCTTTAGCAACAAAATTTGGTGGTAGGTCGTTTAATGATCTCGTGACTATCATATCCATGTCCAAATATATACCACCCCATTTGTTGAGGGTCAAAATTCTCAGTATGCTATGTACTGTATTCGAAATCTACTATGGTCCACATCGTTGAGTAAAATTGATTGTACGGCTGTTCCTTTCGAATATTCTGTAACATGCACTCTCAGGAATTTTACGTTGGGGAATTGGAGGAGCTTTGCGAGGCAGTTAGACTTATGCCCGTAGTCAGTAACAGGTGCGCTGAACAGTACGTAGTTCTCTCGTTCCGGGTGAGCCCTGGCAGCTGCTTCTACTGCACAAGCTTGGCGGACCGTTAGACCACCGCGGCATGAAGTCTCGTGAAAGAATATCGATTTGGCTTTCGGAGAAAACCTCTGGTCTTCCGCCGATGGTAACACATCCCCCATCTCAGAGTAATAGCAGTTTAAACTATTTATTTTTATTCTGAATTGTTCATTATACAATAGAAATAATAAAACTATAAATATTGCTGTGCCGGTAAAATGTAGGCGTGGTCTTGTTACAAATGGTTTCCGCATGATAGGTACCTACTCAAACTCTCGCTCTGGGTCCAGCGTTAGAGATGGATGAAAACTTGCCTTCGTTTTACTTCGTGAAGGTAACCTTTGGAAATAAAATGTAATTAAATAAATAACACCAGTGCGCGAGTGAGGTGCACGGCACGTACAAAATAACTATAATTCAATGTGGATAATTCGTGTGTGTAGAATTCGATGTCCGCTTTCGCGATAATCAAACATCCCTTGCTGTTTGTTGTGAAGAATTCTAGATGAGAAATCAACAAATGACGGTCCTTAAATCATCATCATCATTCTATTGCCCTTATCCCAATTATTTGGGGTCAGCGCAACATGTCTTCTTCATACTTGTCTATTAGGTATGTACTCGTCATCTCGTCAGACATCTCCTTTGTAAGGGATAATGTAAACAATTTAAGATGTTAGCAGGTTTAGCAATATTTCCTATTTGACCGCTTATTATAACAAGTAGTTGGTGCCGAGGTATTGAAAAGAAAACGTTTGACTATCGTACTAGCGGTCTGACTACGATTGTGCAGAAAGAGGTTTAACATAAATCAGGTGAAACACCTTCTGTATCCGAAATTTTACATAAAAACTACTTATTTTTTTACATTTCCTACTCTAGTGCAAAATTTACAATGTTGCGTCTGTTAAATATTGACTGAACACCAATTATTTTAAGTGTTATTGTCATTTGAATATAGCTTTTTGCTTATTTTCCAGGAAAACTTATTTAATAATTTAATAGCCTCGGCAGTTACCCTTGCAATAAGATTATTTGCACGTCTCTGGCATTTCATTGAACTTACCCTAGATCAGCCGATTAAAAAAACAAAATGGCTAAATACGATTTTATTGAAACTTGGCACTCCATTTAGAAACATTTTCGAACGGCCTTGTGATACCTAGGTTATTTTGTAGATAAGAACTGTGTCAGTTCTATAAAAAATGCACTATCTATCTAACTAATTAGGTACACGAAACAATTGGAACTAAAATGCTTGTAGCTTCGACACTATTCGTCACGTTTTTTTTGTTTGTGGATAGCTAAATTATGTATATTAAAAGTGCCGGAATAACTGTAAACATACACACGATACGAGCCGTCGTGTCGTGAAAATCACAACGTTGCATCTTTGTACATTGTGAAGTGTAGGTTACCTATGCGATATCCTGTCGTGGAAATAAACAAATGTGTTTATTTGTTACGACGCAACGTTCATCGTAAAAAGTTATGTTACGCTGTCATTTCTACGACACGACATCACGACGTATGTCACGACATGTCACGACGCGACCTCGTCGTATCTCGTGGGTAGGTATGTGTTTTGCATAAAAGTAGCCATGCAAACGTGGCTTCATCACGTTTCAGGGCGGTTTCAGATTAGCGTATTTTCGGCGCGCGTACTCGCGCAACTCGTACTCGCGTCGACGCGCGTATAAGCACAGAAATCATAATAGTACAATTAGTATATCCACGAGCCGCGAGAGACGTCGCCTCACGGGCGATAACATGCTGATAAAAAGTTTATAAATTTCAGTTTGATAAACAAAAATTGTATACAACCGTGACGTAGTATAAGATACCGTACCATACCGAGTTACAAAAAAAATAGTTGCTGTTGATAGGTACTACAACTTTTATTTGTGATTTTAACAGCGTATTGATAACGTTTAGCGTTTTTTTTTTAAATAACCTCGCGGTTTAACCCGTCGCGCCGCTCGGATTCTTTATATCGTAGTGTGGTATTAATAGCCAAAAAATCTTCTATATGTCGGAACGGGTCATTAGTACGGACATAAAATGAATCGTAAGTCCGCTGGTGGTGATGTCACGCGACCTACTTACAAGTCTACCCCCACCACAGCGTGGCTTCTACAGAGCCCTGATGTTACAGCTCGGAGGCGAGGAGGACATTGGAGTGTCTGATCGCAGCGGAGTTGCGACGTCTTGGAACTGTACCCGATTCATTGTGCCTCGTTAAATTGTAATGTCAAGTAATTTGTTAGTTTATTATAAACAGTGTATCGCACCTAGTGTATTTTCATTGCACGAAACCCATCGTCTGCCCACATGATGTACTAGCCTAACGGAAAAATCCTGACAAATCCGACATATTTAACGTGTAACAGAATTAACGCAAGACCTCTCGTGTGGTGTCTCAGACCATTAAATTAAACATCTTTTGTTCTACGAGTTCTTGAAATTCGCAGAAAAAAAATACTTTCTATAGGAACGGACGCAATCAGCTGATCCACATGTATGGTAAAACTAAAAAATAAGTTATGAATTTCCAAAAGTCATAGAACAAAAGTTGTTCAGTTTCATGGTCTGAGACACCACACGAGAGGTCTTGCGTTAATTCTGTTACACGTTGTATAATATATAAAAATGGTAAACTGACTGACTGACTGACTGACTGACTGGGTGATATATCAACTCACAGCCCAAACCGCTGGTCCTAGAGACATGAAACTTGGAAGGTGTGTTCTTTGTGAACAGTAAGTATCCACTAAGAAAGGATTTTTGGGAATTCTACCCCTAAAGGGGTAAAATAGGGGATGAAAGTTTATATGAAAGTCCGTCAGTTTTGAAGTTGGCGTCTTCAAATTTAGTGTTTAGGCTGACGAAGGGATAAAAATGGGATGAAGGTACGTAATCGGATATTTTTCGACAACCACGCGGGCGAAGCCGCGGGCAAAAGCTAGTAGACTATAAAAAGATTTTTTCAAATCCGATTAGAATTTCTAGAGATTATTGCGTTCGAACAAACAAAACACATTATTTTAATATAGGTATTCGATTTAAAATAATAAAGATGGTTTATTTTAGGTATTATGTTTAATCTTTCTTTTCTCCAACTTTACTACACAAATCATTGAAAAGTAAAAGAATACCTGACAGTTTATTTAACCGCAGGTCTTCTTCAATATCAATTTCTTATCCACTTTTACCTATCAACAGTCAGGGAACTCACAAGTACAAACCGCACAGCTGCAACAACAGTTTGTAGGTACAGTTGTCTTAGTTGTCACATTGGTTGACATTGCCTAAGAGGTCCTTAACCTTATGTTGAAAAGATATGTCAACTGTGTTAACTGTTACTTAGGTACTTAATTATACGAGACTAGTATTTTTTGACCCTAAACCTCTTATTGGGTCACTGTACTCAACATAATACAACTTTTACTACAGGACATACCCTGCGGCCACGGCGTTTTTTTTTTTTAAACTTTGCCAAGATTTTGTGAAAATTTGTAAAAGTTGATTCCCAAAACTTTAAATTTGTCAAAGTTATTGTTAAAAAGTTATAAGGGTTTGAACGTGGCCGCGCCATTGAAACGCGGAGAACCGCGCGGCCATGGAGATCTTTAAAACGAAGCGTTGCAGAGACCTGAAATTTAGGTAAATACAGATTAGATTTGTAAAAAATTTGTAAAAATATAGAAAAAAAATCGAGGTTTATATTTCAGGAGCTTTAAGATTAAAACCCCATGGCCGCGCCATTGAAATGGTGAAAATCACGTTACCCGAACCCTCCCGAGACACAAAAAGACATGATCTTTAAAAATCACATAAATTACAGATTGTTCCGAGGGTAATTATAGGTTGATAGTCGGTGTTAGCAAATCATGTGGGAAATATCTACACAGACTGATTTAATATATGTAGACAAGACCAACAATATCAGCTTTTTAATAATTTAGTATGCTTTTGATGATTTATTTACTGGATCAGTGAGCCGGGTTTGCTTGGCTGAGTTTTGGGCTAAACATATTTAAACTTTTTGCCATCGATACGCTGAGAAGAAGAATAGACATAGCAGTGCCTTGACTACAACATAGAAGCTGTAAAATAGAAAAATTAAGCAAATACCACCTTTGAAAGACAGAAATTCGGTGCCTATGGAATACGCAGATCACAGTGATCCCAATAGTAGTAGGAGCTACAGGCATAATAAGTAAAAGTTTACATAGATACATAGACCTACTGAACATAACAGTAGATATAACAATCCTACACCCAACCACCATACTCAGCAAGGAATTGGGAGACACTGTGTTTGTTAATCGTACGCAGAGCACACAAGAGACCATACCAGACGCACAACAAGCATCACACACAGTGTGATGCTTGTTGTGCGTCTGACTCACAGCAATCATCCGCCACACAACATTCACCTACCTCACACACACCAAATACACAAAGTCATCCATCAACCACAAGAAGCACAACTAGCACAGGAAGAAGGAGATAGAGATGGGGGAAATGGATACCTTTATCCTACGTGTTGCAGGACGGGATATAATATAAACCCGACGCAAGGTCGAGGATCGGAAAATTGAAATAAACTACTTTACTGATATCCCATGAGCTTAGAGTCACATGCTGACTGATGCAAATGATCAACATTCATAGTTTATGTATTGTGGGACAATACCTACTTCTGAGCCTTTGTTACTTAAACAGAACTCGTGTTCATTATACTTGGCAGCAGTTATCTTGTTGTACAAGTGGTGTGTGAAGAAACAAAAGATCTCTCAGAACAGAGAAAACAGCTACACATGAAGATGAGAACAAAGGAAATGCAATGCGAAATAGGAGGCAAGAAAGGAAAATAATTTTGATAAAAATATACTCATTTAAGTAGCTATCTAATGAGGAATAATAACTAGACTAAAATAATTAAGGATACTTGTTAAATATTAGCTATTGCTGAAAAAGTAAAACATGACAAAAGAAAGGAATCTATCACTATGAATCGGGAGTGGTATTGGTTTTAAATGGAGGCGCAGAGACCCAAGCTTGCAACTAGGTAATCCTACATTTATTATTAATATATTCAGCAACCCTACAATTTATAATGCTGACAATCGTAAACAAAGATTTTTCCAAATTCATTATTAGTTAATTGCATTACTATTAAAATAACATAACATTACACATATTATACATTACATTAATTAATTATTTAAATTCATTATTATATTTATTCGCTTTAATAATTTAAATGTAAGGCCCGCCTAGGGCGGTAGAAGCGTCTTCCATGCTGTGCCGCTCATATCGGTCTCTGGCTAACCTCGTCCAAGTTCTTCCTGCGATTTTCGCTATGTCGTCGCTCCAGCGTTTGTGGGGCCTACCGCGTTTACGTTTCTTATTGAACAGGTATCTGTTGGTTATTGTGGACGACCATCTTCCGTCTTGGGTCCTTTGTGTTTGCCCTGCCCAGCGCCACTTTTGTTTTAAGGTGAGTATAGACTAGAGCATTTTCTCGAGCATTTCTGTGAAATGTAACGTTCTTACGAATGGTACAATACAGGTAAAAGCTCAGTTTCCAAAGGGTAAAGGGTGATACACTAGAACATATCATAGAGCGGCTCGTTGTTCTGTTACAAGTAAATGCTCTAGTCTATATTCACCTTTAGAGTGTACCGAATGACGTCTCTAGCTTTCGTTGCTTGACTTTGAGCCTTAGTCCCTAGTAACTTCTCTCTATACCTCTTTGACATGTCCTAACTTTTTGGATAAGTTTCTTCGAGATAGTCCAGGTCTGGCAGACGTAGGTGCGGCATGGTAGCAGGCATGTCTCCAGTGCTTTGGTTTTCAATTTTATTGCAAAGTTCTTTTGAAGATTTCCTTCATACTCCAATATTTCTTCCAGGTGTTTTCGATTCGCCGGTTGGTTTCTTTATTTGTGACGTTATTGAAGGAAATTAGGTGTCCTAAGTATATATAGTCATCTACGTATTCTAGGTTTGACGACTCTAGTATAATTGGTTTGTGCCAGTTGTTGCTTTAGTTTTTTCTTGATTTATTTCTAAGCCCACTTTTTTACTTTGCGTGTTTAGCGATTCAAACATGTATTATAGTTCTTCAGTGTCGTGGAGAAACATGGCCATCTTTAAATTTTTTGTAGACGATTTCCCGATATTTGCAAGTGAACTTTTAAATATATTATTATTTTTATTTTAGATAGAATTTGTTTGTGTTATAATAGCGAAATAGAAATAGTGTTAAAGAAAGAACATTCAAGAAAGCACGTGATTACAGTGTGTTGGTGTTTCGATTTCGAGTGCTTTCGGTTATTAGTTTTGAAGAGAAGTAGGTACATTATCGCTCGAGAAAAGTCTCGTCACATGTGCGCAACCTACCTATAAAAACACCGAGAATTGTTATGGTAATTTCGACCGTACGCCGAGGACATTTTATGAGTAAAGGATTGTTTAGCGAACAATGCTACACCGCTAGAATAATCGCGAATATGTGTTGTGTGTGTATGCTGATAGTATAGAAGCACAGGGCAGACGCGCGCCGCGAGAACCACTACTTTACGTAAACACAGACACAAACCGCCGGCATTCCGACCTTAAAGTCGAGGTCCGTCGCGACGACCCCGTTCACGCTCCCCCCACCCTTGCTCGAGCCAACCCGCGATGCTGAGCCAGTAGTTTCAAACCAGCCCCTAAATAATCTCACTCAGATCCAGTCTGTCGAACGCCTTTTTGCTGCCCTGCATAGCGACGTCCTAAGCCGAGGCGCATACTCCACTGGTTAATTTACAAGTTTGATGCCTGCCTGGCTGGAGGCCTTACTCTCAAGGCATTCACAGGATAGTCCAGTTAAGCAGAAGCCAGCCGCCTTGGTTGACCTGCGAGATGCATTAAAAAAAAAAAGACCGCGAGAACCACAGGCGAGAACATTTTCTTTGAAGGCTTGAATTTACTTCGATTTGAGCTACAGTATAGAACGAACAACAGTTTCGTTTCGATAATATAGTAGCCTTTCGATGATGGTTAGCTATATGCTGTAATTCTGTGTATTTCTCTTAATTTTGTGTGCAAAAAAGAATAAGAATGATTTTCCTTTATTTTAAATGTTAATTTGGTTGCAAGCTAAACTCATTATTAATGAAATCTACTTCCTCAAGGATAATGAATCTAAATCCTCATCGTTGTCCTGATGTCGCAGTTATGTATATCATCGAAAGTCCTGATAGCAACGACGTATTGGTAAATTGGCTCTAAAATATGGACTATAATGGCCTTCGTCACGTTGAAATTCAATTATATCAACCTTAAAATCATTTTAAGTAAAATTCACTAACAAAGAACGCAAAGTCTAAACCAAGGGATGAGTGTGAGTACTAAGGAAGGATTATTAAAAATTTGGCAGCTGGATAAAGATAAGATTTATTTAGCGGAAAAGTTTATATGGAAGTTCGTTATTTATTTCAGTTGGTTCAGGAATTGATTTTTGAGTCTAAAAATAAAACAACAGGATAAAGTTTGTTTTAATTTATTTTATTTTGACATTATAATATACTTTTGACATTAATTGTAATGGTGGAATGTTAATTTGTTTTTTTTTTATTTTTACTTTATTGTGTTTGGGTGGCTTACAGCTAACAATACAAAAAAGTAATAGCGAGGCAAACGACGACAAGCCTCCACAGTTAGGAATAAACTATTGTTGCACATACTTACGGCCTTAAGTACCGGTTTTCCACCCGCCTTCAGGAGTTCGGCCGTAATTCCGTCATCACCCGGTGCCTTGTGGTTTTTAAGCTGTTTCAGAGCCATCCTAATCTCGTACAGGCTGACATCCGGAATGTCTTCGGTATAGTGTCGGGTCAGTCTAGCTCTTGGGTCGTTAGCTAGATTTGCAACGGGTTTACTGGTTGACGTGTACAACTGCCCATAAAAACTCTCGATCTCCCTCAGCACTCACTCACTTATATACGTAATATTATTATTTTCCTTTATTTACTTTTCTTACATAATTATAGTTTTATTTTTTTCGATATTTCTTGAAAAAAACATGGGAGCAAAAAAACATTTAAAAACAGTAGCCGGTATCGGTAACATTATTGTTCTTAGGGTATTAATTAATGTATCAACCCATTTAAGATTAACAAATATTATTTTATTTACTGATACAACTGATAATGATTGATGATTTCACAAGAGAACCAACATGTTACTCACGTTTGAAACAAACAGAACAACAATTTACATCTGTCGAGATTTTTCAAAACTGTTTACAAAAAACAATTAACTATAAAAAACTTAACTGAAACTTCAAACCTAAAAAGGAAAGATATATGGATGGATAGATGGGTATTTTTTTAGAATGATTTCTGGCAAGATTTGAATTTATTAAGGCTTTGTTCTTGAGTGTGGATTAATAGTTTATTATAAAAGCGTGTACATTGGAGTATATATGATCCACCTATTTTCTTGAACCTATTTGCTGGTACAATTTTAAGTTTATTCCTTGTATTTATTTTGTGAATATCACTATATTTCTTAAATAGCTTTATATTTTTGTGAGCATAGCATACAAAAGGTTTTCATAATAATATACTGAGAAGAAACAGTCATTACATTAATCTTCTTCTGACATAGTATCTCGGGCTCAATTTATAAATTGATCGAACCGCCCAGAGGCGTATTTAAAGATTTGGCGCCCCGGGCCAGTTAGCTTTGCCGCCCCATTCATTTAAGAAAAAAAACCTGCTGTGAGGTGTGAAATAATAAATGAAAAAGTAAGCTTGATAATAAAAGGCGCCCAGAGAAAGCAGCGAAGGGCGGCTTCGCCACCCCTCGCAGCCTGCCGCCCCGGGCCATAGCCCCCTTGGCCCTAGGGTAAATACGCCCCTTGACCGCCCTTTTCTGCAAAACAAAGATGGTCTGAATATCAGCGTTATCCCTCGCAACAGAATGTCGTACAAAATTACGCTATAAAAATAGCTGAAGTACATTAATTAGGCTGTCTCTATATCGGTTAAAAAACAAATTTTTGTTAGTGCATAATATCGTCGTTGTAGAGCGAGAAATCACTAAGTGCAAAAAGCTAGTTTCGAGATAAACGCGTTTTAAAGTTTTTTTGTTCTTATAATCGGTGTAACACATTAACGTGTATAGTTACTAAAATACTTTTTATGAACAAAATATTGATATTTTTACCCTGCACTCTAATATTCAGTAAATTATGTAAATATTTTACCGTTACTGAGAAATGTAATAAAAAGAAAGTTAGGTAATTCTAGCATACTCAAAATATGAAATTTGGGTTAGTAGATTAACTTTTTGTGTTACTTAATTAATTCTTGGTACAGTTTTTTTCAGAGTCATCAGTTAGTGACTATTGCTCAAAGGTGGATAAGAAAGAAAAATCATAATATCAAAGAAAAAATCAGTCATTTAATACAAAAAATCACACCACACTAAAATTCGCAGCATACAAAATAAACTATTTTTAATAGTTCATAATTATAAGTAATTGAAACGGGTCTAAATCGCGAACTCTTGGTCGTGGCTAAATAATAACAGCCGCTCGAATCGATCTTTATTTTAAGCCGTGCTTGCCTAGGTTGGTCTGTGGATGGGTGACGACCCATTACATTACATACCGAGTTTCCTCCGTGCCTCGGAAAGCACGTTAAACCGTTGGTCCCAGCTGTCATTTGTAGATCTTCGACAGTCGTTACAGGTAGGCAGTGGCCCAAAAAGTCTGACAACAAGTCTTACCAAGGGGTATCGTATAACCTAGTACTAACCGAGTTGTGCAGCTCAGATAGGCAGTCCTGCCATGTAAAATACTGGTACTTGGAGTTTGATAAAGGAAAATACTGGTATTCAGCTGCTTTCGGTTAGGTTAGGTTGGGAGTAGGCTAGGCAGATGATGAAATTCCTTGCACTATTCGACAGTCGTTCGTCAGTTAGGCCGTTAGGTTGTCCGTCCATACTGGCGCTCCGTAGAGCGCCAAGAAGGAGTCCCAGGTACTTCATCGTCGACTCGACACTAATGCGGACACCTCCTGACACGATGTTCGCTCTCGGAGGTGGCACTTTCTGAGGTCCATGGAAACAGAGGGCCTCGGATTTATGCAATGCCGGGTGGCAACCGCCGGATGCCATCTACGACCCCAGCTGTCGCCAAGATGGATACCGCTGAAACGTCTTACTTCGTGCCTTCACCAGCGTGGCATCAGCATAACAGATGACACAGACATCATCAAGAAGCGCACCGCGGGGAACCCCCTTCGTACCTGATTTTCCCTAGGAGCGGCCTCAGAACGGATCCCTGTGGAACACCGCGCAATATCTCTGGCTTATCCTCTCTTTGTTGACCCGGGTAGATGATATTTTTAAACCTCAGGCCCTGATTATGCGGCTGAGGTTGGTACGGAATAGGTTTGGCATGGCATAGGAGTGCCTCCCATCTTATTTTTCTCGAGAAAAATTCTCAGCCCTGGGGAGAGTCGAGGAGTCTGACAAACTGCACAGTTGTTTTCAGCGGTTGGCAGTTGGCAGCGGTATCTAAGCGGGTCCGCCAGAATCCGAAAAATACGCGCGATTATCTTGATTTACTTTTATCGGACAACAGAATTGCCACATTGGACATTTTATTCAAAGCTTTTGGTCTGCAAGAAATCACTAAGAGCGATATAGTGGGGCGCCTCGAATTATATTATTGTATGCAAAAAGTAACTAAGTATTGTTGGTGACTTCTTCTATCGGACATTTTATGTCATCTAATGTAAAGCTTTCGCCTGCAAGAAATACCTAAGTGACGTTACAGGTGTTCTCGTCGAATATATTGAATACGAAAAGTAACTAAGTAACATTAATGAGCATGGAAGCCCCAGTAATTGAGAAAAAGTTAGTAGGAAAAATTACTTAAGTGCCGTTGTTAATTTTCATAAGCTGGTGTTTTGCCTTTTTTTTATCTTGGTAAAATCATCAAATGAGTCCTCCCACCCAGGGCAGAGCGGGAGGGACTGTCAGACTTGTACTGACTAAAATCCACGGTGTCCTTCAATGGCCCTTTATGTTCCAGGGTCACGGTAATTCTATAAGTCCCGCGACCCCGGCAGGCTTTGACCCTCTAGAGGGGGGCCCCGTCATTATGCTGACACTCTTTGAGGCGCGCGTGGAACACAACGCGCCGTCGACCCGGGCATGGTCCATGGTCGGACAGCGAGTCGCCCATTACTCGCCGCCCGCATGCCCGCGCCTACGGTGGCCGGAGATCGTCTGCCGACGTCCAGCGCCGTGGGCGTCTACCACTGCGGCTGGAGGACGCTGTCCTCTCCCTCACGCGGCCCGCCTCCTCCTTCGCGAGCATGACTGCTTCGCAGAAGGAGGCGACCGCTTCCCACTCCGTGTCGCCCCGCAGCATGGCCTCGACCAATGCCGGGCGCGAGAGGTCTCCGCCTATCGCCGCCGTGAGAACACGGCGGTGCTCTGCCCAAGCGGGGCAGTCCTGCACCGTATGCTCCACCGTGTCCTCCGGGCGGTCCCCGCAGTGGTGACACCCAGGCGTTTCCTCCTTCCCCATCAGACACAGGTACCTCCCGAAACTTCCGTGTCCGGTGAGGACCTGCGTCATGCGGTAGGTCAGGACGCCGTGACGCCTATCCAGCCAATAACAAGTAGTTATGTAGTTCTGACATTCTCGTATTATCTAAAATACTAAAAAAAACTGTATTTTACCTTTTTATAAGGTAGATAATGGGTTTAAAAATACTTTGACATCATTAACTCATTTTGGCTAAAAATGTCACTTAGTGACTTCTCGCTCTACAACTACGATATGCTGTGGAGCTTTGCATCTTCGACAATTTATCTATATGTGGCCCCACAAAAAAAAGCGAAAGTTAAGCCCAAAAACATCGTGCCATCTTCAGGATTCAACTCTTCCCCCTTCTCCAACACACTAGTTTTCACCTGCCTACCGTGAGGTAGTGTAGACTTAATTCATTTGGTCTTTTTTTTATTAAGAAGTAAATTATTAGCGTTAAACCAGTGCACTAGTTTTAAAAATCTCGCTATTTACATCGTCAGGTTATCCTTTGTTACTTATAAAGGATATAAAATTGACTTGCCTTAACTCATAAAGTTTATGAGGTACGGCAAGTCATTAAGATAAATAAGAAACAAGAAAGGACCAAGAGTTGAGCGCTTTGGAACTACCATTGTTACTCTAGATTTGGGAGATCTTTTTCCGTTGACGTCAACTCTCTGGATCCTATTACTCAGTTATGAGGTAAGAAGATCCAGAGCGCTGTTCCGTATTCCGTAGCGGCGGAGTTTCCTGATTAACTTTTCATGAAGAACAAAATCAAATGTGTTGGACAAATCGCAAAAAATGCCCAAAGCATCGCATTTATCTTCCCATACACCATCTTTATAAATTTGTCCTAAAAGTTCAACACGCATCAGTAGTCGAACGACAAAAATCTTTTCAATTGTTCTAGAATTAATTTCTCAAAAACTTAACTAAGAGTAGTAGTGATAACCAAAATACTTTAAAATACCTAATAGAATTTAACAACTGATCTTTGGGTTTTGTTGATACCGAACTGTTTTTTAGGACCCAAATTCTTCTCCATACATCTTGTATATCGTTGGACATAACTTTTGAGCCATCTTTTCATATGGCGAATCCTTTTCTATTTTCATGTTACAGGTTAATTTGTTCCATAAATGATGAGTGTAGGCGTTTTCGACGTTCTTCAATTCTCCAGGTTCGAAGTATTCGCGGATTCTATCAGCATATAGTGGGTAAAAATATTCTGGGCCATAGACTTCAAGTCCTGAAAATAATATTTTCAAAACGTTGAGAACTTTATATGGCAGCATGTGTAAAGACTGACGACAGAGTTTTTAATGTTATTCGAGAATCTCTTAAGCCGTGTTACGTATGCACTGCATAGCATAGATAGTGCCAGATATATTGCGATTACAGACAAGAGAAATACGTATTGCAGTTGTTACAGGTGCTTTTAATGTGGAAACCAATTGAGTATCATAATAATTATAAACTTACACTGTACCTTACGGGATATCTTCCGTGATTGTTCGTTCATTGTTGTTGTTATTTGTTCGTTATTTTTTGTAATTTCGGGAGCTCAAAATAATGAACAATCACGGAATATATCCCGTAAGTGACAGTAAAAGTTTAGTTGTAAACCGTGAAAGCTTAAAACAGTACCTATAATAATTATAATCAAAATCAAAATGTTAAATATCACATAGGCCTAGGGCACTTAAAAAACGTCGACAAAAAAGTGCACGGTTCGGGTTGGTTGTTTCCTATGGAGAAAAACCGGCAAGAAACTCCATGGTTAATAGCTGAACTAGGCAAATCCAGGCACACCAGGTGCGTCTGGATTTGCCTGGTGCACGGCAGTGCTATTTGAATGAAATTGATATAGAACCAACCTTGACAAGTGGTAGCCGACCATTCTGGTGTGTTGGATGTGTTGCAGATTCTGCAAAGTACTCTCGTTACGGCAGCAGGTCCATTATGTGCCCAAATATCTGGTCTATACGTTGTTTTAACTTCACTGGAAATAAATCCAAAAACATAATTAGAGATTGCTAAAAGGAAACATGACACATTGATGAAAAAGATAAAGTTAATCGTACAAAATCAATTACATTATCTTTATTTGTTGAATATAGGATTACCAATACCTTTTCAGAAAACAGAATTAAATATGATAGTATAAGACGTACAATGTTCGCTTCGCCTCGTTTATGAACTCATGCCATGCGACTTGCGTCAAGCGACATGCATGTGTATCACCGGTTACGTTTTTTTTGTTTCCACTGTAGCTGTCGCAACACGAATGTGTAGCTTGTTGCCAAGCTGCGCGCACATTTCTGCCAATATTCCGTACCATACGAGTAATGCGACGATAGATTAGCTGCTTCGACACACTTAGGTCTTAGGTACGCATGTGGTGTGGACTCATGGCAATCAGTTATTATGAAAAAAATTATTGTATATATTTTGATTTTTTTTTTTTAGATTTCACGAAACAAACTTGCGCGAAAAGATACTTGGATTGTGTGGTGAAGGACACAAATATTTGAATTTTGTAAGTAGGTATGTAACATCCATCAATTTCTATTTGAATTTATATCAATCAATTTAATTTAATTTATTTACTTATGTCGCCATTGTCAATGTTAATGAATGTTGTTAGATATTATTCCGTTTATTTATTTTAAATTCCAATTTTTTATTAATATTAATTGCACACCATGGCAATAATAATATAGTAAACATGTTAGCACAACTCCATGTACTTATAACACCTTGCATGCATTTTTTTCAAATAATAAAATTGTATGTACACACATGTTTGAGCAAATAAAGTTATCTGAACTTACTTGATGAGTGCCTCGGCAAGTTTTCTACCTATGTGATCCATAGAAACAGCGATGGCTGCATTAGCCATAAACTGGGACAGTTCCTTCGCTACCCAGTTGTGTCCCAAAGGCGTCAGAGACTTCACGATCACAAAATCCATGTCCAGATACACTCCTCCCCACTTGTACAAAGTCAAATATCGCAGGACATCAGAAGTATGTTCCACACGCCAATAGCTATTATTGAGAGATCCATTGGCCACCATAGCTTCTAAAGGAGTATTTTTAGCGTAATCAGTAATGTGTACCCTAGCGAACCTGACGTTATGGATGCGTCGTAATTTTGCGATACAACTCCTCTGATACACGATATCGCTGACGGGTGCACTGAACATCACATAGATTTTTCTCTGTGGGTGGGCTCTCGCCGCAGACTCAATGGCACATGCCTGACGGGAGTTTAACCCTCCGCTGCATGATGTCTCGTGAAAGAATATTGAGTTCGGTCTCGGAATAAAGTCCCTGTCTTCAGCTGACGGCAGTGCATCGTTCTCATGTACGTAATGACAGGAAATATTATTATCCGGGATGCCCAAGTGTATGATGTAAGGCTGCAATAGTGTCACATTTTGAACGTTGATATAATAAATGGAAAGACCACTGAAAACTAAAAAACTTATAATTTTGATCACATGTTTTCTAAAAAACACGAAAATTTTTTTCTTTGGTAACGAGTACATATTTGAACGTTTATGATAACGACAACCACATCTAAACGCACACTGTTGTTGCAAAATGTTGCACATCTGTTTTGTCACAAGAACTTACGATTAAGGTGTCAATATTAACCTCATGCTTCCCAAGTTAAAAGCGATTTGCCTGCTCATAGTAGAAATGCAACACCTTACTTTTATAGAACAAAATTGATACATATTATTCAGTCGTTGATTATAGGGAAGTCAGTGAGTAAAACTGGCCTATTGCACGTTATAAGACATTCACTATCAGTTTTGGACATCAGCTGTTTGCGAACAACCTTGTTGGCTCGCGCTACAATTCTTGGTCATTCATAAAGTGACTAAGCGTGAATTCATGAGTATATTATATAGTTGTATGTACTAATGTACAATCGGTCAAGCTAAATAGTTTACATCGCACACATCGGTAACTGTCATTGTACGAGCCAGTAATGTTCATACAGCCGCTCATTATTATTGTGTGCGTAAAGGTATTCTACCCTACACGGGGTTTATTTTTTTATATTTACTCGTGTAGGGTACACGGGTAAAGATGAAATAAACGGGTTTACAATAAGGCCCAACATTTTATACAAATGTAAAATGGTCACCATAGCTGATTGGTGTATCCGTTAGTGATCTAAGCTCGACGACGTGAGTTCGATCCCAGCTGAGGATTTATTTTTGCTGTTTTTTTACTTTTTGTTATTAAATTTATTTTGTGACCAATAAAATCACTCAAGCAAAATGTAAAAAAAGTAATTAAATAAAACCAATAAAATAATGTGATTTTTTATTAGATAAACGTCGTTAGAAAATGATCCGTCTCGTTTCTTCCAATATGTTCCTTCCTTACATTGGTTGTTTTAAGGTTCAATTTGGTAGGGGCTGTATGTTAGGAAAAAAACTTGTGTGGCTGATACAATTATTTAATACGAACTGGTTTTAAACATACATAGGCTATAACTATCCATACTAGACGTTCGAATGAGTGAAACACTAGTTTACCAGTTTTTTGTTTTTTGTTTAGTTTTTTGTTTTTTTTTAGTTGTTTGTTTGTTGTTTTTTGTTTTTCGTTTTTTGTTGGTAAGGATGGACGTTAATATTTTTCAAAGTAGGTAGGTATACAAATTGAATCAAAGTAAAATTAGAGGTGAAGTGAATCAACATGTTAGATAGTTAGAAATTATGACAACTTCTAACCTTATAACAATAACATCACTTCAACATACTTTCAATACTTTACGCGTTGTGATTTTAAAAAGTGGATTAGAGGAAGAGATTATTCATTCATTCAATCATTTTATTGTCAGGCAACTGAGGCCCATAGATAAAACTACACAAAATAATCTTGTAAAATAATAAACTAACACATATAAAAATCCTTATTTAACTAAAACTAGACACGAATCGTTGACGGCGTCGTGTTTTGCTGCGTGGTGTCGCGTAACCGTCCTCGGAATCGTCGGTATACGACACCTTCTGGCCAAAAGTCCTCTTTCAAGAAGGTCTGCATATGGTGAGTTGGAGCTCGAACAACGAACGACTTGAAGTTGACGTTGTAGCGCGATTCCAACCTTTCGACCCTCAGAGTCCAGTTGGTCTTCACTATTAAATACTCCACGACTTCCTCAACCTTCGTGGAGTGATGCAGACGCGAAATGTAGCAGGATGCAGCAGCATGTTGGGTCCACTCGGTGCGGTACCGCACTGGTAACATTCATACCTAATTATTGCTAAGCAAATATGAACATTATTAGCATGAAAATAAGATTCATATTCGTCCACTAATTATATATTAATAAATTCGACTATTAATGAGTCGGCAAACCTTCGTTTTCTATTACTTCTTTTAACCTTCTGCTCATGCTGTTAACCATTTTCGCGCATATGTTACTACTTTACGACCATCCTTATCCGACTTAAACGTTTTCTCGTGGCTAAAAATCACCACATTGTTCTTCCAATCAAAATTTATGTATGACCAAGCAAAGTGTAGTCGGTTTTGTCGGTGCGCAGTGGACAGCAAAGGTGCGCAGTGGACAGCAAAGGTGCGCACTGGCTTGCTGCAACGTAATCCAGCAGAATGTAGGTGATTTCTGACAGTTTGTAAGCACATATTGTGTGCTGTTGCTTTTACGCGGGTGCACAAGAAGGGATGAGCCTTGTGCCTTGGCACGATGTCGTAGTGTCCAGCCGATAAATTTGCCTTTGGTTTTGGCCTAAGATGTTCTACGTCTCCAAAATCCGCATATCGGCGGACCCATAACTGCACGGGTCTCCTCTGTGGATGCAAACAGTATTTATAATACTTGTTATAATAGTTATTTATTATAATAAATATAATATATACTACATTTATATACTATATTTACAATATGTTTAATGCAATATACTTAAATATACCTAATTAATATTATAATAATACAATATAAATAGTATATAAATACAATATATCCACTGATGTTAGCTTTTCTTAAACTGTCTAAGGGCTAGATCAAGCTAATTTTAGACCAAGTTAATTTTATCATAATCATTTTAAGCGATTTAAAAAAAAAAAAAACTATAACGCAGTTATGTTAATATATTATTATAACTATGGTAGGTATTGCACTTAAGTTACATTAATTATTTATTCCTAGTAAACATTGAAAGGTGAGAGGAGTTAGTTAAAGTGAAGTAGGTATAATATCAACATAACATATATGTAACTGTTACTCACCGATATTATTAAGCGCTTCCCAACTTCACTTCTTCTTAGCGTGTCGATGACAATTCAAATTGAGTCAGCCCAAAATTTGCGACGAGTTCGGCACTTTTAGTAGCGTCCTGTGATGTGTATCACAGGACGCTACTGCAAACAGCAGGACTGGCAGGACACGATATAATATATATGTCCCATCGTTTGTGGGGCAGCACCTCATTTACACTCACAATTTCACATATAGATACGTTTTGCGCATCCAAAACAACGATTTCTACTCTTTTGAACGATAAATGTTGCATGGTTGGATCCACAGAAATAAATCCGCACACATGCACATCAGTAATGCAAATACTCGTAGATTGACAACTAAAAACGCTCATTTTTATAAATGAAGGTGTTTGAAAACAATATTTTTAAATTGTCGGTTGTTGTTTTCTAAACAGTCAAAATAAAATGACCTGAGAGTTTCGTAATGTTTTAACAAAATAATGTTTTTTTTTTTTTTTCCTTGGCCTGTTTGAGTGTCCCACTGCTGGGCAAAGGCCTCCCCTTTCTCCTTCCAAACCTCTCGGACCTGTGCGATATCTGGCCATGTTCGCCCCGCAAACGAGATCAGATCGTCACACCACCTTCGCCGCGGTCTACCTCGACGGCGATTTCCTCCGTCAGGCGTCCAGTGGGTGACGATCGTTGCCCATCTCTCCGGGCGCATTCGTGCTACGTGGCCAGCCCACTCCCACTTCAGCTTGGCTGTTTTTTCTCTAACATCTACTATTTGAGTAATGGAGCGCAGGGTAGTGTTTCTTACGCGATCTGGCCGCTTAACACCTAAAATGCTGCGCTCCATTGCTCGCTGGCAAATCTTGAGTTTGGACTTCTGTTGTTCAGTAAGTGACCAACTTTGTGCACCGTAGGTTAGGACGGGCAGGATGCACATGTCGATGAGTTTCCTATTCAGCGTTATCGGAAGGCTTCCCTTCATATGTTCTTTTAGGGCCCAGAAGGACTTCCAAGCATTTTGGACTCGTCTTTCGATTTCTTTGTCCTGTCTATTTTTAAAAGACACTATCTGGCTCAAGTATGTATACTCATCGACATATTGCAACACATGCTCGTCTACCTCGACCCTACGTTTCGTGCTGTTGGTCATGACCTGGGTTTTGGATCTGTTCATAGAAAGGCCAACCTCAAGACTTGCCATGCTCAGATCTTGGAGCATTTCTTGAAGTTCTGAAGCTAATGTGGAGAATAACACAATGTCATCTGCAAAGCGGAGGTTTGTTAGCTGATAGCCGCTAACATTTACGCCTCGTGAGTGCCATGAATCAGGCTATTTGTTAAAAGCCTCCTGCAATGTGCTTGTGAACAGCTTTGGTGAGACTGGGTCGCCTTGTTTGACACCTTTTTGTATGTGGAGCAGCACCTCAAAATAATGAATACAAAAAGAAAAAGAATATATTGTTTCATACATGGTTTGAACTTACGGCTTCTCGTTCACTGACAAAAGACGATAGCAATTGTGCCAAGGTTGTTGCAGTAACATTATGGAAAATATTATATCTCCTTCTATATCATAAGTGAATGATGACTATATATTGTTATATGGTAATTGATGTGCCACACGCACACTAATAAAAACAGAACTCTCTCGTTTTAATTAGTGTTTGTGTGCATAACTATGACTTCACCCACACAAATAAACTGTAAATCAATTAGTTGGTTCAATTGTACATACAGCTCCAGAGAAACCCCCCCTCCAATTGTATAAAAAGCGACATCTTTGTTTTTAAAGGATGATCTACGATGTTTACGTGTGGCCGCCATCTCTGTGACATTAGTGAAGTTAGTGTTCTGTAGTTATTGACATCGCTTCCACAAGTAAGCGTGCAAGACAGCCATAACAATAATTGTTTACGTTATTGATATAATATGGCTGTGCGCTAAGCAACATCAGCATATCGAGGGGTGAAAGGCTATTTGGTTTAAGCGACATCTTGGGCGATATTGAGTTATATACATATTCGGAATCAGCAAATTTTTCCCCGTCGAATGATGCCGGATTCATTTAAATCTGAACACTTTTTTGGCGCTTCAAACAACTCTATTTTTGGGTTGTTTCCAAAGTGGCAGTGTATTATCTGACGTCGTTTTTGCATTAATTTTTTACTAGTGGACTTGAACTATACAATGATTTAAAGAACCGAGACATAAATCAGTAGACCTTTCTCAGATAAAAGATTCAGTATCGGTTAAAGCGTTTTTCTTGTTTCTATTTTTTATTAACATGTGACTTAAATCATTTTGATTTCCACGGTTTACATGTCGTGATGTCGCTTAAATCATTTGTCCGTCAACAAAATACGACATGGAGTGTCGCTTAAGCTCTTTCAGCTGATGTTACATCCAACGTTACATTTTCAATACTATTATGTTACTTAAGTGAATTAGCCAGTCAGTCAATTTAATCTCAATTGGCAGGTGAGATAAATAGCTTGCTACAATGGGAAATGTACGTGTGTATATATGTGTGTCTACTATGTTGTAATTTTGGGCTGCGTCACTTCATGCTGTTTGGCTTATTCTGAAAATATACTGCAGAGTCGCTTAGTATTTTTTTCCTGTAGCCAATAGTAGTTATGAAGTCACTTAAATCTTTTTTCCGTTCCCTGAAAAATAGTGGCTTAGGGCAATTCGTATTAAGCGACATTTATCTTCTTAATTAAAGGTCCGTTTTATATGATATAAGCATCAACACCTCGACGTTTTCAAATTAATTTAAATTAAGTTTACTCCATTCCAATAGCTGAAGAAGTTTTTTTGTTATGTTTTTTTTTCGCAAATTTTAAACTTTAAATGGCTCTCCTGTAAAGTTGCAAAAATGTCACTTAAACCAAATAGCCTTTCACCCCTCGATATTTAGGCAGCCCTGGTGGGGTGGTAACTAAAGGGCGATAGCGGGGTGTTGCGGGTTGTGAGGGGACTTATAAAGCGGTATTTTGGAATAAAGGAGATTAATTTAAATACGTAATATTATTTATTTTCCTTTATTTCCTTTTCTTACATAATTATAGTTTACATTTTTCCAATATATCTTGACAAAAACATGGAAACAAAAAAACATTTAAAATAGTAGCTTGTATCGGGAACATTATTGTTCTTAGGGTATTAATTAATATATCAACCCATTTAAGATAAACAAATATTATTTTATTTACTGATAAGTACAACTGATAATTTAGTTTTGATGATTTCACAAGTGAACCAACATGTTACTCACGTTGGAAACAAACAGAACAACAATTTATATCTCTCGAGATTTTTCAAAACTGTTAACAAAAAACAATTAACTATAAAAATTTAATTGAAACTTGTGGGGTCAAACCTATACTAATAATGGATCTCATTCCATATAGCATAATTATTATAACAAAAATGTCACTTAATCGCATTAATTCCCAAGTTCTCATAACCTCTTCTTCTAAATTTTGTCTAGTTCTGACTTTACTTGAGTCCCAAATAAGCACCATTTGACCCCACTTTATATCGGGTTTAAGTCAGGGCTTTTAAATAAAGTTACGTCTCTTTGTGTAGAAAACCACTCCATAACCGGTCTTGACCGACGCACCGAGCCATTAAAAATGGTATTTAATTCGTTAATGCGTATCACGCGCGATCTTTCATTCGTTCGAGAATGAAGCACCAGCTCTTAGAGAGGCACATTGAACGTCGATATCAAGCTTGAATAAAAATATCCGTTGCGCACTGTTGGAATCATCACGTCTCTTTATATCTCTAAGTAACGTTCGCCATTCATTCGAGCGCCGACTTCGATAATCTCTCCAGGACCAGTCGAAGACATGCATCCCCAATATCCTGAAAAGACAAAAAGTTTTATTACTAAACCCTATATAAAAGACAATGTCCATTGTTTTGTCATGTCATGTAGGTTCTTTATCAGTTTCGTTTTGCAGAGCCTAATATAAAATAATAAATTTTCTGATTAGTGATAATAGTCACAGCGCTAATGAGTCATAATTTAACAAATAAATAGTATTTATATTTTAATCAAGTGAGTTGGTAAATGTTAATTTTTAATGACATTAACTATTGCTTACCCAGCGTTAACCTGCCACTAGTAATCAAAAGTAAAACATTTTGAGATTTGTAGCGTTCGCCTGGTCTGCTCCACAGAATTTTACGTCTTTTATCGGACTTAAACGTCTTTTCGTCGGTAAAAATTACTATTTCATTTTCCTAATCAAAATTCATGTATTGGGTTGCAAATTTTATACTGGCTTGACGATGAGCTTCGGTTAGTTAAATTTTTTTGGCGGGTTTATAATTGGACTGCGTTATGTAAGAACGAATTAAGCGACGAAATCGAAAAAAAAAGTTAAGAATGCAGATCGACAATAGGCATGATAAACTATGTGTTCAACTATTTTGTGTCAACTAATCACTCTTACGGCTTTATAATAAGGGGTTGAATCATGCGACATTTCGAAATTTGTTAGAATTGCACACGTTCGTTTTATAATTAAGAATTATGCGTCGTCGTTGTTACGGTTACAAACAGGTTTTCAAATTGCATAAACGAATTATACATGTGCACGTTGAAGATAATTCAGTTCTGAGTTTTGATTCAACTCTTTTTAAACCGCAGTGTCGAATTAACCATCTAAAATGGTATCTATTTAATTCGTTAATGCGTATCACGCAAGATCTTTCATTCGTTCGAGAATGCAGCACCATCTCCTGGCGTTTCATTCGTTATCAGATTATTAGAGAGGCACATTGAACATCGATATCAAGCTGGAAAGGTCTCGCCTGATGAAGTCTACGCTCCGTCCAGCACAGACCCAGATCCAAAACCTCCAGAGCTTTCAGCTTGAACTCCAGAATTGTTTCTAGTGCCTAGGAAATTCAGTGGAATACAACGACGGGTTCGCGGAAACTGTCCATACGACTGGGTTTAAGTTCTTCAAGATATATGGTTCAGATAAGAACAAAAAAACTCTTTAATCATACTCTTAAGCTCATGAAGGCTACTATATTTGCACCTTCGTGATTATTATTTTATCAGATCTTTCATCAAATATATATGATAAAAAGAAGATGGTTCTTTTCTCTTGCTTATCTCAATAAGATAAGGGAGAAAGATCTATGACCATATTTGATCAAAGCCATGATAATAATAATGAATAAAAGAATAGAAATAAAAGATGTGAAAAATACGTAAACACAATACAACATCATGTAATTTTTAACAAGTTTTTTGTAATGATAATCTCAAATAGATAATTTGATGGAAAAAGCTTTTTAATGTTATTGGTCCATTTTCTATTTTTTTTAGTACTTTTCCATATTTTCTATCAAATAGAATGTCACGACTTCTCCTTTTGTTATTTTTATTATTGAATAAATTCTGCGTTATTTTATTATCATAATATTGGCTTACTCATCACAGTTTATAAAGAAATAAAAACAAATTAGGTTTTTTCGGAATGCGTCGATTCAGCCGTGAATGCCAGCCCTCTAAAGCATTGGTTGTTCTATGGTGCTGATGAGCGCAGCTTAATATGGTTGGTGAGAGTCTTGCGTATTCCATTTCAAAATACTTGCGAAATTTGATCAATTTATCGCCACTTGGAGCCGTTTCTAATATATATCTCCATGCTTCTGGAATGCGACTAGCTGGAAATAGTGGAATTACTGATGCCTTCCTACTAATATTTCGACCCTCTCTACATGTATTCAATTGAATTTTTTTCGAACATCTTATGGCGTCGTTAAAATGGTGATAGCATCCACTTATTTTTGCCTGAGGGAAGACAGCAGACGCGGAGTTCATTTGCGCTTTCTCATAATCGCATTTAAAAGATTTGACCTTAATACCCAATTGTTCCTTTAATAATGCGAAAACACGTAGGTAAGTTTGTTCTGTTTTATTGGGTAACAGCACATGAGTAAGTAAACGGAACAGAGTTAAAGCTTCTAAAGAACGTTCAAAATTGTTACCTATTTTGGTAGGGTTGTCACAATATGTTAAGACAAATTAAACAAAACATTTGTTATACAGTTTTATTATTGAGTATGATACAGTCCAGTGGCGAAGGGTGAAAATTCAGTCAGGGGAACCCGAAGAAAAAAAATGAGAATTACATTTTTTTTAGTTTTTTATCTCTGTTTATTTTGACCTTATTTTCGTTATCATTGACCCCGA
This sequence comes from Noctua comes, assembly GCA_963082995.1. Classification (NCBI taxonomy): domain Eukaryota; kingdom Metazoa; phylum Arthropoda; class Insecta; order Lepidoptera; family Noctuidae; genus Noctua; species Noctua comes. Next base: position 16,938,115 of record OY720273.1, read on the forward strand.
AAACCATGAAAATGATACCCATGACGAAAAAAACAAAAAAAAAATGTTGGTGCCATCGAATTTTCATTTTGACCTCATTTTGTTATCAGCGACCCCGAAAACCACGAAAATGACACCCATGACGACAAAACCGAAAATTTCCGTCGGCGCCATCTTGGATTTTCATTTTGACCTCAGTTTCGTTATAAGCGACCCCAAAAACCACCAAAATGACACCTATGACACGAAACCGAAAATTTTAGTCGGCGCCATCTTGGATTTTCATTTTGACCTAATTTTAGTTATCAGCGACCCCAAAAACCATGAAAATGACACCCATGAAGAAAAAACCGAAAATTTTCGTCGACGTCATCTTGAATTTTCATTTTGACCTAATTTTAGTTATCAGCGACCCCAAAAACCACGAAAATGACACTCATGACAAGAAAGCCGAAAATAAAGTGAAGCATAAAATGCAGGGGGAGTATAATAAAAAAATGTAAATAAGTCAACAAAATAAAAAAACTAGTTGGTACCAAATACGATATAGACCATTACTCATTCTATCTTGTTCTCCCATACATACTTTCTTTTTCTGTCCTTGTCGTAACTCGATAATCTTCGGCTTACCGGGCTCCTTAACTCCTTAGTTACGAGGGAACATAGAAACAGACATTACATACATACAGGTCAAACACATAACCCTCTTTTTGGGCTTCGCCGCAGTCGGGTAAAAACACACCGAGTAGTATCCTCTTCTTATTAAAAAAAAAGGATCATACAATAAAATATAGGTACTTACTTGCAAAAGTAATAGTCAAATATTTACTTACCTATTGTACTCCTTGGGATAGTTAAAGTATGATATATTTTTGTTTTTTCTACTATTATTCATACACACAGTACAATAAACAACCATTTTAATTTTAATATTCAAACTTACAACCAATCTTGCAACTGACAAAACAAACAACGTGCCCCTTGGTTGCCATGGCACCGTGCCGTGCTAACCCTGAGATTGTCCACTGGCTGTGCCAGCGTAAACCGGTTTTTTCCAGTCTCGCCGCGTACGCGACAAGCGGCCAGTGGTCACGCACACATGCCCCGCGTGCTTGTAGAAGTGCAACCGATCCGCGCGGTTGTATGAAGCTTAACCTCTGTTCCGTTTTCCTACTCATGTGGTAACAGTAACAGCATATAAAAACAGGTTTAATGTTTGTCTTCGTTTCAGTCGAGTTTAAACCTAAATGTACAACGTAAAGCTGGTAAAACGGCTTTGGAACTTGTAGTGTTTGTGATCTATAATCTAGTCGATAAACATGACGATGTCTCGGGCACACGGGTAGTGGGGTAGTCAATGGCGTGAGAGCCACAGGCGAGAACGGACGTCTACTTGCCTACTGGTGTGGTAACGAGCCAATCGACGTAGGTACATTTTGTGACGCGGAGTACTACAGAACTGTTATGAAAGTACCATCCGCAAAATAACATTCATGATTCTTCGCAATTTTCTACCTAATTTAGTCCCGAATATAAAAAATTTTTCATCGTCTTCACCTCCATCTTCAATTAACAAGAATTTATCTGTAAGTGCTTCTGGTAACTTTAAATTTTTTGTGCTGTTGTATCTCAATAAATTTGTCTCTAAATATTTCTTTCGAGCTCTGTATAATGAATTTTTTATCGATTTAAATTTGGGAATATCTCTGGGATTTAAATCTCGAGTCATTTCTTCGAAAATATTTTGCACTGGACCTAAATCACTGCATACCGCTTTTTTCAATAATGTAATAATGTGTAATCTTTGCTAATTTATAAATGCAATCTGACTCACATGTATGTCTTGTTCTAGATTTCCTTAAAATAGTTTTCCTCGTTGCGTCTATGGTGACAGAAGCACTACATTTTTTTTTTGTTACACCTACACAACGAACTTCCATTTTTATTATTTATATTCAGATTATACCGATATCTTTTATAAATCAGTGTTTCATTACCACGTCTATCTCTTCTCTTCTCTACATATAATAAAATCGTTAAAATCCAAATGGATGTTCCGACTTGGCGCAAAAACTACTGCATAGTTCCTGTTCAAATTTTGCACAAATATCTGTAACAGGCTTCTACAAATGTTAGGCTATATATTATCACGTTACTTGCTTTAGGGGATGAGCAATATTGCAATATGTTAGTATTATTCAATTGTTTATCGTTTCAGTCATGATATGCGTAACAACGTCTATTTCAAAGTAAATGTCAGCAAAGCAAATAGAGAAATTGTTTCATGACCGCTTTACGTGCATCACGTCGCAAGTTCGATCCCCAGTAAAATTGTGCTTTTTGTAGTTGGTTGTAATTTTTTTTGATAGAGATTATTATTATTTATTTTATCTTTTTTATGTACATTTTTGTGTATTCTTATAGTTAAATCTCTTTCCTCATGTTTGATTGGCCGTTCGATGGTGTTCTGAACTGACAACGTCGTTGTGTGCTGTCCACAGGTGCTGTCAGACTCGATATTTTGAATTTCACCTATCGCTCCCAATAAAAATAATAGCAGTTATTGAAATTAATTTATACTATTCGGTTGTGTCGTTGTTCTTAGTTTTGCACAACTATAATAGGTTCAGGTTGTTTCTCTGCATTGTTAGGTCCCAAAAATAAATTCGTCGTTGTTGTCTTTGTCGGAGGGTGGATGACTGTAATGTATGATTTCTGATGCGTCTTGATTGTTAAAAAAGCACGTAATTTGTTACTTGAAAAATGTTTAGGTATCTTTATCATATCTGTCTTTTGTGTCTTACTACTATTTTAAATGCGAAAGTTAGGATGGATGGATGTTTGTTACTCAATCGCGCCAGAACGGCTGAACGGCTGTAGATGAAATTTGGCACAGAGATAGATTATTGTGCTAATAACTTAGGGGGATGAGCAGTATTGCATTATGTCCATATTCCGCAACTGGTTGCAAACTGGCAACTGTCATACCATGCATTAGAATAAAACGGCTATTTTAGCCCATTTATCATCGAAGCGAAGCGAGGTAGGCTGACGGTTCACAGACCTCCCTGTAAACCAGGGTTCGAAATTTCGAGTCGCATCCAGTCTCCATTCTTGTGATATTTTTTTTCCAAAAATAATAAACATGGTTGGCGAGTTCGATCCCCAGCCTGTTTTCACTTTTTGAAAGTAGATATTTTGTTTTTTTTCTAATGCTTAATAATTTTCAAATCATTATAAAGTAGATTAATATGCTATTGGTTTTTTTGACCATTCAAAGACAGGTAATCATAAATTAACAAATATATTAATATTTGTTAATTTATGATAACCTGACCTGACCAATTTTCACTGGCCGAAAAAAAATCTCTAAAAACTTTAAAATAAAAACAAAAATTAAAATTAGATAAAACCAACGACGTTGTAAATTAGTTCCGTGCGGGAATCGAACCCGCGACACGCAGCGCTGCAGTTATTCGCTCAGCCACTGCGCCAACTGTGCAGTCACATTGCATTTTGCTGAATCTTCTGCTGGCCCAACTCCTCAAGGACCGCTATACACAGCTTTAAAGTTTTTTTAACCTTGCCCCAGTCCAGGCCCACACTTGGAATTTCTCCTGTATTGTGGGTGTGTTTACAGACAGGTAAACTCACAAACAGCCAGACCCGGCACCATACAAAAATGTGATCCGTGCGGGAATCGAATCCGATACTCGCAGCGCAGCAGCCATTCGCTCGGCCACTGCGGCAACCGTGCGGTCGCATAGCTGTGGCTGTGGCTCCCTCGGACATTGCTGCAACTTTGCTTAACGGTGGGCGGAAAACAGCGGCCGGGGACGACTTCCCGGCCGCTGTTTTCCGCCCACCGCTCAGCCACTGCGCCAACAGTGCGGTCACATGCTGTGGCTCAGGCACAGCTATGTGACCGAGGGAGCCACAGCCACAGTGGCTGTGGCTCCCTCGGACATTGCTGCAACTTTGCTTAACGGTGGCCGGACTGCACATTCCGTTTTCATATTGCCGCTGAATCTTGCAAGTGAAGATACCTCAACATGCAACATCACCAAAAACAGTGGCCGGGGAGTCCTTTTGCAGCAGTGCAAGTTTAAAGTGCATAAGAGGCGTTGAACCGCAGCTTGCTGGACATTCGCGGCAACCAGGCGCTGATGGGTGGCGTCGCCGTTTTGCTCGCAGGCGACTTTAGACAGATACTGTAAGTTATTGAGAGGGGCAGGAGATGAAATAAACGCATGTCTCAAGGCGTCGCAACTGTTGTCTGGGATCGAATAGATCCATCTTACCTGCAACATGTGCGTCCAACTGTACAACGACCATGAAGCAGGTGTCTTTGGGAATATGCTGCTGCAAAAACAGTGCATTCGCGCACTTTGTAACGTTCATTCTTTAACTTCATGCAAACCATTGTTCCAAAAGCTAAATCTTCTAACAGCACCGTCCATATATATATTTGAGTCTTGTATTTTCATCAAAACACATCAGTACCTATACAAATCCTTTGGTGACTATTGTAATTTTAACACCCGGTATCCTAATAGCTTTCCCTTGCCAAACATAAAAACTGATCTTTATAGAAGAAACTCTTACCCCATGTCAATTAAGTTATTTAACAAATTACCTAGTGAACTGAAAGACCTACCCATTACTATATTCCGGAAAAAATTGTACGCCTGGTTAGTCAATAAATGTTTTTACACGACCCAGGAATACCTTAGTTATAAGAATAGAAAATTATTGTAAAACCTCGCTATATTCCTATTCTAGTGCAATAATACCTAGTTAAATTATTATCCAACGAAAATAAAAAGAGTATAAATGTATAGTTATGTCATCCATTCCGTTTTATTGTTATTATTTTATATTAAAATGCTTTATTTTATGTTTCGTATACCAGAAATGGTTATTATGAGGATCCTTAATGTTATATTGTGTAATGTAACATTTATTTATTTATTTACCATCTATGTTGACCCATATTATGCGAATAAATTATTTGATTTGATTTGATTTGATTTTGATTTGAAATGGGAGTGGGTCGTCTGGAATCGGGCGAAGATGGGAAAATTCTATTTTCCGAAGTATTTTCCCATCCAGTGGCTACAGAGCATGCACGCACATCCACATCATCACATCGTGCACGTTTTTCCAAATTTGAAGGTTAATATAAAAAAATGAAGGGTGGTTGTGTGAGGTATAGTGCTGTCGCCAAAGAACGAGTCTGTCAATGAAATTAAAAAAAATGATATGATCGTCGGCGTCGACATTCATAGACCCTGTGATGGCTAATGATGATAGTACTGCCTACCCCGTTGAATTTCTCAACTCCCTGGGGTTAACTCCGAGACTGTGCAATGGAACCAGACTTCGTATCACAGAGCTGGGCAGTAATATTATAACAACCACCATTATTACAGGAGTGGCTAAAGGAGAGAGCGGTTTAATTCCCCGCATACCCGTTATTCCAAATAACTTGCCATTTCAATTTAAGAAGTTGCAATTTCCCTTAAAATTGGCTTTTACAATGACGGTCAACAAATTCCAAGGAAAAACCTTAAAAGTGGCAGGCATTCATTTGGGTGCTTCATGCTGCTCACACGGTCATTAAACAAATCTTTTAATGTTGTATACAAAATGGTATTAGAATTAATAAAGAAATAGCGCCCAACTAGGCGTTTGATTGTTCACTTAGAAAAAAAAAGTCGTATGGCACCATAATGTTCCAGTTTTTAAGCCATATCGTCGCCTCAACGCCGTTCAGATCTCTGCCGCCCAGAATTACAGTGCAAAAACACGCCTTTTGTAGTCATCACCCCCATTATCACATTTTGATCAGGCCTTCAGTTCTCACACACATCCCGCCTGTAATCCCCGAAGGGTTAGGCACAGATGTGCCAATCGTACACCCAAATTACACCAGTTATGTTGAAGTCCCTTGTAATAGGGGGCGAGCCTATTGCCATCAATCAGGCACAAATCCAGACTCCGTAGCTGCTACTGAGAAATTCCTGATAGAATAACCAAACAACACTTTACCCAACCCGGGAATCGAACACGCATACACAACAAAATTTCCACGCGAACGAAGTCGCGGGCAACAGCTAGTTTTTTATAATTTCAAACTGTTCAATATTTGTTCCGTCCATTTTAAACAGAATTAGAAATTATTGAAGTACAGAGCTCAAATGCAACGACTAATGCCACAATCTCAAAACCACATAATACAATATGACAGATTTGTTGTGACACACACCAATTATTTTACTACCTACCCTCAATTCCGGTGATATTCCTATGAGTTTTGTTTTTGAAACCGATAATGCAGTAATCATGTATTAATGAAATATTAGAAATTAGATTTACATTCAAATAAATTATTATTATATATTTTTATCATGTTGATATTTTGTACTAATACAAACAATCTATTCAGCTTTATTACATTAGCATAGATTAATAATAATTATTGATACAATCTTAAAAAACGTATCGATACACGATATAATAAAGTCTGTCTATTTGCCTGTGTATCTGTCTATCTGTCTGTCTGTCTCCTGTGTGTGTCTGTCTGTCTGTTTGAATGTCTCTCATACGGGCGGAGCCGTGGGCAAAAGCTAGTATATACATAAAGCTAAGCTAGTATATGCATTGTATAATTTCGGAAACATTGGACATTACCATTTTGGACCAACCGCGAATTGGGCCAACTGCGAATTGGACCAATCGCGAATTGGACCAACTGCGAATTGGACCAACTGCGAATTGGACGAATCGCGAATTGGACCAACTGCGAATTGGACCAATCGCGAATTGGACCTACCGCGAATTGGACCAACTGCGAATTGGACCTTTTTTTGAACATTGTACCAATCGCAAATTGGACCAATCGCGCTAAACGAATTAAAGGTAAGGAACTTTTATTCCAAACAAATATAGTAAGCAACACCGGTTTCACTTTATGATCAAATTTAATTAACAGTTAATTAACACTTCAGGTTTTAACACCCGACGTAGATAATGTCAGTTGTAATGACGAAATAAAATTTTATTTTCTTGATAATAATGGTTAGCAAGCTTAGTTGCAAAGATTCTACTATTTCTACATAAAAGCAGCACAAGTTTTTTTGCAAAATGATTTCTTATATTTTATTTATAAAAATAGGCAGATTTAGACTGGGCCTTGCATTTTGTTGCGCAATTAGTTTGGTAATCGTTTTGTTTAGTGTTCGAATACAATATTTTCGTAGCTCCTTTGACGTCGATGACAAGGCCTCAGATGCCAGAAGAGTCGCAGAGTGGCGGCGAAGCTTGTCACACGAGACATGTTGTCACATGTCTAGAAAGGGCGACGCTCTGGAATTACTTCTCAACAATGTCACTCTGCCCGAGAACTCCATATTCTTTCACGAGACCACGTGTAAAGGTGATCTGACATCTCGACAAGCATGTGTCGTAGAATCAGCTCCTAAAGCCCATCCGAACCACCAAGTCGCTCAGTTTATGACTTATACCACAAAAACTAACACTATATACTTTTTTTAAATATTAATTTATGTCAGAATATGATGACGATAATTAATATGTATTGTTGGCAGTCAATACAGCGAAACACCTTGAAACGGCCAGGTGTTACTTAGGTAGTCTATAAATTGCCCGCGACTTCATTCGCGTGGAAATTTGGATGTGTATGTTAGAAATAAAAATTAGCCTATGTGCAATTCCAGACTGTAATATAATCTATCTCTGTGCCAAAAATAATTGATAAATATCCAATGATTACCAGAAAAGCATATAAGCAATTTACCTGTATTTTCTCCGAATTCCACGGATATTTCGATGACTTGGCCCCATTTGAAACATCTTCTTTCATCTAGATCCGTTGAGCTATTCTGGCGTGATTGAGTAATAAACATCCATCCATCCCAACTTTTGCGTTTATAATAGTAGTAAGATTCCCGATATGAACAAATTTACTGGAAGACACACTCGGAAAAATAGAAAATATCAATAACTGACCTTCGTTTTCCAGTTACGAGGGTATCTGTGATGCAGCATCATCCGGGTGACCCTCACGAGACCTTCCATTATTAGTTCCTGATGATAGAAGGTAGTCCGCTAATCTGCAACGAAACACAGTCAATTAATTTACAAGAGTAGTCTTTTGACAGCTGGTAACGACTAAAGCTCAAAGCCCAGGAACATGAGCACTGCACTGGATTAGCATGGTCTCAACTCAAGCCGTTCACCGAAACTTCATATCCAACGCACACTTATATTATACGCCTCGTAACGCATAAACCTGGAACGGAATCGGATTGTAAAAATGAAGTGAGGTGTTCCCGATCCGGTGCAGTGCCTAAGCCTATACATGTGCTATGAGATTGAGCTTTAAGGGGTCTACACATGTAGCCAGGTTCAGGTGTTCCAGGTTTTGAGCTGTCCATGTTGAAGTGTTTCTGTAGGGACAGAAATATATTGCATAAAGTGTACAGGTACTTTTTTTCTTACGCATTATTTATTTATATATAATAAATAAATTCATTTATTTCAGGTAAATAACACCCATTGCCACACATAAATTGATATAAATCCGAAGACATAAATAAATAATATCAGTCAAAATTAAATTGAATCAAAGTAACTACTTTGATATTCATACTTTTATATTAATTATTCTATTATTTTTTCTATTTTGATTCTTATTTTTTTAAATTCTTTTTGAAATTATTTTTGTAGTTACTTTGATTCTATTTAATTTCTAGTTTTGAAAAGGCTAGGCAGATGCCTAGCCTTTTCCAAACTATGTTGAGGTCGGCTTCCAGTCTAACCGGATGCAGCTGAATATCGGTATTCTACATGGAGCACAACCCAGTTAGTACTGCTGGGTAATACGATACCCCTTGGTAAGACTGGTTGTCAGACTTTTTGGGCCACTGACTACCTAACGACTGTCAAAAATCTACAAATGACACCCGGGACCGGCTTAACGTACTTTCCGAGGCACGGAGGAAGCTCGGTATGAAATGGGTGGTAAGCACGGCTTGACCTAAAGATCGACCCGAGCGGCTGTTATTATTTAGTCACGAGCTAAAATCAAATAAATAAAATACAATAAAATGAAACTAAATCAAATCCAAAAATTTTATTGTTGATTATTTTTTTAAACCGTCATTTATGAACCGAATTGAAAATATAACGTGAAAGGATGTACTTTTCGATTAGTCCATGAAAATTTCATCAAAATCGGTTCAGTAGTTTGGTTTTGTTTCTTCTTGGCCTGTGTTACAATGTCAAATTGATTCATGACAAGAATTTGTGTGGTATACCTACTAAAACTAAAAAGGGTAAAATAAAAAACTTTTTGCAAAAAAAAACCGCCTTCCAAAGAACCACTAAAGAAGTCTAAAATAATTTGACTTCGGAAGTCGGTGGCAAAAGTCAATGAAACAAACAAAGTCACCGACCTCCAAAAATAAAGAGACTTAGTTAAGACTTTTTAAAAATATTATATTTTTTAAGCATTAAACTAACTAAATACATAATTAATTAAAAACTATTAAATAACCTAAAATAAGAAAACTAACGACAAACTTTAAAAGGGCATCAAAAAACTCCTCCTCAACGCTGTCAGCTGGTAATGACTTTTTTAGTGGTTCTTTTTAAGGCGCTGGTTTTTTTTTTACATAGCTTCGTGCCGATGTCCTTGAAGCGCAAACTTATCGATATGTGTATCCTGCCCATCCTAACCTATGGTGCTCAGACCTGGTCTCTCACCGAATCGCAAAAGTCCCACCTTAGAGTCTACATCCATTACTTTTAAAACTAAAGATGTCATCACGACATGTGCACTTTATGCCTAAGTTACGCCATCACCTCAGGAAAGATAAGTTTGTAGGAATGCCACTGTCCGACAGCTTTTGATGGAACGACATCTGTCGGGTCAGCTAGTTTGTAATATTAGTAAGGACAAATATCTTTGTCCACAAGTAAGCATGGGACACTAACCTTTTTACCCGACTACGGCGAAGGAAAGAAGAGAGTTATGATTGTTTGAAAAGGGCTACTGAAGGACACCGTGGATTTTAGTCAGTACAAGTCTGACACTCCCTCCCGCTCTGCCTTGGGTGGGAGGACTCATTTGATGACTTTACCAAGTTAAAAAAAAAAAAAAAAAGTGTCAACCTGAGAGTGGCGCGCAGTTTATAGAAAAAACCCGACAATAGGTTTAAAAATATTTCATTTAAACACACGAAGCATTTCTAAAAATTTCAATCAAGTTTCGGTGCTTATGCGATAATTGGGTTTCCAGAGCTACCTGCTCGTTCTCACCGTGTGTTGGTTAAGCAAACTTTCACACATCTACGTCAACTTTAAGGGAAAATTTAAATCTTCCCTAGCAAGCATATTTTGGTGTCGCAAACTGTTTTATTTATCGCATAGGGGATGTTACAGTAATGGCTATTTATCGCCCTCCTTCTTTTAAAAACATTAACAACTTTATTGATAGTCTCGATAACTGATGATGGTTCTAATCGATATTATCGATTTGGATATTAAGATTGACAACATTGATAGTTTCTCAGATTAGTATTTAACCTGTGCTGCCTCTAACGGACTTCTCCCTACTCATCAGTTTCCGATACGGCTCACAAACTGTTTAGACCATATTTTACTCAAAACAAATAAATCCGCCACGGCTTTCGTTATTAATCACCCATAAGGCTGCTATTGTTTCTACAAACCAGGAGTGACAACTCGAATGTGACCCGCAGTAGATCAAAAATAGACTACGAATCCGCTATAGAGAATATCATAACCCATGACTGGTCTCCAATGCTGTCAATTTCGGATCCTAATGATGCTGCAGATAAGTTATTATGTAATCTCTCCTCTATTGTCATAAAGTACACTCGGGAACAAACTGTTCCAAGAAGAGAACGTAATTGGAAGCCCTGAATCACACCGGGACGACTTCGCTATACACGACACCGTTACCGCATGCATGTCAAACTCAAAAAATCGGATGATAACTTAATATTAAAAATCACCTACATTCACTATTGTAATTTCTGTAATTCTTTGCTGAGAAACCTTAAACCCTCGTATGAAAAGGAACAGTTTCGTAATGCTAAAAATTATGTTAATTCTACTTGGAACGTTATGAAGAAAGTCTATTATTATCTATTATTGAAAGTATATTCAAACTCAATCTTCTTCCTCTTTTGACCTCTTACATTTATTTGAAAATTCAAAATCCTCGCTTAATCATGTCAACAACTTGTTTGCTAATGTAGGCAGTAGCCTGGCGTCGAAATTTTAATCACCCTCAATGGTGCCCAATTCTGTGTCGAATTTAATTTTTTGTCGCTCAATGGTTCTCTTTGAGGTAACCCAAGACGATGTTGACTCCATTATTTTGGGTCTTAGGTCTGTTTGTGCTACTGGGTTAGACTGGTATACCGTCTAAAATAAGTGCAGATGTCTTTCCAACGGCGTTTAAAAAAGCAGTAGTTCACCCCATTCACAAGTCAATAACTACCGTGCAATCTCGATTTTAACAGCAATGTCAAAGATCTTAGAACGAATACTAAATATGAACCTGACCAGTTTTTTCGACGCAAACAACATCTTAGCGAATAATCAATATGGTTTCAAAAATTAAAAAATCGGTCCACACGAAAGTGATGAGCTTCCAAACGGCGTTCCGCAAGGTAGCATTCAGGTGCCTACTCTATTTCTCATTTATATGAACGAACTCTGCAAACTGCCTCTCAAAAATTGTAAGATATTTACGTACGCGGATGACACTGCCCTTGTTGTAGATGGTTATGCTGGTTGCTGGTGCTGGTCACACGCCATTCTTACTCACTAAACACACAGGCACACTCAGACCCTAAATTTATTCACCTCACCACACAGTTAAACGTTTTTCATTTTGTGTTTTCTTTTCATAGATTTTATCCTGTTTTCTTCTACGCCATTTGCTTATTGTTGTAATGTCCCGATTTATGGCTTTGTTTATTATGAAGAATTACTGACTCCTAAGACACAGGCACATTTACCTAGTTTAGGAGTCAGAATATTAAAATTATTGTGACCTAGTTATAAGCCCTACATGCTCTTAGTCTTTGTATCTTGTTTTGTGATGGCTTTTGGTGAAATAAATAATTTATTTATTATTTAATCTGACATCAGAATTGGGATCAAATCTTGATAATGAAATCATACACGGGTACAGTGTGACTAAAATAAAATAAATAAATAGAATAAATAATTGGAGCGACGCAGTGCACATAGCGCACTCTTTATTACCTTGATTATATCATTATTATTGTGACCATGTTAAACAAATGAATAAATGACTTAAGTATGACTTTATTGTGACCATAAAAAGAACGATCAGGTGAATAGCTGATTCACTTCATTTAAATTCATTATATATTTATTCTATTTTATCCTCAAGCCACTTGTTCAAACACATGTTAGAAAGTCAAAACGTACAGTAAGGTTGGTGTACCATAAATTGTGTCAACAAGTTTTCATATTGATCTGAATCAATATGAAAACTTGTTGACACAAATGGTGCCTCTAAGTCGAATTGGCAAAGCTAAATGGTTTACATCGCACACATCGGTAACTGTCATTGTACGAGCCAGTAATGTTCATACAGCCGCTCATTATTATTGTGTGCGTAAAGGTATTCTACCTTACACGGGGTTTATTTTTTTTATCTTTACCCGTGTAGGGCACACGGGTAAAGATAAATAAACGGGTTTACAGTAAGGCCCAACATTTTATACAAATGTAACATGGTCACCATAGCTGATAGGTTTAAGCGATTGCGTCAGCTAGTGATCTAAGCTCGACGACGTGAGTTCGATCCCAGCTGAGGAGTTATTTTTGCTGGTTTTTACTTTTTGTTTTTTATTAAATTAATTTTGTGACCAATAAAATCACTCAAGCTAAAAGTAAAAAAGTAATTAAATAAGACCGATAAAATAATTTGATTTTTTATTAGATAAACGTCGTTAGAAAATGATCCGTCTCGTTTCTTCCAATATGTTCCTTCCTTACATTAGTTGTTTTAAGGTTCAATTTGGTAATCCAGTAGAATGTAGGTGATTTTTCACAGTTTGTAAGCACATATTGTGTGCTGTTGCTTTTACGCGGGTGCACAAGAAGGGATGAGCCTTGTGCCTTGCCACGATGTCGTAATGTCCAGCCGATAAATTTGCCTTTGGTTTTGGCCTAAGATGTTCTACGTCTCCAAAATCCGCATATCGACGGACCCATAACTGCACGGGTCTCCTCTGTGGATGCAAACAGTATTTATAATACTTGTTATAATAGCTATTTATTATAATAAATATATACTACATTTATATACTATATTTACAATATGTTTAATGCAATATACTTAAATATACCTAATTAATATTATAATAATACAGTACATAAATACAATATATTCACTGACATTAGCTTTTCTTAAACTATCTAAGGGCTAGATCAAGCTAATTTTAGACCAAGTTAATTTTATCATAATCATCTGACGATTAAAAAATTAAAAAAAAACTATAACTCAGTTATGTTAATATATTATTAAAACTATGGTAGGTATTGCACTTAAGTTACATTAATTATTTATTCCTAGTAAACATTGAAAGGTTAGAGAAGTTAGGTAAAGTGAAGTAGGTATAATATCAACATAATATCTAACTGTTACTCACCGATATCATTAAGCGCCTTGCAATTTCACTTGCCCAGAAGAGAGAGCCCAAAATTTGGCGACGAGTTTGGAACTTACAGTAGCGTCCTGTGCACATCACAGCAGCAAACAACAGGACAGGCAGGACACGATATAAAGTGTCCCATTTACACTCACAATTTCACATATAAATACGTTTTGCTCATCCAAATCAACGATTTCTACCTTTTTGAACATTGATAAATGTTGCATGGTGGATCCACCGCACCACAGAAATAAATCTGCACACATGCGCATGAGTAGTAATCAATAAACTCAGTAATGCAAATACTCGTAGATTGACCACTAAGAACGCTCATTTTTTATAAATGAAGGTGTTTGAAAACAACATTTTTAAATTGTCGGTAGTTGTTTTCTAAACAGTCAAAATAAAATGACCTGAGAGTTCCATGTTTGTCTCAAACGTTGGAAACTTCATTACACAACCATGAACCGGATCGAATCGTTATAAATTCTACTTAAAGTAATGTTTTGACAAAATAATGAATACAAAAAGAAAAATAATATATTATTGCATGCATGATTTGAACTTACGGCTTCTCGTTTAGTGACCAAAGATGATAGCCATTGTGCCAGGATTGCTATAGCAACATTATGCAAAATATTATATCTTCTTCAGTATCATAAGTCAATCAATCAATCAATCAATCATTTATTTGTCAAACATAGGTATGGTTACAGATAGTATAATAGTCTAAAATATGTTCACTATGTTTTGCCAATACATGGCGTACAAATGGTGGATACAATTAACATAAACATGCAATTACAATTAGGGTGGCATGTCAATAGGTTACAATAATAAAAATTTAATTTACAATACATAATTATGTCAGTTTGATAAAAATGTCATTACAATAATTTTGACAAATACAAACATTCATACTTAGTTGTTAAATAAAATCATAAGTGTTTAATTGGCAAGTCGGAATCGTCATACCTCTGTTTATCAGTAGTAAATTCAGTGATGGAGTAATAACATCTATCTAAAAGAAAACTAAACAAAGATCTCTTAAAGGATCCCAGACAATCCTTATTTCTAATAGCTGCTGGTATACTATTATATATTTTTGGGGCCATGCCTAATACACTTTTGCTGAAAAATGCGGTTTTATGAGAGGTAAGGATAAGTGAATGATGACTATATAATGGTGTATATGGTAATTGATGTGCCACACGCACACAAATAAAAAAGGAGCTCGCTCGTTTTATTTTGTGTTTGTGTGCATAACTATGACTTCACACATATAAACTGTAAATCAATTACTTGGTTCAACTGTACATTACGCTGACGGTCTCAGCTGTCGTTTGAAGATCTTTAACAGTAAATACGGTTAAAAGCCCGAAAGTCTGACAACCGTATCAAGGCGTATTGTATTACCCAGTAACTGAGTTGAGGAGGTCTGATACGCTCGATGTAAAATGCATTCACTGCATGCGATTTAAAGCCGACCCCAACTTAGTTGGGAAAATGCAGACAGATGGTGATGACCTTGCTTGCATACTCCTTTTGCCTCGTCCACGTTCATACATCTGGTCATACACGCACAGCGGTTGCGAGTACTATGCACCTTTCTGAAGAACCTTACCAATAAGGTCAATGTATGTCCTTCTAGGGCGTCCTAGCCCGGCGTTGCCATTTACGCCTTGTTAATAATTTTTGTTTGCCTTTCACTCATCCTCTCCGCATGATCAAACCATCTCAGCATACTCTTTTCAATTTTTGGCACTAAATCTTCTTTTAAACCGCAACGTTCTCGTATTACCACATTCCTCAATTTTATCATTCCGAGTTACACGACACATGCTTCGTAAGGAACTCATTTCCACAGCATTCATTCCACTTTCATGCCTCTGTGGTAATAGTTCCTATGGTAGTATTGTACCTTACCATGTCCGTATATAATTTACAATTATTCGTATTGTATACAAGTCGTGATTACCGCGTTTTATAATAATAAGCAGTCCTCAGAGCGCTGCAGCGCATTGAGCATTAGAATACCGCCGACAATACTGTATGAGAAACACGAACCCGCGGAGTAAATAATATTATGTACATATGTATAAACAACTAGATTTTGCTCGCTGCTTCGCTCCCAGTTATGTACGGAAATTAACACACGGGAACTTTTAAATGCAGCCTGTGATACTCGGGGATTATGTAGCTTCCCGTTAGTGAAAGAATTTTTGGAATCGGATCAGTAGTTCCAAAGATTAGACCCTACATGCCTACAAACTTACAAATCTTTTCATAATATTAGGAAGGATAGATTACAAAAGTATAATAAAATAAATAGGTACCTACTTCTTCTATAAAAGAATTGGTTGTCTTCGTCTTGATATCTGACAGACAGCTGTCATAGTCATATTGTTTGTCATCGTTTAAGTGGTTCTTGTAATTGATACGGTACGATATCTACGTTAACATCACTTAACAAGCGTAGTTTTTATCTAGCTTTTGCCTCTTCAGGGTGCAATGACCCCATTGCACCCATCATTATCAACAATAAAAATATTCACTATGGGATCAACCCTGAGACCAGGAAAACTGTTTAAAATTGTGGGGGTTCCGGAACACAGGCTCTACATTCCTTATTCGATTCTTGGACTAATTACTGTACGTTAGCTTAAGTGTACATTTACTTTAAAAACAAATGAAAAAGAAATTCCAACATTTTTAATTGGCCGTAACTCACTGGTCTGGGGCGACTTTATACTTTTCTCAAAGCTATTAATTGGAGAACTTATTATGAGCTATGATTTGAGGCATATTTCAATTCTGTTGTACTTACGCCCATTTTGAGCAAGACCCTTTGGCACACAAATAGTTTATATCCTGCATTAACACATAGGATACATTTTATCCCGGTAGTACGATCCCGAGGATCAATTACAAATCTCAGCGCGGGCGAATCGGCGGGCATAAGCTGGTAAATAAATAATTTGAAAACTTGTATCAGCAAATTATTGAGTGTCGTCCCGCTTCCTCTACGCAGACGACCTTGCCCTCACCTCCCAAGCCACCTCGTTTGAGGAGGTCGAGGTCCGCCTGTTAGATGCTCTTGGTGAATTAGCCACATACTACCTCGCTAATTCACTCAAACCCAATCCGAGCAAAACACAGTCTTGCATTTTCCACCTTAAAAACAGAGAGGCTAGGCGGAGACTTAACATCGTTTGGGATGGGGTGTCTATCGAGCATAGTAACTTTCCAAAGTATCGTGGGGTTTCTCTGGATAGATCATTGACTTTTAGCAAAAACTGCCACACCATCAAGCAGAAGGTGCACTCCCACAACAGTCTGTTACGGCGACTAGTCTCTTCGAAGTGGGGTGCTTCGCCTCATGTCTTGCGGACTACTGCGCTGGCGCTATCTTTTTCAGCTGGTGAATTTGCATGCCCCGTGTGGAGCCGTTCAACCCACGCAAAGTTAGTGGATACAGCTCTGAATGAAACGAGCCGGATCATCACTGGTTGCCTTAAACTGACTCCGGTACAGATGCTGTACCCACTGGCAGGAATAGCGCCACCAGAAGTTCGCAGAACAGTGGCGAGCTCTAGCGAAAGAGCCAAAATGATTTCAGACACACGACACCCTTTACATCTGAAAACCCTCGTGTCGCAAAGGCTGAAAAGCCGAAACAGCTTTCTGAAGTGTGTCGCCCCACTCACTGGCGAGCGGTCTACGAAAGACTAAAGCTGTGGCGAGGTAGTGCATCCTTACCAACGACATATTGTCGGGCCTACGCTGTCCCCCCATCTTCTTCTTCCTCGCTTCCTCATGACTGAGGGTCGTGACCACATGAGGTCGTTACTTTTTCCACCAACGCTCTCCATGCTTGACGGTTTTCGACCATGCGGACAGATGCCTGGAAATTCCCACTACAGACTTCCTTTACCACATCTGTCCATCGGGTTGGTGATCTTCCACGGCCCCTTTTTCCTTCCACGTTACCAGCCACAATAAGCTTCTCCAAGCTATCAGGCTCCCTCCTTGCCACGTGTCCCCCCATACTTAAGTACAAATGCTGTACCTATCCATAATAATATTGTAATACCAAATGATTTGAAAAGAGTAACCACGGAGTTTCTTGCCGGTTCTTCTCCATAGGAAACGACCAACCCGAACCGTGCACCTTTTTGTCGACGTTTTATAAGTGCCCATCGAGGCCTATGTGAAATAAAATATTTTGATTTTGACCTAACCCATTCGTTCCACCTGCTGAAAATCTCCCACCTGGACATGAGTTGCCATGGCTGACTTGGAAGTCTTTAAAAAGACTCCGGACCCAGGTTGGTCGCAGTAAGGAAAACCTGCTCATGTGGAGATTCATTAATGACTCTGCCCTGCAGTGTAAATGTGGTGCTGTTCTACAAACGATGGGGCACTTAATATGTGACCTGGGTGTCCTGTTGTTTGCTCACTTCAGGAACTGATGGACGCTGCCGAAAGCGCCAAACTAGAAGCTCAGTTCTGGGCTGACACAATTTAGATTGCCATCGACACGCTAAGATTCTTCTTAGCGTGTCGATGGCGATGTGTGTGCCACTGCTGGGCAAAGGCCTCCCCTTTTTCCTTCCAAACCTCTCAATCCTGTGCGATCTCTGTGCATGTTCGCCTCACAAATAAAACGTCACACCATCCTTGCCGCGGTCTGCCTCGCCTATTTCCACTCCTCGTCTGAAGACTGCAGGATTATCATGGAACTGCATGGAACTTAACATACCTAACTGTCAAATTGTGGGTGTACTGTAGACATCTGCGTACCCACCCTCTCAGAGCATACTGGCGTGATGTTATGTTATTTATTTATTTATTTATTAACACTTCAAGCACAACGTGCACGGGCGGACTTAAAGATCTAGATCTTCTTATGATGTTGTGTAAACATTAAACATCCAAGCGATTTCAGCAATCGCGACAGATTTGCTGTCTATTATTGAAGAGTTCCGTTCCATATCTCCGAAGTCCATGATCAGATCATGACAATATTTCTATGAGACCAACTTGAGAGTATACTCTTTCAAATCAAAAAAGAATTTCCCAAACCGGTTCGAGGTCTTCGAGTAATCGGTGAACATACATAAAAAAAAGATTCCGACGAATTGAGAACCTCTCCTCCTTCTTTGAAGTCGGTTAATAAACATTTTTTTGTATAAATCGAGCTTGAATACTATGTGCTAAAACTAGCTTCCAGTCGCGAAAAAGTATGCAACTACTACTAACTTTGATGGAAAATGTGGGCACACCCACTCTGATATACTAAATACATCTGCGTAACCCTTCCGAGTATACAGGCGTGATGTTAAGTTGTGTAATTGCGTAAACAATGTATATTTATGCGATAGCCGCAGTCGTGGTTGATTTGCTCCCCGAAAATATTGAAGCCACCTCCTTATTGAAGTCGGTTAAAAATCACGTTTTGTGAATATGGATATTTGGTTCCAACTTGAAAGATAGGATAGTTTTGGACTCGATATCGTGAAAGGCAGGCCAGACTTTTCGAACAATCTTCCCTTTAGGCTTCTTAAAGTGCGTATCGCTTTTTGCGACATTGTTAACTGTGTACAAAGGATAAAAAAAAAACAATTGAAAAAATTATGCACTATATTTTCTAAACGATAAATGCTAAACCACTGTTGAGGCTGCTACTAAGGAATTCCTGTGGGGAAAACCCAATAACTCTGCCCGACCTAGGAATCGGACCTAGGAACTCATGCTGAGCAGTCGCGCTTGCGACCAATAGACCAACGAGGCTGTCTAATAATAGAAGTATTAATCTTAAAATCAAAACATACTTGATGATATTATTTGTTACGCGGGTTCCAATTTCATATTTTGCAAGAGACAGGATGGCTGATGCAACTTCATCTGAGCTTTCTTTAGCAACAAAATTTGGTGGTAGGTCGTTTAATGATCTCGTGGCTATCATATCGATGTCCAAATATATACCACCCCATTTGTTGAGGGTCAAAATTCTCAGTATGCTATGTACTGTATTCGAAATCTACTATGGTTCACATCGTTGAGTAAAATTGATTGTACGGCTGCTCCTTTCAAATATTCTGCAACATGCACTCTCAGGAATTTTACTTTGGGGAATTTGAGGAGCTTTGCGAGAGACTTAAGCCCATAGTCAGTAACAGGAGCGCTGAACAGTACGTAGATCTCTCGTTCCGCGTAAGCCCTGGCAGCTGCTTCTACTGCACAAGCCTGGTGGACCTTTAGACCACCGCGGCATGAAGTCTCGTGAAAGAATATCGATTTTGCTTTCGGAGAAAACCTCTGGTCTTCCGCCGATGGTAACGCATCTCCCGTCTCAGAGTAATAGCAGTCTGTGCCATTTATCTATCTACTTTTTGTTTTGTTTTGCACTTTCACGATATTTATTATTTCGTAGTTTATTTAGTAATAATTTACTGTATGTTTATTTAATTTTTTGTACACATCTATTATTCATGTTTAGGTACCTTTGCACTACCACCACACATAAAACTGTTTTACATCCGTGACCTCTCTAATCCAGGTCCAGTTGAAAACCAGCGTCAGGCACTAGTTGCCCGGCATTTTGCTGAACTGGTCCTATTTGGCGCAGCTATGAGGCACACAGTGCTACCTACCTTTTTTTTGTTTAGTTTTAAGTTTTTCTTTTTTCTGTTTTTTTTTTTTATTTTTGTATTATTTTTGTTTTTATATTGTGTGCGCTTGTGGCATGTGCCAAATAAATGTATTTTCTTTCTTTCTTTCTTTCTTTCAGTTTAAGCTATTTATTTTTATTCTGCATTGTTCATTATACAATAGAAATAATAAAACTATAAATATTGCTGTGCCGGTAAAATGTAGGCGTGGTCTTGTTACAAATGGTTTCCGCATGATAGGTACCTACTCAAACTCTCGCTCTGGGTCCAGCGTTAGAGATGGATGAAAACTTGCCTTCGTTTTACTTCGTGAAGGTAACCTTTGGAAATAAAATGTAATTAAATAAATAACATCCAGTGCGCGAGTGAGGTGCACGGCTCGTACAAAATAACTATAATTCGTGTGTGTATAATTCGATGTCCGCTTTCGCGATAATCAAACATCCCTTTGTTGTTTGTTGTGAAGAATTCTAGATGAGAAATCAACAAATGACGGTCCTTAAATCATCATCATCATTCTATTGCCCTTATCCCAATTATTTGGGGTCAGCACAACATGTCTTCTTCATACTTGTCTATTAGGTATGTACTCGTCATCTCGTCAGACATCTCCTCTGTAAGAGAAAACGTAAACAATTTAAGATGTTAGCAGGTTTAGCAATATTTCCTATTTGACCCTTATTATAACAAGTAGTTGGTGCCGAGCTATTGAAAAGAAAGAAAAGAAAACGTTTGACTATCGTACTAGCGGTCTGACTACGATTGTGCAGAAAGAGGTTTAACATAAATCAGGTGAAACACTTTCTGTATCCGAAATTTTACATAAAAATTATTTATTTTTTTACATTTCCTACTCTAGTGCAAAATTTACCCCTGAATGTTGCGTCTGTTAAATATTGACTGAACACCAATTATTTTAAGTGTTATTGTCGTTTGAATATAGCTTTTTGCTTATTTTCCAGGAAAATTTATTTAATAAATTAATAGCCTCGGCAGTTACCTTGCAATAAGATTATTTGCACGTCTCTGGCATTTCATTGAACTTACCCTAGATCGGCCGATTAACCTTTTCACCGCCACGGACTTCAATAGAAGTCCCAGATTTCCGTGCCACCACCGCCACGACTTCATCAGAAACTCTTAATTTTTAACTACCTATCAAACATAAAAGTACTGTATTTAAAGCGTTTAAATCTCATTCATCGATATGACGATACCCTCATCACTACTGTTTACTGTATACTTCGTTATACAATTATAGCTTGGCGCTGGCGAGGCATCGCGTTCTGTGTACGTTGGCGGTGAAAAGGTTAAAAAAATAAAATGGCTAAATACGATTACATTGAAACTTGGCACTCCATTTAGAAACATTTTCGGACGACCTTGTGATACCTGGGTAATTTTGTAGATTAGAGCTGTGTCAGTTCTATAAAAAATGCACTATCTATCTAACTAATTAGGTACACGAAACACTTGGAACTAAAATGCTTGTAGCTTCGACACTATTCGTCACGTTTTTGTTGTTTGTGGATAGCTAAATTATGTATATTAAAACTGCCGGAATAACTGTAAACATACACACGATACGAGCCGTCGTAAAATCACAACGTTACGTCTTTGCATTGTGACGTGTAAATAAGTAACTACTTTGTTCAATCCAGAAATTTATTTTGTTTCACATACACCCTCATCTTTTTTGTAAATAATAAGTTCAACTTATACTTAAAGAAACATCTCATCGGGTCTAACGTATCGAAGGCATCAATATAAGGCAGGCAGAAGGCAGAAAGAGAAAGAAAGAAGGCATAAATATGGTCTATCTGACCATATTTATTGGTTTGAAATTAAATACAACTATCTAAATACGAAGTCGCGACATGACTGGCTTGTCACTAAGGCAAATGATCATTATACCGCACTCTTTCTGACTAGATAATGATGAAAGAGTGCGATATACGAGATCGTGTATGTGTGCAAAATGTTTGTTATTGAAAAAGGTCGTAAGTGCGACTTGTTTTGATGCGATAGATTTGTGAAACTGCTACTGGGCTTATGATCCCTACCATACAGCTCCAGAGAAACTTCACCCCCCCGAATTGTATAAAAAGCGACATCTTTGTTTTTAAAGGATGATCTACGATGTTTACGTGGCCGCCATCTCTGTGACATTAATGAAGTTAGTGTTCTGTAGTTATTGACATCGCTTCCAAAAGGAAAGCGTGCAAGATACCCGGAAGAATAATTGTTTACGTTATTGATACAATATGGCTATGCGCTAAGCAACATCAGCATATTATTTAGGCAGCCCTGTGGCAGGGCCGCGCCGACCCCCTACAGCGCCTGTGTGCGAAACCTATGAAGCGCCTCTTTTTTTCACGAATCTTCATGTTTCAACTTATGTTTTTTTATTAGTATTTAAAAAGCACGTACCTGAAGCGTTTTTTGAATCAGATTTTATAACATCTTCATCGATAAAATGACTGGTTTCTGTCTCTAATGATTCTTTGGAAGTGGATGGTAAGCCGTAAAATATTGGGTATCATTTAAGCTATCGCCAATTTAATTAGTTTTGTGTTTCTTAAATAATAGGGTTTGCCCGCAAAATAGCAGATTTGTCACCAAAATTTAGTCCCCAAACAATATAAAATCAATTCCACAATAAATCACCTAAAATCATGGAGATATAGGATCCAGTACCAAATAAATGTTTTTGTATGTATTATAATAGGTTTGTCCTAATAGATATTTAAGCAAACTAATAAATTTTCTAGGAAATTTATAAACTTTCGTAGGATTCTAAACAAGAGATAAACTGTATTATTTTACGGCCACATTTTCGCACGGGGCTCCTATTTCTGTTTGCAGGGTTTAAAGTAACCTAACCTAACCTAAAGTCGGGGTGCCCCAAGTCCCGAGATTTGCGATAATCGATTTATTTGGTGACAGATCTACCATTCTGAGCACAAAGCTATTATTTAAGTAATGAAACTACTATTATAACAACGAAGTTTATATTCATCTAATGCACTACAATTTTATTGGTAATCCATCTCTTATTGTACACATATATTAACATTAATTTGATAATTCATACCTGGGAACACTTTTTGTTTATTTGAGAACGAAAATATTTCGTGGCGATAGATCTATTTATTAGATGATACAACTTGATGACAAATATAAATTTTGGTGACGAGAAATATAGTCCCCTAAAATATTTAATTATTTTAGTTGTATTTTTATCACGTTCTTCTTCTTGTTTTCATTTCCTTATTAAATTCTGATAAACAGATATTTTTTTTTTTTTTATCTTGCGTTCTATCACTCATCGTGAAAACACTTTAAAACAATCACTTACACAAACTATACAGGGTGATTGGAAGCTGGGTGCAAAGCTTTAAGGCGAAGATATTACAGACAATTTGGAACCATTTAAGCCATGGTTGTCTTAGACGAAGTCTTACCATTATTTTTAACCTAATTTTACGTTTTTTTTTTACGAAAATTCCAAAATTTTAATTAAACTGCTTATTTATGGCCAAATTGAATGATAAATGAATTAATTTTTATTTTATTTTATTAAAATAATGTGTAAGCAATCTAGCAAAACAAGTTTTAGGCCTCTGTGTCGTTAGACATTTTTTTTACAGACAAAAAACCTCGTTTTTTTTTCATAATAATGTTAAAAATTCGTAAATGCTTTTTGTAAACCTTATTTAAAAAAAAAACGGAGGGTGCTATTTTTGTTCAAACCTTTTTAAATATGCTTTATAATCGTTCTTTCTTTTGAGGTATCATTTACGCGGATATCTTACAAATTATTGAAATTAGGACCTACAAACCAATTTGAGGTAGAAATTTTAAATTTTAGGCAGACTAATTAAAACAACATTTGGAGCTTTTGCTAGTTTTGCTAGATTGCTTACACATTATTTTAATAAAATAAAATAAAAATTAATTCATTTATCATTCAATTTGGCCACAAACAAGCAGTTTAGTTAAAATTTTGGGAATATTCGAAAAAAAAACATTAAAATTAGGTTAAAAAAAATGGTAAGACTTCGTCTAAGACAACCATGGTTTAAATGGTTCTAAATTGTCTGTACTATCTTCGCCTTAAAGCTTTGCACCCAGCTTCCAATCACCCTGTATATTGTTTTTAGAGCTAGAACTTAATCTTATAAAAAATCAATGCGCACCTTGCACACACTTTCAATTGACTGATTGTTCAATTTTTATGGCACTCTCGTTCCTTAAATTCGGGGAATCCCCGTGATCCCACCCCGCTTGCGTCGCACGCATCGCATCGGGTTACGTTCGTAATTCATTCAAACAAACTCACGGCGGCAGCGGTTCTTTTGATTTTAACGCTGAGCTCGTAACTAATGTTAACTAAAACCCAAAGCGTAAAATTAAACCACACACGTGAATATTATCTTAGAAGACTTGTACAATAAGCGTATTATAATTATGTTTTGTTATTTACAAGGCATATGTTGCGCCTATTGTACCTACTTACTTATCGATACTCCACTACAAAGAATGTTGTTGTGTAAGTGTAACAAAAATAATTTCGATGGCGGCGCCTCTATTGTCTTGGCGCCTGTGTGCGCCGCACACTTCGCACACAGGGGCGGCGCGGCGTGCGGCGGCGCCCTGTGGGCTTAGCCAAGTTGACAATCTACAATCGTTAACGCTAATAAAAAACTAATCAAATGTATGTGAATGACATCATCTCAACGTTAAGTCACGTGGTCAAAACAAACGAATAGAAAATTCATAGACAAGTTTATAACTTATCTGCGGGGCTAACTAAAATGGCCACTTTGGCATAATCATAATAGGAAAATAATATGAATCACGTTACAGTTCCTAAAATGGTCACAAATTGACAATTCATAATTATGAACTGCGTCTAATTCATATCACGGAGTTAATTTGCTGTCATTTAGCAGATTCATAAGAAGATTGTCAAGAGCAACATCTTACAATTCATTATATAGATTTTGTAAAGAAATATTGAAAAAATGATATATTTTCTACTTTACGAAATGGACAAAGGTAAAAAAATTGCTGAGACAAGAAAATAACATCTAAAAAAAGAGGTTACAACAAAAAAGAGTAAAATAATTTATTGAATTTACACGCAAAATAATAATAATTAATCAAAAAAGCCTTTGACAGTGTTCCTCACTCTTGGTTGATTCAGATACTAAAAATTTATAAAGTAAACTCAAAAATAATAGACTTCCTATGCAACATAATGTCACAGGGGAAAACCACACTTCACATAAATTGTAATCGCAATAATGTTACTACGTGAGAAATATATATCAAGAAAGGTATCTATCAAGGTGACTCTCTAAGTCCCCTGTGGTTCTGTCTCGCACTAAACCCTCCGTCTAATCTGCTGCAGAGCTGCCGTGCTGGATATTGTCTCAAACACGCTACATCACAAGAACAACTACAAGAACAAACAACAATTTCACATCTCATTTACATTGACGATATTAAACTATATGCACAAACTGAAAAAGATATAAAGAAACTAGTAGAAGCTACAACAGAGTTCAGCCAAGATATAAATATGCAATTTGGTCTGGATAAATGTAAAACACTTCACATCATACGAGGCAAGATACGACCCGGCGACTATGTAGTAAATAACACAGACACCATAACAGCGATGGAACCGTCCGACTTGTACAAATATTTAGGGTACACACAATTGAAGGGACTAGATCACGTTAGAATTAAAGAAACGCTTACTGCAGAGTTCAAGAGGAGACTTAACGCTGTATGTTAAACCCAATTGTCTGGCAAAAATCTCATCAAGGCCTTAAATACATTTGCCATCCCCATATTAACTTATTCATTCGGAGTAATTAAATGGACAAAAACAGACACAGAACAATTAGAACGAACTACACGCACCACTCTTACAAAACATAATAACTTACATCCTAAATCTGCCATAGAGAGACTCACCATAAAAAGACAAAACGGAGGGAGAGGCCTAATAGACATCAAACACCTATGGCGGAAACAAATTTGTAGATTAAAAACATTCTTTCACACAAAATCTCACACTAGTAACATCCATAAAGCCATAGTTCAAAATTATCACAATTATACCCCCCCACTTAACTTAAATGAACAATCAGATACCTCACACATTGCTACTGAAGACCCGCAGACACAAAAAATTGATGACTGGAAGAAAAAAGTTCTTCATGGCCGACATCCTCATGACCTAGAACAATCACACGTCAACAAAATTGCCTCAAATAAATGGCTTAAAATAGGTAATTTATTCCCAGAAACTGAAGGATTTATCATTGCTATACAAGACCAGATTATTAACACCAAAAACTATAGAAAATTAGATCCTTCAGTAACAAATGATAAATGTCGCAAGTGTCACACGCAACCCGAAACCATCCAGCACATAACAGGAGCATGCACCACTCTCACGCAGACCGACTACACACACAGGCACAATCAGGTGGCAAATGTTATTCACCAAAGATTGGCAGTCCAATACTCACTCATACAAGACACAAATACTCCATACTACAATTACCACAGATATAGATAGACCTAGATAACGCGAGAGCAACTACTTCGCGTACAAAAATCGTAAGTGGCCAATTTCGCGCTCAGTCTGCATCTGAGCATAGCGCTAGTCGGACGTCAGTTAAAAATATTAAAATGGTTAATTGTGCTGTTATAAATTGTAAAAACTGTACAAATGCGAGGAGAAAAAATAAAGTAAACGTTTCCATCCATCGGTAAGTCATTTTATGATTAATATTATGCGTAATTAATTTAAAAAACAATTATTTTTAATCTAATACCCTCTGTATACCTGGTAATACCAAATTTGAGAAAAACAAAACATTCCTATTGCAACGTAGCTTTTACTTGGAGCGGTCGATGAGACGTTTTGTTTTAACAAGTAATGAATATCGAAACAAGCGATACTATCGTATATCGTTTCGATTTTGTAGTACAGGGACTTTTATCATTTTTCTGTCAATTTTAGCGATTAGTGCTGTTCATCATATGCAACACAAATCGATTCTCAAGAATCGATTTCGGAATCAGAGGAATGATTTTGTATTATATAAGTACTTATTATGTAGACAATTTTAATAAATAATCGTAACGTTTCGTGATTTTTTTTAGTTTTCCACATGAACCCAATTTGAAACAAAAATGGATTGAGGCGACGGGAAATGGAAAGGCGACGTCCTGATCGTTTTCATTGACATTCACGTGGAGGGTTTTTTTCTGCTTCTGCCTACGTCTGTAATATGCTCTCGAATTTTTACGCCATTGATCTCGCTGTTTTTGCTGTTCATCTATGCTCTTTTTGTTTTTTGTTCATCTTTTTCTTCAAGTAATTTTCTTTATCTTTTTGTTTTCGTAGCTCATGTAATTTTGGATCCATTTTAATTTTATTATAATGTATTTTACTTGCTTTTCGTTTTGCTTCTAAAATTTCTTCTCTAGATTTTTTCTTTGTTTCCGACATTTTGATAGTCTACAACAATTTACAAGAAATAATTAAGGAAATACTAACAATTTTGTAAAAAAAATATATTCCTAACTGCCTTATAAGCAGATCAGGAATTTTATTTTATGTCATTCGTTTTTCTGTTTATCTCATTCCTCTGTATATCTCATTACTCTGTCTATCTCATTACTCTGTCTATCTCATTACTCTGTCATAAAATCGATCCATAAATCGATTTGAACGATTCTTAATAATGCTTTAGGTACTGTACACAATTACTCAATAAATAGTATTCGTATAGTAATTGAGAAATGGTATATACAAAGGCGAACTTTATTCAAAATTGACTTTTCACCCAGCAAATCTTTAAGTAATAGAAAGAAATGAAAAAGGGTAGAATCCCGTTGCTTCTTGTAAACACTAGAACTAAAAGAATTCGATCAAAACACCTTATATTGAAATATAAGGTGTTTTGATCGAATATTAACGTGTTTATAATGGTAAACTTACTTGAAATTATGGCAAAGGTATCCAAAAACTAGCTCGTCGTCGGAACGCAAGCGCTCGAGCACGCAACCTCTCACGGGGTGGGACGAGGGGGGTGCCGTACGCGGCGGCGTCTTTGAATCGATTTGATTTTCCCATCACTAAATAGTGCTTGTGACGTCATAGTAGGTAGTCAAAAAATGGCACGCTTGGTTTTCATACAGATCGTAATACTTGCGTTATCTAGGTCTATCTATATCTGTGACAATTACACACCACAAGTTACCCTCGAAAATGATACTCATAAACTTTACTACGACCGAGCTATTCTCACCGACAGGACAATTCACTATAATAGACCGGATATAATACTACAAGAAAAAATAAATAAAGTCACTTACTTAATAGATATCGCAGTTCCCAACACACACAACATACAAAAAACAATCACCGAAAAAATTAGTAAATACGCAGAACTCAAACAGGAAGTAACAAGAATATGGCGCCAGGAAAAAGTTTATGTGGTCCCGATAGTCCTCTCTACAACAGCAGGCCTAGCCAAGTTACAAACGTTTCTTATCGAATCTCTTTCTACAATCGTTGACGCCTCGGCGTAAACGATATGAGAAAACGCTAAGTTGGTAGCCAACTTGACACGACTCAGTCGATCGCTCGTTCTCCAATGTTTGTAGAAAAAACCTCTACGTTAGTCTATGGTGAGCGTTCCTACTCACGTCAAACTAACGTCAAAGTCACAGATGTTTACTTTATGCGCGGGCTGAACTTTTGTTTTGAATTGTTAAGAAAGGAATAATTCTTTTAAGTGATAAAAAGTAACCGAAATAAGGAACAAGTTCTTCTTATTATTGGTTTATTATAATACCGCAGTGCGGAATGTAATTTTAAACATTACTGTGACTCGAAATGATATGATAAGATCCTGCATTTAAATGAAAGATACCATAAGTGAAGTGATAACTTTTATAGGATCGAATCTAGATCTCGAGCAAGTTCGCAGCTTTATTGGAATTCATAGAAAGGTACGAAAATTATTAGTTATTTCGTAAATATCTTCCTGTGTTATTCGAAATTCTATCATACTCGGGCACTTGAAAGTTTGAAACATAAACAATGACGTGATACACGACACAGCTGAGTCATATAGACGCCTATTGTTATCGTTAACTCTTGGGTCCCGGCGATCGCTCAGTGGTCGTTCAAAAACTTCGACATCGTTTCGTTAGCGCTTGTCAAAACTGTAACTTGGCTACGATTTCTATGGGATCTAGCGATAAACATTGTAGAAACGATTATATTTCATTCTATCATTTTGAACGCTCAGATAAATTGTATACTTGTCTACGAATTTTCTATTCGTTTGTTTTGACCACGTGACTTAACGTTGAGATGATGTCATTCCCATACATTTGATTAGCTTTCTATTAGCGTTAACGATTGTAGATTGTCAACTTGGCTAAGCCTGCTGGTGTAATCCCGAATCACCTACTCCATAGTCTCAAATTACTAAGTCTTAAAGAAACGCTCTATATCACCCTACAAAAAGCGGCAATTTTAAATACATGTCGAATTGTCAGAAAGTTCATGCAAATTGAAGAAAACGAAATAGGATCTCATCACAACACACCCTAAACATAACACACCACACGCTGCATTTACTTTGGTTTAGGCCCGTAAATGCAGTTGGAAATACCAGTAAGCTGAGAAGCAAAAGCACATCCCAAAATAAATTTATTTCATAATAAAAAGGAGATTGTAGTACATGAGGCATACAGAAAGTTATACATATAAGTTTGTACCTTGTCAACACAATCTGGCGGGTGAAGTTCTGCTTTCCTAGCTAGGTTATAGAATAACTTGTATTAAGGAATAACAGTCCCTATCCCTTACAAAAAGTTACAAAAAAAAATAGTACAATTTTTCCTTTTTTAACACTACAATAATGTTTATAATTGAATATGTGCGTGTGTGTGTGTGTGTGTGTGTGAGTGTATGAGTGATTGTATGTGTGTAAGTGGTATGTGCGCATGTAAGAGTGTCTGTATGATGGAGTGAAAGAGAGAGTGTGTGATTGTTTTGATTAAAGTCGAGTGAGATAAATTTGAATTTTCACTGTCACCCACTGAGATAATTTTCTGTTTCATCATAGCTTTTATTTTGAAGAAATGAACGTAGAATCCTTTTACACTTAAAGTTAGATAATCCGTAGATCAAGCAGATTTTGTTAAATTTATTGTACAGAGTTGGGCCTAAGCAGTTATAAAATCTTCTTGCAAATGATGTGCGAACTTGTGGATCAATGCAAATTAAGTCTTTCCTACGCTTTGTTATTATTTTATAACGGGTTTTACGGTGCTGTAGGAGAATTGTTTGAAAGATAAAGTGTTGTCTGTGTGTGTTACTATACAATAAATCAGTAGGGAACAAGAAATGTCTTGAAGTGGCTACTTTTAGTACCGCTCTGTGTGCGATCTCAAGTGGTTTAAGTATAGTTTTCGCAGCACCACCCCAGCATGTGATACAGTATGTAACAATAGATAAGCACAGGGAAAAATAAACTGCACGTATTATATTTGGGTTCGCGATACTTCGGAGGGTTTTAAATATATATTATGACAGAGAATGGAGTAGGAGGAACGCTAATCCCAAATATCGACGCCATCCGCCATTCCGCCATATTGTCTTCGCGTGACATGATTCTTTTGTTGATAGATAGGTAGTTGGGTAGTTTAAATCACACACAATACGTTCGCAAACATGATTGTTCATAAGGAGAAAAACGGGCTAAGAAACTCCTTACACACTCTTTTAATTCGTGTTACAGTTCTCATTTACACAACGTAATATTGTTCACTTCAAAAACCACTTTCAATTCCATACTTCAATTGTTTTCTAATCGCGAGCTAACTAATTAACTCGACTTCTCGTTGTACCTACACCTGTTCTCTCTGTCTGGGCGGAAGTGCCACACCGCCAGTACAAAAAACAATTAACTTTAAAAAACTTAACTGAAACTTGTGGGGTCAAACCTAAAATGAAAGATAAGATGGATGGATGGATTATTCCGAACCTGACCCGAAATCTTAATCCGGTCGCGGGTTAGGTTAGGAACTTGAAAAAAAATATAACATTTGTTCCGAACATAACCCTCTTCCTAACCTGACCTCATGTATTATTCCTATCATAACCCGAATTGCGATATGGTAGGTTTCCCTCTCCTGTTTCTCAGCATAAAAGGTACCTCTGTGTCAAATCAGAGTTTAATATTTACAATACGTTATCAATTCACATATCACATTAACAATTAACGAAAACATTAATAAGTGCTGTATTAAAAAATTATAACATTTTTAAGATAAATTATTATATAATACTAAACTTAAAATTAAGGTACTTTCGAAAAACTTCCTTTCAAACTATCAATTAACACACTAACAATTAACGAACAATAATTATAATAACACAGAATCAACATGAATAATAAACAATATAATTTACTTGAATGTAAAAATCACTTTAACATTTCTAAGCCGTGCCCTACAGTAATCTTTCCTTTCATAACTTGACCAACAACATACAAAATCCATAAATCTCTGTTAATAGAATGTTCACTCCTTTTTTCATCTACACTTATAAAATTCAAAGTCCTAACTGACTGACTGACTTATATATCAACGCACAGCCCAAACCGCTGGTCCTAGAGACATGAAATTTGGAGAGTGTACTCTTGACAAGTCGGAAATAATGCAACCAACAAATACACTCAAAGATAGCAATTGATAGACTTACTGTTTATAGAGGTCGCGGGACTTATAGAATTACCGTGACCCTGGAACATAAAGGGCTATTGAAGGACACCGTGGATTTTAGTCAGTACAAGTCTGACAGTCCCTCCCGCTCTGCCCTGGGTTCAGGACTCATTTGATGATTTTACCACGATAAAAAAAAAAGCACACCACGGTACCACAAATGACAACTTAATAAAAAAAAGATGAAAGGAGGTTTTTCGAAAGTACCTTAATTTGAAGTTTAGTATTTTATAATAATTTATCTTAAAAATGTTATAATTTTTTACTACAGGCACTTATTAATGTTTTCGTTAATTGTTAATGTGATATGTGAATTGATAACGTATTGTAAATATTAAACTCTGATTTGAAACAGAGGTACCTTTTATTCTGAGAAACAGGAGAGAGAAACCTACCATATCGCAATTCGGGTTATGATAGGAATGAGGCATCGTGTTAGGTTAGGAAGAGGGTTGCGTTCGGAACAAATGTTATATTTTTTTTCAAGTTCCTAACCTAACCCGCGACCGGGTTAGGATTTCGGGTCAGGTTCGGAATAATCCGGATGGATGGATAGATGGGTACTCTTTTAGAATGATTTCTGGCAAAAATTTAGGTTATAAAAAAGATTTGAATTTATTAAGGCTTAGTTCTCGAATGTGGCTTGATAGTTTATTGTAAAAACGTGTACATTGGCGTATATATGATCCACCTATTTTCTTGAACCTAATTTCTGGTACAATTTTAAGTTCATTCCTTGTATTTATATTGTGAATATCACTATATTTCTTAAACAGCTTTATATTTTTGTGAGCATAGCATAGGTTTTCATAAATACACTGAGAAGAAACAGTCATTACATTAATCTTCTTAAACAAATTTCTGACATTGTATCTCGGGCTCAACTTATAAATTGATCGAACCGCCCTTTTCTGCAAAACAAAGATGGTCTGAATATCAGCGTCTTCCCTCGCAACAGAATGTCGTACTTAATAACGCTATAAAAATAGCTGAAGTACAGTATCAGGCTGTCTCTATATCGGTTAAAGTACAAATTTTTGTTAGTGCATATGCTGTGGAGCTTTGCATCTTCGACAATTTATCTATATGTGGCCCCACAAAAAAAAACGAAAGTTAAGCCCAAAAACATCGTGCTATCTTCAGGATTCAACTCTTCCCCCTTCTCCAACACACTAGTTTTCAGACTAGTGTAGACTTAATGCATTTGGTCTTTTTTCATTAAGAAGTAAATTATTAGCGTTAAACCAGTGCACTAGTTTTGAAATCTTGCTATTTACATCGTCAGGTTATCCTTTGTTACTTATAAAGGCTATTAAGATAAATAAGAAACAAGAAAGGACCAAGAGTTGAGCCCTTTGGAACTACCATTGTTACTCTAGATTTGGGAGATCTTTTTCCGTTGACGTCAACTCTCTGGATCCTATTACTCAGTTATGAGGTAAGAAGATCCGTATTCCGTAGCGGCGGAGTTTCCTGATTAACTTTCCATGAAGAACAAAATCAGATGTCTTGGACAAATCGCAAAAAATGCCCAAAGCATCGCATTTATCTTCCCATGCACTATCTCTATAGATATGACCTAAAAGTTCAACACGCATCAGTAGTCGAACGACAAAAATCTTTGCAATTGTTCTAGAATTAATTTCTCAAAAACTTAACTAAAAGTAGTACGGATAACCAAAATACTTAAAATACCTAATAGAATTTAACAACTGATCTTTGGGCTTTGTTGATACCGAACTGTTTTTTAGGACCCAAATTCTTCTCCATACATCTTGTATATCGTTGGACATAACTTTTGAGCCATCTTTTCATATGGCGAATCCTTTTCTATTTTCTTGTTATGGGTAAGTTTGTTCCATAAATGATGAGTGTAGGCGTTTTCGACGTTCTTTAATTCTCCAGGTTCGAAGTATTCGCGGTTTCTATGAGCATACAGTGGGTAAAAATATTCTGGGCCATAGACTTCAAGTCCTGAAAATAATATTTTCAGAACGTTGAGAACTTTATATGGCAGCATGTGTAAAGACTGACGACAGAGTTTTTAATGTTATTCGAGAATCTCTTAAGCCGTGTTACGTATGCACTGCATAGCATAGATAGTGCCAGATATATTGCGATTACAGACAAGAGAAATACGTATTGCAGTTGTTACAGGTGCTTTTAGTGTGGAAACCAATTGGGTATCATAATAATTATAAACTTACTCTGTACCTTACGGGATATCTTCCGTGATTGTTCGTTCATTGTTGTTGTTATTTGTTCGTTATTTTTTTGTAATTTCGGGAGCTCAAAATAATGAACAATCACGGAATATATCCCGTAAGTGACAGTAAAAGTCTAGTTGTAAACCGTGAAAGCTTAAAACAGTACCTATAATAATTATAATCAAAATCAAAATGTTTAATATCACATAGGCCTAGGGCACTTAAAAAACGTCGACAAAAAGGTGCACGGTTCGGGTTGGTCGTTTCCTATGGAGAAAAACCGGCAAGAAACTCCATGGTTAATAGCTGAACTAGGCAAATCCAGGCACCACAGGTGCGTCTGGATTTGCCTGGTTCACGGCAGTGCTATTTGGATGAAATTGTTATAGTACCAACCTTGACAAGTGGTAGTCGACCATTCGGCTGTGTTGGATGTGTTGCACATTCTGCGAAGTACTCTCGTTACGGCAGCAGGTCCATTATGTGCCCAAATATCTGGTCTATACGTTGTTTTAACTTCACTGGAAATAAATCCAAAAACATAATTAGAGATTGCTAAAAGGAAACATGACACATTGATGAAAAAGATAAAGTTAATCGTACAAAATCAATTAAATTATCTTTATTTGTTGAATATAGGATTACCAATACCTTTTCAGAAAACAGAATTAAATATGAAAGTATTCAAATTCAAATTTATTAATTGTTTGTCACAGGTGAAATATCAGTTCTTATGATTATTATAAAGGATCGCTGTAACATACCTTTAAGGTGTACAATGTTTAGTGTTGGTTCAATATTTATATAACATCGTAATAATTATTCGTCATAAGTCAACGTCCATCATTAGTCATGCATTAATAAAGTTGTTCATTCACAAGTCAGTTTAAAAAAAATAATAATAAGTAAGTAGGGACATTGATTTCATTAAAATTAAATTACTCATTGATGTCATACAAATTAAATTTTCATTGATTTCATTACAATTGAATTACTCAGTGATGTCATACAAAATTAAATTATTCAGTGGTTTCATTACAATTAAATTAGTCATTAATGTCATACAAATTAAATGTCAGCATAGCTTATCCATAGGTGTAGTCACCGGTATTTTTGTCACAAAAAAAGTCATTGATTGAATAGTAGGCTTTACCAATCAAGAATTCCTTGAGTCTTTTTTTAAAACTATGCAAGGTAACACTGCGTTTTACGTCATTTGGTAGTTTGTTATAAATTTTTACTCCTATCCCAAATATACTCGTTTTAAATTTAACTGTCCTACACTTAATTCCGCTTAATACATTTTTATACTGTGCACTTCTCAATGTGTCATAGTTATTTAAATCACGTTTTATCATTACTGCTGCTTCATAGATGTAAAGTGAAGGTAATGTCAAAATGCGTAATCTTGTAAACTCTGTTCTACATGAATCGATCTGTGTAAGCCCACATATACTTCTAACGCACTCTTTTTGTGCCTTAAAAGCGTACTCTTTGTTAGTTGAGTTTCCCCAACAAAGAATACCATATTTTATTGTGGAACCTACATACGCATGGTAAGCGGTCAGTAATGTTCTCTCGTTAACAACTTTTCTCAGTATGTAGAGGGCATATGAAAACTGGTTTAATTTTTTACAGACATGATCAACCTGCATTTTAAAGTTTAGTTCAGAGTCAATATTAATACCAAGAAACTTAGTGTTGTTCACTTCTTTTATTTGTTCACCTTTATAATGTATATGTAGTTTTTTTTTTGAAGTAGTATTTTATTTGTGAAAGTCATGTAATTTGTTTTTTCAATATTTATTTTTAGATTGTTTCCATTTAACCATTTTATAATATATTCAAGTGCTTTGTTAATGTCAGTTTCATAGTTATTTTTGTCAAGGTTCGTAAAAATAGCAGTACTATCATCTGCAAATAGTACCATTTCCTGTTTTATGATTTTCGGTAGATCATTTATGTAGATGATAAACAAAAGAGGTCCAAGAATACTTCCTTGGGGCACTCCATACATAATAGTTCTAGGATCTGACATATATGTTTGTTCCAACTTATTATTATTTGTTATTTTTGTTATTTGTGTTACTTGAAATCTGTTAGATAAATACGATTTTATAAGATTTAGTGCATTTCCTCTTACCCCATATTTTTCTAATTTGTTCAAGAGTATTTGATGGTCCACGTGATCAAAGGCCTTTGACATGTCCATAAAAATGGCTGTGATATGTTGCTTGTTATCCAGTCCTGTCATTACCTTCCTTAAAAAGTTAAAAAGAGCGCCGCTAGTGGATCTGTCTTTACGAAACCCGAATTGCTCATCTGCAAATATGTAATTAGCTTCAAAGTAGTTATATAAGTTATTGTAAATTACTTTTTCCAATATTTTTGCGAAGACTGGTATTAACGCGATTGGTCTGTAAAATTTCATCTGTTCTTTGTCATCTTTTTTGAAAATGGGATTTATAACCGTTAATTTCAGTTTCGAGGGAAACAATCCGTGTTCAAGGCACAGATTTATAATGTGGCTAAGTACTGAAGCAATAAGATGCGATACACTTTTAACTATTTTCGTGTTAATATTATCGTACCCTGTACTATTAGTATTTTTAAGCATTTTTATTATTTGGTCTACATCAAGCGGGTCTGTTGGTTTCATGAAAATTGAATTGGAGTTATTGTATGTCAGTGTTTTCAGATCTTATTATATATTTAGATTATTGACCCTAGGTGTCGGTTTTAGATCATCAATAAATAAGTTATTGAATGACTGTACTATTTCTGTCGGTTTTGTAACCTTTCTATCATTTACTATTATTTGGTTTATTTCCTCTTTAGGTGTTACTGTCTTGTTATTGTTTATAATTTTCCACATTGCTTTACCTTTGTTGGTTGCTGAGTTAATATAGTAATTGTTTTGTGATTTTTGCGTTTTTTTTATTATGGTTCGTAGTCTTTTTGTATATTCTTTAAAGTGAATTTTGTCCTTCTGATTTGACGTTAGCCTATACTTCCATAGCAATTGACGTTTTCTTTTTGAGCACAACCTTATTCCCTTGCTTAGCCATTTTGGCTTCTTAGAAATTGGTATTTTAACTCGTATTATGGGAAAACACAGATCGTAAAATAATTTAAATAGATCGTAAAATGTATTGTAGGCTATTTCAGGGTCATTACTTGAGTAACAGTCTGTAAAACTAAGACTTAATGCATTTGACAAATGTTTTAGTATTTTCGTCACAATAACATCGTTTATATTTATACCAGTATTCAATGTTGTAGCTTTTCTTTACGGGGCATCTTAACAATTGTGCCGTATGATCCGACAACGAAAGTTCAAGAACAGTTGATTTGGCTCCCCTTATGTTATGTGCTATGTTGTCGATGCATGTCATGCTACTTAACCTAGTCGGTTGATGAATGGTTAGTTTTAAATTATAACTCGCTAATAATTGTTCGAATTGTTGGGATACTTTGTTACTTTTAGAAATGTCTATGTTGAAGTCACCGCACACTATAACTTTTTTGTTTGAATAACCTATTTTCGTTAGTAATTCGGCTAGTCTAGTAAAGAATAAGTCAATTTGGCCTAGTCTATTTTTAGGTGGTCGATATACGCATAAAATTATAATTCTGTGATCAGTAAGTTCGATGCCACTACATTCGAAAATATTATTGACACTAAGGCGTTTGGCTTCTGTAACAATTTTAAATGTATGTCTAGATTTTATCAAAATACACGATCCCCCATTTCTATTACTACGGGAAAAATTATCCCCTAATATGAAATTGGGCAGTTTGAGTAGTTTGGTGACTTCAATAGTCATGTTATGTTCAGTAATGCATATAATGTCAATTGGATTATTATCATTAATTTCTCCCAATGAGTGTAAATGTGCAGTAAGCTCATCTAATTTAGTTATTAAACCGTTAATGTTTTGATGAAGAATACTTAAATTTTTAAACACGAAAAAAACTGTTACTGGTTGGAGAGTGTTCTTTTTCTAAATCATTAATTTCTGTCTGAATGCATTTATCAACAAAAGTAAACGCAATATGGGTGGTAGACTTTTCCCTAACATATCTGTCATAATTTTGTTTGTAAACCTTGCTTAGGATTTCTTTCAATATTAATTGTGATGTGTGTAATGATAAAAAGCGATACTTTGGTACATAAGATGAGAAATTCATGTCTACGTATGTTGTATGATTGTAGTGAGAACAGATAAATTTAATTTCATAATTCAACTTTGTTTCGTTTAAATAATTGTTAAATAGAACTTGAGAGATCATAACATTAGTATTTCTGGTATTGTTTAAAAGACAAGAGTTGAGTTTCTTCCGGATTTTTGTCATTTATACCACCTAGAACAATTACAAAGTCGTTTTTATTTAGTTTACTGATTTCTGCTTTTTCGGTTAGTAAAACTTCCTTTAGGGATGCTCCTGGCTTCCAGAAAGACTTGACTTGATAATCTTTACCGGTGAGTCTTTGCAGATTTTTTTGAATGTAGCGTCCCTGCTGGTCCGCAATTATGATCACGTTTTTCTTGTTTATTTCAAAGCATTTCACATTATTTTTCTTGTTTATTAGTTTATTTTCTTGTATAGTTTGAGAGGGAGTTTTAGACGAGGTTACATTCAATTCAGTTTCTGGGAATCGATTAGATTCTGGTGTATTGACGTTTTCTACAGACTTTGATACCCTATTCTGTTGTGAAGTTTCTGCCAGCAT
The DNA here is from genome assembly GCA_963082995.1 of Noctua comes. Taxonomy (NCBI): domain Eukaryota; kingdom Metazoa; phylum Arthropoda; class Insecta; order Lepidoptera; family Noctuidae; genus Noctua; species Noctua comes. The sequence continues at coordinate 16,977,290 of OY720273.1, forward strand.
ATTATTTGCCTGCGTTACATTTTGGTGAACAAAACTAGTGTTTGTAGTCGGTTCTAAGGCTAATTTATTAACTTCTTCATTTTGAATATATTTTGTGGATATTGATTTCTCTTCATAAAGCAATTCATTGCATTTAGTATTCCGCACAGTTGTAATTGATTGCTGCACATTCGTCGTAGGCGTACCTTTATTGTTTTGGTTGGTTTTCCTTTTACGCCCCGAACGAGGAGTCAGATTATTTGTATCGGTCGCATTTATTTCCTTGTAGGCATTTATTATTTTAATGTATTTTTGTACATCTGTTTTTAGTCGGAAATTTTCAGAATTTAAATTTCCAATTTCTTGATGCGGGCTTTGCAAATCATTAGACATCTGTTTAATTTTCTCCTGTAGATCATTTATCGTTTGGCTGGTATTTAATGAGGTATTTGGTAGACTCATCATGGTCGCATCAAAAAGAGCGGAACTATCGGCACTCATGTCACGTAATGAACTTGTTCTGAATAATTTTCGGTTTCGGCAGGTTACGTTTTCGTCCATATTAATTATTGAATTAAAGTTCCCGAAAATTTAAAATTTTCCACCAAGTAACAATTAATTTTAACTATGGTATCACCACCTGTACGTTTTTGGCCCTCTGGCGGCTAGTAGCTATCCTATTTGGTTCGTCTATTCACCACTTGTGGCGAATTTAGCGCTAGTTGTCATACAATGGTCCGAGTCCAAAGTCCATAATTTGATATATTTTTAGTAAACGGTTTTTATTGTTTTTGTTTTTTTAATGAACTTGTTTAAATCTTATAAAACTGCACTAGAGGACATTATTTATCAATTACATTGGGTGTATAAGTGTTATTGTTGTATTTTGAACACAGATTTATTGTTTACATAGTCCGTTTAGCACTGAGATGTAGTCACGTCTTTATGTCTTCGTATTTATTTTAACACATGTCGTAAGTCGTCACAAATAATGTCATGTGAGAATGATAATCCTTACACTCGATCGCACCACTATTAACACTTTCCTAATTAGAACTTTAATTATTAATCGATACTAAATACGCAGCTCATATAAACATTGCTGGGGTTGCCAGCGTCGGCAAGCATCTGAGTATAAGACGTACAATGTTCGCTTCGCCTCGTTTATGAACTCAGGCCATGCGACTTGCGTCAAGCGACATGCATGTGTATCACCGGTTACGTTTTTTTGTTTCCACTGTAGCTGTCGCAACACGAATGTGTAGCTTGTTGCCAAGCTGCGCGCACATTTCTGCCAATATTCCGTACCATACGAGTAATGCGACGGTAGATTAGCTGCTTCGACACACTTAGGTCTTAGTACGAATGTGGTGTGGACTCATGGGAATCAGTTATCATGAAAAAATTTATTGTATATCCAGGGTGATTGGAAGCTGGGTGCAAAGCTTTAAGGCGAAGATAGTACAGACAATTTAGAACCATTTAAGCCATGGTTGTCTTAGACGAAGTCTTACCATTTTTTTTTAACCTAATTTTTATGTTTTTTTTTCGAATATTCCCAAAATTTTAACTAAAGTGCTTGTTTATGGCCAAATTGAATGATAAATGAATTAATTTTTATTTTATTTAATTAAAATAATGTGTAAGCAATCTAGCAAAACTAGCAAAAGCTTCAATTGTTATTTAATTAGTCTGCCTAAAATTTAAAATTTCTCCCTCAAATTGGTTTGTAGGTCCTAATTTCAATAATTTGTAAGATGTCCGCGTAAATGATACCTCAAAAGAAAGAACAATTATTAAGCATGTTTTCAAAAAGGTTTGAACAAAAATAGCACCATCCGTTTTTTTTTTAAATAAGGTTTACAAAAAGTTTTTATGAATTTTAAAATTTTTATGAACTTTAAATGTCTGTAAAAAAAATGTCTAACGACACAGAGGCCTACGACTTGTTTTGCTAGATTGCTTACACATAACTTTAATTAAATTAAATAAAAATTAATTCATTTATCATTCAGTTTGGCCATAAATAAGCAGTTTAGTTAAAATTTTGGGAATTTTCGAAAAAAAAACATAAAATTAGGTTAAAAATAATGGTAAGACTTCGTCTTAGACAACCATGGCTTAAATGGTTCCAAATTGTCTGTAATATCTTCGCCTTAAAGCTTTGCACCCACCTTCCAATCACCCTGTATTTTCATATTTTTTTTTAGATTTCACGAAACAAACTTGCGCGAACAGATACTTGGATTGTGTGGTGAAGGACACAAATATTTGAATTTTGTAAGTAGGTATGTAACATCCATCTATTTCTATTTGAATTTATATCAATCAATTTAATTTAATTTATTTACTTATGTCGCCATTGTCAATGTAATGAATGTTGTTAGATATTATTCGGTTTATTTATTTTAAATTCCAATTTTTTATTAATATTAATTGCACACCATGGCAATAATAATATAGTAAACATGTTAGCACAACTCCATGTACTTATAACACCTTGCATGCATTTTTTTCAAATAATAAAATTGTATGTACACACATGTTTGAGCAAATAAAGTTATCTGAACTTACTTGATGAGTGCCTCGGCAAGTTTTCTACCTATGTGATCCATAGAAACAGCGATGGCTGCATTAGCCATAAACTGGGACCGTTCCTTCGCTACCCAGTTGTGTCCCAAAGGCGTCAGAGACTTCACGATCACAAAATCCATGTCCAGATACACTCCTCCCCACTTGTACAAAGTCAAATATCGCAGGACATCAGAAGTATGTTCCACACGCCAACAGCTATTATTGAGAGATCCATTGGCCACCATAGCTTCTAAAGGAGTATTTTTAGCGTAATCAGTAATGTGTACCCTAGCGAACCTGACGTTATGGATGCGTCGTAATTTTGCGATACAACTCCTCTGATACACGACGTCGCTGACGGGTGCACTGAACATCACATAGATTTTTCTCTGTGGGTGGGCTCTCGCCGCAGACTCGATGGCACATGCCTGACGGGAGTTTAACCCTCCGCTGCATGATGTCTCGTGAAAGAATATTGAGTTCGGTCTCGGAATAAAGTCCCTGTCTTCAGCTGACGGCAGTGCATCGTTCTCATATACGTAATGGCAGGAAATATTATTATCCGGGATGCCCAAGTGTATGATGAAAGGTTGCAATAGTGTCACATTTTGAACGCTGATATAATAAATGAAAAGACCACTGAAAACTAAAAAACTTACAATTTTGATCACATGTTTTCCAAACACGAAAATTTTTTTCTTTGGTAACGAGTACATATTTGAACGTTTATGATAACGACAACCACATCTAAAAGCACACTGTTGTTGCAAAATGTTGCACATCTGTTTTGTCACAAGAACTTACGATTAAGGTGTCAATATTAACCTCATGCTTCCCAAATTAAAAGCGATTTGCCTGCTCATAGTAGAAATGCAACACCTTACTTTTATAGAACAAAATTAATATATGTAATTCAGTCGTTGATTATAGGGAAGTCAGTAAGTAAAACTGGCCTATTGCACGTTATAAGACATTCACTATCAGTTTTGGACATCAGCTATTTGCGAACAACCTTGTTGGCTCGCGCTGCAATTCTTGGTCATTCATAAAGTGACTAAGCGTGAATTCATGAGTATATATAGTTGTTTGTACTAATGTACAATCGGTCAAGCTAAATAGTTTACATCGCACACATCGGTAACTGTCATTGTACGAGCCAGTAATGTTCATACAGCCGCTCATTATTATTGTGTGCGTAAAGGTATTCTACCCTACACGGGGTTTATTTTTTATATTTACTCGTGTAGGGTACACGGGTAAAGATGAAATAAACGGGTTTACAATAAGGCCCAACATTTTATAAAAATGTAACATGGTCACCATAGCTGATTGGTGTATCAGTTAGTGATCTAAGCTCGACGACGTGAGTTCGATCCCAGCTGAGGATTTATTTTTGCTGTTTTTTTACTTTTTGTTATTAAATTTATTTTGTGACCGATAAAATTACTCAAGCAAAATGTAAAAAAAGTAATTAAATAAAACCAATAAAATAATGTGATTTTTTATTAGATAAACGTCGTTAGAAAATGTCCGTCTCGTTTCTTCCAATATGTTCCTTCCTTACATTGGTTGTTTTAAGGTTCAATTTGGTAGGGGCTGTATGTTAGGAAAAAAACTTGTGTGGCTGATACAATTATTTAATACGAACTGGTTTTAAACATACATAGGCTTTAACTATCCATACTAGACGTTCGAATGAGTGAAACACTAGTTTACCAGTTTTTTGACAAAGACTACGTTTTTTGTTGGTAAGGATGGACGTTAATATTTTTCAAAGTAGGTAGGTATACAAATTGAATCAAAGTAAAATTAGAGGTGAAGTGAATCAACATGTTAGATAGTTAGAAATTATGACAACTTCTAACCTCATAACAATAACATCACTTCAACATACTTTCAATACTTTACGCGTTGTGATTTTAAAAAGTGGATTAGAGGAAGAGATTATTCATTCATTCATTCAATCATTTTATTGTCAGGCAACTGAGGCCCATAGATAAAAATACACAAAATAATCTTGTAAAATAATTAACTAATACATATAAAAATCCTTATTTAACTAAAACTAAACACGAATCGTTGACGGCGTCGTGTTTTGCTGCGTGGTGTCGCGTAACCGTCCTCGGAATCGTCGGTATACGACACCTTTCGGCCAAAAGTCCTCTTTCAAGAAGGTCTGCTGGTGAGTTGGAGCTCGAACAACAAACGACTTGAAGTTGACGTTGTAGCGCGATTCCAACCTTTCGACCCTCAGAGTCCAGTTGGTCTTCACTATTAAATACTCCACGACTTCCTCAACCTTCGTGGAGTGATGCAGACGCGAAATGTAGCAGGATGCAGCAGCATGTTGGGTCCACTCGGTGCGGTACCGCACTGGTAACATTCATACCTAATTATTGCTAAGCAAATATGAACATTATTAGCATGAAAATAAGATTCATATTCGTCCACTAATTATATATTAATAAATTCGACTATTAATGAGTCGGCAAACCTTCGTTTTCTATTACTTCTTTTAACCTTCTGCTCATGCTGTTAACCATTTTCGCGCATATGTTACTACTTTACGACCATCCTTATCCGACTTAAACGTTTTCTCGTGGCTAAAAATCACCACATTGTTCTTCCAATCAAAATTTATGTATGACCAAGCAAAGTGTAGTCGGTTTTGTCGGTGCGCAGTGGACAGCAAAGGTGCGCAGTGGACAGCAAAGGTGCGCACTGGCTTGCTGCAACGTAATCCAGCAGAATGTAGGTGATTTCTGACAGTTTGTAAGCACATATTGTGTGCTGTTGCTTTTACGCGGGTGCACAAGAAGGAATGAGCCCTGTGCCTTGCCACGATGTCGTGGTGTCGAGCCGATAAATTTGCCTTTGGTTTTGGCCTAACATGTTCTACGTCTCCAAAATCCGCATATCAGCGGACCCATAACTGCACGGTTCTCCTCTGTGGATAAAAACAGTATTTATGATTCTTGTAATAATAGCTATTATTATAATAAATGTATACTACATTTATATACTATAAATCCACTATGTTTATACAATATACTTATTATATTATTATAAAATTAATTAGGTATATCTAATTAATTTTAAAATAATACAATACATAAATACAAGACATACACTGACATTAGCTTTTCTTAAACTGTCTAAGGGCTAGATCAAGCTAATTTTAGACCAAGTTAATTTTATCATAATCATCACAAGATTTATTCCTAGTAAACATTGAAAGGTGTGAGGAGTTAGTTAAAGTGAAGTAGGTATAATATCAACATAATATCGTCGACCGTAGGTTCAATTAGGGTAAGGGACAAAATACGATTTTTCAGGAGAGGCCAACAAAGTTTTTTTTATGACTAAATCGATCATAACTTTTGTTGTAATTAACCTTTTTCGGATCTGATTTTACACATAATCTTATATTTTAGTGCTCTGTCTCCCTGTATAACATTCATTTTTAATAAATTAGCTATTTAAGAAAATAGACGTCCCTTACACTAAGGTATTTTGTTAGTAATGTCCCTTACTGACCAAGTATCTTGTAGTCCCGTCCCTTACATTAAATTGACCTGCGTTGGATCGAATCTATTAAAGAAAAAATAGTGTAAAAGACTTGTTGAAAAAATGGATAAAAGAAAATACAGTGTAAAGGGATTGTTGACAGAAAATTAAATACACACTTTTGGCGTACGGATATCTTAAATTTGGAAATCCTCATGAAAAAATCATTTAAGAGACATGAAAATGTATTAGAACCGTGTGTTTTTTTTTTCTGTGGCGCTTACATGCAATGTTTGTACGTTGTTATAGCCAATTTCTATTATTTGGAATAAAACAATTTTTATAATATCATTTAATATATTTATTATAATCAAATAATCAAATTTAAAAAAAAATGATAACAAATACCTATACTTACTTTGAATTGTTATTCAAATAAAGGAGTAGCTGCAAATAATCATAATCCTATTGACATGAGCCTATTAGGCATTGTTAGTCACATTTTTATTTATTTTTATTTATTATGAGCCTGATTTGTCCCACTGCAGGGCAAAGGCCTCCCTTCCCTCTTTCTATTTATCTCTGTCTTTGGCTATTTGGGCCCAATCCTTTTGACAAGAGTCCAGCTCGTCACGCCAACTCCTTCTGGGCCTACCGCGTCGCTGGATTCTGTTGTTCGGAACCCAGTCTGTTGCCACTTTGGCCCAATGTTTATGCGACATGCGGCAAATGTGGCTTGCCCAGTTCCATTTTAATTTGGCGGCTGTGTTGCAAACATCTACGACTTGGGTCTTGGATCGAAGTATACTGTTCCGTACTCGGTCAGAAATGTTGACTGGCAGACCCCGAGTGCGGAGTTCTGACGCTTCGTTAATGACCAAATTTGCGCTCCATAGGTGAGGGTGGGAAGCATGCACGTGTTCATGAGTTTCCTTTTAAGGGAAAGTGAAAGTGGTCCTTTCATGAAGTGTTTCATCGACCAATAGCTCTTCCAGGCGTTTTCGGTGCATCGAGCGACTTCTTTATCTTGCCTCGCCTGGAAGGAGACTATTTGGCCGAGGTATACATACTCGTGGACATGCTCTGTCTCCACACCCCCTGTCTACTTTGCGTTTTGTGCTATTTGTCATTAACTTCGTTTTCGTCATGTTCATTTTGAGTCCGACCTCGAGGCTGGCGTGGCTCAGTTGTTCGAGCATGACGCCCAACTCTGCCGCTGAAGACAGGAAAAGGACAATGACGTCGGCGAATCGAAGATTAGTTAATCGAAGTTTTTCCAAACAAATATAATCTGAAAATTAGAAAATTGCTAGTATTAGTGACTGGTATATCAATACTATTTTTATTATTTACTCTCGTTCTCTGACTGATAGTTTCATCTTTTCTAGAGTTGTCAATGTCAATTTCTTCAATTGTGTCATTTATACTCTCCGAAAATTCAGAGCTTACTGTTGACTCGGACTTACAAAGTACACAAGTAAGAGTTAAAATCGTTTTTTTATAACTACCCTATATCCCTCACCATTCAGACTAAGTTCGTATTCAGTAACGAAAATTTAATGACAATTATAACTCATATACAATCATTTCGGAAAACGAACAGGGTTTCGAGCGCGCACGTAAGGGCGCGTGAGCGTTTTCAAACATTAAGTTTTAGTTATAATTTTGATACTTCATTCTCAAAAAAAAAAGTCCAATTAAATTTTCTCTAGAACCTATAAACGCAAGGTTTAATTTATTTTTGTATCGTGTAAAAAGCGAACAGGTAGAAACTGCGAAACTTACTTTTTATTCTTTATTCGGAGAAGGTGTCGATTTCACCTTAGCTGGTGGTCTTTCTACTCATCCTCATCTTTTGATGTGAAATATTACAATATGAGCTGTAAACAGTGTTATCAATGTAAACATTCAGCGGCGCCTTTGAGTAACTAGTAATTATTGTCCATTGTTAGAGAATAGTTAGGTAACATTGAATAGTTTTATATCTGATTCTTATATTGCTATCTTACAAGAATCGATATCTATTAAAATAAACGAACAATATTAGCATTAGGCATAGCCCACAGACAGCTTAAAACATGTATTGTAACAATGATTTTATTATAACAAAATTTATTTACTTACTGTCATATCTTATTTACTAATTGTAGTAAAATCTATCTGCGACTAAGTAACTGGTTTAAATGCTTTGTTTTTCCATTTTTACCACATTCTTTTTGTCAAAAACCGTGCAAAATCCCGACCTAACGAAAGGTGAACTGGCACTGATAGCAATTTTTTTGATACCCGCGCGCTGCTTTCGCGTTGGTATCATCCTGTCTTTCGCACACAGAAAGACGTTGTAAGATAGAAAAGGATGGTAATAGTGATGTTCTTGTGTTATTAAGCTAGAAATGTGTTTAAATAAAGTTAACCTGTGATGTGTATCACAGGACGCTACTGCAAACAGCAGGACTGGCAGGACACGATATAAAGTGTCCCATCGTTTGTGGGGCAGCACCTCATTTACACTCACAATTTCACAAATAGATACGTTTTGCGCATCCAAAACAACGATTTCTACCCTTTTGAACGATAAATGTTGCATGGTTGGATCCACAGAAATAAATCCGCACACATGCACATCAGTAATGCAAATACTCGTAGATTGACAACTAAAAACGCTCATTTTTATAAATGAAGGTGTTTGAAAACAATATTTTTAAATTGTCGGTTGTTGTTTTCTAAACAGTCAAAATAAAATGACCTGAGAGTTTCGTAATGTTTTAACAAAATAATGTTTTTTTTTTTTTCCTTAGCCTCTTTGAGTGTCCCACTGCTGGGCAAAGGCCTCCCCTTTCTCCTTCCAAACCTCTCGGACCTGTGCGATATCTGGCCATGTTCGCCCCGCAAACGAGATCAGATCGTCACACCAGCTTCGCCGCGGTCGACCTCGACGGCGATTTCTTCCGACAGGCGTCCAGTGGTTGACGATCGTTGCCCATCTCTCCTGGCGCATTCGTGCTACGTGGCCAGCCCACTCCCACTTCAGCTTGGCTGTTTTTTCTCTAACATCTACTATTTGAGTAATGGAGCGCAGGGTAGTGTTTCTTACGCGATCTGGCCGCTTAACACCTAAAATGCTGCGCTCCATTGCTCGCTGGCAAATCTTGAGTTTGGACTTCTGTTGTTCAGTAAGTGACCAACTTTGTGCACCGTAGGTTAGGACGGGCAGGATGCACATGTCGATGAGTTTCCTTTCCAGCGTTATCGGAAGGCTTCCCTTCATATGTTCTTTTAGGGCCCAGAAGGACTTTCAAGCATTTTGGACTCGTCTTTCGATTTCTTTGTCCTGTCTATTTTTAAAAGACACTATCTGGCCCAAGTATGTATACTCATCGACATATTGCAACACATGCTCGTCTACCTCGACCCTACGTTTCGTGCTGTTGGTCATGACCTGGGTTTTGGATCTGTTCATAGAAAGGCCAACCTCAAGACTTGCCATGCTCAGATCTTGGAGCATTTCTTGAAGTTCTGAAGCTGATGTGGAGAATAACACAATGTCATCTGCAAAGCGGAGGTTTGTTAGCTGATGGCCGCTAACATTTACGCCTCGTGAGTGCCATGAATCAGGCAATTTGTTAAAAACCTCCTGCAATGCGCTTGTGCACAGCTTTGGTGAGAGTGGGTCGCCTTGTTTGAAACCTTTTTGTATGTGGAGCAGCACCTCAAAATAATGAATACAAAAAGAAAAAGAATATATTGTTTCATACAGGCTTCTCGTTCACTGACAAACGACGATAGCAATTGTGCCAAGGTTGTTGCAGTAACATTATGGAAAATATTATATCTCCTTCTATATCATAAGTGAATGATGACTATATATTGTTATATGGTAATTGATGTGCAACACGCACACTAATAAAAACCGAACTCTCTCATTTTAATTAGTGTTTCTGTGCATAACTATGACTTCACCCACACAAATAAACTGTAAATCAATTAGTTGGTTCAATTGTACATACAGCTCCAGAGAAACCCCCCCCCCCCCATTGTATAAAAAGCGACATCTTTGTTTTTAAAGGATGATCTACGATGTTTACTTGTAAGCGTGCAAGACAGCCATAACAATAATTGTTTACGTTATTGATATAATATGGCTATGCGCTAAGCAACATCAGCATATTTAGGCAGCCCTGGTGGGGTGGTAACTATAGGGCGATAGCGGGGTGTTGCGGGTTGTGAGGGGACTTATAAGGCGGTCTTTTGGAATAAAGGAGATTCATTTATATACGTAATATTATTTATTTTTCTTTATTTCGTTTTGTTCGTTCATCGTTTGTTTAGTGTTCGAATACAATATTTTCGTAGCTCGTTTGACGCCGATGACAAGGCCAGAGATGCCAGAAGAGTCGCAGAGTGGCGGCGAAGCTTGTCAAACGAGACATGTTGTCACATGTCCAGAAAGGGCGACGCTCTGGAATTACTTCTCAGCAATGTCACTCTGCCCGAGAACTTCATATTCTTTCACGAGACCACGTGTAAAGGTGATCTGACATCTCGACAAGTATGTGTCGTAGAATCAGCTGCTAAAGCCCATCCGAACCACCACATCAACGTGTTTTTCACCTCAGCGGTGAAAGAAGCAACATTAAATTATGGCTGCGTCAGTACCCTTATAAACAGTTATGAGAATGTGAAACTTGCAAGAGTTCTTATCAAAGATTAGGCAGAAGGATCTCCAATCAATAACAGTCGAAACACTGATAGATCTCTCGTTAGGATTATATGTTTTCAATATTTATCTGTAAAAAAAGTTGAGGACACTCGGGTAACATCTACACTATTTATAATAGTAGCTTGCGCCTAGCTGCGATAGATACGCGGACGGATTCGTCACTTACTCGAGAATAGAACCAGTTACGTATTTCACGTTGGGGAAGCGGAGGAGCTTCGCGAGGTAGGCGGTCCTAAGCTTGTTGTCGGTTACAGGTGTGCTGAACAGCACGTAGATCTCTTGCATCGGGTGAGCCCTGGCAGCAGCTTCCACTGCACAAGCTTTTCGAGCAGTTAACTTGCCATTATACGACGTCTCGACGAAGAATAGAGAATTATTATGTTTCGGAGCAAATCTCGGGTCTTCCGCTGATGGCAACACGTCTTCCTCATCAGAGTAATAGCTGTCTATAGTGCTCCATTCACTGACCATGTACAGTTCTTTAAGAAATATTATTATACTTATTGTTGCACAAGCGAAACCTAAACCTCGTTTAGTGTTTCGTGATATTTTCATTATTTGGTTGGTTTGTGTTTATAATTGACTGATATTTATCATTTGAGTAACTTGAATAACTGCCAGTATTACACGAATGAATGAATATTATTTGTATTCAACCAAAATATTTATTGTTTTTTTCACCAATTTCCCGAGTTGTTTTTATTGACTGTAAACAAAATATGACCGGTCTATTCAAAATCAAAATCAAAATATTTTATTTCACATAGGCCTAGATGGGCACTTATAAAACGTCGACAAAAAGGTGCACGGTTCGGGTTGGTCGTTTCCTATGGAGAAGAACCGGCAAGAAACTCCATGGTTACACTTTTCAAATCATTTGGTGTTACAGTATTATGGATACAGCATTTGTACTTAAGTATGGGGGGACAGCGTAGGCCCGACAATAAGTCGTTGCTTACTACACAAAAAATGTAGAACAAAATAAAAAGTTAACAAAAGTTTACAAGCAGCTGGGAATCTACAAAGCCTACAATGTCCACACATTCACAAACAATCGATAAAAAGAATCTATACAAAGGTAAGAAAATATTGTAAAATACTAAATTAAACAAGTGACACAAATACTGTTATCAGTGCTGTAACTATTTTGAGGAAAAGATATAAATGATTTGAAAATTACTGTAAAATCTGATTCAAAAGAAGAGAAAAAAAATTGAGAATAGTTAGAGACATCCACATATTTGTGCCGTTTATGAGCTACCAGGGAGGCCGCAAGCGCAGAAGGAACTAAGGCCAAACTTCTTTATCTTCAACGTAGTCCTTGATTTTGTAGTATGCTTTTTTAATAAGGACACGTTTGATGTGGTTTTTGAACTTTCCATCGGTCAGTTCTATAACTGACTTTGGCAACTTGTTATAAAAGCGTATGCTGTTTATAAGAAAAGACTTGCTAGTTTTTGTTAATCTAAATTTAGGTATTACAATTTCGTGTTTACCGCGTGTATTTATCTTATGAAAGTCGCTTCTAATTTTGAAAAGCCCTCGATTTTTGCGGACATATAAAATACATTCTAAAATATAAAGTGAAGGCAGGGTTAGTATATCAATCTCTTTAAATTTTTCTCTGAGGGACTCGCGAGGACTCATTTTATAGATCGCGCGGACTGCCCTCTTTTGTAAAATGAAAATCGAGTCAACGTCTGCTGCTGATCCCCACAGCAGAATGCCATAGGACATAATACTGTGGAAATAAGCATAGTATACTAGCCTAGCTGTAGCCACATCAGTTAACTGCCTTATTTTTCTTACTGCATATGCAGCTGAGCTTAATCTACCCGAAAGAGTTCTAATGTGCGCGCCCCACTGCAATTTTGAATCGATAGTAATCCCTAAGAATACAGTTTCCGCTATAATATCAAGTTTTTTTGACTAGAGACCCGGAGGACGTCGCCCCATTTACATTTACTTTTTGCTGCCTGTTAGATAAATAGGAAAGAAGAAGGTCAGCAGCTTTTCCACGAATTCCGTAGTGGTGTAATTTACAGATTAGTGTGTTGTGGTCGACGCAGTCAAACGCTTTTGAGAGATCACAGAAAATGCCAATGGCATCCTGGGACTTCTCCCAAGATTCCAAAATATGACTGATGAGTTTTACTCCCGCGTCCGTTGTCGACCTTCCCTTCGTGAAACCAAACTGTTGTCTATGCAGAATCCCATTTGAGTTGAAGTGAGACAACATCTGGTCCAGCATGATTTTTTCATAGATTTTACTCAATGCTGGAAGCACAGATATAGGTCTATAATTTGAGGGATCACTCTTTGAACCCGATTTGAAAATTGGTACTACTTTACTATGTTTCATTAGATCAGGAAACTTGCCGCTGTCCAAACATTGATTGAATATGCCTGTTAGGACAGGAGCGATTGAGTCAATAATGTCTCCAAGAACCTTGACGGATATCCCCCATAAGTCTTCAGTATTTTTTATGTTGAGACTTTTGAATGCCTTTTTAATTGTAGCAATACATATTGGTTTAAATTTGAAGTTTGGTATGTACTGAGTAAAGTTTTCTTTAAGAAGAGCTTCAGCTAATTTAGAAGAAGAGGGGAGAGATTTAGTAACCTCTAACGGAATGTTGGTAAAGAAAGTTTCTAGAGTCTCAGCGACTTTTAGCTTATCAGAAATGGTCTGATTATCTATTTTCAAAGACAATTGATTCTGATCTCGTTGTTGTGCCTTTCCAGTTTCTCTGTTAATTACCTGCCACACAGTTTTTATTTTATTATTAGAAATACCAATTTTGTTAATTATTATTTGTGATTTTGCTTGAGCGCAGACACTTTTGAATATTTTTGAATAGTTTCTAACGTAAGTATGAAAAACTTGATCTGAAGTCAGAGATTTTTCGTGATATAAATTATATAAAGTATCTCTGCTTTTTCTTATTCCCGCAGTGGCCCATTCACTAAATTTCGATTTAGAATTGACTTTAACTGTTTTTAAAGGACACGTTTTATTGAATTCTTGACAAACTGTAGAAAATAATGTGCCGTAGTTTATATTGGGGTACTGGTATTCAGTTGCATCCGGTTAGACTGGAAGCCGACCCCAATATAGTTGGGAAAAGGCTAGGCAGATGATGAGTTTATATTGGCGTCTTTTGAATCAAAATTAGCGTTAGAAAGGCTGCTAAGAACATTATTATTAAAAGATTTTAATTTATATTTAGTAAGAGGTCTTAATTGAATAGTTTTACCTAAGTATAGGTTTTTGTCTAACTCAAAAGATACAAGTTGACCAGTATGGTCTGACCTAACGCCACTAATTAAAAACGAATCTTTTACGTTACAATTAGTAAATACATTATCTATGCATGATGCTGAAGTTGCTGTTATTCTAGTCGCTTCATTAAATAAATGTTTTAAATTGAATGATTTAAACAATGAGATGAGTTTACATTTTTCGGGTGAATTGACTAACAGATCAATATTTAAGTCACCACATACAAAAACTAATTTATTATCTCTAAAAAGTCTACTTAATATTTCTTCCATTGTGATTAAGAACAATGACAAGTTTGATGCTGGTGGTCTATAGACACATAAGAAAGTATGCCCTTCAACCTCTGCACATGCTACCTCACATAAGCGATCAACAGAGTAAGCAGTGATATCCTTCCTTTCTTTATATCTGAGACAGCTATTACAAAGTATCAGGGTACCACCACCCACTGTGGATCTGTTGAACGCGCTGGCAACTGAAAAATTATTTACATTAAACAACATCCTATCTGGTTTTAACCAAGTTTCACTAAAACATAGAATATCCATGTGGTATTTATCTACTAACATTTCCACGTCTAAAATTTTGCCGGAGAAGCGATTTATATTCTGGTGATAAAGTAAAATATTACTATTCATCTTCTCTTTTGTCGGCTCTAAAAGTTTAAAGAATCTACTACAGTACTATCGGAGGTACTAGATAATACTGTTTCATCACTTAACCTAGTCTCAGTTAAATTATCATTAACTGCGTGTATATTAAAAGCTAACAATGTAGCTAATAAGTGTCTACTTTTTTTGGGAATGAATATATGTTCCCGAATCAAAACAAAATCTCTAACAAAATTGTTAGTATCAAAAAACAATAATCGGTCACTATGACGACATGATAAAATATGCATCAAGTTATTTAGGCTAGAAATATAATCATTTTCTTGATCACTTAAATTGCCAGAATATGGCAATGCACATAATATTAATTTGCCTAATCTTAACTTAAGTAGGGTGTCGATACCATTAGCTATGTCCCTTTTTGATATACTAAGGCCATTTCCAACTAGAAGTACTACAGTAGTCTGCTCATTCAAGTGTGTGTGTTGAATTTTATGAATAAGCTCATTAAAATGCAGGCTATGGTGACAATGGTTCACTACTGTACGTTTAGAACGGTTATTTAACAAGGATCCAAAACCTGTTCCTAATCTGTTCGTCTGTGTATCTCTATTAAATGTCTTTTATGAGCTAAATAATAACAGCTTCTACTGCTGTAGCCAGGCGCGGTCCCGGGGGGGGTCACAGGGGTCATGAAACCCCCCAAAATCATACACGCCAAATTGATAAACCTTCTTAAAATAGCTTTCTTCGGATAAAATTATTATTTAATTTCCTGCTTAATCGTTCAACAAGAGGAACTAACCTTTTTCGAGGCAGATTTCTAAAATTTTCGAGCTCGCTTCGCTCGCTAATGCATCCGAATTGCTTTTATTCTCATCTCTGTATGAATGAACAAATAGAACCTAATACACAGGGCGGAGGCGGGCTGCTTCAATTTTGAGCTCTTTTCTCTCTCTTGCATTCTATTAGTATCAAGAGCGGATCCGGGAGGGTGGGTCATGGCCCAGGGTGTTTTGTGTTTATAATTGACCGTTTTTAATCATTTGAGTAACTTGAATAACTGCCCGTATTACACGAATGCATCCATTATTTGTACTCAACCAAAATATTTATTGTTTTTTTTACCAATTTCCAGAGTTGTTTTTATTGACTGTAAACAAAATATGACCGGATATTAGTCTATTAAATGTCTTTTATGAGCTAAATAATAACAGCTTCTACTGCTGTAGCCCTGTAGCTGTCTTTGCCCACCCGTGGGTTAATATAAAGTAGGAGTATCATTGAATAGGTATTTCTTAGGTATTTTTTTTTTAAATTTCTTCTACATGGTCGCCAGCAGGTTTTTCCAAGGAGGTACAACTGCAGTTCCATGAAAACAGCTCGAAATTTTTTGCTCTCCACTTCGTATTATGTTAGATTCAACACCTATACAAAAAAGCCCATCAATGGAAAAAATAGGATTCAAGAGCGAGCGTAGCGAGCTTGAACATTTTAACATGTTGGTACCTACATGACATACAGCTCTCAAGAGTTCCCTACTCTTGAGAGCTGTATCCATATTTGTGATCATATTTCAACAAGCGTGTGCCTTACCCGTTAGTCCCTTTCTGAAGCTCGACTGCTGTAGTGGCAGTAGAATTGTGCCATTTTTAGAGAAAGAATGTAGGTCGTAATAGGGTATCTGTATAAAATCAAGAACTGCAATAATTGAAAAAAAAAAACTTAATTAAAATTTATTGTATTCGATTTTACAAAAAAATAAAAGCAGGGAGGCAAGGAATTGTTTCAGACATTTATTGGGTCTCTCTCTTCTTAAACCCGTATCCAAGCAATGATGAATCAAGAGCGGGTAACGGTGTCGAGCCTCTCGCGTCCGATTGCCTGCTACTCTGGTGACGCCGTGGAAAACTCGTCGTCGTCGTCGTCGTCGAGAAAAGTGCTATGAATAGTCGGACAGAAGGCTTTAGCAACTGTTTCGTAAAGTGTGCCCCTGCGTATTGTTCCATTATGGCTTAAGAAATCAAACATGTGATACGTGTAAGGGCGATACAAATCAAATGTGTCCGTAGGGGGGTTAAACATCTCACTTATATTTGTATGATCTAGGGGGTAGAATAAATCGTTGTAGAAGATTGTAACCCCTGAAAAATGAAATACAGAAATAATAATTGACGAAAAGCAAATGATGAAACACAGTTTACCGGGGGCTCCAAGGGCTTGGTTAAAAAAAAAAACTCATACATGTACAATGTACATGCACATGCACCGTATGCCCTTAAAGCCTACATCGCAGACGTGTAGTCATGGTGTAGAGCGAAAACTGCTCGCCAAAGCACTGAATACCGCGCGCAAGAACATGGCACTCAATGGATGGAAGCGTCGCTGGAACCTACATGAAAGGACCATTCACAAGTGCGACGACTGTAGAAGTAAGAAGCTACATCATCATCATCATTCTCTTGCCCTTGTCCCAATTCATTTGGGGCCAGCGCAGCATGTCTTCTTCTTCCATAGTTCTCCATTACTGGTCATCTCACCATACACCTCCTTTCTTGCCATATCATCCTTTACACAGTCCATCCATCGTTTCGTTGGTCTTCCTCTACTCTAATACGCATCCACATTCATACTCAGAACTTTCCTCACGACAAGTAAGAAGCTACATAATAATATTATTATTTTTCTTCTGATAGAAAACCTAGCAGATCAACAAAGAGAAACCTATTGAACTAGTTACATACCGTTACAGTTACTGCTGGGTTTAGATAGCGAAGGCAACACTGCTGGGCATAATGCTCGTAGGACATAGTTGATTGGCCTGTTACCTACATCTGTCCAATTTCTCGGGTCGTACGCTTTACTAATTTCCCTGTTAACAAGTGATAAGGAAAATATTAATTTTGTAACTGTCGTTATTTCGTTTTGGCACGGTATGCACCTGACTGTTTTGGAAAGACACCACCATGTCAAAGGCGTGAGTGACAACGAAATTACTCTTTTTTTTTAAGATGGGAAAATCATCAAATGACCTCTCCCGCTTTGGGCGGAGCGGAAGGGAGTGTCAGACTTGTACTGACTAAAACCCATTCATTTTCTTTGTTCCTGTTTGTTCCGGCGCGACCGGTGAGCTAGCTAGTTGGAAGACCACTGGTGTCCGTGGTTCGAAGCGCGCGCACGTTGACTCTTGATCACGCCGTCGCCTCGGCGCTCGAGGTCGTTGCCGGCCGTCGTGGTATAATATCCACGCGCCCGTAGTGTGCTTACTCCACGCGTAAGCGGCAGTGCATTCGCACTCGATGTCAAACAAGACAGTCATCACCTAATTTGTATGCGTGGTACAGAATCATATGCGGCAGCGGTTTTCTAGTTGCTGTTTAGTGGTGGTCTAGATAGGTATGTTCCGCCACACCTTCTTTGCCCTTTGTGTTCCAGGGCTGCGGTATCTCTTTCGAACAGTCCCGTAGCCCCGGCAGGCATCGGCCCTTGCGGAGCCCTTCCTGGTTGCTGACATCTCTTTGAAAGACATTACTCGAAACGGAACTTTTTCTAAAACTAAGGAAAATTACAGTCGCCCACAGCCGCTCGGGTCGATCTTTAGGCTAAGCCGTGCTTACCTAGGTTGGTCTGTGGATGGGTGACCGCCCATTACATACCGAGTTTCCTCCGTGCCTCGGTAAGCACGTTAAGCCGTTGGTCTCGGCTGTCATTTGAAAATCTTTAGACGGTCGTTAGGTAGTCAGTGGCCAAAAAGTCTGACAACCAATCTTACCAAGGGGTATCGTATTACCCAGTACTAACTGGGTTGTGTAGGTCAGATAGGCAGTCGCTCCATGTAGAATACTGGTATTCTTCTGCATCCGGTTAGACTGCAAGCCGACCCCAACATAGTTGGGAAACGGCTAGGCAGATGATGACGATGAGGAAAAATTACACAATTTGGTCTTTATCATAAGTAACTGCCAAAAGACACCACGAATTTTAAATTTTCTAAATAAACCGTTGATATAATATTATCTAAATTTCTGAGCAATAAGTATCTACACCATATTTGCTAAAAAATGCGATGTAGTAGCTTATCAGTGAAGTATTAAACTTTAGGACAATAAACATACTAGGTACCTAATGATACCATTTGTTACGCTGGTTCCAATTTCATCTTTTGCAAAGGACAGGATCGCTGATGCAACTTGATATGGGTATTCGTAAGCAATAAAATTTGGTGGCAGGTACTCTAATGATCTTGTGACTATCATATCGGTGTCCAAATATATACCACCCCATTTGTTGAGGGTCAAAATACTGAGTATGGTTATTTGAAATCTATTATGGTTCACAATCACATCGTTGAGTAACATTGTTTGTACGGCTGTTCCTTTCGAATATTCAGCTACATGCACTCTCAGGAATTTCACGTTGGGGAATTTGCGGAGTTCTGCGAGGCAGCCAGACTTAAGTCCGTAGTGACTGACAGGTGCGCTGAACAGTACGTAGATCTCTCGTTCCGGGTGAGCCCTGGCAGCTGCTTCCACTGCACAAGCCTGGCGGATCGTCAGACCACCGCGGCATGTAGTCTCGTGGAAGAATATCGAATTTGTTTTTGGAGAAAAGCTCGGGTCTTCCGCCGATGGCAATGCATCCCCCGTCTCAGAGTAACGACATGTTAATATATTTTTTTCAACAGTGTATTGTTTATTATACAATAGAAATAATGTAATTGTAAATATTACTGTGCCGATAAAATATAGGCGTGGTCTTCTAACAAACGGATTACGCATGGTATGTACACAAATTCTTCGGGTCCGTATTCGAGATAGCTGAGCACTTTCGTTTGTTTCAGTTTGTGTATGTGTCCTTACGAATTTAAGATCAAATAAAAAAATAACGTCTGAGGCGCAAGTGAAGTGCACATACAAAATAATAAAATTTCGCGCTCGGTGTGGATCCTCTTTCGCTATTATTAACAAGCATCTCTTGTTTACGTAATACGATACAAAAATACGAAATGGAATTTAAAGAATCCAAGACGGGAAATAAACAAATGGCGTTCGTGACGGTTTCAGAATTTTTGTATGTAACAAAAGTTATTAATTATTGTTATTTAGCAATATTTTCTCGTCGACCGCAGTGGTTGCTGCCGAAATGTTATTCCTAGATTGCGGAAATGCCTAATATGGAATTGTGCAAGAAGTTAGATATATACAAAATGGAAAAAATAACAAGAATGATTTACAGAAAATTACGATACAATTGATTGACTAAAAGTCACCAAACTAGTTTGAACAAAGAAAATAAATACATGAAAGGTTGAAGGTAATTTCAAAATAACCGTCATGACCCGTTACACCTATGTTACGGTCACTCGGTGGAACACATCGGGGTTACACTGAGTATTTACTCAGTGTAGTTCAAACAGAATGTTTTTGAAGTGTTCTTGACTTAAGTTAACCTAAACACTTTTAATTGTCCTTCTTTGTCTCATTGTCAATGTCACGCATGCACCTGTCATTTGTACGGTCTTTGCACTTAACTAATTGTTTTTATTTGAATTGTGCCTAAGTTACTGTACGGTTGGTGTAATCGTCTGCCTAGCCTTTTCCCAACTATATTTGGTTCGGCTTCCAGTCTAACCGGATGCAGCTGAATACCAGTATATTACACACAGCGACTACCTATCTGATCTCCACAACCCAGTTAGAACTGGGTACCCCTTAATAAGAGTGGTTGTCTGACTTTCGGTTTACGGATTCAATGCATCCATCAGCACAATGTTTTGATTGCGTTACATTGAATCTTATTGATTTAACACATTTTATTTGAATTCATTATTTACAAACTACAAATAGATCTAAAATAATCTCTACATATAATAAAATCGTTAAAATCCGGTCCGATGTTCCGACTTGGCGCAAAAACTACTGCATAGATCGTGTTCAAATTTTGCACAAATATCTGTAATAGGCTTCTTCAAATGTTAGGCTATATATTATGACGCTACTTTCTTAAGGGGATGAGCAATATTGCATTATGTTAGTATTATTCAATTGTTTCTCGTTTCAGCCATGATACGCGTAACAACGTCTATTTCAAAGTATATGTCAGCGAAGCAAATAGAGAAACGGTTTCATGACCGCTTTACGTGCATCACGTCGCAAGTTCGGTCCCCAGTAAAATTATACTTTTTGTAGTTGGTTGTAATTTTTTTTGATAGAGATTATTATTATTTATTTTATCTATTTAATGTATATTTTTCCACGAGAACGAAGTCGCGGGCAACAGCTAGTAATATATATATGTATGTACATTATTTACAAACTACAAATAGATCTAAAATAATAGTTAAAATATGTACAAGCATCAAATCGGAAATTACAGGCCGTCAAAAAATTCGCCACATCGCTGAAATGAAAGTGAAAGTGAAGAAGAACGAAGACTGGCAGCATTACCTCGTCGGATGGCAATGCTGATTATTTGGCCAAAAAAGGTTAGCCCTCTGGATTAAGATAAGATTCAGAAATTCTAATTACTGTCAATCGAATTCTTATAATTCGATATATTTTTATGTTTAAAAACTTTTAGTATTATTGGCGGGTTTCACGTTATAGTGCACGGGTAGTAACTCGGAGATGCAGTACATCATCATCATCATCATCATTTCAGCCAAAAGACGTCCACTGCTGGACATAGGCCTCCCCCAAGTGTCGCCACATTGACCGGTTTCGTGCGACTCGCATGCAGCGGATCCCTGCAACCTTCACCAGGTCATCGGTCTACCTAGTGAGAGGCCTTCCAACGCAACGTCTGAGATGCAGTACAAACTTCCAAAATAATATTTATCATTTATTGGAAATCAAAGTTCATAATAAGTATAATAACATAACAGAATACCATTGAGGATTAGATACGTCTTACATTTCATAATTAAAGAAGAAAAAAACAATATATATTTTTTAGTTACGGTGACATGGCTACGCCATATTATTTTGTTTTATTTCAAACTTATCCCAATAGAAACATTTCACTTTGGAAGATACTTTTCACATTATAACTAAGTAATATACCTATTATATATAATAAAATTAATATTTGTACCAAAATAATCATTAGTATCACCGCAATACGTATCATTTTTGTATGAAATATACTGATGTTCCATCCGAGTACAGACGCCAGCACATCAAGTTACTACAATCGTGTCAAATTTCTTTAATAGATTTTCAACTTTATCGCTAAAGCATTAGGTTCAAGGTTGATTGGGAAAATTTGGCAGTTTCGGGTAGCTTGATGAGCTGGCGTCTGTACAATGGAATACCTACTCGAGTAGTCATCTCTGCCACAATAATAATAATCTAGGAGGTAAACGGATTCAATTAGGCACGTAGGTAATTAGATATTGTTCTTGGAAATCCAATAACAATATCTAATTACCGTCAAATAATAATTGGATAAGTTTCGACGATAACGTCAGAGAGCTGCGACTGATAAAAAATAATTGTTGAAATAATTTCCTGGGATAGCCCAGGAATGAATGATTTTATTAACATTTCAAATTCACTAAACATAGTCGCATAAAACAACAGTATCCCACCAGAATCGAATAATTGGAAGATATAAATGTAATAAGTAAATAAGTATTTGAATACTTAATTCAATTTAACACTGGAATGATGTCTTGAAACCATAATACAAAGTCGTCGCGCTAGCCACGGGAGCAACGGGGCATTTTGAAACCATACATAAAATATTTTAAATGCCTACAAGTTTATTATTGAACATACAGAGATGTGTATAATTTAATTATAGAACATAAAGGTTAAAAAATATAATTATTCGATTCAATAATGTAATGAAAAGTAACCAATGACAGTCAAATATAGGTACAGTTTACGAAAGATCTACAAACTCAGTGTGCATTAACTTTTATTCTTTTTATTTCTTTAAATCGTGGTTTGATTTGATTCATATATCTATCTTTAATATGGCAATTAATTTAATGTGCGTTTTGGGAAATTATAATAATAACCCTTGGTTCTAAAAAGTCTATTTAAGGTTCAGGTCAGTAAATCTGCTGCACCTTATGTTTATAAAGGGCGATGTCATAGGCTAATTGTACAATCGTATTTCTTGTTATTTTAGCAGCCTGCAGCCGGTATACTGATCAGAAACTTAATAACGCTCTTTAAAGGCAGTCTTAGATTAAAATTGTAAATCAATTGGGTACCTATACTAGAATATTATCGTTGTAATTGTATAATGTTAAATAATTATGATCAGAATGAAAATAGGTAGGATTTCGATGGCGCATGACGGTTAACGCCATAGAACGCATACCTTACAGCTACAGGTTCAAAGCGAGGAATGATATCTTCAACTAATGCGAATGGTTCCACGGTACTCAGGTTTTGCAGTTTTTTTAGGGTTTTATGTTATATCTGCGAAATCTATTGAAAAATTAAGCAACAAATTTTAACCAAACCTTAACTTTAATAAAGAACAAGTGAAAAAGTTCATAGTCGCGGACATATTAGCATTATTTGAATGTCATTTTCATTTTAACCTGCAGCCATTTTTAATGATCAGGAACTTAAATAAGACTGGCATAATCTAGGAATATTATATTAACCCATCGGGCCATCCCGATCTCACTAATTGTTGCCGTATCGTAAAGGGGTTCACACACTAAAGGAGTACTTCGTTAGCCGACCGGGGACTGTATTACCTGTACCGTACCATCTTATCTCAGTTTGGCAAATAAATGGAGTTGTACAGCTACCAGCAATGAAATGTATACAGTTACCAAACATCAAAAGCATTTTTCTCGTGAAATTACGGTTTCTACGTTGAGATAAGACCTATTTCGTAAAAGTCATCATCTGCCTAGCCTTTTCCCAACTATGTTTAGGTCGGCTTCCAGTCTAACCGGATGCAGCTGAATAATATACATATAAATAAGTATTTTACAGGGGGCGACTGCCTATATAATCTACACAACCCAGTTAGTACTGGGTAATACGATACCCCTTGGTAAGACTGGTTGTCATACTTTTTGGGCCGCTGACTGCCTGTAACGACTGTTAAAGATC
The DNA here is from genome assembly GCA_963082995.1 of Noctua comes. Lineage (NCBI taxonomy): Eukaryota > Metazoa > Arthropoda > Insecta > Lepidoptera > Noctuidae > Noctua > Noctua comes. Next base: position 17,001,047 of record OY720273.1, read on the forward strand.
TACAAATGACAGCCGGGACCAACGGCTTAACGTGCTTTCCGAGGCACGGAGGAAACTCGGTATGTAATGGGTGGTCACCCATCCACAGACCAACCTAGGCAAGCACGGCTTAACCTAAAGATCGACCCGAGCGGCTGTTATTATTTAGCCATGATTTCGTAAAAGTATAGTTCCTAAAATAATATGTTCGTGAAAAATATGTAAATCGTTAATCTATACAGTCAAATTTTAAAAGTGGCTGCGCGTATACGTTTCATTGCTTGTGCCTGTACATCATGTGTGCCGTTAGCCTAGAAGTTACAAACTGCATCAGGTGGTGGTAGGGTCCCTGATAAGGTATTTATTTCACTCGGTGTGCATGGACACCCCATTAAAATCACTAGGCAGTGTTTAAACTTTACTAGTAAGTTCTTATATTACTATTGTGATATTAAAATTATTATCGTATCTTATTCTAAAAAAATCGAACATAAATTATATTTTAAAATAAATACCAAAGTAAATTTGGGGAGTGTATTTTCTTTTAAAAGAAAAAAGCTGCTTTGAAATTGACTCTTGCAATTGACGGCATGATGGATCTACCAAACTATTTTATATGAAGAGTTAGATACACATTATTTTTTCACAAATTATAAAGCAACTTAGAAAAATGCTTAATTTTTAAGTTTAATTTAATTTCGACCTCTGTACACGTCCAAACAGACCTAATATTGCCATTAATTTTAACCTAGGATTAGCTACTGGACCGTTGTTATACATTACATCCTAATAGGTACAATTAATGTTATCACTAATCATAGAAAAGCTACTATTTATTACAGCATTACGATCAAGCTTGATATGAAAATAATAATACGTGTAATTGTTGTTCAGTGATTTTTAGTGTCTCTCTCTCTCTTTCCGGCGGTATAAGCTAGAGCAAGAGGTCAGTATGCGAGTATCGTTCGCAGTGAAATTGCTTTTTCGTGCGTATAGACTTCTCGCTCTAGTGAATAACACTGGAAAGAGATAGAAAGGGATACAAATAAAGGAACCATAAAATAATCACCATTAATTTTTTTTTTTATTCTGTAGGCGAATCGAATCGTTTTAAACTTTAATTATTTTCTCTATCAAGCTTATCAATTCAGTCCAGGCTAGGAGGCGTCGAAACTGGTTTGAACATGACTGACGCATAATACTAGTTTTTTAGGTAGATTGGACCGTATTAAACATTTCTTAACACTGTTTTATCTGGCGAACCGCGGAATTAACCTCCTCATGCCTAAGTAGTTTTATTTATGGAAAGGCATTTCTTCCCTTCTGCGCAAGCAATTTGCAACTCTCGGCATTGAATATAGCGTTGGAAATGCAACACTTTGAACGCGCCAGAGAAGTGCTACGTAGGATTTTCAAATCTCGGCCCAACCTCGAGGGTTGAAAATCGTGCGGTAAATAAAACTTCACGTTAGAAAAGTACCCGTGCGAACTTGGGCTTATTCTAATAATTGAATTAATACGGTCCAATCTACCGATAGTCAATTTATACATTTACAGATCACTTAGATTAAGGCGTTTATACATGCGTGTAATATTGCCCTTTTAAGGTCCTTAACACTAGAAACTATCTTAATAAGTTCGAATATTTTTATATTATATTTCATGCCGTATTGAATCGATAACAACTGACTGAACACTTTCTGGCTGAAGCCGTTAGAATGTTTACCATAATACTTATATTCAACTTGCAGAGTAGCTGAAATAACTCTGCAATGTGTCAACAATTTTTACAATAATAATACAAATGCTTTTGTTTAATTTTGAGATCTGCAGCAATTTACAATACAAATACGTTGTTATATAAATAATAAATATTTTATTAAGTTTTTTTTTAGTGCTCGTTAACCACTACGCAATCTTTGGTAAAAAGTCAGTTACACTGACTTTGCAGAGTTAGTAGGACAGATTGCAGTTTTCGTGTTCGATTGCAGAGTTATGTCGAGCAATCTTCCAGCGAACTGACGTGTTGAACCAGCGAACTGACGTGTTGAACCAGCAAACGTTTGGCCAACATTTCGGTTGAGCTACAATACTTGGCGAGATGTTGGGCACGTGCCGACATTGGGCCAATGTTGGCGTAGCGTATACAGATACTGAGTTACTGGTACAGCTACTGAAGTGGGTTCTGCGTTTGTCTCGTGGGTGAGTGCGCGCGCGGTGGCTCAGAATTGCTTTTGTTTTGGACGTTCCTGTACAAGAGATTTCGATTGATTAGTATTGTTACAATAATATAAGATGGCGTTATGTCGTTTAAGTCTACCCACATGAAACTCGTGAGTTTATGTACATAATATGTATAATATATTGGTTCTTCAACACTAGTGGTGTCACAGAAACTTCTACATCAAAATCGTAATTAAGTGGCTTTGACCGGGCCCACTTTCTGTTTTCTATATTTTATTGGAGGTTTTATTATTATAAGATCCCGGGTGTTACTGCCTAGTAACTAAGCCATGATGATCAGTGGTGGCTCAGTTGTAAGGAAACCCAGGTAAGCACTGTAATTTGTGCAATAATATTTCATCATCAATGTTGTAGGCGGGTTCTAGAACAAATTGACGTGTAATTCTTGTAAAAGTGGTGTCGACAATTTGAAGCCATGTGACATCCAACGGCCCGCACTGGGCACACTCCCTCTTACAGAGACGCATGCGCACCTGATGACGTCGTCGGTGGTCTGCAGCGTGCCGTTGGCGAGGTGCAGGCGGCGGCCGGAGGCGCGCGGCGCGGGCGCGGGCGCCCACCACTCCACGACCCGCCCCACGACGGGCACTCGCCGCAGCAGCCCCTCCTGCCACAGGCGCTCGGCGTTCTCGCGCTCGATGTCCGCTTGGGCTTCTTCGATACCTACAGTGTTGGAAATTAAGTTTTTAGATGGTCACAACTGATACGCACATAATATGAAAATTAAATAAAATGAACATTTACTTTCACTCGCAGCTCGTCCAATGGATTCTTTTGCGTGAGAAGCACAAATAAACCCTTTAAAGGTCAATAATTGGGTGTTTTATCCTACAATACATTAGTACCACAGTAATGAAAGAATGTGACAAAAACAGTTATTTATTTATGTTATAATATCAAACAGGTGGCCATTATGAGCAACGAACTGAGCCCAAGTTAGCCGAACGAAACACGACAATTCATGAATACCTAGTTTCGGCGAGGCCGAAGTTTCTGCAAATAATTGGCCAAATCCGAAACTATAGCCGAAACTACAATTTTTGGTCGAAACTGGCCGTAAAGGAACCTTCGATCGGTCACAAAGTAAAACAGCTAAACAAATAAAAATTGAGTTGGTATTGACTTACCCTTCTTCAAGACTTCGGTCATGTTCGTGAGCGCTCGGCTGCTCTCTTCCACCTCCTTGCCGGCCGATACCACGAGGTCGAGCAACTCCTCCACGTCTGTGTCTTCAGTCACCATGCCGAACCTACAAATATATTGTTTTACGTATACTGTGTTCAGATTATTTGGATAATGAACTTTGTTGTCTAAGCATAATGTTAAGTTTCCATCAGGGATCGAAAAGGTTCCCGATATACCGGTATTTAGTGGTTCCGTTACTTAGAACCCGAACCGGAACCGGAACCTAAATTCGAACCTTTAAGAACCTTTATTGTACCGGTTCTTCTTCAAAGCGAGTCTATGTATTAATTAAAAGTAATTTTATTACTCTAGATTATTCAAACCACTATCTAATAATATTTGCTGACACTGTACAGTACAGACTTCCACTCGCTAATATTTCGAAGGCGAACAGAAAGAAAAGACACGCCAGGCACGCGTCAAACATACCCCTTCTTTCTTGGAGAACCTTTAAATCGGATGATACGAAACCGGTATATTGGAACTTTTATTTGGAACCGGTACTTTGGAACCAGAACCGAACCGGAGCCTGAACCAGAACCGTACCGAAAAGAAGAACCTTTTTAAGAACCGAAATGAAGAACCGGAACTCAAATTCGTACCGGTTTTCAATACCTGGTTTCCATTACAGCTTTAATATTTAACAAGGTTAGTTTCACGGGTGTGCTGGAAGAGTTTTCTTTATAACATAAGCGGTACCGTTGTGCTCTTTTACCTGAATATAATTAGCTGAATATGTATTTTGTGTGTAAATACCAATAAACCAATACGTTTAATAGTCAAACAATCTTTTAAACATTTTTCTTTAGCGTTCTATTTTTACCCGACTGCAAGGGAAGAGTTATTGTACGAGCAACGCAGTACATTCCACCAACTTGTCCTACTTTCCATGAAACGTTGCAGATTGTTTAAATTCAACATTAGTACTTTATACCATGTTATTTTTAGTAGCAATAAAACCTTTATATCAATCGGTTGGTTGTCTACTCAATCAACATAACATCCCGATAATTAATCAACATCAACATAACATTTTCACTGTTGGGAGTTACGCCCCAACATTTGGTCCTTCGAGCAATTTAGTGTTGTGTGACTTGTGAAAATGACGTTTGAAAGACCATTTGTAATGATCCTCCAATAGCTATAGACCGAACGCTTTAATGAGTCCTCCGCCTTGCATGAGGCAAGGCACATTAAGTGTCCACAAAGTCCTAACAATATCCCACAGGTTATTTGCTTTAAAAAAACCATAATCCACGTAGGTATTACGACACTAATGGAACCAATTCGTGATCAACCTTCAGAATATTCCATTTAAATTGATACCTTCACGAGGACTCGTTAAAGCTATCGGTCTGTAGTATTTGTAGGTTGGTATGGAATTTGAATGAAATTGAGTAAGTTGTTTCAAATTTGATAATGTCTTATATTAAGAAATCAAATAGTCATTCTGAAGTTAATTTAATTTACCTGACGCAAGCCATGCCATCGTCGGCATCGCCACAAGAGAAGGCGCCGTCAGTGGCGCGCAGTGTGTCTACAAGTTGTCTGTTGAGTGCATTGAGCTCCTCTGGTGAAGCGACCTGCCAGCCGGGCGGGATGTAGCGGACGCCACCGAGACCTGCCGGAATATGAATGAAGCAAAACGGTGACTAACTGAAATATTACTTTCATTCTTCTTTTTAGGTTTGAAGTATCTTATAAATGAGTGACCACCTCGTCGCGGCTTTTTTACGAGGCTTTTGGCTTCTCATATATTTTTTTTCTAGCCTAGCTGTGTCCTACGGCTGAGCAAAGGGCTCTCCTTTTTCCCTCCAAACTTCTCTGTTTTATCATGTTCATGTTCAAGTGTGGCCAGAAATCATTCTATAATAATCAATTTTCCTTTCATTCAGTGAACTACAGTGAAGTTTGCGCTGAGGATTCGTCTTCGAATCTCGTGTTATCGAAAGCGTGAGACTAGCAGACTTTGGGTTCCATGTGTCATTATGAAAAACAAAACCCTTCTATCCCGTATTCAATTTTTTTTCTCGTAGCTCAAGCTCATTATTTTAAATTTGAAATGAACGCTAAAGTGCATACCCTCAAGCCGCTTCTACAGACTGCCCTGAAAATCTAAGGTTCATGCGCCGTGAAAATGTACGGCCGGCACTGTTGCACCAAAAAGGAAATGTGCCGCGTTGTGTGCGTACGCGCGTCCAGTACTGCTGGGAGATACATACCGGCCCACCCGGGCACATGCACGAGCTCCAGCCCGGCCTGCTCCGCCACGCGCGCCTGGAAGGGCTCGCGCAGCGCGACGGTGGCGTGCAGCACGTGCAGCTGCGCGTCCAGCAGCGCGGCCCAGCCCTCCGCGCTGTCTGCGCCCGCGCCGCCCGCGCCCTCCAGCGGGCAGTAGCGCAGCACCACGCCTTGCGCTTCCGTCTCGCATACTTCTATGCTGATCTGGCAACAAAAAGCACACATAAAGGGTGTAAGAGGGACACCGATCCTCAAACTGTTGCCATTTCAACCGACAACCACCGTGAAACCTAATCGATGTTATTACAAAAAAGAACATGTTTTCTGATAAAATTGCGACAACCTTGAGTCTTCACCGATTATACTAAGGCAACCTAAAACCACATAAACCTATTCGCTATGTTTGTTCATGTATGATTAATAAAAGAATTTTTTAGAATAATAATCAGAATAACCAAATCTATATCGATACTATACGGTTTAGGTTGTAAAATGTTGAGGCAAACATTTTGGTCATGGGCTCTCCTACCAACATTTTCGTTCACAAATGTGCTGCACTTTGCGCGAACAAAAGTTACGCAGTTTTGCCGGTGGCAACGGATCTGCAGCTCAGTACGTGAACATTTTGTGCACAAAATGTTCGCAAACAAAATTCGAGCACAAGTTTTGGTGGAATCGCACCATTAGAAACGACTGTTTTTTTTCACCAATTGTTTTATGTTTATTATACCACCGAATATGCTTTTTTTATTAATGCGCAGGCTTTGCCTAGTTTGAGGGCAATCGAAACCCTTTTTTTGCATTTTTTTCAGCAATTAAAAATATATTATCAAAGAATAAATAATATTATCAAAGATTATTATTTATCTTTTCTGCTGACCCTACCCAACTTTTACGATTTGACAGCTATGACGTCACAATATGGCACGAGGTCAGTCCTGTTCTTATTTGAAACGGATCGTATGGCCTTTGGCAATTATTCTGCGTATGGATGGCAAAAATTGTTATCATTCTGTCTCTTCGAGTTCATATCAAAGTATTTTGTTCTTTTCACTAGTGGAAACGGCATATCCTAGAACCAAATCTTCGACATGTGACATATCAATCCACGCAGGGCCCGCGTTGCGGAATTATGGCCCACTTCCTTTCACAGAGAAAAGATTTGTGTCCCAGCAGTGGGAACGTTATGATTATGATAAGCTAGCACAAAGGTTTATTTATTTAAAGATATCTTACCGTTTCAGCCTCTCTCTGCAGCACTTGTCCGAGCCAAGAGTTGAGTTTATCATAGTATGGAGGCGGCTTCTCTGTACCGGGCGGCGCGAACTGGAACGCTACGCAAGCGGATGCGTGGCTTACTGCTTCCTGTTATTGAAATTTTGATTTTTTTATTACTACATAAGAGCAGATAAAAAAAAACAATCAATGGACAGTGTGAAAGATGATATGGGTGGAAAGATGGCGACTAATAGAGAAGTATGGAAGAAGAAATGCTGCATGTCTTCCTCTTCGAGTTGGCATAAGGGCAGGAAAATGGTGTTGATGACAAAATAAAACATTTTTTATATAACCTTACTTCATTGAACGCCTAAAGAATGAGAACCTTTTTTAGTTGATGATAAGGCCAATGAGTACAGTAAGTAATTTGGTAATCAATGTTTTTAAACTAAAATATATAAAAACGAGGCGCGTGCGTGGCAGGTAGGCGCTGCCTACTTATCTACCTCATAAGGTCCAATTAAACTATCTTGCTCACTTGAACAAGTATGATGGGTGATGACTGATATATTTTATTTATGTAGTGATAGTTAAAAATAGTTTAATTGGATCCTATGAGGTAGGCAAGTAGGCAGCGCCTACCGGCAATGAACGCGCCTGATAAAAAAAAATTTTACACTTACCACAATCCCTACATTTGGTGGTTCGTCGCCTCCAGGTCGGTCGCTCTAAAAAATAAAAGCAATATTTTCGTCTTTTGTCTGATTGTAATTACATTCTGTTAGAGCGGTTTCAAATTAGTATTTTGTACCGCGTATAAACTCGTATTAGCTTTATGCGCTTACACGCGCCCCACATTCTACACTTTAATTAACCGAAGGCGCGTACGTTCATTCCGGCGTGTTCGCACGGGGTAAGTGGGCGCGCGCGGAGGCTTCTCTCGCTTGTACGAGCTTTTAAGCGTGTCAACGCTCGTACAAGTTGGCAGCGGGCGCGTGTAAACGCGCGCACACGCGATTTCAGAAACGAGCTTATACGCACCGAAAATATGCAATCTGAAACCTTTACACACGTAGAAAAGTCACACATTTTTGAATATGTCTTCATGTTCCATTATTTATTTAATGTCCTTCTGATGGGCACATGCAATCCTCTATCTTATCTACACACGTGTTCTTGTTATAGCAGGCCAGTTCTTTCGATAGGAGTCAAGCTCGGACGTATATCTTCGTTTTCGTGATCCTATCGGATCAACGATAGGGTTACTTAGGGTAGGTTTTTGTATCGATTTTATTGAATTTTTTACAGCTAAGTAATATTTAGTTAAAGAAATTGCTGTGAAACGACGAATGGAACTCATTTTCTATCAATCATTAATTTTATTAAGATGTCACGTAAATGATGATGATTTTAGATGTCCTAAATAATGAAACTGATGCCGTCATCAACGTGGCCACTTATTGGACTAAAACTACCTTAATCACTATCGACTTGAAAGGAAAGTTACTTAATGTGTAGATTTACGTCTGTTGGAGGGTTCTGTTTATTTCCTGATATAATCTAAATATCTTACTTTTTGGTGATGAATGGCGGCGTGCTATAAAGTTTGGTTATGCTGACCGTATATGAATGCGACATACCAAGAGGCGCAGGCCGGCGCTGGCCACGACGGCGTGCACGGCGCGCGCGGCGCGGAAGGCGGCGGCCAGGCGGCGCTGCAGCGCGGGCGCGCCCGCCGCGCGCACGCTGACCCACAGCGGCAGCGCGGGCACGCGCGCGCCGCCGCCCCACAGCCCCGCCAGCGCCGCCAGCGCGCCCGACCGGCTGCCCGCCTGCACACGGAACCACATGGGTCACGCCACTTAGCTAATTCTTTTATATAAGTAATTGGACTGCTGCTGTGTTAATGTATTGTTCACTAAAGCTATTTGTTTACAAAGAGCGCATTGGCAACTTTTTTAATGTTAACAATGGAAACACATTACACACACATTATTAAAATATTTAAAAAAAGTAAATTTAAAAGTAACAGAAATAAATAAAGGGAATAAATAACATCAATATCAATTTGATAGGATGGACAGACATGTACTTATATTTCAAAATATAGCTAAAATCAAGATACTTACCGCACTGACTACTTTAGATTGGTCGTTAGCTGAGATGGCTTCTGGTATTTTGTAAAATGTCTGATACTATATTAAGGAAATTCTAATGAGAATATTGTAAAATCTTTAGGAAGTAAATATCAGCGCAGACGAAAGTCACCGTCTACATGCATAGGTCTTTGAAACAAGGAATTATATAACTTGATAAACAAATTGGCTATCAATTTAAATCTTTGGGAGAATGAAGAACAGGGTGTAAAGTTCTTCATCCCCCATAGAAAAGGGAGGATCCTCCAACCTGACGGGTGTTGTGTCTGGCGGGCTACTGCCCGACAGTTGTCGGGTTCTTCTATATAGTCTTATGTCGCGAATAACTTGACTTGCGCCATGTAGAATTTTAGGTGTATTTCGATGTTTAGTTCATCGTATGTGGATTTTAGGTGTATTTCGATATTTAGTTCATCGTATGTGGATTTTAGATGTATTTTGATGTTTAGGTCATCGTATGTGGATTTTAGGTGTATTTCGATGTTTAGGTCATCGTATGTGGATTTTAGGTGTATTTCGATGTTTTGTTCATCGTCTGTGTCATAGATGGCGCTGTATTCTTTTTTTCTATATTGCTGTAGTACTCTTTGTAGTGCCGCTACAAATCCATAAATTCAAATTATAACTGAAATTCTTTGACAGCCGTATGAAATAGCGTATTAACGAGTTTTTGTGACGGTTTGCCAGTTTTCACCCTTACGCTCTAAGTAATAAGGTTGAAAAGTGGTCGACCGTCAGGTTTTTTTAAATAAAGATGTTTATGTGGTAACAGTGATGTACTGAACACGTGGTAAACGTTTGTGCACCGCTGTCTCTACCACCTTGTATAATGAAACCGATCGCTTCTGTCGAGTTCCGCTAGCTAAATAGTTTTGACCCTGTTTTATGCAAAGAGGCGCGCGGGTGTGCGTTGTCAAGTGTTGAATATAAAGGATACCACAGTCGGCAGTCCTGGAACACCAAACCACGGCCCTGGTGTGAGTGTCACGGAATCTGGTATGCTACATGACTGAAAAAGAAAAAATATAATACATTAATTTAGGTAGGCACAGGCGCAGCACACATACATGTGAATAGTTGCATTTAAAACGCAAGCAATAAGGGGCGAGCCCATAGCCATCGACAAGGCAGAAATCTAGACTTCAGGCTGCTATTGAGATACCAAATGACACTGCTTGACCTGGGCTCCGAACCACCGCTCAGCAGTAGCACTTGTGACTAATGGAACGAATAGCTAGCCATAGTCATATTCATAGAGTTTAGGCACAGGCAGACCTCACTAAGCGAGCCCATTGTGGGTCGTTGGATGTCACATGTTAGAGATTTTTTGATTCTAGGATATTCCTGTTTCCTTACAATGAATTCCTTCATCATTTGAGAACAGTGATAATGCAATAAATTACACAAAGTGCCTGCAGCTGGGTTCCCACCTACACCATTTCTCATTTAACATGCCTAACATCACGCCTGTAATCCCAGAAGGGTTGGGCAGAGGTGTAACTAATGGTACACCCACAGTTCGCCAGTTATGTTTTAAGTCCCATGTAATAGTGGGCGAGCCTATTGCCATCAACGGGCACATTTTAAACTCCGGGGCTGCTACCGGGGAACAACCCAACAGTTTGTCACACCCGGGAATCGAACTCAGGTCCTCACGCTCAGCAGTCGAGCTTGCGACCACTCGACCAACGATGCATTTCTCATTTAGGTACAAGTAAATAAATACTTGAATGTGGAACTTACTTCGTCCCTCCCGGTAGCGCCCGGCAGCGCGAGCGCATGCCCCCTCACGTGCAGGTGCAAGTTCCTTTGGGAGCAAATCTCCCCCAACCTGGCGAGCGGAGTCCCCCAGCCTAACGGCGGAGCTCCCACCTCCCCTAGTACCAGCAGGGGGGTTCGATTGGTGTTCACATCTTCGTCGCATAGCTTTTCTAATGCTTCTAGGTCCATGCTATGTCCTGAATAGGAGTAAATTATAGAATTAATTTGGTTCTTTCGTGCTATAAGATATTAGATCATAACGCGATATGTAATTGCGGACTGTAGTCAATATTTAACACTTCAAGCACAAAAGTACATTGGCGGACTTAATGGCATAGGCATTTTCTACCAGTCAACCTTTGGGTGATGCAGAGACAAACAGTGGTAGGTGTATCTGAAAATAGTTTTAATTAATACTTAGATTAGCTATAAGTATATTTAAAATACTATAAAAATATATCAAATACCATAAATATATATATCAAAAAATCAATATGGTTTGTACAACCGCGCAGTAGCGAAGGGTCAATTTTTGTTTGAGGTAAGTCGGAGTAGATATCTTTAATGTGATTATTATTTTTCTATAGAATACTGATTGTGCCATTTTCAAAGGTAATCCGGTCGGAATGGAGTTGTATGGAACCTTCGTCATTGCTACCGCGCTCACTGATGATCAACCATTTTTCAATTTATTTTTCTCAGGACATAAGAGTGAAAAATGGTCGACCGTATAAAGCGCAGGCCACACCGCCAGCTGGCGGGCGGACGAGCGACGCGAACGACGCGTCGTTTCACCTCTTTTCATACCTTGGTTCACACCGCGAACTATCGAAATATACGAACAAAGTATGAAAAGGGCGTCGTTCGCGTAGCTCGCCCGCCCGCCAGCTGGCGGTGTGGCCTGCGCTTTAATGAACGCGGTAGTTCTAGTAGCGCGGTCGACCGCTAAATCACATTGATAATTTTTCTCGTTACAATAAGGTTGTTTTTTGGGGGTCGATATCAGAAGTAAAATAACAGAAAGGACTGTAACTTTTTACTTAACCGGTATAAGGTGATTCGACGGAGAACTGGAATAGTTGAACTGGAATATAGCTAGGAAAGTAACAAAAATATTTAATGAATGACCACACACACACTGAAAGTGCAATAAAGTCAAGTTTACAGTAACGACAATCATTCGACATGTCCTTTTATCTTCGACAGTGTAAACTGTGATTACCTCAGTTGACGTCACACGGGAATCAGCCATCAACAGGTAGCCATGTACTACCGCGCTCACAGACGGCCGAGCAATTTTCAACCTTATTAGTAAGTGCATACGGGTGAAAAGTGATCGACCGTCAGTGAGCGCGGTAGTACTTCATGTATCCATCAGATCAATTTGTTTACAAACAAAAATCATTTCTGGTATGTACTTGAGAACAACACATAACAGCTTATGACCGTTTACCAGATCGAAAAGGATGAAATATCGAAGCAAACATACGTGACAATTTCAAAACTTATACTGTCACTTACGGGATATCTTCCACGATTGTTCATTATTTTGAGCTCCCGATATTTCGGCGCTGTTGCAAGCGCCATGATCGGAGTTGACTCAAATCACGGAAGATATCCCGTAAGTGACAGTATAAGTTTAGTTGTAAACCGTGAAAGCTTAAAACAGTGTGTGACAATTTCAGCCTATTTCCACCTTTCAAAGTTTAAAAGCTAGGTACCTACCGGGCACACATAGAAAGTGACTTTATTAACACTTAGCTATGCGGTGCTATGCTGTGCTCAACTAACGTTTTGGCACAACGCATCATGTTTCATTTGTTTTCTCTACTAAAGCCTATTCAAGTCGATATTATGTGTGAAAAAGTTGATTTTAAAGAATAAAATTACAGAAGAAATCGTAAAAATTGTTGTAGACTAAACTGAACTTTATGCGTTGTGCTGTGAACGAATGCCATGAATAGTTACCTTCTGCGTTCACAGGCACAGGTCTGACGCAGGCTAGAGGCAGGCCAAGTTGTCTGCACAGTTGTTGGATGTCGCCCAGGGGACTAGCCACACAATTGTATACGAGTATGCGTAGCAGGCGGTTTGTGTTGGTATGGATACTAGATAGTTACCTGCTGCGTTCACAGGCACAGGTCTGACGCAGGCTAGAGGCAGGCCAAGTTGTCTGCACAGATGTTGGACGACGCCCAGGGGACTAGCCACGCAGCTGTATATGCATGGCAGGCGATTTGTAAATGCAATTGCTGAAACAATATTTTTGTACATATTAGAAATAAATATAAATTTAGGAAGGAATAAGTGTAGTGTTGATTAGAATAAGTGCACTTTGGTGAGCGCGACAAAGTATACATAGGTAGGTACATGATTTTTTTTGAATTAGTTTGTTAAATTTTAAAAATGAGATAGTACACGATATACAGACAAAAATTAAATTATCTGGGTATCAAAAGAAGATAACACAAAAAAAAACACTGGTTTACTACATGCTGTCAAGGAATAAATTTTTTTTTTTTTAAATTCTTTGTCTTGTGCATATCGATTACTATCAAGTCTGACTGTGGAGTGGCGGTAGCTAATTTATATTGATCTTGTATACCAGGTTTAAACAGACCCTTCACGAAGAAATTAGCATTATGTACATCAAACAAAGTAACTCTACGCAAACGATTTACGGTAGGACTCAATGTAGCGCGCTCAAGACTTTGTGGTGATGGATGTACTCAATAGTACCTGTACTAGGCCATGGAGGTATTTCAAGTAAAGTAATAACATTTAAAACTAGTATTTAGCAAATGTTGGAACTTTGACCTTAAATATCTCTGTAACTGGAAGGCCTAGGTAATTGGGATTTAGATATTTAAGGTATAAAATATCACAATGACCCCGTCATTGTGATATTTTATGTTATTATCAAACGCCTTTCGGTTTCTTTAAGGGTCTTTTTACACCCATTATAACTTCGAGTAATTACAGCTGATCAAAGACGGGGTCAACGCTCTCATGTCGCACGATTTGCTAATTGATTGCCAAACATATTCTGTACATATGTGGCTTACTGTTAGAGTGACGTCATCGGAAGCTTTGTTTCACAAAACGAAGATAAGCCGGTATTCTAGGAAGCATGAACGAACGTTACACACATGTGGATTGCGCACACGCCCTTGAACAAACAAATAAGCGCACGAGCTGGCTAACATACTACCATAATTAAAGAATCACGCAAAAAAATCTCATAGTGCTTGAGTTTGAAATGTGTAGATATTTTTTTTTTAGGGTTGGCCTCCCACTAAAAGTTAACATAAAATCACGCCTGTAATCGCCCGTGATGATAATGATACCGGTAAACAAAAACAGTGTAAAATATTAAGAGCGGTAATACAACAAGAACAAACTAGCTGTTGCCCGCGACTTCGTTCGCGTGGAAATTCTGATGTGTGCACGTGAGAAAAAAAAAAGTAGCCTATGTGCTATTCCAGACTATAATCTATCTCTGTGTTAAACTTCATCCAGATCCGTTGAGCTATTCTGGCGTGATTGAGTAAACAAACATCCATCCATAGAAATTTTCGCATTTATAATAATAGTAAAATTCCCGGTATGAACAAATTGACTGGGGGATCAACTCGGAAAAATGGAAAATACCAGCAACTAACCTCCGTCTTCCAGGTACCGAGGGTATCTGTGATGCAGCAGCATCCGGGTGACCCTCACGAGACCTTCCATTTGCTCCTGATGGTAGAAGGCATTGTAGTCTGCTAGTCTGCAACGAACAGTCATTAAATTAACAAGAGTAGTCTTTTGAGAGCTAGTAACGACTAAGGGCTAGTTCAGACATGCGGGAATCGCGCGGTTCCCGCATGTCGCGGCTTGATTAACCGCGCGGTTATGTCTGAACGATTACTTAATAACTCATACAAATAAGACACTCGCGATTTCCATGCGATTCTGAAATCGCGCGGTTCCCGCCGTGTCTGAACAAGCTCTAAAGCAATAAGCCCACGAACATGAGCATTGTACTGGGTTAACATCGTCTCAACTGGATCCGTTCACCATTTTATCTATGAAACTCCATACTGCAACGTACACTTAAATGATATATGTGTATATTATGTATGGCACCAGGCATAATTATATAACCATTTACCAAACTTATTCCTGGAGATAAATGATATGAACATATTTAAAAACAATATCAAAATCTGTTGCTAAAAAAAGCGTATTACTCTGTCACTGAATTTTTACAGGATAAACTTATATTGTGTGTAAACTTCAGCACCGTATCTTGAATTATTTCGAGGCGGGGCAAAAACTGAAAAATGCCGCCCCCGCCTGGCTATTTTTACCTTTATCATCATCATCATTTCAGCCATAACACGCTCACTGATAGACAAAGGCCTCCTCCAAAGAACTCCACAACGACCGGTCAAGCGCTGCTCTTTCTCTGTTAAGCCTATATTTTTAAAAACGTGTTGGAGATATTTTAATTAGAATAGGACAAGACGGTCTGAGATCGATCGATGCGATCTATGCCTACGCGCCCCGCGGAGAGTAAATAATTGTTTATTTTATTATTTTACTATACTGCCCGTTAGTAATCGCAAAGTTACGATAATGATGAGTAGTGTATTCGTCTACCAAGCTTGAATTTGCCGCCCTCTAAATTGGCCGCCCGGGGCACGGGCCCCGGCTTGCCCCCCCCCAGATCCGGGGCTGGTAAATTTGCATGCCTTATGGTAGGATATGGCTAATGGACGCTATTGTTTGTTTAAGACCTTTTCTTTTGTACCCATATTCACAAATGAATAAATGATTATGATTATAATTATTATGCATCGCCTCAAAACGGAATCGGCTTGTAAAAATTAAGTGAGGTGCAGCGCCTACACGTCTTATTCCCTCATCCTCATTCTATCATCTGACGAGCAGAGATACGGCGCAGCGTCACCGCACCCGTGAAGTTCCACGGACCCGAACTAAGCGCTATGAAATGAATTCACTGCAGGCTTTTCTGTTCCCTGATCATTATAATCTGGACATTCTGGACCTTCGAATGAATCGGTTTCTTCTAGACAAGCGTGCTCCACCCTAGGCCACATCTTCGCTTCACATTAGGCGAGGTACGTCCAAAAAAGCAAGACTATTTAGTATAAAAAACGTATGTCCATGAGATTGAGCTTTAAGGGGTCTACACATGTAGGCAGGTTCAGCTGTTCCAGGTTTCGAGTTGTCCGGGCTGAAGTATTTCTTTAGGGACAGAAAAATATTGCATAAAAAAAATATATATATTTATTATATAAAAAAAAAATTGGTAGGTACTTTTATTCTGACACGTTGTTACCTAAGGTTTATTTAAATTAGCTGTGTACTAACAACTGCATCAGATATAATATTATATCGGTATGGACCAGTATGAATGCTTGTTGACACAAATGGTGCACCAACCGTACTGTACGTTTTGACTTTGAATTATGTGTTTGAACAAGTGGTTTTAGTAGTACATAATAATAATAGTAGAACGCCAATTTATTAACCATTTTATAAAACCTATAAAAACGACCAACCGTATCGTAAACATATTCGTATACGCCTAAGTTACTACCAGCTTAAACGGGATCCTGCCGTTTTGCCGAAAAGATTTTGACAAAATTTCATTACCCAAACAAATTTTAGCAACCTTTTTTTATACCATTGCAATATTTCGAATGATTTTAGTACGCATATTTTTATATTTGGTCAAATTTTTACTTGGCAAAATATTACCAAGTATAATGTCATTATGGCATTTGGTCTTTAATCAAATGATTTATGACAGCAAACAATCTTCAGACAATAAAGGTTTGGTGAAATGGTTTGTTAAGACAAAAAATATTAAGGCAAAAATAAGATTTTTTGAGAAACGACTTGCATTAATAGAAAAAAAGATATTATAAGATATTATTTGTTATTGTTTTTAGTAGGTTACCCGGAACTCAACTATTTAGATTAGGTTAATTTCTTCTTTAAACAAAATGGGTAGGTTAGGTTAGGTTAAAACTGTGTGACCTCCTATGCACGAGCCGAGCGAGCGTAGCAAGCGGTGCCGCGGCAGCGGCCGGCGAGTGCCAGAAACGACTTGCATTAATAGAAAAAAAGATATTGTTTTTAGTAGGTTACCCGGAACTCAACTATTTAGATTAGGTTAATTTCTTCTTTAAACAAAATGGGTAGGTTAGGTTAGGTTAAAACTGTGACCTCCAGAAACGACTTGCATTAATAGAAAAAAGAGATTGTTTTTAGTAGGTTACCCGGAACTGAACTATTTAGATTAGGATAATTACTTATTTAAAAAAAAATTGGTTATTATTATAAATTTTGATTTTGCGTAAAAACTGTTATTCCAACTGAAATAGGTATTTGACTAAATAAAAAATGATAAAAGTACTAGTTGGTAAACAAGTTATAGTTTAAACGTTCACTTCCCAAACATTAGGTTTGCGTTACAATTTTTTGTGAATAGATTTTTTGCTAAATAATAATTTGGCAAATGAAATTAAGCGAAAAATTTTTTGGGAAGTGAAAATTTGTCAAATTCCTTTCGGTCAAACAAGGGAGACCCGCTTAAACTTCTGGATAAAATGTTGCATGTAGCATGAAATGTTGCGCAATAGTTTCTCAAGACGACGGTGAACACGAAGGAAGTATTTTGAAAATGTGTCCCCTGAAGGGGTGACAGGGGATGAAAGTTCGTCATTTTTCCAGTTTTTAGAAAAGTGGAAGTTCGAACTTAGATTTCTATTTTTAAGTAAAAGTTAGGTGTGTCATCGTTTTATGGTAGCTCACCCCCGAAAGGGGTTAAATGTTTTTATGAAAATGTGTTATTTTTACTGATGGGAGTGCAATGGGATTTCCCATCGGCCTAATTTCAGTATGAACGGCTATTCATTAATTTCAATTAGGGGCCGTTCAAATATTACGTAAGCAGATTTATTACAATTGTTTACCCACCCATCCCCCTTGTCAGCAAAAGTAAGCAAAGCTCTTACCCCCTCCCCCCATGCTTACGTAAACATTTTTCAATAATAAATTAAAAAAAAAAAAAAGTTTTTTTTTTTAATATTATAATTATAATGTTATAATTATAATTTTAAAAATAAGAAAATAGATTTAGGATAGAGATTAGATTTTACTGATACAGAATTCAACAGAGTAAGGGACAAAAATATTTAGACAAGTGAATAGCGCGCGGTAATTCCCCTAATCGATTCTAAAGCGAGTGCTTAAACGTATGCATTATTTGCGGGAATCCCCGTTTCGTTTTCGAGCATAGACAGACAATGTGAGGGTTGCCATTCGTGTAAAAAAGTAAATAACTAGACTCCCCTAACCCCCATGTCATCCAAAATAAGCAAAACAAAGACCCCCCACCTCCCATAGTGCTTACGTAATACTTGAACGGCCCCCCCACACACGTTTTATCAGTAACATAAATAAATAGCACAATAATACTATAAGTACTACTATACTATGCAAATTTTATGTAAAATTGCATGTAATACTTGTTGGTCGCAATTTCACATGCATTCAACATGATTCAACGCCGTTTCCTAGGTACTTATGCATTGTTTATGAGAGAAACGCATGACTGTGTTTACCTACCATGAATATAAAATGTTATGTGAAGTCGGGGTATGTAAAGGTAGCAACATCAGGTCAAGCGTTACTTGCATGATGCATACATATTAACTATCTAACATAACATAACATCACGAACTGTAATCCCCGAAGCGTTAGGCAGTTGTGTACCTAATAGTACACCCACATTTCGCTAGTTATGTTCTAAGTCCCGTTAATAGGGGAACCTATATTGCCATCAACCGGGCACAAATTCAGAATCCGTGGCTGCTACTGAGAAGTTCCTGAAGGAAAAACTCAACGACTTTGCCCGACCAAGGATTTGAAACCAAGACCTCATGCTTAGCAGTCGCGATTGCGACCACTAGACCAACGAGGTTATTTAACATTTTAAATGAAATTTGTTATTGCATAACATTTTACAGTCATGGATTTCCGTGCAGTAACGCTTGTTGCCATATGAAATTGTTTGTGAGAGCAGGAAGGATATTAGAATCACTTTTCCGTCATTATTTTGTATAACAATCTGTCAAATTTCTTTAATAGATTTTCAACTTTATGCGCTAAGCATTAGGTTCAAGGTTGATTGGGAAAATTCGACAGTTTCGGGTAGCTTGATGTGCTGGCGTCTGTAGAATCAAATGGAATAGAGTCTGTTAGTAGAATTTCAGTTCAAAAAGGGTGATAAAACGTTCAGCAGGTGTTTGGAAATTGCTTAACCTTTTCGATCCCCGACTGTACATGTGAAGGGCAGAAGATTCTCAAGACGAGACGAAATCAAGACGAGTAAGATACTATAAGTGGAGGGTGGAGTAGGTGGGTGGTGGTGTGTAGTTGAGTGGGTGGTGTGTGTGGAGGCTATAAGTTGTTCTAGATAAAGACATCTGACTTGGTTTACTTGGATCTACAATAGACGATTCAATTTGGATGACAACGAATGTACATGTCCTGAACAAAATGGAGTTTCTTACGTTTTAGGTGAAAATACTGGGTCGTGCCGATAAGCCGTTGGTCCCGGCTGTCCTTTTTAGATCTCTGACAGTCGTAACAAGTAGACAGATTTCCGAAAATTCTAACAACCAATCTTAACAAGAGATACATATTATTTGCTACTCAGGAATTGGGTGTGAGGTGACATTGGATTGGAACTTGGTAGTCATCATCATCATCATCATTTCAGCCAAAAGACGTCCACTGCTGGACATAGGCCTCCCTCAAGTGTCGCCTCATTGACCGGTCCCGTGCGACTCTCGCATCCAGCGGAAGTCGCTTCAAGTAAAATACTGATATTCAGCAGCAAGCGGTAAGACTGTACTGACCCCAACATAGTTGGGAAAAGGCTAGGTAGATAAAGGAGTGAGACGACATGAGCCTTCTTTGTCCGTGGCCTGTTGGTTAACTGCAGTCAGGGCCAGGTTTCTGACAATAGCTTCTAATGGACATACATTAGCAATGGCCTTCATAATTTATGCATTAATTTCGATTCGGCGGAACACGCAACTTCTTGGATGGTTGCGGTCGCTACTATATGGAAATCAAGCCACTAGTCTATATTATTAGAAGTATAGCATTATCAGCCTAAAATGTTCCATTTATGGGACACAGGTAGGGCATGCAGAACCGGTTCCAGTACAGTAATAAGTACTGGGAATTCCCGATTCAGTAGTAAGAACTGGGAATTTCCGGTTTGTAGCAGGAACTGGGAATTCCCGGTTCTTAAACCTGAACTGGAACCTGTTCTGCATGCTCTCGACACATGTCACACAAGCAATCTCTTTGTTAGAGGAAGTGGGCCCTAGTTCACCACGGTGGCCTGGTGCCCATTGGTGGGAGTCACATTCATGTCATTGTTAGCATATCGTTCAAAATGGATGGGTTGTGTGAGGAATTGTATGAAGGAAAATGGAGTAAATAATAGCGTAATTAATGACAGGGAAGAATGGAAGAAAAAAACGTGTTGCGCCGACCCCAAATATCATGGGGCAAGGACAGGAAGATGATGGTAGCATATCGTTTAAAGTCACTGGAAGCATAAAATAAGTACTTTGAAAACTTGATTTCATAACACTTCACCCAACTCACCCATTTCTCTCTACACACACACTCAGCTACTCACACATACACACACACGCACTACACACACACAACCCCCCCACTCCCATCCCTATGACACTATACTACACGTGAATAATGTAAAAATGTTATGTACTTCTGTCTGGTCTGTTCTATTGCAAAATTGTCTAGCTATGAAAGAGCGGAGTCTCCTAAAATAGGCTTTTTCTTTGCTTAAAAGGAGGCTCCAATCATCAACTTGTTGTATGACATAATATCACGCTTGTTACGCTCAAAGCAAAAGCTGTAACGTTATCACGCCTTTAGGTTGTACGGGTTGAAATGAAAAGCTCACTGACAGAACACGATCTATTTCAGTTAGGACAAGGGATACTTACTTTTAATCCCAGCAGTAGGTACTTTTCCAAGGTATAATTTACGAAATCTGCAAGGGCGAAATCGCGAGCAAATGCTAGTTTCCCATAAAATCGATTTAAATTCTAGTAACGCCTATCGCTGTTTCTATGTTCACACGATACACATTGACCCCTATACAAGAAATAGTTCCGTTGTATTGTTAAATTAAGTAAATTCTAACCAAAACTAATCCTTATCAGTTTTGTGTAAAAACGCTGGAAAATCACCATTAAAATGATTTAATCCGTGAAGTACAGACGGCGGCACATGAAGCTGTACGTTTTCCAGTATAATTTGGCCTCGCTTTGTATAAATTTTCTATATAATGAGAGATCCGCATAAACTGGTTTTGTATAGCTTGATTGGCCGTCGTGCGTACTTGTGGGTATCGAATAGTTAATCGAAACCTTTAAGTACTTCATTAGGTATGCATCATAGGTAGGCATTTTGATTATAATTCTGCTTAACTACATAAGTAATTTGTAGTGTTTTTGGTTTAGCTAGACAATGAATTTTGACCTATTAAGCTAATCGATATCTAAACACGGTTAAACAAAAAAAAAACTTTTTGAAATCAATTACCCCTCCGTCCGATCGATTTTTGCTAACTTATTAAGGGGCCGTCTCCACGAGTGAGAGAATCGCGGCGATAAATATCGTCGTGCGTGCCACGTATTACTATACACTCTCTTAAGGGCCGTCTCCATGAGCGAGAGAATCGCGGCGATATTCTCGTATAGAAATACGTGGTACCTACGACGATAATATCGCCGCGATTCTCTCGCTCGTGGAGACGGCCCCTAAGGGTTTTGTACTTTGACCTGCCTATTTCGTGGCGCCATAAAAGATTTTGTCTCATACAAATCTTGTTTGTGTTGATACCAGCTTTTGATTAACATAGGTTTTATGCGTGGCCGCTATTTTGAAATTAGGCAGGCCACTCTTTATACAAAAATCTTCCAACCCCTTCGATCCTCTGTAGGTTCCCAAGAGAAACAAAATCGCCAAAAGTGGGGAGATTCGGATGAGACCCACTCTCAGTACTGGGTGTGCAAAGGTTGAAGAAGGTTCCTAAGCACTGTCGATCACGTATTGGCGGTAAAACCTTGACCTACCCCAGCGCAGTAGATACGGAGTTACAACATAGTAAGAGGCCAGCTTATAAATATTACTGGGTTTGTTAGGTGCCTACCATTGCCGAAGATTTCATGAAACTCGATTCCTACCGGACTCCCTTTGAAAAATGGCACAGTCAGTAGGTATTCTATAGACAAATAATATAATCACATTAAAGATATGTACTCCGGCTTACTTCTTATAAAAATTGAGCCTCCGCTACTGGTACCCACCAATGATGTACGGCCTAGTTTTATATGGAAACCTTCTACTCCATTACACCGTAGTCTTCTTGATTGTAATTCTAATTAGCTACGTAGGTACCTACATGTTTACGTCTATGCAGGTGGAAAAACGACAAATGTTATCGTTTTAATCTAAACTGGTATAGCTGTTTATGATAAATAAGTCAGTCGTAATTTACAATTGGCTTAGTGATAGACAACAATTAAAAAAAGACAGCAAAAAGAAATACATTTTACGCAATTCGGAATAACAATTTTAGGCCTAAGTGCTTCAGACTCTGCGTAGTAATTACTCACTGTCTCATTAAGCATTTAGACTGTTTAACATGTTGAGACAGCGCGCCAAAATGCTCCATTTTATAGGTGTTACTAAGTTCAAGGTTTCTTTTTTCGGTTTTCTTTTCTATTCCTTTTTTTTAACCTGGCTAGCCTTTTCCCAACTATGTTGGGGTCGGCTGCCAGTCTAACCGGATGCAGCTCAATGACAGTATTTTACATGGAGCGATAGCTTATCTATCTTACCTCCATGACCCAGTTAGTACTGGGTAATACGGTACCCCTTGGTATGACTGGTTGTCAGACTTTCGGGCCACTGACTACCTAACGACTGTCAAAGGTCTACAATTGACAGCCGGGACCAATGTCCTAACGTGCTTTTCGAGGCAAGGAGGAAACTCGGCACGTGTGGATTGGCTGTTAATAATTATCCATCCACCCAACCACATGCGTTGACGGCGGTACTCAGTCGCCTGTACGCTCAGGATAGCATTTAATTTGAATCTTATAGCACTGGCATAAGAGTAGCTCTATAGACCACAATTACTACAACCAGGACAACCAGCTAACAGTAGGTAAACTGGTACAGGCTTTGGCTTCCTGTTTATCAATCTGATTATAATAACGTAGCCAGGGTTGACACTTTCCTCTACTCTTAATTGCAGTACTTTTTCCTATTAATGTAAGCTACCTTTTGCATTATCACTCGACGGAAAGGTAAACTATTCTCATTAAAGAATTAACACAATTAATATGGTATTAAATACATGTGTGTTGCAGTTGAGGTGAAGTGACCTAAGCCTATTGTGGCTTCACACCTAAGACTTAAAACACCTGGAATAAATGAGGTAGGCATTTGTTTTTCTTATTGATATGCATGCCATTTTTCAATGTGTATGAATTATAGTGAAGTTCAGGCAGTCTACAGGATTACTGTCTGCAGGATCACTGAAGATAAGTTTAGATGAAATACCAAAATCAAAAAATATTACAGTACAAATGTGGATAAGGAAGGAAACATTATCGAATTTACAACCATTTGTAGCAGCCCTTTAAAACCATATCCATTACTCTTATCCAGTTTCAATTAGTTTTCAAGGCGACTGATAACATTGTAACGTAAAATTATTACATTACCCGCTAATTTATCAGTTTTACATCTATGCTCTAAATTGGAAAGATGTGTAGATTATAGTTATGATAACAGTAAACAAATGTGTTTGTGTTTCAGGATATACGGAAGTGGCCTTTTTGTTACGAATGGCTAACAAGCTTCACTTTCTTACTGACAGACATCTTGACAATTCAAAAGAGCCTATAAATGATTAACCCAACAAGTGATTGCCTATAATCCGCACTTATCTTCATGGTTTTAACGATTACATAGACTGTTGTTTTGAATAATTTATTTTTAAATTAAAATAAATGCTTTGAGTTTTATCTAAAAAGATTGACTGATGATAACGAAAATTTCGTTTTTTTTGTCAATGTTTCACCTAATTTCATAACAAAACATTGATAACAGAGTTAATTACATGAGCAAACATTTGGATGAAACTTTTGAAGTAATTTTTTTTCCTGATCCTTAATAATATCTCATCCTATTTTACTCCCCAGTAAAATCCAAAAGCTATTTTAATAAAATCAACCATTCTTCAACAATGCAACCACAAATATTATGAAATCTCTTTATAAATATTCAATTACTCAATGTGCTATTCCTCCACAAACTTAAAACACAGTCATACATCTGATGAATGGTACTTACTAAGTACTCAAGTTTCATCAATTAAACTCAGTACGTGTCAATGCCAACTAACAAGCATTCAACAACAACATACAACTCTTGCATGAACACACTCTCATCAGAACTGTGAGGCATTTGTGTTCTATGTCACAAGGTAAACACATTCAACAAACATTGCACAAATATTTGGTCAGTTGCCTCCAATTAGATTCCTTTCACAAAAACAAACAAATATGTATATTTGTTTGTGTTAAATTACAAAAAAAGTTACTTTCCATGGTAATTTTCACATTTTTAGGAATATGGAGTAAAAGTTTCTTACCTGAACATATGCGACATCCACCTTGTTGTCTCAGTAGCAATGTGAGCACCAAGTCTGGCGGCATGACCTCTCTCCAGCCTTCCAAACAAAGCAGCCATGCTATGAGACATAATAGCCGCCCGCGTCACCGGGTCCGTGGGCAACAGCGGCGGCTCCACGCTCTCACAACTAGGGTCTGTTTTCTGCACCAACTCTTCCAAAACCTTCAGAATCTCAAACATTGACGTTTCCTCCGGCTCAAAGAACCCAGCACTGATCTTTCGCAGCTCCGGCTTTTTTTCCTCATCATGGCCATCCTGCGCATTGACACCCGCCTCCAGACGGCCTACTACTTCAGAAACTTGGAACTCCAAATCGCCGAAAGGACGCCGGTCCTGCACAAGCGTCAAAGTTAGGATCCTGACTTACAACAAAACTAACGTACCTATCAGGTTCAGAAAAGAGGGCGTTTTACCTGTTCAGGCGGAACCTCGGTTCCCGGGCTAGGTATATTGGATTCCGCGTCAGAAACCGATGCATCTCCCATGCTGCGTGGCGATTTATTCGCAAATTTACAGCACCGACATAAAAATGTGTAAACGTCACTTCAATTCCAATGTTTTGACGTGGGTGGCGGGTGTACATTCACAAACAAAAATAGAAAATGTTAGCATAGAGTACATGAACATAGTATTTTTCTGAAACTATAATTTCAGTAATTATATTTTAATTGTCTAGAACTCTAGATTCGTGATTGATATACAAACTGAATAATTTAAAATAATTAAACTATAGTTAAATGAAAAAAAAGGAGTTTGAACTATTCAATCATAGGAGTAATGGCCATTTTTATTTTATGCTGCGGTGGAGCAATGAGTTTCGACACGAGTGGCGCTTTCAGCACTTTTTTTTGAGAGATTTTGAGTCAGTCTTGCTAGAACCGCTCAATTTCTGCTGTTGTCCGGAAGAAAGCGTTGCATTGGTCACCTATCGTTCTATTGTGTTAGTCTAGGCGTCCGCCTAGCGGCAGTCGCTTTGCTATTAGAAATACCAACCAGTTGAGAAACCCCGATTCTGGTCACTATTCTGCCTTTATGTAGAACGGGATCAAAAAGTATGGCAGTAGCTTTTGATTTTTTTTTTTCTATATTATGTGAATTAGTGAAATAGTGACGATGTTTTGACTTTGACAGTTGTGACATTAACATTCTGATTTTGACGTTTCTCTTTTACGCTGTCACTTGCGTCTTTGTAAGTTGCAAAACGCAATCAATATTCAAACGAAAGGCGATTATTTAGTCAATAGAAAATGTCTTTAGCTAAAATATTTTCCGTGTCCTCTCGAGGTATAGCTCTTTTTCATTTTTCCCGGTCGAATGTGTATTAAATTCAGAAAAAAAACATCTAATCTGTTACGCAATTGTTGTTTATAACCTATATCACTTAGATATTTACCAAAGCTTGAGTTATTTTTAGAAAATTCAATGTAGAACGTATATAATTATTCAAAGAATATTCCTAAGATTCACGTCTATGAAAAAATTACATGGCAAACAAGTGTTCATGACAACATTTTTAAATTTTACCTTTGTTTTCTAGTTCGAGTGACTGGGGCCAGTAGTGTGGTAGCAAGGCATGCCCAGTACAGTACAGAAGGCAGGACGGAGAAGGTGTACCCGCCCAACCTGCCGGGCTACAAGTATGTGAATGCTGAGGACCCCAACATGAGCATGAAAGAGATGTCTAACAGGGCAGCACAAACACTGTTCTGGACAGAACTAGCTAGAGGATTTGCTGTCACCCTGGCTCATATTTTCAAGGTAAATTGGCCTAGACTTAACACTTATATATGCCACAAACTGATAGCTTAGTATGCAGTGTTTATTTATTTATTTATTAAAACTTTATGCACAAGAACTGCACAATGGCGGACTTAATGCCGTAGGCATTTTCTACCAGTCTACCTTAGGGTGATATATGGCTTTCCACTCTATGTATGGATAAATAAAAACAATATTAATAGAAGAGTTGAAAATTATGACAAACAAGAAGATTATAGTTTGTTTTAATATACATACATGCTGTGAAAGGTAAGGGAAGCTTTCATACTGCTGAATTATGAATGTTCTTGCCATTGCTACAGTCATGAGCCTAGATAGCCAAGGAGATCTCAACCTCTACAATGAAGTTAATGTCTATTGTCTAACTATTTATTTCAATCAGGCCATTAAAAGAAACTCTTGGGTGGCGAACTTTACAAGGAAATAGACTTGATTCTAGTTGCCCACATTTATAAGCATGCAACAATCACCTTTACAACTCTTTTCAGGAACCAGCAACAATCAACTACCCATTTGAGAAGGGACCTCTGTCACCCCGCTTCAGAGGAGAGCATGCTCTCCGGCGGTACCCCTCCGGTGAGGAGAGGTGCATTGCTTGCAAGCTCTGTGAGGCTATCTGCCCTGCACAGGTAATTTGCAGTTTGTCTAATTATATTTGAAATATTTGTAGCTTGTAACTCTGTTTCTGACATTGCACATGGATTGCATACAGTTTTTTTATCATACCCAATCATCAGTCTAGTCCAACAGATTTAGTTTGAATACTGGTGGCATTGGCATGTTTTCATTCATTCATTCAATAACAATGGAAACATCCTCAAAATTTTGGTTTGTTTATTTCCATCATAAAGTAGTCAGAAATGTTTTTTTTAAGAATATCATCTCCCAAATCAATTCACATTTCAAGGGGTTAAGATGAAACAATACACACAGGGGTTTGAATTAAATGACCGGCCTGACTTCCTAGATGGGTATATGAGTAGAGGAAGACCAAAGAAACAATGGATGGACTGTGTAAAGAATGATATGGCAAGAAAGGAGGTGTCTGACGAGATGACGAGTAATAGAGCAGTATGGAAGAAGAAGAATACTGCATTGACCAAATGATTTGGGATAAGGGCAAGAGAATGATGATGACCGGCCTGTCTTCCGCCATTTTAATTGTTTTTCAAAGTTGCGGCCACGCTTAAAACCTATATTGATTGATAGCTGGTATCAATACAAACAAGTTTTGTATGAGACAAAATGTTCTAAACTGTCCTGTTTCCGAGATATGAGCTATCAAAGTTTAAAGTCCAATCATTGATGGCATATTCAGCACAACTTTGATTTGATCAGACATGCATAAAACGTGTATCAATCAATAACTGACATCAAAACAAACAAGCGATTTTGGTTTTCATGGCTAGAAATGGACTACTGGAACTAATGGACCAATGCATTGTCTCTTAACATGGACGTCGCAGAAGACTTGGGCGTCTAATAATGCCTACTGGGATGGAAGTCTAATGCCTTAAAATGGCGGTAGTTAGGCCGGCCAGGCTTCATACAAAAATCTTGCAAGCCCTTTATGTATATTTCAGGCCATCACAATTGAGGCTGAGGAGCGTAAGGACGGCTCACGACGAACCACCCGCTACGATATTGACATGACCAAGTGCATCTACTGCGGTTTCTGTCAGGTATGTTTGGTTTTTATTCAACAAATACCATAAAAATTAAATAGCGAGGGTTGTCAGTCGCCGTATTGGCGCATGAAGTGAATGTATATTGGAACTTTATAAAGGCTGCATAACATTTTCATAATCACCCATTACAGATGTTGTAATTGGTTGGCTCAGAAAAGGACTAAGCGCTGGATGCTGATACTAAAAGTAGCCAGCTATCTTACAAAAATTTTTTTTTCCTTGTTTATGATTCGATCTGTCTATTTACTGACAGCATCTTTTGTGATCAGCCTTTGTTTAGTCATGGTTGGTATGCGCCCTCTGTGGCTTGTGGGCTTAGTCTTTTAAGCCTCTTGAATGTCTTGGTTTTCATCAAGTTTGATACCAGTTTATTAGGGATAATCAAAAGTAAATCATTAAATTTAGGCTTAGACCTTATTGGACGTCAATAGAATATAGTCCAAAACGCGCGCCCTTCACCACATTCTACTATTTTTAGCTTAATTAGCCACCTGGACTTTCAAGGCCCTGTCTGTACCCGCTACCGAGACTCGCTAACGCACAGTTCTAGTCGAAGCCAATTTAATTTCAACAATTATGATAATCATCGACTTGACGAAAAAGAATAAGAAGCTGATTTTAATAATATTTCGTTACGTTTACAGGAAGCGTGCCCCGTCGACGCCATTGTGGAAGGTCCCAACTTCGAGTTCTCGACAGAAACTCACGAAGAGCTGCTATACAACAAGGAGAAACTTCTGTCAAACGGCGACAAATGGGAGAGCGAGATCGCATCCAACATCAGAGCCGACCATCTGTACCGTTGAACAAATAATACTGCTAGTGTAAATAGAACTTCTGAGACCTATTTTGTATTGGTATAACTTCAAGTCGTAAATCTCTTGAGCTGCCGATACATGTGAAGCAAAGTTGAGCAACTGTTGTTGAACATTGTTTCCTGCAACATGAAGTGTTCCTAAATGTTGCGAACTTTGTTTCTCAAGTAACACAGTTTCTGTAATACAAAACATGTTGCTGAAACATGTTGTAAAACATTGTTTCCCAAGAAATAAAACTTTGCAAGCACTGACTTATGGAAGAATAAAAATACTTGCACAAAATAGGCCTTGGAATTAGGAATATTAAATTATATTGTTTTTGTGATAATTAAAACATATTCTCAGTTAATCATCGTGTTTTTATTTAAGAAAATACGCAATCAATTATTACATTAAAATAACTTAAACAATAATACTCAATATTCTATCTAAATTATATCATTTGATCAGTCAATATTGTCCTATTCTTACAAAATAAAATTAAATCCCAACAATACTTTAATAAAGGCCTGCTTATTTAAATAAACTCATAATTTCCAATTAGATATTGTAAGGTTGTTAAAATTCTAACCTTTTGTAAATAGTTTTTTATAAGAAAAATGTCAAATTGAAGTCTATAAATGGTAAAATAAAAAAAAATCTCAGAATAAATTAGTCAATCAAAACAAAAATAAGCAGCACACATGGATAATTATTTTATTTTTCACTATAGAAGTAATCTAGTAAAGCTGCATTCATTTCTTCTTTTATCCAGGGATGCTTAGTTTAATGTCTCACTCATTTATTTCATGATCTTAATTTTTCTTTTGGCAAGCTCAAGACATATATCTTAATATAATTATACTATTTTAACACTAGTTATAATACCCGCATAAGTAAGTATACTCTACCGATAAGGCTTGAATAAATAATGCAAGTACAATCACACACATTAGTGGTAACAATGGATCTAAAGAAACCAACCTGAACCCGCGTCCCAACCAAAGATAGCGGTGAGCGAACACGCGACTCGCACGATGAGATGAGTGGCTTAATTATGACTGCGAAGATCGCCTATCGCGTGACTGATGGCTTTTGTTAGGACATGGGGTTATAGCTAAGGCATAAATCGTACACAAATTGCTACCACAGACATGCAGTTGCAGTTGAACGAAGCCTCCTCTCGTCTGTGCAGATGAACGCTCGAAAATAAGTTACAGTAGTCTTCCGGAGCGTATATCTATGCGTAATTGCGAAAAACACGCAATGCCAGACAGCGCATTCGGAACGCGGCATACGAGGTTAATTAGTGTGGTTACCGCCAAGTATTTTGTAGGAATATCTTTCTAAATCCTCCTTCACACAGTCGAGACCTCTGTCGGCGTCAATCGTGAGCACCTCACAGCCTACATCTGGCGAACTCAACCAGTTCTCATATGATTCATGGACCTGAAGAAACAATACAGATTATTATATATGGAAGGGGGAAGTTTACTTGAATCTGGGGAGATATTAGTCAATGCTACAGGTATCAACTAATCTACTACTCCAGTGTTTGAAACACTTCATGACGTTTGGATGTAGCCCATGCATGTGTTGGTTGATCTCATTAATGTCAAGGATCATACCAACAAACAGTAATCAGTCAATAACAGTCCCACTGTCTCCCTCACACACTTGGTTATAATAATAATCCACCCCCAGATAAAGGTATCCCTCTCTTACTTTCAGAACTATATTTTCTGTTAACATATATGAGTCCTGTAGGACTCCAGCACAAGAAGAAAGCAGAAAAAAAACTTAAAAGCACTGACCTGTTTCAAATATTCTAAAGGTACTTCAGACTCCTCAGACCTGCCACGTTTCATCATCCTCTCCCACACTATCTCAGGGGTTGTTCTCAGATAAACTAGCAAAAAAACAGGGTTTTATAATAATTTAATATGGCAGTTAATCTATAAAAACGTTACTCTATAAAGAACTGGTATTCAGCAGCATCCAGTTAGACTGGAAGCCAACTTCAATATAGTTGGCCAAGGCTATGCCACTGATCTAATTTTAGTTGTGGAGGTCCAAAGGATAAATCAATGCTTACCTATGAGATCCAGGTTGATATCCAGGCATTTCTCTGAGTAATCAAACCAAGCTATCAATGTCTGGTACTCAGGGTCCTCAAGGAAGTCCTGTTTCTTAGCATTCTCTACAAAACAGTGCCTGCTGTTCTGCACCGATCTGAAATGAGGGCACTGTAATAATGAACAATCACGGAAGATATCCCGTAAGTGACAGTATAAGTTTAGTTGTAAACCGTGAAAGCTTAAAACAGTCTTATAGTAGTAGCAATACTAAGGAATTCTGGAAGTAAATACCCAACAACACTCTGTTTAACTATGGAATGTAGTTTACTAAACCTGTAAGTCACTAGCTAGTTTAGAAAAAACTAATCAAATAATTTTTGATGACAATAGTTGATAGAAGAAGGCATGCTGCGCCAACCCCAAAATAAATTGGGATAAGGGTAGGAGAATGATGATGATGAATAGCTAAACTAGCTTATTGTAGTAGTTTACAGAAAAGCACAAGCATTTAGAGCTATTGTATGTGGCATCAAATGATGTCATATATGTATAACCAATGCAACAATGAATCAAGTGATAGGACACCAAAAATCAAATAAATTACCTTTCAAACATCTTGACAGTAATGTTAGAGTTGCAAGGAGGGCTGGTCTGTATCTTCAGTCGGGAAAGATGTACATAGTGCTGGAACGGGAAGGTCCACTTGTTCATGTCACCATAGAGTAGACCAAGTAGGTTGTGACCCCTGACGTTACGCCATTCATGTAAGGGTTCCTGGAATACAAGTAATAATAAAAATACAAGTAGATAAGATAGCTGTATCAGCCCCTGGCTGAATTGCCAAGAGCCTCTATCAATACCTGAGGAGGCTCTCGTTAGGCAGCTGGATCAAGGGCTTTATTCAAAGCGGTACTTCTGGACACTGCTCGTATTGTTAGGAGGTTCCTCTTTCTGAAGCCCTGGCTGCCAGTACCTTAGACCCTGTTCCCAATACCAGTGGGCTACTATTTTTTGGTTAAATGACGGTGGGCATAAAATATAATTTATTACGAAGGAATCAACTGGTTCTTTGCAGCATTTTAGTCAATAATAATAATAAGGCATAAAGGAAGGAGACTTGCAGATTTAATTAAAACTAAATCATTCATATTTATTCTTCAGCTATAGAAAAGGTATGGGTAATAAGGTACTTTTAAAGGTTTTTACAATAACTTTATTACGCTTACCCCGTGTTTCTCAACATTGGGATACTTGTCAAAGAACTGGATACAAGTCGACTTGCCGGAACCGATGTTGCCTTCAATAGAAACCCTGAAAGGTCTCTTGTGAATGACTCGTGCCGCGTTAGTTATGGTCTTCATTTTCGACATAATTATTAGGTTTTTTGGTCACTGATTCTTACTAAATATTAATCTCAGTACAAGGTTATGAAACCAACCGCAAAAGGCAAGTTGGGACAGGCAGAAAATGACTCATTCAACGTCTCCGCATTGATGACGTTAATAAATATCGATTTGAGCGTGCAACCACAATTTTTCCTAAGATTTGATTAGACAAAAAATCCGTCACAAAAATGGCGTGAAATACATTTCGTGCGCGTTCATGAAATCTTGCAATTGCATAGCCAGGAGCGAAATTTTGGCGCCATAAATATTTTGCTGTCAATGTCAAAATAAATAAGTCAATATTGTCACTGTCAGTGTCGTCTCATAGATTTTTCTGTGATGAATTCCTGTCTTTTACGATAGATGGTTGCTCGACACGCATTGAATCTGAACGAGTTTTCTTCTTTACACGTAAAATCACGTATTGAGGCGGTTTTCATACGACACCAACATACAGTCGTACGGTGGATCTCATGTCGCATTGGCTAGTATGAAATCCGGTGATGCCTTTATACACGTAAGTACCTACGTACAACTCCCGACAATTAGAGTAGGAGAATATTTAAAAATAAGATAATAGAAATGCTTAGTTATTCCAAGAAATGATAAAAAGCATGGGATAGAATATTATGTCTAAGTATTTAGATTAGACTAGCTGTTGCCCGCGACCTTCGTTCGCATGAAATTATTATAAAAATATTACTTCCCTTTTTGAATTTGGATTTTGTTAACAATTTCAAGGGTTTTATTTTTTTGCACGGAACCCTAATTATTTTTCTAAAATAAAAGTATCCATCCTATGTTAGACCTTAAAACATCAGCTATCTGCTAGTAAAAGTCCTTTCAAAATCGGTTCAGCCGTTTCGGAGATTAGACGAAACAAACAGACAGACAGAGACGAAAATTGAAAAAATGAGTTTTTGTTATAATGTTGTATAATATGCATTCATTATAAAGCTGTTATTTTGATATTACAAACAGAAAATTAAATTTTATTTAATTGTTTACTTATTGTATATAGATGTATAGACTACATGTAAAAGTAACAGAGTTAATCTATTTAGATACCTACTTTCTTTTGCTGACATACCCGACTTCAGACTTGCAATATGAAATAGGTGTAGTAGCTTTATTGATTGTTGATATCATTCACAAATAAATCATACTAGCAAACAAAATGAATGAAAATACATTAATTTAGTCGTGAGGAACCAACCTATTATGATATCAAAAACACAGCTCAACCAATAGATCACGCAGGTAAAGTTTTTAAATCGAAACCTGTGAATCTGACACGCAATCATCGAAAATATAAAGATTGACAGTTAATTAAAAAGTGGATCACAGCTGCAGTGCGTGGTACAGGCGGGTATAAAGGCTTTCAACTGAATTTCAGAGCACACTAGACTTGCAAACTCAATTCGAAGCCGCATCTGAATCAAACATGGAGTAAATTAATCATTGACGAGTTGAAATTCCGACGCTGATCTGATGTTTCATTAATATAAAATCAAACGTAGACACTTGAGTAAATCTTTTTTTAATTAGCGTAGACAAGTACCTACTTTCGTAATTGGTCCGCGGAGGGACATTTAGAAGCTGTGCGAGAAGGTATTATCGTTAGAAAAAGTGTTTGTTTACCATAAAAATTCTTCTTTTTTTCTTGTCCATTGCCTACTATTTTCCACCCGATGACGGGCCCAGCCAGGCTGGCCGCTGCAGAAATAATCTGGTCAATTGGCCTTTCTGAACTCGATGCTTCTATGTTGTACAGTCCACTCACGAGACATTCCTCATCTTCTTTCGTGCTCAACATACACAACCTACACCTTTCAGGGCATGTCACAGCTTCAGAGATACTAGTCAGACAAAACTTTGAGTAGAAGTCAATTTCTAAACAAAATATTTAATTTTCATATGTACCTACAATCCAAAGTCATTTATAACGGCACTAGGCTCATTATTTAAATGGAATAATGAAGGCATTGTCTGTGCCATCGCTGTATACAGTAACAGGCAAGTTCCCTGCCTCTGGGCTTGACGCGAGTCTATTGTCTCTGTTTCATACTTCGTTGCACCGCGAATGAGTGTGGGGATCCGTAAACTGTTTATGGAAGTTGCTGTTGGTATTTTTTTATCTGTGTATTATTTCAAAAACAATTTTCAGAAAGAATGCTCTGTGTTTAAAATTAATGCTTGCCTAGGTTGGTCTGTGGATGGGTGACCACCGATTACGTACCGAGTCTCCGTGCCTTGGTAAGTTCGTGCATTCTAAAACATTTGTACATGGTTTTCATTAGAAGTTTTATTGGGTTAATCTTATGATTGGGACAATTACTGTTTCGGAAATCCACGCAATTAAAACATAACTAGGTATCCACCATACCAACTAAAAACCTATTTTTACCTCGTTTTCTTGGCTTAAATTCCCACGCCAAATTGCTCACTAAATTATGTACAGGCCCTTCACTAAACTTGAAATTTTATTCCATAGGTAGGTACTATATTTTTTTACAAGCGTTAAAAAAATTGCAATGGGTACCACATTTTTTGGTTGAATAGCTCTCGACATTTCATTGTAAAATGTGTTTGTCTCTGTTTCAAAATTCATTGTTTTCATTACAAACCCAACATTTTGTTATTTTAATGCTATTTGTATAGAATTCAATTATCAACAATACGTAAATTACATGACTTTTAATCGTGGTACCTATGTCGTGTTTAAAACAGCATGAGTATTGTATTTAAAATCACAACGCTGGTAAATTCTAATTGCAGAAAATCATTGTTTCCAAAATTAGATACTAAATGTTTATTGGAAAGCTGACTGGTTCTGTTTTCAATCTACCTAACCGTAGTTAAATGTAATTTAGTTTAGAACAAAGCACAATTTTCTATTTAAAGCTTAAGAGGCATTCTTAACTACCCTCTTTCAAAAATGTCCCAAGCTGGGCGCCAAAACTTTTTTCTGTTATATGCAAATATACGTGTAGGAACTTATATATAATGAACTGCGTGCTCATGACAACAATTGGATATTGATGTCTTTATTTCTTAGCAGTAAGGGCGATGTTCGTAGTTGAAGTATATTGTATACTACTTTGTGTGACGATGGACTGAGATATTAAGTAGGTATAGGTGGAGACTAAATATATAGATGATCTATCTATATTAATTGTTCGTCAAATGAAACTAAACACCTGCACTTCGAATAGAAACTTACTCTTACTACTCAAAAACCATCTTGGTTTGTGGACAAAAACATCTCATCTCTGCTTGCCTTTTCCCAACTATGTTAGGGTCGGCTTCCAGACCAATGGATAATGGAATGGATGGATGGATTGTGGACAAAAACTTCATGTTAAAAAAATTAAAACAATTTATTTACTACAGTAATCTTAAAACTAATTTCTAGATGCCACAATAAGTTGGTATCCATCTTTGGGTCTGAGAATGAACGCTCGCGGGGAGAGGCGGGGGGAGGCCCGCTCGGCTTTTGTCTTGTAACTGCGGAGGAATTTCACCAGGAACACCTTAGCTGCTAGCACTGCGAAGCGAGATCCTGAGGGGAGTAGAAATTGGTAATCAGTTTAATTTTTTGTCTGGTTTATTAAAGTCTATACTCATTAGTAGCTTGAAGAAGAGGAGACAACCTTATAGGATACTAGCCCATAACCATAGACCCTAGACACTTAAAAATATGGCATTAATATTGTTCGAGTGAAAATTTTTCATATGTCAGAAAGAAAAGAAAGCCTATGTGCTATTCCAGACTATAATCTATCTCTGAACCAAATTTCACCCAGATCCGTTCAGCCGTTCTGGCGTAATTGAGTAACTAACATTCATCCAAACTTTTACATTTATCATATTGGTATAGATAAAGGTCCACCATCTATACCAATATGATAAATGTGAAATAAACGGTTACCACATATTCATTACATCATTCTGAAA
The DNA here is from genome assembly GCA_963082995.1 of Noctua comes. NCBI lineage: Eukaryota > Metazoa > Arthropoda > Insecta > Lepidoptera > Noctuidae > Noctua > Noctua comes. The sequence goes on from OY720273.1 coordinate 17,037,351, forward strand.
CCTATACCATAGAAATTATTCATCGGAAATTAAAAAAAAAAACAACCGTTCCATACATTTTGACTGTGCTACGTATTGGACTGTTGTAGGGTACACCAGATTTAAAAAAAAAATACCGCTACGGACTCTTTCGAAAGCTGAATGTGCCATATTCACGGATGCCGATCTAACAAATAGGTAAGGCACATATACAACACTAACTTTTGACTGAGCAGACAAGCTTTCTCACCAATACTCCATGGAACACCTAAAGCAACATTCCTTACCGATGCAATGCCGGGGTCCATTCCCGAAAGGCATGTAAGTATACGGCACTATATCGGCTTTCCTCTCCTTTGAGAAGCGCTCGGGCTTGCACTCGTTCGGGTCGGGCCAGTACTTCTCGTCGCGGTGGATTGAGTATATTGGAAGCCAAACGTGGATACCTGCTGGGGCCTGAGGGAGAAAATCAATGTCGTTAGTCACAGACGAGTACTCACTCACGGGCGGTCTAAGCTGACGAAAATTAGCTGCGTTAGCATGTCATTCAGCGTTTTTCAAGACTTCCTCGTACCTTTTCGCGGTTATCTCTGTTGATGTCCGCGGTAATTCGGGAATATTCATTTACGCGGTACCTTTTTTTTTAGGATGGGAAATCATCAAATGACCCCCCCTCCCGCTCTGAGTGTCAGACTTGTACTGGCTAAAACCCATCCATGTTCTTTCTTTGCCCTTTGTGTTCCAGGGCCGCGGTATCTCTTTCGAACAGTCCCGCAGCCTATGCGGTACCTTTAGTCCCTTCCCTCGTGTACCTACGTTATTTGACGCAGTTGCAAAATGCAAGCGACCTGTTTAATCTACCCCGACAGAACCCCCTCGTCCGCGCAGGTTTTAAAAATCGATGCGACACAGGGTCTAGAATTATTGGCGCCGCAGGTACTATAGCAACGTGTACCTATCATGAAGTTGTGATATAACCTTCCTCTTACACCCGTATCTATAAACAAGCCAAAAGGCTTACTTAAGTAAAAGTCATTATTTAAGATAGTTATTTGTAGTAGATTTTTTAATATGTTGTTCAGTAATTGCTTGAAGTTAGAACTGTCAAAGAAATCATTTCTTTGACAGTTCTTACTTCGTTTAAATTGTTGTCTATTGCATACAAGATGTTTGAATAAATAATTACTTCAACTTAAGTAATTGACTATAGATACGGGTGTTACTATTACAGGTAAGGTTTAATAAGAATGAAATTCAGAAGCATCATTCGATATTTAAAAAAATCAAGAAAGCCACTCAAAAATTCAGAACCTTCAAATTTAACTCATCAAGGCGTTGCCACCTTAAAAAGTAAACAGAATTCACTGAAGGTCTCGCCTCCTATTATGTCGTAAACGATCTATTAACACAGAATAAAGGAACCTCCGGGGCAATGGTGCTATTACGATGCTAAATTACCTATTACCACGCGCCAATGAAGTTATTACTGCCAAAAATATCGTTGGTGCGTAAACTAAGTCATTTGTGGAGATAGGCACTGAAATTAAGTGCTGAAGATTTGCGCGCTGATAGCTGAGAATGTTTGTGGGTTTATTTTCATTGTCGATCATTTTAGTTGATGAGAAGTAGGTATTACTTTTCGTATTTTATTCGAACCTTTTAAGGCTAATAGAGAGAGCAATGTTTAAAGGCCAGCTTACAGCATTGCAACGGATCAGCAATTCAGTATAGCCTTAGCCATAAACTGTTTCATATTCCTTTCCGTAAATCAAACCTTGCTAAAATATATATATAAAACCAGTCTAAAATGGGACTGGGCAGGCCATGTCTGCCGGATGCACAGCTGTGGGCCCGAATATCGCAAGACTGGAGCCCTGAAACAGCTAGACGGGGTCGCGGTAGACCAAAGAGAAGATGGCGGGACGTCTTGGATGGCTTCCTCGCGAATTGGCGAGAAGAAGCACACCATCGTGAGAAGTGGAAGGAATGAGGGGAGGCCTTTGCTCAGTAGTGGGACAATACGGGCTAAAAAAAAAAAAAACAAAAAAAAAAACAAACCTTGGTCTCAACGCTCCCTTGCTACGAATATGTAGAAACTACAATAGCTCCTGCACATACCTGGAAACCGATTTATTCGGTGTTTCCCTCAACAAATTCAGAAGATCAGTTTCAGAGGTACGGGAGCGCACTAATTTGCCTTTAAATATCTAATCACTGTCAATTCGTGTTAGATATCACACTCATAATACATTAATAGTCATAACTCATATCATCTCATTTAGTTTTAAGAAAATTTTATATTGTATTCAATTTTTATTATTAAGATTTGAGAACTTTATGTTGTTGTTTTATGGTAAAAATGCGTATACCTATAATGGGCATACATACCAGCACTGTTATGTTTTTTTTTGTCGTTTCACATTAATGCTTAGTATGTACTGCTGTTGGTGTACCAAATAAATAAATAGCCTTGACCCGAGACGTGCAGCATTTTTTCTATGGAACTCCATACTGTAATGCAGACTTCACCGTTATGGCATCGCCTTTGATCTGGATCAACCAGTTGAAATCAGGTGAGGTGATGCTGTCCCTAAGACCCCACATTTTTACTCGGGAACCAGGTGGACTACCATGATGTCTTAAAGCAGGAGTAATTGCAGTGTGGGAAAGAGATGGCGCTAGACGAGGCGCTCTGTCTTTTTTCCAAACTGGAATTACTCCTGCTTTATGATGTTACAATAACCCCCCTGGTCTGCTAGGATGTAGATCTTGTAGTCTTTGAACATAATATATCCAATGATACAGAATAACTGATCTTTTATGTAGTAAAACACTTACGATGAGTCTGTCCTTGCTGCCAGGGTATGTGGGCCCGAAGTCGTATTCGGCCACTGACCGTCGATCTGCTGAGCCGACGAGAGGCCATAGTCTTAACACCTCTGAAATGATAATAAAAGGAGTGTCAACAGCTATCACGAAGGCGGAAAAGGCTTATCAATTCTCCTTCTCCTATCTTGCAATAAAATCGCAAATGTAACAGCGTTTCAAGAATTCTTACTCAAGATAGTTTTCCTATTTGTACTTATATTACTGGTAATCATGGTTCATTTGGCACGCCTGAGGTTACCGGTTCTTATACTTATCTTAAGCGTACAGTATTGAAGAGGGGTTTACTAATGTCCGGGAAAACTAAAGCATTGAGTGTGTATCTTGCAAACGCATTTATTGCAGATCTGCAGATCATAAGCGGCAGTCGAAAACAATGGAAACTTAGATGTGGCGTCGGCTTGGTTGCCATCCCATGCACCTAACACCACAGTTTGTAAGACCAAGTTCTGTTATTATGTTTAGTTTCACCCGTATGCAAAAATACTTACCATTAACACACATCTCCAAATATTCCAATCCTTGCACAGCCTCATACAGGTCTTCTATATCCTCATCGGGAGGCAACTGATCCAGTTCCTCATGCACTTTCTCCTGCACCCTGGGGTTGATGGCCATCTCGTACAGGAAGTAGTAGATGAGGTTAGCAGTAGTGTCGTACCCGGCGACGTAGAATAGAACTGCTTGGGCTACTAGGTCATCGTCTGTGAAGTCTGTTGGTACATGGTGGTAAAGTTTTAATGGAAGTCTGGAGGTCTACCACCATCTCTTATGGCAGTATTATTTAATCTTACTAAATAATACTGATCTATGAAAAGTGTGCCCCCAGATTTTAAGGGGTGTCTACACAAATAACATAACATATAGTTATACACACATAGTTATCGTTCATCTTTTCCATAACCTACTAGTATATGTATCAATAATTTCAAGTCTTGGGATTTGATTACAAGAATTGAATACAATAGCAAGACAGTGAGTGCCAAGTCAGAATAGAAACAGTAGCACCTTCCAAGCACGAGGCCACTTCCTCTGTCTTGGTACTGACGCGACGCTGTACTCGGTACATGAAATCAAGACTTAACGAAGGAAATCACAAGGGAACCTCATCATGAATCACCCCAAAACATGCGTATGTTTTACATACATATGTTTTACAAGAACCGACACAAATAAATTACTATGCAGTACAGCGTAATCTTGATCCGCAAAACAAATATGTTCCGGTTGTAAGGAACAGCGTAATTCCGGCACAATTGAGACGTCACGCTCAGAACACGTCATAATTAAATTTGGCGTGCGTCTCGTCAATCAAAGTCGGCGGTTCTGTTGTGGTACAGTTTAGAGTTCACAGTGGGGCAAGATGGTTCGGTCAATGAAAGTGAAATGTTTGTGGTGCTAATGGCCTTATGGCCATATCGGCCAGCATCTAGTCCTATACAGAGTGACTGCTGAAAATGAGGTTCTAGAATCGTTCCACAGCTATAGACCGACCGCTTTAATAAGTCCTCCGCCTTGCCCCATCAAAGGCACATTAAGCGTCCACGAAGTTCTAATAATATCCCACCGGATATTTGCTTTATAACCATAATCCACGTAGGTATTACGATACTAATTGAACCAATACGTGATCAATCTTCAGAATATTCCATTTAAATTGATACCTCCGCGAGGACTCATTAAAGCGGTCGGTCTATAGAGCAAAGTGTTATTGGGTTCCTCCACCAGGCCAGGCAGGAATCAAGTTTTTTGCCAGATTTTGTGAAAGCAACAGTTGGGCTCCTATCACTTGGGAGATAAACTGGTGCAATGTGGGTGTACCACAGGGCACGACTTTGCTCCCTTCGGAGATTACAAGCGTGGTGTTGTGATATGCCATGCCTAAACGTTGATATTACACGATTTCGAGCACCTCGGTCTAGTGGTAGTAAGCTATTATTAAAAATAAGGTTCTAGAACCGTCCACGGCTTGAGCAAAACAAAGTGTCTAGCAGTAGGTTCGGCATTTTGGACCGACCGATTGGTGGCAATAGGCTTGCCAGGATTTAAGACCCAACTGGCTATTTGTGGGTGACTGTATAACTCTGCCTAATCCTTTGGAGAATACAGAGATCATGTATTAATATCGTATTTTATAACTTTTAATTCTAAAGCCTTTAGTTTGACAAAGAAGGACACATGCAGAAGTTCATTGTTAATAAAATATAGGAAGAAGACTTGATCTACTGTTCAGTCCCTAACTATAAAATGCGAAGAGTAAACAAATTAAAGTAAATCTTACTCTCAGCAGTCTTTGCGACTTCGTTGTTGTTGGCGTCGCCATCGCTGTCCGACCTGGGTTTGCCTGTACATAACGTTATTCTATTATACAGTGTGAGAGACATCAATATGCAAATTGTAACCTTGAATTCACTGCATGATTCTTGACCCCTAAGTGTAGGTATTGTTCGTCGATTATCAAACAAAATCAGCTGTTTCATACATCATTTTATTTTCGACCAGTTTTTGTTGCAGCGGCACGTATTAAAACCTCGGTTGGTCCCTGCATGGAGTTTGATTCGTGTAAGAAACAGAATCGGGAGAAAAAAAAATTTTGCTGAACATTACCCATTTTCTTGCTGATTTCACATTTTTTTCGAGTTTTTGAATACAGATAGAAATTTTTCAAAAAGTTATGCATAGTTTCCCTTACAGCCGCGTCCCAAAAATCCACCCTGTTTAAGCGTGTATTTGTTTGAACGCGGCGCGCGGGTTGAATATTAGTCTCTCAAGGACAGTAGAGTAAAAACGCGAAGCATGAAAATGCTTTCCGCGAAAACGAAATCCCGTAGGTTAGTCGCAAACGCTGTTCCGTTTTAGTATCTTTCTCCGTCGTATAAGTTTCGGAATGGCCGCGGGAATAATTTTATGAATATTAAGTAAAGTTTGGCTGGCATAAAAAAATCTTCCTGTAAACTTGTTAGCTGTCAACTCGAAAAATGTTTAAATGGCTTATAGAATTGGAAACACGTGAAAAATGCAAAACATATTAGGATCGTTGTAGCTGATTGCGTTCTGAGTGCTGCCTTTGAAGGACAATGCTCATTCTTTAGCTGATCGGCATCACAAACTTCGTTGCGATTACTAAAGTACCAGGAGCTGATGGAATGGAAGGGAGTGGGGATGATTCAGTTATTGTGGCCTTAGAGAGAAGCCTTTCACAGTTATTTTATGTATGACACACTCACACAATGTCAATAACGATCGTTGTGATTTTGATTGACGTGTCAGTGGCAGCAACCCACTGTAGAAACCTCATTTTAACGGGAATAAAGACAGTCGTTTTGTCAATAATGCAAAATCTAGGAGGTGAAATACTGTGAAAGGACTGGGTATTTCTTTAGGACGACTTTGGTAACGGTTCATGGGTCTCGCAATAAACAGCTCCCTCGACCAAGTACTAGGAGCTTATAAGATGGAAGAGCTTACCTTGGGCAGCGTCGACTAGGATCTGAATGAAGTCCGGTCTAGGCTTCACCAGATTCTCTCGACGAGCCTTTAAAGCTGATTTGAAGAGCTGAGAGAACTGCTCCGCGTCTTGTGTGGGGATTATTTTTACTTTTAGGAGCTAGAAAACATACAAATAAGTATTTTAGTCCTGAAGCCAAACATGCCTAGAATTCTTTAAGTAATTTAGTGAAAGCCTTTGCAATGTATTATGTATCTGCCTAGGAAGGAAATTTTACCAATGAATGTCAATTTTAGACATCACCAGAGAAAAATATGAGCAACCTAATCGTTCTAAAAAATTAGAGAACTGAGATAGGCAGTCGGTCCATGTAAAATACTGGTATTCAGCTCCATCCGGTTAGATTGACAGCCGACCCCAACATAGTTGGGAAAATGCTAGGCAGATGATGACGAGGTGGACCGATGATTGCTGTGCGATGGTTCGGGTTTGTCAATAGCCTGGATTGGTGGATTTGGTTCGGCTGAATGAAGACAAAGTCCGAGTTCAAACTACTAACATACCTTCATAATACTCTTCATATTCTCATAGCCGAAGAACTTCATGACTTGCGTAGTGTCCTGAATCACCGCTTTCTTGCCTAACCTGAAGATGCAGTTATCCGGCTCCTTGAGGGAGTCTACTGCGAAGCCGAACGCGCATGATGCTATGACGTCATTCACGTATGACATTGTTATCTGTTAAGGAAACATTATGTTAAGTACCTGCAAGTTATGGTGTTCTTAAACATCATCATACCATCACGCCTGTAATCCTTGAAGGGTTAAGCAGAGGTATAGGTACCATAGTACACCCATATTTCGTCAGCTATGTTAAAGTTCCAAGTAATAGGGGCGAGCCTTTTGCCATCAACCGGGCACAGATCCAGACTCCGTGGCTGTTAACGAGAAATTCCAATAACACTTTAGCCGACCCGCGAATCGAAACCAGGACCTCTTGCTCAGTAGTTGCCCCCATGACGACGTCTGAAAGCATTATGGTTTGCTCTTATCCCAGAGTAGGAAAGAGGTGGAACAAGTTGTCTAGCTCCATAATTCTCTCAGCACCCCACACTCAGCAGCAGCAGTTGCGTTTGCATCCGACCAGTGTCGAAGCCGTGAATCAAGTTGAATGGCGCGCGATTGTAAAGGCATAATTATGTTCAAAAGGGCTGATGGATTATAGACTCAACGAACTAATGAAGTTTTCTTCATTATGCAATTTTATACCTTTCTGCTTCCAAGCTAAGATTCTTAATAACATGAACTCACCTTGTTAATATCCATAACTTCCTCGCCCTGTATTTGCTCGCGCAGATAAGCAAGCACTGCGCATGCGCTTTCCGCCATGAGCGGCGCCATGCTGCGACAGCGCGCGCCTGAAAACGCGGGAGATAGGGACACGCGCATCGACCGCCATCTTGAACCTGAGGGTATGGAAAGGTTTCAGTACAGGACATCTGATACGAAGACCCAACATCAACCATAAAGTAACGAAAATAAAGATCACTTTAATTGTGACAGTGTCGTCAGTGCAGATATCCAACAGCAACATTTCTTTAACGAGATTATTCATCACTGTTATTTCGACGGTGTTTCAGATAATTGTCAGAAGTAAAATAAGTTTGAAAATTTTGTTGTCACGATTTTGTAATTAGGCCTTATTTTTACCCGACTGCTGCAAAGCCCAAAAGGAGGGTTATTGTAAATTTGCACATTCAGAATTGCACAAATGAATACTTTTAAAAGTTGGAACAGTTTCCAGTGTTCAGGTATACAAACTCTTCGTTCTTAGCTTAACATAATTGCATAAAGTTAACTCGGTGCTACCGTGCAAGCCGTGTGAACAGCAAATTTTCTAACTTGGTTTACCAAGGGGTAAACCAAGCCCCTTATAAAGAAAATGAAGTAGGTAGGTGAGCACAGAGTGAACAGTCACATTTATACAGCTGTAAAGATCATTTGCTATTTTGAAAGCCGTGGGCCACAAAACAAATAAACATAACATTAAAAAACCTAGATCAGATAGACATTGAAATTGTAGTTGACCGTCCGTTCGATTATCCCGGCTGTCATTTGTAGATCTTTGACAATCGTTACAGGTAGTCGTAGTGGCCCGAAAATCTGACAGCCAGTCGTTCGTGGGGTATTATTCAGTACTAACTGGTTGTGGAGGTCAGATAGGCAGTCCAACCTTGTAAAATACTGCTATTCAGCTGCATCCGGTTATGGAAGCCGATCCCAACATAGTTGGTAAAAGGCCTATGGCCCATTGGGAACGTTATATTAACGTGGGAATGTTAGGTTAATTATGTTATGTTATGTAAGTATGTGTGATCTACCAGTCAGCATGATAAGGTTCCGTCCAAACAGGGGGTCGCAGTCAGCATCAATATGGACCCCTCTGTCAGCGAAGGAGTTGAAGTCTCGCACCATAATTTGACGGATGAGCTCGGGATCCCGTGGTATCAGGGTCGGTACCAGGTACTGGTACAGGCCGAAGTATCTGGGAATATCAGAATAATACACGAATACTGTAAATTCGACGAACACCGGCACACAGCAGTTTTGGTTTTTCCAGATGGGTAACCATTAATGCAAAGAATAGAATCATTAGAACTTCTATGGTAGTTTACAGAGTACAAGCATTGAGTATCAGTTATATTATATTCGATAATAATTTGAGCTTTCTGCATTTTATAAAATGTTGGCTGTTCACGATATTCTTGCGTTGCATTTTACAACTATCCGATGAATCTCTTTTATTGAGTTTTTTTCACAGCTAATATCAAAGCAAATAATTCGCAGTATTATGCTTTTAATGAAAATGTAGGTCGGGCAAAGAGGTATTTCGTTATAACGTCAGGAATTTCTCCGAAGCAGCCCAGGTACTGTTTTTTTCCTATTAATGGCAATAAGCTCGCTCCCTATTTCATGAGACTTCAATATAACTGGCGATATATGGGTGTACTAAAGGTATTCCTCTGCGATACCGTTTGGGGACAACACGCGAGATATTAGGTAAATGTAAGAGTGTACTGAGAGCTTCTTAAAAATAAAACTAAACTATTAGTATCTTTTCGATAAAAAGATTTCTCAAACGAATTATTTAAATACGATTACGTGAACGATCGTAAGAAACAACATAATATCCGTGAGAAGAAACACAGATCCACTTCCAACGCTCATCATTCGATTATACCTTTGATCTTTGAATGCGTCGTATCCAGCCGCGATTGCTTCCACAAAATTTTCCCGCCCAAAAGTGACAGCTGTCAAATTTCCGAGAAACGGGACGGGAGGGAGCGTACACACACCCTTAGACGAGAAGTATCTCAAACGATTCCGGGAATAATAGAAGAGGCACGTCACTAGTAACACGACTAACCACCACATAATGAAATTTTATTTTGAATACAAGATAAAATTAATCTTCACTACAATCACTGGGCTATAAAAAATACCATTCAGCACTTCAAGAACTATAAATAATAAACAACAAACGCAAACGCATTCTATTTTTGGAAACAGCGCAGTGTTTTTTTTAAATGATTCACTGATAAATGTATTCTGCAAATATTTTAATTCTGAATAAAATAAATACGCAGTGCAAACGTATTCGCGCGTTTTTAGTTACGGAACGTTTGGCAGAAACCGACCGACTAAGAGAAAGTTGCGAAGGTAATGGCTGTACGCTGACACAGCTAATAACAACTTACATAACAGAAACTACGTCATACAGTCGGAACTGGTTTTTATACCGTGACCCTCTTTAGAAGATGATCGTAACACATCATAACATCAAGTTGTAAGTGAGGCTGTCAAGCGTAACGGCTAAGGTTAGACACTAGCGTTCATTTTCCTTAACACTAGATAAATGACGCCTCAGTATCATTGCGCTGTTGGAGTTCTTAGTCAAGGCAGAGTCGATTGCGAAAATGTTATAGTGCACTTTTATTTGCGCATTCATTTACACACAAAAATAATTCGCGCAAACTGCAGTCAAGCATTTTTAAAAAAAAAAACCGTTTCAGTAATTTATGGTTTGGAAAAGTGCCCGACAAGGAAACTTAGAACTTAGGTAGCATTTCCGTCTACCACATGATGAAACACCACATCAAAACCCCGCCAACTCCAACAGCACATAAAACTGTATGAATACCCCAACTTTTATCACAAACAATGCAATCGCATCCTGACGGTTTCCGAGGGCATATCCAGAGATAGTTTATAGACACAATAACGCAAGACGAGCAAAGAAACGAATAACCGTTCCCCGGTAACGTATACGAGTAATAAACTAGTGAGACAGTGGTGTCCGTGTCCCGGGATTGGTTTGGGAATTGTCCCAGCTCTCCACGATTTTATTATACCGTTTGGCTTGGCACTTATTTAGTTTTATACTGTCTTATCTGATTTCTTCGCTTGAAGTCGGTTTTTAGAGAGGCGATTCGTTATTTTATAAGGATTGTCTGATTAATAGCATAAACTAACGCTTTTTACCCGACTGAGGAGGGTAGCGTGTTTAAAAGCCTATATATTATGTATGTTTGTTCCTTTGTGGCGCTCTATAGACCAAACGCGTTGGCCGATTTTGATGATTCTTACGTCAATCGATTTGTCGTAATCTTGCGAGTCATTCAGAGGCGTCTAGTTGTCACCATATAGAATTAAAAAAAAACATGAAAGTCGACGAACTATGTTTCTCATTTTATTTCTTTCTTATGGCGGTATCCAGAAACTACACAACGCCTCCTGATACGATGCTTACATACTCCTTTTGCTTCGTCCGCGGTCGAATACACACACATCGGTTGCGAATACTACCTGATCTTTCTGAAGAACATCCACCAACAAGGTCCCGTAAGGTAGGTGTATATCATTCTAGAGCGTCTTCGCCAGGATTTTCAGTTTTGTGGGCACTTCTTAGATTTTATAGTGATTAGTAATCTAGAAATGGTGTCGCGTTAAGTGTTCCACAGAAAACAGGAAGTGTATTTATTTGAAATTCACCTGATACTCTTCTTCGTTGAGTCGATGCTTCTTTTATTTGTGTTAAACGAATTTCGATTTGAAATCTGCCATATCTTCTGCTTTTATTTTCTTAACCACGAAACAAGAATCCTAAAGCAATCATTAGGAATTCTTCACATTCATGTCATATTATGTATCGACTTTTTACTTTCTTTCTTATATTTCTTATGCAAAATGAAATGTTAGCTTGGTTGACTAGACAGCGGAGTCCCTAAGCGAAAAAGTTACGAGATACATAATTAAGTATTAACATATTCAGCTAGTTGTGCTATGAATATTTTCAATTCTACGTTTTGTTTTGTTAATTTACAATGGAATAGTTAAATTATTTTTGGATGTTTTTATTATTATTATATTATTTTTTTATCGTTGACATGATTATTTAACTCTATGGAATTATATTTATTTTTCAATTATTTACATTATATACAGACTACAAATAGAACTAAACTAATGATAAAAATAAGACTAAAAGTAAGAAAATATAAACATCTAAAAAAACGACGACAATAGGACACTTAGGCGTCAAAGTACTCCTCCGCATCGCTGTCATCTGGAAACGTGCCTATACGCGTAAATGCTGAATGGCAATGCTAATTCTTTGGCCAAAGAAAGAACCAGCCCTCTGGTCACGCGTTCAAATAAGACCCTTTTAGAAAATATAGCATAATACTGGTATATAGACAAGTTATATTCAAGATTTTAAACTATCATGGTCACTAACATTACTATTAACACTAACGGGATATTTACCATGTTTACTGTTTGTTATGAGTTCCCGATATTTCGGCGCTGTTGCAAGCACCATGAAGCAACAGTAAACATGGTAAATATCCCGTTAGTGTTAATAGTAAGTTATATTCAGACAAATTTTATGAGACTTTAAAGGTATCCTGATATCTAAAGCATTATTTACTAGCAGGTTTTTTTGGCGTAGAAGTTATGTTCCCGTATAAGTTATGTTCCCGTATGTTGCATTTGCAGTTTGATAATTTGTGCGTCAGTGAGAAGAATATTCCTCCGCCAAAGTAAGTGCGAAGTAATGTTTATACTCGGGTTTGATATATTTTTAAAAAATAACGTTGTTTCTCACTAGGATTTCTCCTGTATCGTGGGTGCGTTTACAAATATCTGAACTCACATACACAAACAGCCAGACTCGGAACAACTATCTGTAGGCCATGCAAATATTTGTTCCGTGTGGGGACCAAACCGCGACACGCAGCGCAGCAGCCAGTCGCTCAGCCACTGCACCAACCGTGTCGTCAGGACGTTTTAAAACAACGTAGTCTGAACTATATTAAACTAGCTTATGCCCATGGCTTCGCCCGCGTGAAGTAAGATAATTGTCCCACGGGATCATACTACCGCGATATAAGGTATCCTATGTGTTAATCTAGGTTTTGAACTATCTATGTGCAATATTTCATCCAAATCCGTTCAGTAGTTTTTGCGTGAAAGGGCAACAAACATCGATCCTACCATCCATCCTCATAAAATTTCGTATTTATATTATAATAGGAAGTAGGATGTCATCACTCTAGGGACAGTAACAATAAATCCTAAAAACGGGGAAAGCGTTTGAGCAGAAGAATTAATTTCATGTCACATACATACATAATACACACATCCGCATTAATCCTAATGTCCTGCCACAGATATAGATATTTCTAGATAACACAAGAGCACCTACTTCGTGTGCCCTGCTTAAGCCTTTTATGCTTAACGTGGCTACTGTCGCAGCAAGCTAATTTGTTTAAAACAACAACGTTACAACTGAAGAACTTAATTCTAGACATTTATAGAACAACAACGTAGTCTATTTTATAAAGGGTGTAAATAGTCCCTTAACATAGCCGAAAGGCACTTGTTCTCCCCGTCTTTGCAATCATTTTTTTGTTCTAGACCAAACCTGGGAACCTTCTAATTAGGGAGATATTGGGGGTCAAAGTTCCAACTTTTTCACAAGTTTTTTTTACATATAATATATTATATGTCATACATGTTTTTAATGTAATATTTTTACTTTACACACCTCCACGACCCCCGTACTATTCAATCCATAAAACGTGATTTTTCACCCCAAAAAAAAAAGTCGTTTCCCAGCATTATTTTTTGCATTTTTGCGTAAAGTTACTTAGTTTGAACAGAATGCTTGTTTGACGGATATGTGAAGGGTCTGTTTACACCCTGTATAGTAACTAAGTTGTGCTTTTGACGTCATAGTAGGTAGTTAAAAAATGGATGGCACGCTTGGTGTTCATACTTATCGTGAACCAAGTGCGTTATCTAGGTATATATAATATATCTGTGGTCCTGCCCCACAAAACTTTTTGTTTTGTTTGTAACGAAAATGTGAGGGGCCGAAAGTGTCACTCTTTTCCATTAGGCCAGTGAAACGGCCACATTATTAAATCTGTTCATCCTTCCACAAAGTTGGGTGTTTACGGACTCACGTGGGTTCTGTATGCTAATGTGTTCCAAAGAATTGATTTATGTGTTTTGAAAATTAAATGTGTTTTAATTTTAAACTATAGCTGAGAGGCCAGTTATTTTCAGTCCATTAGTGCTGAAAATAAAAGAGGCCGTGTAGGCTTTTAGGTAGGTAATTTGCTTTCAACGTAACTATTAAAAGCTTGTCCAGGCTTCGTATTTTAAAAGTCAGGTAATGAATTTGTTACCTACCCATCTTTTTTACGGCCCTACCTACTACTTTATAGCCCTTTTCAGTGTTGTATTTCGTTCACAAAGGACGTGAGTTATAAATTTATAATCAAAGTTGGATTTATAAAGTGTATGTTCTGTGTGTCGTTGCTATTCATAATTTTAATTTCACAATCTTAAACTAGGGGTGTAGTTTACGATTGCATCTCAAAATTATGCATCACTGTGATTTTTTTCATACATTTGTAATGAAATGTGACGAGTAGGTAACTGAAAAACTAAAGTTATAAGTAATACCCTAACATAAGGAATTCATCATCTCATCTGCCTGTCTGACCTCCACAACCCAGTTAGTGCTGGGTAATACAATACCCCTTGGTAAGACTGTCGGACTTTCGGCCCACTGACTACTTGTAACGACAGTCAAAGGCCTACAAATGACAGCCGGGACACTCGGTATGTAATGATGGACACCCATCTACGGACCAACCTAGGCGAGCGCGGCGTAAATAGTTAGATCGATCCGAGCGGCTGTTATTATTTAGCCACGAGTTCCTCCACAAGGAATAAGGATGTATCCTGTGCAAAAAAAATATGATTCTATTTAGTCCGTCAGTTATATTATCGAAAAATATTGGATAGATATTTTTTTTTTTATCAAATCTATAAAAATTGACTAAGATAAAACGCATTAAAGATCATGAGTGACGTCACTTTTCGGTAAAAAGTCAGTACACTTTACTTACAAGTATGACGTCACACGAGTTTTCGACGCACTGTATCGTCTTCATTATTAGTTTGTGTGAAAAAAAAAAAATAAGTGTCCAATATTTTTTGGAAATCTATCTGACGGGACTAATTAGATTTTTTCAGGAAACATCCCTATTGTTTAACAAAAATATGTAAGTATGCTAAAAAATTTAGGATGACCGACTGTCTAATTTGTTTCTTCAATGTCAATGTGACATTCAATTGTGAATGCAAATGAAGAGAATAATTACGAGCAGTGCGCAGTTAAACTCATATCAAGTGGTTTTATTGGCTGCTGTCATGTCATTTCAATTCACAGCAGTGAATTTGCAAATCTAGCTATTACCTACGTAGCCAATGTTTGTGTTTATAACTTGCCTCCAGCTTGTTTTTATCGTGCAATTGGGTAAGCATTATTATTGTCCAATGCACTTTAGGTAGCTTTTAAATACATTTTGTTCTATTTTCCCAATTCCCCCTCAGCAGGCGACGCCATATTTTCCGTTTGGAAACCGATTTGTGTCGTCGTTTCGAACGTTTGTTTGTTCGGGCAAAGGCACGAGTGATTAAATTGTCTACAAAAAAAAAAACATTCGCGATCTTTGCTGTTTATTCGGAGTTTGAAAGCAAACCTTTTTGGTGGATTATGTTTATTCGTTGTTATTTATTTCAATCGTGTCGTTCTGATTCAATAATTGGGGATTTGGGAGCCTAATGAGAATAGGTACGTACCTAAAGGTCGGTTACCTAAACATGGTTTTTATATGAAGCCAATTTCTGGAAAAGTCGTTTGTTATTTTGATGTGGAAAAAAAATTATTTTAATTAAAATAGACGTTTGTTTATGGTTTGTTTTGTGTTTTAAATTAGGAGTCTCGAGATATTTGAGTATATTGTCATTTCGTTGTCACTGGAGACTTATTCTTAATTCACTGTAATATTTATTTAGATTGCGGTCCTACGAGTCGATGATTGTGATACAACAAAGTAGAAGAAGTCAATTCAGAGCATCATCGTCATCCACAGATGACTTCACCCACTGACGGGTGCCTGTCTTTGCTTGCGCCAATATCCCTCGTTCGTACATCGTTGTGCCGCTGATTCCTGCTTGATCCACAACTCTGCCAGGCATTCCAAATTCGCCTTTCAGTGGCTTCAGACACATACATTCATGTGCCAGCCTCATCTGGTCTTCAGATAGTTTAAACTGATAACAGATTTTGAACTTACACAAATAAACCTTAGTTATAACGAGCCGCGTGGATTTCGGTAATTGTCCCACGGGATCGTACTACCGGGATAAAAAGTAAACTATGTGCTAATCCAACTTTAACTATAAGAGTGCCAATTTTGATCCGAATCCGCTCAGTTGTTTTTTGCGTGAAACATCCATCCATTCTCACCACAGATCCTCACAAACTTTCATATTTATAATTAAGTAGCTGTTGCGTGTGAGAAAAAAGAAATAAGATAACCTTTGTCCTTCACTCTTCCCCAGGATATAATGAAATCTATCTCTTTGTCAAATTTCATTACGATCCGATCAGCCGTTAAGTCGTGAAAGGTAACAAACAAAAATTTTTTTTTAAATTATTTTTTTTTATTAGCCTTGTATGTCCCACTGCTGGGCAAAGGCCTCCCCCATATCCTTCCAGATACTCTTCTCTCTCCCCCCCCCAAATGAACAAAGTTACTATTACATTTATAATATTAGTTTGGATATAGTACCTAGAAGTAAAAATGTTATAGTAAGAAAAAAAATGTAATAGTGTGTAAATTTTACAACAAAAAACTCGTGTCATTTCCTGTACCCAGTTTGCACGTGTCCTGAAATTGGCCCTTAATTAATAAGTGAGGAACAAAACAATTCACTTCCAATGATGTGTGTATGTGAGTAATGGAGTAATGCGAGCGTCATTTGTTTAGCTACTAATTTTACCTCGCACTCGAAACCGTGGTTCAAATACAGGGGAGGTATACTTTTGATTAGCATGTTAAACACAGGGCGTCCCACGGCTATGCCACATGGAAGGACAGTCCCTTAAATTTTGTATATAGGAAGTTTTACTGAAAGAAGACTTAATTTTGATTTTAAAAATAATTAGAACTGCGTTCTAAGATATTTAAATAATCGCCTGCCTAAATCGGGAATAGAACCCGCCAATAATGTGAAAAATTAATGTATTCTACATGTGATTTTTTTCGTATTATCGGCGGGTTCGGGATGATAACGGTCGAAAAAAGCTAATCATAACAATTATTTTTTCCTAAATAACATACCATCTTAAATAAAAAGAAGACCATGAAAGGACATTGTTCGGCGTCCAAACATCGTTCGCCTAAGAACCAACAGAAACGTGAATTTACTCTCTGTGTTCTAAATAATGCATTAATTCGATTGAAACTAGATATAAATCACAGACACTTCTGGTAATCGTAAAAAAATCCAAAACATTTTCGGTATTTGAGGTTATAATTAGGCCAATAGAATAACAACAATTGCGAGTGACAAAATGACGAGACTGTCATTCTGTCATTACTATCAAATTTCAAAGTGGCATCTGTCAATTCATCGACTGTCAGCGTCGATGTAGCTCGTTTATTCAATTTAATTTAAAAAAATAATGGCACCCACACCGGGGAATAAGACAGAAGGAAGTGAATTACTTTAAAAATGTTATCGAAATGACGAAGTGTCCGTTCTATTGTAAATAATTGTAATGTACATTATAAAAAGAACTAGTTATTATTGTAAAGGTTTCATACGTATTGATGCATAGGCCATTTTTTACAATGTCCTTTAAAATTTTTATTTTAAATTTTGTTCAGGAGAAGAACGGGTATGGAGAAGAAGGGGCCAGAAACTTCATGGACTCTCTTTTCACGTGCCTAGGTACCTATTACAAAATCTGAGATTAATATCCAATGAAACAATTCGTAATCTCCTTGGAGGTTAATAACGTTAACACTAAGTCAAGTTTTCCTTCGACTAATATTCCTTTCTCATAGAACCTTCTATCGGTAAATGAGCGCCAAAAATCATACGTTCACATTAACGCGGCAACAGGCTGATGCCTGGTAACATCTGCTTCCCTAGTACTTTCACTAAATCAATTCCCGTACTAAAAGCAAGTAGGGCCTCCCATAACACAATTACCATATTAATATACATTATGAAAATGTTTGGAAGCAACGATGGGACAGAAGTTCTACTTCTTGCAAAAGTATATTGTTTCTACAAGTCCAGTCAATTACGCAAAAAAAGGCAACCTCGGAATGAGAGATAATAAGCTGTAAACTCGTATACGCCTTCATTTTGGTGTTCTAAAAGTTGTATTGAGTTTTTAATTACACATAGTAGGTAAGTATTATTAAATGAACACATTATACATATGCAAAATGTTATTAAATACAATATATTAACTAATAAATAATACAAATTATTTATTGTAAATGATATTTCAATGATTTAATAACTTTATAAAAGGTATTATTCACTGAGATTCACGGTTGACCTTGCATTACACTGACTATGGCTGAGCGCTGTGGGGTCTGTGCCCTCTAACTCAAAAACCGTTAGGCGTATGAAACATTTTTCAGTTCCAAATTTGTCACAAATTTAATGCTCTACAACTTTTATTTTTACATGTTAACATCATTGGAGCTATAGAAACCGAGATAATCGAGAAAAACTGATTTTTGTGACGTTTGATCTTGAATAACTTACGACGCAGACACGAGATTTTATGAGACTTTTGAGACAACTTTTAGAACACCAAAATGAAGGTGTATACGAGTTTACAGCTTATTATCTCTCATTCCGAGGTGAAACCCTAATTATGACTGGGCTATATATAGAAATAGTCTTATTATCGATTCGGAAAATAAAATCTGATTGCCTAAACCAGCGACAATCGCTTTTAAAGGATTAAAAGAAGATGTAGTGACAAATATTGAAAAGAGTATGCTTAGATGGTTTGGTCATGTTGCGAGGATGAGTGAAAGGCGACTAACAAAAGGTATCCACAATTCAGATGTGATTAGGGACGACGGGACGACGCCCTAGAAGGACATACATTGACCTTATTTATGAGGTTCTTCAGAAAGGCCAGATCGTAGTATTTGCAACCAATGTGCATGTTTGAATTGTGACGAGGCACAAGAAGTACGAGTATATAAGATCGTACTGTGGCGTTTTATGGTTTCTGCCCCTTGGGGACGAGGCGTAAATTTATGTATGTATGATGTAAAGCTATTCGATGTTAACCAATCCAATATATTTTTGACTTATCCATGATCGTTCTCATCGGTGAGAGAACGTTCCTTTGTCTAGGCTCGTAGATCTTCAACTGCCTATCCTGTTACCATGTTATACCCAATGTTTTATTCTTCCATTCTATTCCAGCAGCTGAAACGCCGCACCTAGCAACCCAAACGTAACGTAACGCACTTTTTTTTGTACTGGAAATAAACATACTTCTGACAGGTGGCCTACCAATCAGTATTATTTTAATCTTATTCCAGTGTGGGAAGGAAGGCGATAGACATCCTGTATAGCTCTGTCTCATTTCCACATTGCAATAACATTAAAACAATATTGCTTTAAGACGTCATGGTAGCCCCCCAGTTCACTTTCGATTTTAAAATTGACTACGTCATGCGTTCGTCTAGCACGAAACAAAGAGACTTCGGTTCGGGACAAAAGCAATTTTAGCGTTGAAACTTCTGCAAACCTATCTTCTTTGCGTTCAAAGGACTTAACATTTAGGCAATTTTGACAAATATGTTTCGTAAACAACATTCTGTGGTAAATATGTACGCAGGTACCTATGTGCCATATTTACAGCCACGTAGGTATTAGGTACTCACCTAGATGTACGCAGTACGTGGCTGTTTTGAGACATCGAGATTTAGATGAAATTCGGCTTTATAGAGCGATGTCTATCTCATAAATGTGTGACATTCTCTTTCTACGTAGGCTACGTTTGCTAAGGTGTTTTTTAACGCGACTTTTTATCATGCATTGGATTTTGACTTAGCGTGGAAAGTTACAAAACGAACAGTGCACGTTTTTTACCGCACTGGGATCCGCGATGCTCAATTAGGTACTTATTTATAATGAGCTAACAATTTATAACGTTGGAGAACACTGTATATTTTTCCCTGTAATCATTGAATTTTGCTTCGTACCATCACTCAATGACGTCCTATTCAATATCCACTGAAGTGCACTCATGTAAATATTATTATCGTATATATCGGTTTTATATCACGAGGAAAATATATTTTACATTAATAACATTCATTATGTTCAAGTACTTATTTAATCGTCTCTTATAACATACAATACAGGGTGGACTTTTGAGACGGGTCAGTAAGAGCATGTACATACCTTAACTGATGTACTTATTTATTTATTTTTATTTTTTTTATTTATTTTATTTGGCTCTTCAACAATGAGTACACTATTACATATAATATAATAAAACATTACAAACTTAAGTCTAAGTGCCCCATTACTTAAAGAAGAGCACTACGTGCACTATACAATCCGCCTAAATATCTAATTTAACAATGAGAAAAAAAAAAAAAAAGAAATGATTAAAAATACAAAAAAAGAAAAACAACAGCAGCATCGATAATATTAGGTAAGTAAGTTAAGGTAAGCCAAACAGAATTAAACTTAAAATTAAACTTAATTATTATTTTAATGATTTTAAAACTTAATTATTTTATTTTCCAAATTACATTTAAACATTTTCTTGAGAGTAGGCACAGATGTGTGACATAAGTCGATGTCTTCATCATGTTCCTTGTATACAGAATACATTCTATATAATGAGCAATGTTGCCTTAGGTTTGTATTGCATTTTGGCATGCAAAACAGTTTCTTATTTGAACTTCTAGGTAGGTTTCGAGGCACATGGAAGGATACTCTACTGAGTACTGTACTGTACCGTACTTATAAGAAGGCGTTATAATAACTCTTGGCTGGTAGGTACTGAAAAATCCCGATAGAAAACCTAACAACATTTTAATTAACCTGCACTGCAGCAAAATCACCATTTAGATGATATTTTATTCTAATTTCACCTACAACACGACTGAACACGAGTTGAACTCGTGCGCTCAGTTTTAATATCCCGCCCTTGTTCCGTGCGTAGTATTTCGCATATGCTCAACTCAACATGGTTGTGATAGCCTTCCTTGCAGGCTCAACTGAGCGTAAAATTGACACCGCCCTACATACTACGTAATTTTAACGTGATATGGACATTCATTGAATATTACATTGCCTAGATTATTGCCTGCGATTATTTCTATACAGGAAAATGAAAGGCTTTAGTAATCGTGAGAATATTGAAAATGGCAAGGTAATGTGACGATAAAATACGTAGGTTTTTGGAGGATTTACATAACTTATGTGTAACGTGACACTAGAGTGTCTTCAGCAAGTTTGTATTAAAAGTCGTCTTTCGATCCAAGGGCTGGCTTTTACCTTGGCCAAAGGTTAAGCGATGCCATACAACGTGGCAACGCCGCGAGTCTCTTGGGGACATTACCAGTTGACACCGTTGAGGAAGAGTATTTTGACGCCATTTTTTAAGTTAATTGTTAAGTTAGTTTGGGTTATTTTAATTTATAAATGTAAATATTATTGTTATCTTAGTAAAAATAAAACAATTTTGCTAAAGTCGTCTTTTGGAGTTTGGTGACAACATTATGCATCATGGTTGAAGTCAATGTTGATCAATGGTTGTTTGTAATGGAATGCGCCAAAGCCCAAACTTGACTTCGGTCTCAACAGGATAAAGATACCTAATACTTTAGGATTAATATTTTTATGATTGGGCTTCAAAACCAGTTAAAGAATCTCCTCATTCAAACTTCCTTAAAATTCCCGTATAAAAATGCCGAGTTCCGGGTGCAACTCAATCCTTTTGAGAAGTATCGGGTCGCAGGGTTTGAAAAATTGCTTTTAGAGTTGTACTTCATTCTATATGGCTTTTTATTTTTTTCTTAAAATCAAATCGTCGGCAAACGTTCTTGTAAGGTTACTTCGTTTGGCAAAATTCGCAAGTTTCGGCCTAATATTGTTTCGTTGTATTTGTCGGCTGTCTAGACATCTTCATTTCTTCAGGCTAGTGCCTTATTTGACTGAATTATGGCCTGAGTTTTTTTGCGTAAAAAGTTACGCTCTGGCAATGTTTCTTTGTAAGTATATTATAAAGTTTATATTAAGAAAAACTACTCATGTAAGTAGTTTTTATAAGGTTTTTCTAGTGGTAGTGATAAATTGAAATGCTCAGCAATGATAGTTTTAGGTGTAAATGTCCGAAACCTACGCATGTGAGTCGGCGAATCACCAACTGTTTTTCTTTGAACTTTAATCATAATTTTAACAGAACACAAATTACTATTTTAACAACATATGGTGTATGAAAACAGACAGAAAGTTAAGTCAATACCAATTCGTTTCGTAAATAGATAAAGCGGTAAAATCAACAATCCGAAAAATAAACAACCAACTCATTAACGGCTTCGCCTCCACAATAGTCCACAAGCACCTACAAACAAACTAAACGCGAAACAGTTTGTCTAAATCAAAACAAACCCGAATCGATTTACGTTTAATTACATTTTGAACAACGCGTTGACATTTCGTTCGTCGTCAGCTGTGAATCGGCCCGCCATCTTGAAGTGCCACGAAAACCGCAGGCGTGCCGCTGACTGGGCACTTTCACGCGTGTTTACACATTGCCTCGAACATCTGCCATCCTGGTACCTAACGGGAACGACGGACGGATTATTCAGTGATTTGAGTTACCGTAAATATAGCCGGAATGGGATGCTGGGTGGATGATCTCTAGATAACGAGGTTATCTGTGACAAATAGACGTTTATGGTTGTAATCTTGATTGAAAAGTGCCTTGCTGTTTCAGAAAGAAGAGCGGTCTTTGTTACCAAAATAATGCTTTGAAACAAAACTAGATCCTAAATAGTTATTATAGTTAAACACTCACAATAATTGAATAAATATTTGATTATATTACTCATTCTTAGACAAATTTCCATCTTCATCTAACTTCATACAGTTCGGAAGAAACAATAACAATTTAAATAACAATACAACATTGTTGAAACCAAAACTTGGATCAACGCATTTATATTTGAACCCAATGGGAATAATATTCATGGAATAGTTAGCATTTATAATTCTAATCTACTGCACAGGACGATGTACCCGGTAATAGGGTGACCATAATAATTATGACAAGACATTAAGTGCAGGAGTTATGTGTTAGTAGAGAGCTTAATTACACTGCAATGTCACTTTATAGTCAAGTTACGGAGGCAAGCAGAACATTCACTAACATCTAGAATTGTATAGAAAGAAGATTGGCGACTGCCCAGTGTCTTATGTGACATATTTTTTTTAATAACTCCACATACATACTAACCGTGATATCCAGCAACTGGGTTGTGGAGGTCAGATACACAGTCGTTCCATGTAAAATACTGGTATTCAGTTTCATCAGGTTAGACTCGAAGCAGATCCCAACATAGTTGGAAAAAGGGTAGACAGATCATAAACACAGACGTGGCCATTTTTTGTTATTTTACCGTTGGACTAAATAAATAACAGTACATAAACGAAATCAACGTTGATTTGCAAAGGATTAAAGCCATTATGAATTCGAAACATAAAAAAATAAAATCACAAAAATAAAATCCACAGTTTTGGAACAAACCGTTGATGATTAACGCAATGTCAATATTTGAATGCCTATCAGGCAACAGCAGGCAAGCTGAAACAGAATATTACGTGTGGCATACACGTAATATTCCGTTATTTCGATATTTCATATTCGATAGCGGAGAAAAAAGAAAATAGGTTTAAGTCTAGCTGTGAGATTTCAATTGTGGATCGTATCACTTCAAATGAGGATTACGTGGCTAAATAATA
This sequence comes from Noctua comes, assembly GCA_963082995.1. Taxonomy (NCBI): domain Eukaryota; kingdom Metazoa; phylum Arthropoda; class Insecta; order Lepidoptera; family Noctuidae; genus Noctua; species Noctua comes. The sequence goes on from OY720273.1 coordinate 17,061,117, forward strand.
ACAGCCGCTCGGGTTGATCTTTAGGTTAAGCCGCGCTTGCCAAGGTTGCTCCGTGGATGGCCACCCATTACAAACTTTGTTTAAGCCGTTGGTCCCGGCTGTCATTTGTAGATCTTTGACAGTCGTTACAAGTAGTCAAGTGTCCCGAAATTCTGGCAACAAGTCTTACCAAGGGGTATTGTATTACCCAGTACTAACTCTTTTGTGGAGGTCAGATAGGCAGTCGCTCCATATAAAATACTGGTATTCAGCTGCATCCGGTTAGACTGGAAGCCGACCCCAACATAGTTGGGAAATGGCTAGACACATCCACAAACCAACCTAGGTAAGCGCGAACAGATGGTGTCCCGCCGCCGTGACGGGACCAAGAGAAGCCTGCAGGATATAGTCACGCTCACGCAGACCGACCCTGTCGACTCTGCGGCAAGGCTCCTGCGGACCCAAAAGTGAGCCTACGTGCCGCCAAGCCGAATAGACCAGTGTACATTTCCCGCTTACATTACAACACTAAAGCGGAGGACAACGTGGAGTACGTGCTCCAAAAGACGAGCTAGACACCGAACGCGCAGTTACTAGAGTCGCGCCACAACGTTAACTTCAAGGCGTTTGTGGTGCAAGTACTTGAATTTTTATCTGCCCTTGGTGTTAAAGGAAGACTTTTGGCCGCAGGACGTGGTGTTCCTTCGCTTCCGCCGACAAGTTCCACTGGCCAGCCAGTACAAGTGAAGTGTGGACAACTGAAGTGCCACTGTCATAGTTTTAAGTCTTATTTATTAACACTAGTTTTTGTATGCACTTTATATATGTTAGTTTATAAGGTATATATGCTATGGGCCATTGTAGCCTGAAGTAAATTATGTTTATGTTTTTTTATGTTTAACCTGAATATTTTGCCACGAGCTCCTCCATACACAGGTAATTAAAATATAGAACTAATAAATAGGATGACATAATAGCGGTCTTATCGCTAAAAGCTATCTTGTCAAGACAACCTTTGCATGGTTTTAGGTGAGGAGGAGAGACAATACTGATAGAGAAGAAACCGGAGAAGATGGTTAGCAATGTTAGCCTGTCAGTGAATCTGCTGCTTAACTTATGGAACGAGTTTGATGAGACATATTTCTAGCAAGAAAACTTAAACAAGTAACCGCAAATTGGAATAACGCGCACGGCAATAATGTTACTTGATATTTCAAGTTTATTTTATAATAAGGTTTCTATTGAAACCTTATCATAAAATACAATTTATAAGTTAAAGTAGTTTTGAAATAACTACCAGGAAACAGCTGTGGTTTCTAAAAAAAATGTATCACAACAAAATTGCAGTGGAAAATCAAAGCATCGATTCTATAAAACGTCATATTTTATTTGTTTCAACAAACGGTGCAAAACGGAGTAACTGTAAATCATTCCAGATCGCTGTTTTTAAAACCTTAGAGATTGGCTAGACAATAACTAATATAAGAATGGAAAAACTTATTGGAGTTTTGAGTTTTTCCAACAAACAGGATTTATTGTGAAAATTGGAAATGTTTCTTGAGATATTCGCTGTTTATTTTGTGATAAATTATTGCGGTGTTTCTTAGGTACAAAACGGAAGAATAAGTGCCTAAAGTAAAGAGAAGTAAAGTAAGTAAATGTTTGCCTGGGTATCTTTTGTACAGACAAACATCCTGACGATATTCAGGAATCTTACATAATTTATTTTATATTATGTAAGTAATATTGATCGAATATAGATCTATCTAGAAGGTACACGTATAATTATGCGTGTATCTTTTTTTTTGTATCTCTTTTATTATGTGTGCTTGATGAACTGACGTCAAATAAACTTTATTCTTTCTTTCTTTTAGAAAGATCAACTATCATCAGCTGTATGAAGAACTTTTCGTGGTTTCCCTAGCTTAATTGCAATTAGATACATACTTTTCCTTAAGGTGCATTCACACCGAAGTTCTATTTGGCTGAGCAACATGATAAGACACATTTGGGGCTATACATTTTTATATCCGTTGGTGCAGACACTTTCAAACGTTGCTCCACAAAAAGTAACACAGTGTGGACAGGGGTTTAAACCTATACATTTATCACCCTTTAATTAATACCGAATGATGTCACCCAGTAATTTACTCAACCACTCAAAAATCCACAGCTTAACATGAATTAATTAAATCCTATATAAAAGAGAGCGTGTAGCGTGTTAAATTTCACGCATTTGCACCATAACCCAGTTAGTTCGCAATGGTATAATTCCACTTTTGACTCGCACACGGCTTCAGAGCGTCGGAAATTCCGTACGGTAGCGCAATCTCTAAAATAAATAGCCGTCATAATTTAGCAGGACATTGTCCTAAATAACACGTTAATCATGGTGAGTGCGCAAACGTTGGGGTAAGCACGGCATGATACCGGAGTAAATATTGGACAGAGAGATATAGGCAGCCTATAGACATCTTTCTGAATGTAATGGCGCATGATAGCGCTCTTTGTAAAGAAAAAATGTCGAAAACCCGTGAAATATGTGAGTTTTTGATTTGAGTCGGACGATAGGTATCTAATATTTTTGTACACCACTGTTGCGGCCGACACCGACACTGCCCTTGACTGAGCATTATTCCGGCTGATTGTTCTACGCGATCAATTGCCAATACGTAAATTTTAACCATAAAACTGAATTCTGTGACTGAAGTAGTGCGACGCTGAGCTCATGGCTCTGCAAAGCATTCACAAACAGACTTATTCACCGTTTTTTGGTTACCTTTTACATGTCAAGTATAATTAACTAGAATACTTATTACTTATTATTAAGTGAATGCTCAAATTTATCATTGCCTTTGGACTCTGCGGATAATCTACTCTTAGCTCTCAGATTTTCATATTCATACCTCGGTGTTCTAGTACTTGTTCTAAACGTAACGTGTTTTGCAATTCCTCTGCGCTTTGAAAAATATGTAGATTTGTTGTCTGAGACGATCCTTATTACTGTGGGGGACGTAAGTGGAATGTCTGATGTGGTTCGGGGAGTCTGATGTGCTCTGTTGTTGTTGAGAGAACTATTGTGTTTGTCTTGAATACGAACTAGGAGAACATAGCTTCGAGCAAAATCTTTCTGAGAAAATGAGCAGGTTTGAGCTCCTTCTGATTATAAACTTCAATGTTTGTTGATGTCTGCTTGTGTATCTATATTTTGGTAATTAAATATTCAGAAGAAAACACTGAATATAGTTCGGGTTATGTACTAGGTTACCACCAAAGCGAGATTTCGTTACAATTAAAAAGTGGGGACAAAAAAGTCTAAAACCAAGAGTTTTATAGCTTCAAGTGCTCTTTTGTGACAGTCATATAATTTAACAAGTAAATTATTATTTATGGAATCTATTTGTTTAACATTAAAACATATTGCTTTTCGTCCTATGATTGATTTTTATACCATTAATAACCAATATCACCGCCAAGTCCCAACATTCGCCCCCTCAAGCGTGCATCACCGGGCCCTATAAATTGTATACCAGCTGAAGAGCCCTCGAGAGGGATAGAACGCATCAAAGTGAACACTCCAGGATACTCCAGCTCTTCGCCCTCCATTCATGTTGTGTCGTAAATATCTCGTCTTCCCATTGACAACTTTTATATTTAGACATGACTTGAAAATCTTGGGATAAAAGCGGAGGGCGATATTTAAGTGGGTTTCTCAAGGTCTTGGTATTTAGCTTGCTGGTTTATTTTTTCATGATATGAGCAACTCTGAAGTACACCAAAACCAGCCTCTAACGTCCCACTGCTGGGCCACAGACCCCAGTTTGCGAGAACCCAGTATTCTGAAGTATTAAAAGAAGCAAGAATTCAAGGCAGAATTTCCTCATTGTTAATTGTGCGGATATTCCCATAATCTTGGTATTAATGATGGCAGTTATTATTATTGATGACAGTTATAAACATTGATGTCCACTCACCCCCTAGACAAGACACTATAACCCCTTGGCCACGAGTTACACACTTCAAGCGAAACGCGTGTTGCTAGAGACTGCGGAGGAAACAATTAAATAAGTTGTCTAGAGCACGCCACGAGTCACCGTGACAGGACTTGCGACGCAGCGGTGTTCACGCGAAGGAAAGAAACTGACAAACGCACGAGTCGGTTGACCAAAGTCACATCGCTTCAGGACGGGAACGAGGCGTAATAATAACGACCAATTTCCCCAAGCCAACGACGCAGAACTAACCAAATATTTAATAACAGTAATTATTACATACAAACCCGCAAATTGGCTTATCGCCAGAAATGATAATATAATTATTCGTAAAGCCCTAACAACATATTCCGTGCATGACGAAGGAAATCCATTTAGGGGTGATACATCTGCCATAATACCATCATAAAATAATCTCATTAGGGCAGGAAATGTAATCGGACGTGCGAAGGGCCGGGTCGGACTTGTGGTGACAACCCTGATGTCGTAAGGGTTATATAAACTTGTTATGAACTTGTTTCGTATCTATTTACTGGGTTTTTGGGAATTGATAAAATATAAAACTTGGGTCTTTAAAGGTTTGAAGTTATTTTCGTGTGTCCTGAAAAAACGCTCGTACTTTTTTCCGAATGCCGTCGAACTTTTAACAAAAACACAGACAAAAAATCTTAGCTATTCCTAAAAAGGTTTAAATAGCATCTTTATAATACTCTTTTCTGAACTTAGTAAGCTAGGTATTTTGCATTCCTTTGCAAAATAACTTTCACGAGACGTATTTTCATAATAACGTCACTAAGAATGCTGACAAATTCTTAAAAAATTTGATAATTTAAGATTCCGACTATAAAGATGACAAATGGCAGTCGTTATAATTATGTGTATTATAAGCACGAAAGTCACACAACCAGTCTTACCAAGCGGTATCGTATTACCCAGTAATTGGATTGTGGAGGTCAGATAGACAGTAATTTTGTGTCAAATACTACTAGTAAGGTAGACTGGTAGAACATGCCCAAGGCATTAAGTCTGCCTTTGTTTAGTTTTTAGTTGTGCTTAAAGTTTTAATAAATATAAATTTATAGTTGGGGCCGGTTCAGAACGATGTACTCGTACTGGTACGCAATACGTGGTAACCGTTTTAGCATCGGTGTCCCTTCCATGAGTTTCACCCTGTATTTGGGAAACGTCTATGCAGGTTATGATGATATTGATGATATTATATTACTAAAGATGTTATGTTAGTTACACAGTATTTATCTCACAAAATCAGAATAATTGACAGCATAATAAATCACAGAGTCTGGTCGATGTAACTGACGGAGCGTGTCGTGGTTGGCATGTAAGGATCGATCCCGAGTCGCGACCAATGATTGATGACCCCTGATACTGTGGTGTCATTGACTGCAACTTTATATTTAAAGCGTGCCCTAATTCATAAAGTGACGTACTTAACGACGTCTGGGAGTTTTGCACTAATTGATGATAAGAAATTGGGATAGGTACAGTTTATTTGCCTGAACTTCAAGGACACACACACACATAATGAATTGTGATTTTGAAGTTCCGAAATAAAGCTGGTATAGAGGGATATACTATCTACAATCTACATTACTGCCCCATTGGTCTAGTGGCCGCAATAGCGACTGCTAAGCATGAGGTCCTGGGTTCGATGCCCGGGACGGACAAATTGTTATTGGGTTTTTCCATCAGGAATTTCTCAGTAGCAGAAACGGTGTCCTGAATTGTGCCCAGTTGATGGCAATAGGCTCGCCCCCTATTACAAAATGTGTGTGTAATGTGTGGGTGCACCTCTCTGCCTAACCTTTCGGGGTTAAACGCTTCAAGCGAAGTTATGTTATCTAAAATGACCTTCGTAAGCAATTTTCGTTACCATGAAGAAAGTCAAGGACACGGTCTGCTGACAGACCGTGTCCTTGACTTTAGAAACGTCTGAACGGTTCTCCAAAACCCTTTGATCTGAAAATTCTGTTTCTAAAAGCTTTTTAAGCCTTCAGGCGAAGGATAAAACAGGTTGATGTAGAAATGCCTTAAAACTTTTAAAGACGTCCATTTGTTCATTTGTATGACGCCTTTCCAAGTTTTAAGCGCGCATTTGCTGCGTCGTTCCCATGAATTCCTTTCGACGTTATAAAATTCTTCAGACTTGGTTTGTCTCCATAATTGTGTTGCGGTATTTAATCGTCATTCTTCCTTTGCCAGAACACATCTAAGGAGTTATTGAAGATTTTTCTCGTATTTTCTTGTATAGAAATATTTTTCTGCTTCTCTTTTTATTTCTCGGAAAAAATTAAGATTCCGTGTTTGTAGAATTTAATAATACATCTTTGCGTGAATTCTTAACAAAACGTTTGTAGTAAGTATAGGTATACCAGCAGAATGTTTAATCATATCTCTTTGGATGTATTTGAGGATATTAAAAATGTTCGTTCCGCGTAACAAGCTTATAAGAATGATGAAACATTTTATCAAAGAAATAAATTGATGCAAAGTTTGACTGGAATTCCTTTTGCTCAGTTTCTTTGACATCGGGACTTGGTACAACTAACTGAACTGAACTTCGATGCTAACGATATGCATACGGTTATGTTCATCTAATATCAGAAAGGGAAAACTTTTGTATGTCTGCCCCGAGTTTACCGTAACAACTGCTATTTTTCTTAGTTTAAAGTTTATGTAATTTTATAGGTATTCTACTTGAGAAGCAGTGTGCTCGATGGGATTTTTCACCAGTAAATTCAACCTAACCTAACCCATTTGGTTGGCGTCATGGGGTACCCTAGCTATGTTTGCAGTCGCTCATCGTCATTTGCGTGTAGTATTTCGGTAAGCCATACTCATTTTATTTTTTAATTTAAATATTCGATAGAAGTTCCATCATTTTGTACTTTACTTGTTCTCCTCAAGGTATTCTATACATCATTGTATGTAGGCGTTGTATACATTGACTAGGCAGGGTATATTATACATGTATCACTATCACTGTATAGTATAAAGCAAAGTTGCTTGCCGCTGTCTGTCTGTCCCTGTGCTTAGATCTTTAAAACTACGCAACAGATTTTGATGCGGTATTTTTTAATAGATAGAGTGATTCAAGAGGAAGGTTTATATTATGTACATATTGCAGCTATGCAAAGCCGGGGCGGGTCGCTAGTAAGTTATAAACGACAGATTTAAGACAATATTGGCCTTAGCCTAGCTAGACAATATTGGCATTGTATAGAATGACAAAATTATATGCATTGGAGGTAACACACCGAATCGTAGTCGTGTCGTCATCATAAACGAGCTTGCTAGGCTTTTAGGTGATGAGTCAACATACAACTTCGTTACTATGGAAGCACATTGTTTATCTATCTTTGTGCGGGCCCTGTTGCCCGCGGCGCGTTAGCCTAAATATCGTCAGCCTTTGTGGAGTACACACATCATTCATCAGTTGTATCGTGTGATCTTTTCAGTACCTATGATTCGGTTTGCTGCTTTTTTTATAGTTATCTTTCAGCATGATGTTCAAAATCATAATTTTAAACAATGGCATCCACAGCTGGGGCATAAGGTGTCCCCAAGAATCGCCACAACGACCAGTCCAGTGTTTCTAGCACGCAACAGATTCTTGCGTCTACGTAGGTACTATGTAGGTACGTAAATATTTTAAAAGTATCTTCATTTTAAATACAGTTTTTGTAATGATGCAAGGAACTGTCTAGCGAGACTTATTTATATTAAAGCGCGCATAGAATGTAATATCAAAATCCCTTTAGTAAAACTTTTCTTATTTATAATATGAAGCGCGTGAATATGAGCTTCCCTGAAGTGCAACACCGACGCACCGGAGTCGTTACATGCCCAGCGTCCCCTATGTTTCGAGTGCTCACGTTATACCCCATTCCTCTTTGAGTTCATCACCGTCGCGTTACAAAGTGATACTTTTTGTTCTAGAAACTAATTTCAGCTGAAATTCCTTTCGCAACTTGCATGCTTTAATAGCATTTCATAAATATGTATTCGTTAGAGATGTTAAATAGTGACGTTAAGCTAGTTTCCGACAGCTTTGAATGGTTCGTTAATGATACTGAAACATATTTTTCAACAGTGCACTCTTGCTAACAATACTAATGTTTATTCACAGAGAAAAATACCTTAATTGACGCGCTCTTAAAGGCTACACTACTATTTTAAACGTTCATAATAATGCTTATTTGGAGCATGCTCCCCGTTTGTGTAAAAGTAATCATTTATTTTCGTATACACAAGCTAATTGTGTGCTACTGGGTAGCATCTGTTCGAAATAAGCATGCTTTTGCGCTAATACATAGTTTGTGAATTCCAGTCTTTAAGCCACTTATAATAACAGCCACACGGGTCGATCTTCAAAGTTAAGCAGCGCCCGCCAAGGTCAATCCGTGGATAGATGACAATCCATTACGTATTAAGTTGCTTTCGTGCCTCGGAAAGGTCTGCTGCTCAGCTGTCATTTGTGGATCTTTGACAGTCGTTACAGGTAGTCAGTGGCCCGCAAGTCTGACATCCAGTACTAACTCGGTTGTGGAGGTCAGCTGGCACTTCATGTAAAATACAGGTATTCAGCTGCATCCGGTTAGACTGGAAGCCGACCCCCACATAGTTGAGAAACGCTGAACAGACGTTGAAGCCCCTTTCACCAGCGCGCCGCTAGCATGATAGAAAATCCGAGAAGTGCTTAAATTGAGCGTGTTAGAAATTATCTGCAGCTGAAATGGAATTGAGTGAGGAAGGCATTTTACCAGCAGTGGTTTAATGCAGACATACAGCAATAGAAACAGAGCGATAGCTGAGGTTGCAAAGATATGCGCTTCGGTTATCTTCGTGTTTTCGAGTGTACTGGATTTTGTAGTAGTGCATCTTTGGTATGGTGTAGGTATTATATCTGTCAGGACACCTTCTCCGGTCGGCCTTCATCGTTTATCACTCACAAGTAACGAAAAGTGTTTTTTTGGAATTGCAGACTCGTAAATCTATCATTTTCTAGCAGTAGATGAACAAAAAAAAAAAATTGTAAATATTTTTCACGGTTCTAACAGCTATGTAAGACCTCATGATTGACTTGTCTTCGTGCTCATATTTCTGAAGATATACGATGTTTGCCGAAGCGTATACTTTTCATGAGAGATCTGTAAGTTAGGTAAGCCTATATTAATTCTACTGTAGTGCGGTTTTTGAATGTAGAGATAAATAAAAGCTTTAAGTGTAACAGAAAAGATGAAAGTTTATTGGTAGGAGTACAGATAGTTTCACAGCACGATTTCAAGAGAGAGAGAGCACAACATATAAAGAAGGAGTAAACAAACAGAAACAGTGATAAGGATTAAACACTCTCAGGCGTTAAGTGTGGCAAATAAAATAAAGAATATACAGGGCGGAAGAGACACCGACGCGAAAACGCTTACCACGGATTCAGTACGTCATTCTGAGCCACGACATAGAAATTTTTCGACGGTTATTAAAAAAAAAATCTGCATTTTCCTACAAAAGTTGGCTGGCTACATGGTCAAAATGTATGGAGCAGCTGTTTTTTATTTTAATAACCGATGATAAATTGGTAAGCGTTTTCGCGTCGGTGTCCGTTACACCCCGTACTTTGGTTGAAGAGCTATGGCGGAACGAGCGACTGCCGATCCTGGCGATGACGCATTTAATGACATGCGTTGACAGGACAAGTAACGATATAAAATTCATATCGAAAGAATAATAACATTAAAATCGAATCGAATCGTTTTCTTTTTTTTTTTTCGAATGTGATATCATCCAATGAACCCTCCCGCTCTAGGTGGAGCGGAAGGGAGTGTCAGACTTCTACTGACTAAAACCCATCCATGTTCCTTCTTTGCCCTTTGTGTTCCAGGGCCACGGTAAGAACTAAATAGAAATATAATTTAATATTTACACTAAATAATAAACAAAAAATTAGGTAATAATCCACGCTACTCTACTAAGAAGCAATTGGTTTTACTCGAAAGCATCGTAGTAATTAGTCAAGTGCTAGCAACTTTAGGCGTTAAATCTTGGTGGTTATGTGTCAATATTATATAGCAACTATTGGCATAGGAAGTTGAGTAGTTAAATAATTTGATTTCAGTGTCAGGGCGTTGGGTTTCGGTCTCGGCGTATTTGTGTTTGGCCGATGTTCGTGTTTCTTACTGAGTTTCGGGTCCCTGATTTGTTATCTCTCCAGAATTTTCAGGGCCATTTGTAATTCTATTTCTCTTCATCCAAACGGGGTTGGGACTTTGAATTTTCGATTTCTGTCAAAAGTTTAAAAGTTCTGACGGATTTTAGCAGTTTGGGTAAAGACGCCTATTCTCATGGGTAGGCAGGAACTACAGAATGGCAACTGCTACGATATTACTACCTTTGCTTCGTCCACGTCCATACATCTGGTCATACACGCATGCCCGCCGGTTGCGAAGTTTGCAGCTTCAACTAAAAAGTCTGTCTAGATCTAGGCTTGATTAAAAACAGGAAAACCATTATTTTGTGCTTCGATCTAAACTCAGTTTTCAAACTAAGTTGAAAGGTCCAACTTTTAGAAGCAGGACAGGTTTTTAGTTAGTAGCAAAACGATAAAAAGCAATTTCGAGCTAATCTCGAGCAAAGTTCATGTTCTAGTTCTAGGAACTATTTGTTTTGTTTTTTGATCTTTTTAATATTGTTGTTAGAAGAATATGAATATTCGAGACTGACTATACACACTGTATAGTATTTATGATATCATGTACCTTTTTTGACGTGACAACGTCTTATAATTCGATGGAGCCGGCTGAAGGCACGAAAAAACGGGCGTTACCTTGCCCTGAGGCGTTTCATAAAACAATTGCTCAACGCACATTCATACTTGTAAAAACAATGTACATTGTAAAAAAAAAAAATTGACATAATTGTATTTATGCGTACAAATAAATGTAACTTGATCAATTCAATTGTGATTTCCATACAAAATATCTATCGAACAAATAAAATTCAAATTTTCTTTTGAAAAATGCAACCATTCCATCAGTATTTTCTTATGACGTTGTCACGTTCAACTATCGTCAGTAATCCGACTTTACAGACAACCGATTTTTTTTAGATATGAAATTACAAACTAAACAACAAGGAATATAATAAAGCGCTCTTCCTCTCTCTACTGATTTGAAAAATTTGCTGTGCCCGACAGGGTCCATAATTGTTACTATTTTTTTTTTATTTTCACCTGTAAGTGTACATTATAGATATAGCAATAAACAATTTGAGTAGATTTAAATTGTAGTTTTTACCTCTAAGAGTGGGTCCCAAAATACATGTAAGTTCGCCAGCCTTCTTTACAAAAATTAAATAAGCTACTGAAAAATTAAAATGTTGACTTGTAAGAATTGAAAGTAGCCAATAATTAAGATTTAAGATAATGATGAGATTATTTAATTAAGATTTCATCTGCGTAGCCTTTTTCCATGTCGGGGTCCGGAAAACTGTATGCCCGGATGCAGTGTAATACAAAAGTGACTGTAAATGGTTTAATTAAAATAAATGTTTATAAAAAGTTTGTGTTTGGAGCGACTGCTCTCTGATCTCCACAAATCAATTACTGGGTAATACGATACCCCTTAGTAAAGCTAGTATAACAAAAATACTTATTACCACCATCTTGCTAGTTAAGCAAGTTCACCGTGACATATTTACAATACACTGTACATGGTCTCAACAAAAAAGAACTAATATGAAACTAAAAACTAAGTATTCTCGTGTTTTAATACTTCATGGAATTAGGTCAAACTGAAGTAAATATTAATTTGGACTGCAGTCTAGCGTCGAGTCTACGGCTAGTTGAAAATTGTTCCGAAAATAAGAAAAAGTTTTCATTTAGGCAGGTTTAAGACACATTCAACGTTCAGCTGGAAGTGTTTTTTTTAGACTCATGACAGTTTCTTGATTAATCTATGCAAATAAATAAAACTGAAGTGTCTGTTTCCAATTTCAACATAACAAACAGCTTTTAACTGAATGCATATTATCGGTTTGTCGGTCTGTCTGTTTGTTCCGGCTAATCTCCGAAACGGCGGGACCGATTTTGATGGGACTTTTACTGGCAGATAGCTGATGTTAAAAGGAATAACATAAGCATGATTAAAAAAAAAAAATAAAACCCATGCTATTGTTAACAATTCATTTAACGATTCAAATAGGAAAGCAATATTTTTTTAATAATAATTTCACGCGGATGTAGTTCGTTTGTAAAAAAGAGAAAGCTAGTTTGTAATAAATATTCAGTTTATTTACTTAGAACCTCCGTATCTCAGTTTCCAAGGAAAATAAAAAAAAGCTTTTTCACATTAGGTCTTAAAAGTAGTAAAAATCCTTGGGCATAATTATCTTAACATTTTTGTCTCATCTCTAAACCAGATTCTTGTGAATAAGCGATGATGAAACATGTGCTTAATTCTTGTGACTTTAGATATAGAAGCAACCACTGAACATCGGCAATCATCACCTGCCTAGCCTTTTCCCAACTATGTTGGGGTCGGCCTCAATCTAACCGGATTCAGCTGAATACCAGAATTATTAATTATTATGGAGCGGCAACCTATCTGACCTCCAGAACTTTATTAGTTTCATCTCAAAAATTTAGCGGTCTTGTCACCGGTGACCAAGATTTCAAGATAAAATCCTGAGGACACCGGGTTTCGTCGGAGGTCGGGCATAATCGACAAATTCGATTACAGATTTCCCCGGGCGACATTTTTCATTGATCCCGGTTCAGTTAGGGCACTCGAGTCGAATACGCGTTCAGCAGTCACGTTTTCAATTCATATCGATTTTTTTAGGGGAAGTTGAGACAAGGGGTCATCCTTACGTCTCGTCCACGAATTTGGGTGATGCTACTGCGTATAGAGACACGTGCGTGCATGGCTCCTCTATGTCAATATCATTGCGTTGCGGGGACCCGTGGTTTTGCTCTAAATAATCGTTGTCGCAAAACGCATGTCGTCTGACCGTGTAGCTCGTGACCAAGCGGTTACTCTGGTGAATATAATGCTTGGTTTGTATGGTGTCATTTAAATCTTCTTCTTTTCTGTGTATAGCAATTTCCGGACCTGCTTATTGTGTTAGTCGCTAAGAAACAAGATCGTGCCAAGTAAAGTTCATTATAATGAGGCAAGGTTTTATATATTCTTAGAATTCAGGCAATTTCTAAATTTTATAGTCAATTTTTTGTGTACCTTTATCTTAGTGTAATTTTGTGGTAGATACCTACTAATTACTTTGAATGTACCCAATGTGACATAAAATGTTATTATTAGCGACCGTTATATCTGTATACTAATAAGATATTATTATAATGTCCCATTACGTTTTCCGATGCACAAACGTAACGGTTGATCAATTTATTTAACTGTAGTACCTAAAAACAATACGCATTATGAGTGAGAGAGATGACGCTATATGTCTAACGATGGGCGAAAAAGAGAGAGAAAATCATAACGAAGTCTATGATAATTAAAAACATTACTAAATAACAGACCTGTATACGTTAATTGTGCTTTTAGTACGGGTCGAATGTTTTCACTATTTATTTATGGCATTTTATGGTATCATGAAATTGAATGCTAACGTGCAAATCATTAGTGAATTCGAATGAATGTTTTTCATTAGTGAATTTGAATTGAATTCCGCCATTACGTTGTGTTATGTTGATATTCTGAACATTTTTGTGAATAGAGTAACAATCACGCCTGTAAACCCTGAAGTGTAAAGCAGAGATTTATAGTAGGTATCCCCACATTTTTTTCTGTTAAGATCTCTGGTAATGAGGGTGAGTCTTTAGTCAATAGTTGTGATCAAAAACTTACCAAGCAGCTACTGAGCTGACAAAAAGATTCAATAACACTGTCCAAACAAGACTATAATGAAACATATTTTCACGAATTTTCCACAGCAGCGCTCAAATGAAGTAAAGAGAGAGCTCTCTTTACTGTAAAGAGAGAGCTCTCTTTACTTCATATGAGCGCCAAAAGATTCGTGTGAAACTGACGACTATTTCTTTAACTGACAACCCTATTGCATTTTGTCCGAGACCAACTCGGTATCAATATCAAATCGAGTTTGTATTTCAGTAGCGAAGGGCTCATGGTTGCTTATATCCGAAAGGGGGATTTGGCCCTCGCCTTTGTGTCAGAAATAATGAAAAAGGGATGGTCAATCTTCGTATACGCCAGGTATATCTCAATCGACCCCACGACCCAAGCTTGGGACTTAATGTTTGTATTTTTGCAAAACTTTCCCCTTCAATATTTACGAGATATTTTAAAACTTGTTCTGTGGTACTATAGTGGACTTATGTTGAGAAATAGTTCAGATTCTGTTGCAAGTTTAGGGGAGAAATTATTGGGCTGCGGGACTGTTCGAAAGAGATACCGTGGCCCTGGAACACAAAGGGCAAAGAAGGAACATGGATGGGTTTTAGTCAGTACAAGTCTGACACTCCCTTCCGCTCCGCCCAGAGTGTGGGGGGGGGTCATTTGATGATTTCACACCCGAAAAAAAAAAAAGGGGAGAAATTATATGCGTTTTTAATAACAAAACTTTGGTATAGTTTTCTATTCCGCGTCGAGTTCGGTAATTGTCATACGAAATCGTAATACTGGGATAAAAACTATTCTATGAGTTAATTCAGTTTATAAACTATTTGGGTGCCAAATATAATTGAAATTTGCTCAGTAGTTTTTGCGTGAAACAATAACAAACACCCATCGTCACAAACTTCCGTATTTATACGCTTCATGATGTGGCCGACCATTTTATTCGACTCTAAGGTCTCGCCACGATGCATATTAAGTGAGAATAGTTAAGTTTATCTCAATCAGAGAATGTTGTATTAATTTTGTTTCAGTTTGTCTGCTACTACTATCTTTTCACCAAATTTACTCCGCCCGCACGATGTGTTGGTGATTGACACAGCTAGCAACGTAGTATACATAGTACGTAGTATTTCGGGCTAGTGTCCGCTACTCCACGTCCAAAGCGGGTATTTTGCGAAATAGGATACCTGACAAAGATCCTAGTTTACGACCAGAGGCCCTAACATGACCGCGCGATGTAAACGTAACGTAAATATGTCGATTTTTTAATCGAAAATACAATTACGCTATAGAATTTAAATTAAATTGGTTGGAAAACAAGCACAATCAGTATCCTCCATAGATATCATGAATATTTTTTTAATTATGAAAATATTATAATTATGTGAAACGGTAGGCCGAATCCGATTCGGCTGGGCAACGTTCGGGAATTTGCGTGGTATCTTCTCGTCCAACTTACCAGTGTCTCAGGACGAAAGTCTATGACCAGTGTGTGTTGCCAGTGATTACATACGGGACCGAAACGTGGTCGCTCACAATGGGCCTCATCAGAAGGCTTAAAGTCACCCAAAGGGCAATGCAAAGGGCTATGCTCGGAGTTTCCTTGCGAGAGAACCAAGGTTACCGACGTAGCCCAAAGAATTGCCAAACTTAAGAGGCAGTGGGCAGGGCAAATTGATCTCAGAACAGATGGCCGATGGGGCCGAAAAGTTCTGGAGTGGCGACTGTGAACCGGGAGACGTTGCGTTGGAAGACCTCCTACTAGGTGGACCGATCACCTGGTGAAGGTTGCTGGGATCCGCTGGATGCGAGACGCTCGGGTCAATGTGGCGACACTTGGGAGAGGCCTATGTCCAGCAGTGGACGTCTTTCAGCTGAAACGATGATGATGAAATGATGATGTGAAACGCGTATATTTAATTTTAAAATCGACGTATTGACGTTGCCTTAACACCGCGTGCGCGCGCTCGTGCTAGGGCCTCCGTTACTCCAAATCAATGTCTGCTTGTGTATTGCAAAACTATTCATACAGTGAACGGACACGTTCCGAATAATCCGAATTCTATTGTCTAACTAAAGCATAGTGAGAGGCACAACTTGTGTCGTGTTCTACGAACTGTATTAGCCTGCCCATTATATATTCTAAAGGAGAGGCACGGAGAGATAAAGCTCAATAATTCGTGTGATTAAATCCTCAGTTGTGGTAGAACTGACCATGTTAGCATATTAGCATAGCATGTTAGCATAGCATGTAAGTATAAAGGGTGTAAATAGACCCTTAACATATCCGAAAGGTACTTGTTCTACCTGTCTTGGCGATCATTTTTTTTGTCTAGACCATACCTGGGAACCTTCTAGTTATGGAGATATTGGGGGTCAAAGTTCCAACTTTTTCAAAAGTTTTATTTTAAAAACAGGTTTTTAATAAAATATGTTTACTTTACACACCTCCACGACCCCCGTACTATACAATCCATCCATCAGCACAATGCTTTGAGTGCTTTCCATCGAGTTCAACTGTAAAACGTGACTTTTCATCCCAAAAAAAAAAGTCGATTCCCAGCTATAATTTTTGCGTAAAGTTACTTAGTTTGATGTACAGAATGCTTGGTTGACGGATATGTGAAGGGTCTGTTTACACCCTGTATACAACGGAAACATCAACAAACATGTCACCGTTCTAAAAGAGATTGAATTCGGGACTTGTAGCTTTACTTTATAGGATGCAATTCTCCATTACCACACCCCGAGTGCGACTCAAGTGCAATAGATATCCTTCTTGGAGTTCAGCCAGCAGTAGAAGCTGAGGAGTACTCACAGCATAGTGTGGTCTTTAAACAAAGATGTGACGTACAGGACGCGGGCTGTTCAGACATAGTTAAGGGAACATTTCGTAAAGTCAACTATGTGAGGTCTAGATTTACTTGCTAGGGGAACTCCACAGCCGTGAGATTATTGATAATAAATTTTATGTGTGGGGTATGAGCTAGCTAATTTTATTTTACCTCTGATTTGGCAATGGTGTTTGTTCTCGTTATTATATGGTTGCTGTCAGAGAGTGTTCAATAAGTGTGAAATGACTATAGATTGAGTAGGTACTTGTAGGTACACCTCATTCTTTGTTGTCTCAGAAGCTTCGGTCATTACTTGGGTTGATTAATATTACTCATGAAAAAAAAACAGAGTTGATTAAAAATCCAAAAGATCGTGTGACAAGTTTCGATTTTGAACGGTTTCTCTACAGTCGATATTCGAGAATTTCACAAAACACAACATAACAGCACGCCTGTAATCCCTCAATGGTTAGGCACAAATGTTCCTAATAGTACACCCACATTTTGCCAGCTATGTTAAAGTTCCAAGTAATAGGGGCGAGCCTTTTGCCATCAATCGGGCACAAATCCAGACTCCGTGGCTGCTAGTAGTAGTAAAATTTCCTGGTGGAAAACCCAATAACACTTATTCCTACCTGGGAGTTGAACCCAGGACCTCATGCTCAGCGGTTACGCTTTCGACCACTTTACCAACGAATCACCTGAGAATTTCTTCTGTTGTAAATAGGTCTTTATTACATAACCACTAAAAGGAACCTAAAACAACAAAAACAAGCCTTGAAAAGACCAAAAGCTCCACTAAAATAATTACCAAAAGAGCAATCTTTTATCTTTATTCAAATGGGAACGAGGAAAAAACGGAGATTCTCATTCAAAAGGTCTTAAAATGGCGGTATGCGGTGTTAATGAATTTTATAAGGAAAAACTTGGACAGACGTGGATGCTGGATCGCGGAGTAACATTACATGCTCACTTAGGCACAGAGAGGGACGCTTGCATTTCTTAAAGAAAAAGTCATCTTGGTTTGTTTATGTGGGATGTTAGAAATGTACTGATGGTTTTTTATGGAGGAGTTAAGCGGTTAAATAGCCTATTGCTCTTAAAGCAAGGCATCTTCGTATATGAAGGAGGCATGAGCAATTGGGTTGCAAGGTGGATTGGCAATTTCAAACTTATTCGCAAATTTTCTAAGTTTTCCCAAATTTACCTTTCGCTTTTTTTTTTTTTAATCTTTGCTCCAGACTAGGAATTTCTCCTGTATCGTGGCTGCGTTTACAAACATTTAAACTCACATATACAAACAGCCAGACCCGGAACACGTATTAAAAAAAATATATATATAAAAAAAAATTATCGTACAAATATTCGTTCCGTGCGGGGATCGAACCCGCGACACGCAGCGTAGCAGACAATTGCGCAGCCACTGCGCTAACCGTGCGGTCCGTCCGATTGTTCACAAATAAATAATATTTTTAACACTTTTACACATCACATCATGTTATGTTTTAAAACTCCATGGGGCCGGTGTTTCGTACCTGACTACTCTGAGAAGACAGCCGATACAAACTCAGAGGTCACTGTCTCTTTTAAAGTCCAGACATTGGTCAAGTCTATATGTCTTTTGTTAATTATGTAAATAGAGATTTATAGCGTAGTATCAAGTTTTTATAATCAGTGTTGCAAAAATTCATAATATGTAAGTGTTTGCTAAAATTAACATGAATTCGACATAAGCTAATTAACCTGCGACAATTGGAAAAAGATCTAGAAAGGATCTAAAAAAATATATATAGCTGCCTAGTTAACACAATAAATGTAGTAACAACAAGAAAACATTTCCACACAAAAAAAACTGCCAAGATCCAGGCCAACTCTATCCAATTAGCAAGCCCATCCAACGAACTTTATGATATCGCATCTACATCCTACGTCTTCTTATATCCTGGTACTAAAGAATGGAGTCAAACCTCTGACGTCACGGTTCGTTACCCCCACCCCGCCATCAAATTTCCACTTTATCTCAGTAGACATATTAGTGTTAACGTACAGTATTTCAACTAGGAACAAAAACCAAAGATAAAGTTAAACCATTTTTGATTAGGCAGTTAGACTTGCCTCTAGTTCCATTCGGCAAGAAACTAAATTGTCCCTATTGTAAAATTGCTTACGGTACATACTTGCATACATTTATATTCATGCCTTTGCAGAAATCACATAACGTCACCTGCTACGATCCTTCCATACTCCTTTTGACTTATCCACGTTCATACATCTGGACATACACGCACGCCGGTTGCAAGTACTACGCATCTGACCTTTCTGAAGAAGGTCAGATGCGTAGTAGAAGGTCAGATGCGTAGTCCTCACCAATAAGGTCAGTGTACGTCCTTCTAGGGTGGCGGGCGTCCCGTCTTTGCCACTCACATCTGCACTTGTATCTATTGTTAGTTGCCACCCATCCTCTCCATATGACCAAACTATCTCAGCATACTCTTTCCAATGTTTCACAATATTAGCACATATGGTCGGAATCGGCTAACACACGAACAAAACGCACATCGAAAACTGGTAACGTTTTATGTGTCAAGTGCAATATTACAAACAGTTGATTAGACAACCCGCGTTTTATTTCACAAAACTGGCGTAGTTGGTTTTACCAGTCTTACCCAGTAACTGGTGAAAGTCTGACAGGCAGTCGCTCTAAATAAAATACTGATATTCAGCTGCATCCAGTCAGACTGGAAGCCGACCCCAACATAGTTGGGAAAAGGCTAGGCAGATGATGATGAGGTATATTTGGTTTACTGGTTATTTTTATACAGTGACTTTATTTCCCTTACCATCCCATTACGTATTAAATATTTTTTATGTATATCCCATACAGCCGGTGATTAATCTTGGATTATTGTGGTAATGAAAGCTTAGGAACGAGCCCTGAGACCTTTGTAGTGGGTAATGGTAGATCTTCATCTATCGTAGCGTTAACTTTGTGGTTTCGGGATTGGCGTTTCACAGTTTAGTTTTGGTTTAAGTGCAGTCGACCTCGAATTTGCTTTTCCTCCAAGATAGAGTGTCAAAACAAGAAGTTCTGTTTTGTTTGTTTTAATCTGGGAGCTGTTATCAGAAGTGGGAAAACTGATTATGAGCTCCACTATAACCTACATACTATCATGAATAGTGCAGGTATTCTCTAAACCTCATTTTATACAAGTGTAAATTATATTAACACAAAATTATGATGAGCTTCACAACGATGATACTCTGAAAATGAAATTTCTAAAAATAGTCCCAAAAAGAACTTAAAAATGAATAAATTAGTCTCACATCACTAAACTGTCAAATGAAGCGTAAAACGTAAAAATCATAAAAATACAATCCAGCAATTCAGTCATAAAAATTAAGAGCACAATCCAAAAGCTGTCAGACCACATTTCTCTGGCTGTCTAGAAAATCGCCTCATAAATATTCCTAGCGATATTTCTGTTGGATTACCATAAAATGTGGATATGACATAGACAAGGCATAGTCTATGCATCACTAGTGGTGTACACAGCTTATAAATAATTTAAAGGGCTCACCGCTCCACCTAGCTAGTTGCAATGTAAACTGAATTAATAGGTTACCTCGCCCACGTGAAACATGCACTGACCCCTGCTCTAGGGTTGTCACCTGATTGGGATCCTAAATGATGTTTATTTTTCAAATAGGTTTTTACATACAGTTTTACACGTCGATTTTTTGTATGGTATATCGCCATTGCTCGGACGGCAGGTGCTCGTTCGTTATCTAGCAGGGGGCACCACGAAGGGACCATCGTCGCTGGCTATCTATACGAACCCCCCCCACCCCGCAAGATGGGCAGACGCGATCAAGAAGGCTATTGGAGGTAGCATGTACGAAGCGGTTCACATTGCAGGAGACCGCATAGCTTGGAGGCGTGTCATATGTGGTCGCGATCCTCAGCAGTGAGGGAACGACGAAGAAAAAGAAGAACAATATGCCAACAGTTGAGTAATAGTGGCTGATGATATTGATCATGACGGCACGTTTGGCGCAGTGGCTGTGCGATTGGCTGCTGCGCGGCGTGTCGCGGGTTCCCCGCACGGAACAAATATTTGTATGGCCTACAGATAGTTGTTCCGAGTCTGGCTGTTTGTGTGTTTGAGTCTAAATGTTTGTAAACGCACCCACGATACAGGAGAAATTTCTAGTGTGGGGCAAAGTAATTACTTAAAAAAAAAAAATAGTCACTTACTCACTTTAATGTATATTCGTAAGTGGCTGAATTTAAATAGCTTTTCCAACTACAAGTATCGAAGAAACCCAACTAAATTAACGTTACATTGAAACGACAAAATAATCTCGAAGCTATCCTCTATTGTACAACGTTAATTACATCGATCAATTAAATTATCAAGTAATCAGAACCCGTAATCTTCCCCGTCAAGAGAAATTCAGATTTGTTTTAATTCCTTGGCACGAAATGTGCTCAGTTAATGGTGATTTTAATTTTGTTACTGCCATTACCATTTCGGTCATTTCCTTCTTAATTTCTATTCATTTTCTTTGATTCCGTATTGTTTCGAGGGGAAGAGAAATCTGCTACTTATGTAAGCTCAAGTTAAAGGCCGTAATTATTGCTAAAGTGGGTTTAATTTATCTTATCGCGGTTCTGGTTTAATAGTTCTGTGTGAGGGTTACTGTAGGGTCATTTTAAGCCTTAGCTTATGTTTACAGGCGTGATTATTGTTTTGGTGGTGTTCAGAAGCTTTTTTTGTAGTGACTGTTCCTGTTCTTAGTCTTCACTCCAAAGCACTTAAAACCGTTCTTCAGGCATAGTAATTTAAAATGCTTACCTACTAACTAATTCTATTTTTCTGTGCGCTCGTTTGGAGACGAATAAATACACTTACCCTCATGCACATGCATTTAGCACCCCCATGACGCATTCAATGCAGACGTGGTATTATAAGTTGTGTGTAAATGTGTAGGGCCTATCAGAATACCAGCGCAGTGACATTTGTTTTAAATGTTACAGAACCATGCTGAGAATGCTGAGATAGGGGGGCCTTTTGACCTGGTACAGGACCAATTTTAGTTTAATGAATGTCTTATTTTTGTTTTATTGTTAATTTTAATCATTTTGTTTTGTCATAATGCGACACAAATAGATACTTTTTATTTCTTTCTTTAAATAAACTTAGACCTACATGTGTGTGACAACCCTGACCCCTGCTCCGTACATGCATAACGGTGGTTTTACACAAGCTACAGATAGGTTTGCGGGCGTCCCTGTTCCAGTACTATCGTCTATGCTTTGTAACGCTGCGTTGCCTGCGTTCGCTCTCACTACAGAACATTGTCTTAGCGTCAGACGACGACATGATCTTGTCGGAACACGTGAATGAGTTGCTATACATATAGCGTTTCAGATGAGCGACAGCCTTCATACTATAAAGGGTGTAAATAGACCCCTTACATAGCCGATAAGCACTTGTTCTCCCCGTCTTTGCGATCATTCTTTTGTTCTAGACCATACCTGGGAACCTTCTAGTTACGGAGATATTGGGGGTCAAAGTTCCAACTTTTTCACAAGTTTTTTTTAAATACATGTTTTTTATGTAAGATTTTTACTTTACACACCTCCACGACCCCCGTACTATTCAATCCATCCATCAGCATAATGCTTTAAGTGCTTTCCATCGAGTCTTACCGTAAAACGTAATTTTTCACCACAAAAAAAAAAAGTCGATTCCCAGCAATAATTTTTGCGCAAAGTTACTTAGTTTGATGTACAGAATGCTTGGTTGACGGCTATGGTCGTGAAGTGTCTGTTAACATCCTGTATAACTGTGATGGACTAGCTTAACCTCGCGGCTTCACCCGCGTAATTCCCACGCGTTAGTAATTGTCTCACGGAATTGTACATACTAATACCATAACTGGCGAAATATGGATGTTCTATTAGGTGTACTACCCCTGCCTAACCCTTCAGGGATTACAGACTACAGGCGTGATGTTATGTTAAGTAAACTGACTGAGTATCTGCAGCTCTTCATTAAAATAATGACAAAAAAATCCGCTTATCATTATTCTATTTTTACCCCGAAACGCAAATAGATTTAACATTTATATACCCTCGACTAAACGCAAAACGTCACGGTAATGAAAATTATACTAAAGAGGTCTGAAATATTAGGGAACTTTGGACACATTTCAGAATTAAGAAAATTCACGAAAAATGTCTTTTGTAAAAGCGCCGCCATTTTTTATGATCTTTTCATTTCTGTATCATTGTATGAAGGCGTGTCCTTGGTAGTTATTGCTCTTTTTTGTAAAATTGGGGGCAGATGAGCTTTATTTACCTACAAGGTGAACATTATTGTAATAAATGACTTAAAACGGAGTCCATTGTGCCCCGATATCGCGGATAAGATAAATGTCTTCGTAAAAAGACAAACAACGTTTGTGAAAGAGATTTTCTGGTAATTCTGTTGGAGCTAAAACATTTGTTGTTTTATATTAGAAGGAGATTATTCCGGCCTGATCGTTTTTGTTAATATCAGAATTTTTTTTTTATTTGTCTCGGCTTTTTGGGGGGAGCTTATCTGCCAAATTGCCACTGGGTTTTATAAGCTTGAAGGAAATAAGTTTAATCTATTTTAGTCAAAGTTTCCAGTGGTCTGATAGGTATACATTTTCACTAACATAATATTATATGCGAGGAACAGAAAGGATTTAGAATAGGCAAAACAATTAATATGGCCATTTATGATTTTTTTTATAATGTTACTAGTAACGTGGATAAGAGGATACCGGTCTGTGGGGTCTTTTGTGACATGACGCAAGCCTTTGACTACGTGCATTATGGTACACTCTTAAATAAACTCGAAGCTTATGGAATTAGAGGAAATGTTAACAATCTCATTAAATCCTACTTAGTTAACAGAACTCAAATAAGAAATATAAACCAAATTAATATGACAAGTAAAACTATTTCAATCCTCAGAACGTATAGTTTCGTTTGGTGTGCCACAGGGGAGTGTTCTAGGGCCTCCTTTATTTATATTATATATTAATGATCTACCGAAAGGCATCCCCCAACCTCTGACATTATTTGCCGATGATAGCACTATAACGATACCTAGTAAAAATTTTGATACTTATGAAAGTGACATAAACAATTCCATAAATCTAATGGTAAAGTGGCTAGATGACAATAACCTAAAAATTAATCTCACTAAAACCAAATTAACACATTTTAGTCAATGGATAAATAGTAAGATTAATTTAAATATACACTACGATGACCAGCCTATAGAAGAAGTAGAAACAACACAATTTTTAGGGCTCCACATTGACAAAAAACTGAATTGGAAAACTCATATCGAAACCTTGTGCAAAAAAATCAGTAAATCTGCCTATGCCCTGCACACATTGTCGTCTATAATAGGTGTGGAGGCATTACTTACAGCCTACTATGGTTTAACAGAATCCCATCTGCGCTATGGTGTCATTTTTTGGGGCAACTCAACGGAAAAAGACACGGTGTTCAAGGCCCAAAAGAGATGCGTGCGTTCAATATTTAAAATTAAACCTACTGATTGTTGCGTTCCTTACTTTAAAAAATATAAAATACTTACTATGCCATGTCTGTACATTTTTGAGGTAGCTGTTTTTGTTAAAACAAATTCACTCCGATTTCAACGAATAGACGAAGTAGTCCCACGTAATAGACGCGACAACAGCAGCATATGCTCACATACTGCGAGAACAACCCTCATGCGCAAAAGTGTTTTCTGTATGGCTCCGACCATATTTAATAAATTGCCTAAAAGTTGGAGAGAACTGCCCTTGTCACTTTTCAAGAAGAAGCTGAAATTTTTTTTAGTTAGTAAAGTATATTACGATGTTCGAGATTTTTTGAATGAAAAGGACTTTTCTATTCCGACTTCTAATATACATGGATAGGATTAACAAATAAAATAATGTGAATTTTAAATCAATTGTCTTTTGAATGATATTATTTTACTGCATATTATGAATATACTGGACATAAAATACATATAATAGACATATAATTTAATTTATTTTTTGACTAATATATACTTATACTACAATACCTTGACATCAATTATTATGTATTTGTTTTGTATTCTGTAATGAAATTTAAAAATGACTACATGTAAAATGCAATCTATACATATAAAATTCAAAGTCCTGACTGACTGACTGACTGACTGTCTGACTGACTGACTGACTGACTGACTGACTGACTTATATATCAACGCACAGCCCAAACCACTGGTCCTAGAGACATGAAATTTGGAGAGTAGGTATCCACTAAGAAAGGGTTTTTGAAATTCCACCCCTAAGAGGGTGAAATGGGGTGTTGAATTTTCTGTGAAACTCTCTCGGGGTCGATTGACTTGAAAATGTGTCTACATATACTTCAGTTAAAATGATGAGATACGTGTATCACAAAATCATCCCCCAATTTAAAATTCCATGTCCTGACTGGCTGACTGATATACCAACGCACAGCCCAAACCGCGGGTCCCAGAGATATGAAAATTGGAGGGTGTATTCTTTGTGAAGAGTTAGTATCAGTTTTTCGAAATTCCTACCCCTTAGAGGGTGAAATGGGGTGTTGAATTTTCTGTGAAACTTTTTACTCTCGGGGTCGATTGACTTGAAAATTTGTTTACATACTCTTCAGATAAAATCCAGTAAATCCGATGTCCAATCTCAAACCAAGGTGTCAATTTTTCACGTATCTAATTTAATTGATATAACTTTATAATAATAATTGCAAGTCATAAGCAAGTACATGTAAATCTATGTATGTATTATAGATAGATACATAGATTACTTATTATTCCAGAAGTAAAATCCCGTGGGCAATTCCCTAACTCCACGCGGGCGAAGCCGCGGGCATAAGCTAGTTAAATATAATAATTATACCTACAAAATTTGTACGCCGTTATTGGCAAAACATGGACGCTCACAACATCTATTAACTCAATACCTTGCATGTCTGATTAATCAGTTTATGTTATCGCATGTTTGACAAATAAATATTCTTTTATCTTTTTATCTTTATCTTTAACTAGTATATGACTATGTGATATCTAACGGCATAAATCTTCTCAAGGAAAAAGAAAGAAAGAAAAGCATTTTTTGGACTCACAAAGGACAAACGATAAAAAATATAATATGAAAAATAAAACACAGGAAACAAAAAAAATATTCACAAAGGAGACAAACAAAAAATAAATTAATACTAAAACATACAATTAAACTAATAATTATACGGCCTGTACGAGGCCAAAAGGCTCTATCCCAGCATGATGTTTTGACATTTACAAATATAAACTTATACTGTCACTTACGGGATATCTTCCGTGATTGTTCATTATTTTCAGCTCCCGATATCACGGAAGATATCCCGTAATTGACAGTATAAGTTTAGTTGTAAACCGTGAAAGCTTAAAACAGTGTTTATTTAAAAATATGATGTCGAAACATGTCGTCGAGGCTCTCGCTAGGCTGTTGAATCAAGGGCCTGATTTAGAAGGCAGTACATAAGTCATAAGTAAGTCATCACACACTCCTCAATACAGCCTGCATAGTGAGGAGGTTCCTTTCCTTCCTTTCCACCGGTAGCTTGGATCCTGCTCCCGACACCGGCGGACCACCATTTTTAGGTTTTATAAAGAAATATTTAAAAAGGCAATTTTATTCCATTTAATAAAAAAATAATAATTACGTACTAAATTTAAATTTCCGTGTTTTTCGACCATATGCTCATATAACTAAACATAGCCGGCTCAGTATACACAGGTATTATAAGCCTTACATTCCCAAGGAGAAATAACAAGAAAACTTTATAATTAATTGTGATGCAATTATCTTTCACGTGTTTTCCTCAAGTGTCATAGCGGATCAGGGTCCCTCAGGAATTGATTCAATCTCTCAAGAGGCATTTCCGTTCCGTACCGTCAATATATCGTAATTGTCCGCCGATCCGGGCCGTGTAATAGGGTAGCTGGGCAGTGCACTTTGTTTTCATTGGCCGCTAAATTGAAACGCTGCCGCTGTGTGAATCTAACGTATACGTAGAGATCGGATATTCGGATGCATATTTACCTAAGCTTTGAGTGTTAAGTAGAATGGAATGCGAGTTCGAGTATCATAATTATCATTGTTATAAGCCCCGTCATATTTTCCATTTTATTCTATTTGAATATTCCGCAGCAAAACTTTAATTCAGCTATTTAGCAGCAATAGTTTAAAGTTGAAGTAATTTTTTACATGCTTGCCAAGTTTTAAACAGAATATAAATATGTCGGATATGTCAGGATTTATTCCGTTAGGCTCGTACATCATGTGGGCAGACGATGGGTTTCGTGCAATGAAAATACACTGGGTGCGATACACTGTTTCTATTAAACTAACAAATTACTTGAAATTAAAACTTAACACAATAACACGGGGCACGATGAATTGGGTACAGTTCCAGGACGTCTCGACTCCTCCACGATCAGACATTGACTGTCGTTCTCGCCTCGAGCTGTAAACATCAGGGCTCTGTAGAAGCACGCTGTGGTGTGGGTAGACTGGTAAAAAGGTTACGTCATGTCGCTACAGGCGCGCATGCGATTCATTTTATGTCTGTAGTAATGACCGGATCCGACAAATATTTATTATTCTCAGGAATACTACATTTTGAACACTACATTTGTTTATGAAATTCCGTGAAATCAAGTCGCTTCCACATTGTTGTACTTTGCCGGGAAAAAATGTACTTTAAGCCGCGTTGACACGATCAGAGTGCTCGAGCCGAGTGGACTCGGATACCTACTCGGACGCAACTCGTATTGTGGCAACCCATAATCCGAGCGCACTCGGATGGGTTGGTATCCGACCTCAATAACCCTGTTGCTAAAATACTGAGGTTCTGTAGGTTAATTACCAGTGATCCAAACAGCGATCCGGGAACCATACATATGATATAGCCCTGAATGAGGAACCATCAACACTTCTTTAAACAATTTATCAAGATATTTGCCTTTTCAAGAACCTAACAGCATCCTTTAAAAAACTTTATAGCTCTTTAAGACATTGAAGACACAAATCGATCTGAAAGTAGCGCGGTGTATAATAAATTCTTATTAAAAATGCATGAACACGCTCAGTTCCCCGCGATGTATACGCGAAGACACATCGAGCGCAAATTCCAGAACAACTTGACCTCTCATTGGTTATAAGACTTAAGGCTATAAGGCATAAGGCTATTCTATGAAAGTCCAGCTTACACTGGACATGTATGGTTGGATGTCGTAGTGTGTAGCAGTAACATGCAAGAGAGTTGATACTTAATACGTTGTGTTATGACTTCTGTTTACTGCACGAATTTTATTTAATTCTAGCTAATGCTCGCGGTTTTGTCGGGTAAAAAGTATCCTATTCTAGCTAATGCTCGCGGTTTTGTCGGGTAAAAAGTATCCTATTCTAGCTAATGCTCGCGGTTTTGTCGGGTAAAAAGTATCCTATGTGTTAATCCAGGTTATAAAATATCTGTGTGCCAAATTTCATCCAAATCGAGTCAGTGGTATTTGCGTGAAAGAGTAATAAACATCCATCCGTCTTCACAAACTTTCGCATTTATAATATAATAGGATGCGTTAATACTATTATGGAATAGTTGATCGGTAATGCTAGTGAGTTTGTTTGATTACTTACACAAACTTTAACGACCTATGGACTCGCAATGGGTATCAGTTTTAAATCATAGTAATTGGAGTTGTCGCTAGAATGGCAGTGGCCCAAAACCTCGGCGGCAGCGTAGAAGTTGCTTTGACTACATGTTTTGGGGCACTAAGGGCAAGATAGGAGGTGGAATATATTTTGTGAGGCAAGCTGAAACGATGGATGGACCGGCTGGAAAGACTGACTGCTGAGATACCGAGTAATAGAAAAGTATGGAAGAAGAAGACATGCTGCACCGACCCCTAATAAATTGGGATAAGGGCAGGAGTATGATGAATGATGAAGCTTACACCATATACCCTCCACCCTGCTCTTCCGTTTCGTTGAGGTAGTTCTATTAACTACCTTAAGACCCTTTAGGAAACATAATATATTCCAAGTCTCATCCTTCTAAAGTTTGGATGACAATTGATCTTAGAAGACCATTATTATTCTTCACCATGTTACACAAAGGACCGGTCGACTTGACGACGCTTGAGAGACGCCTATGTAGAACCGTCCTTTGGCTGATATGATGACGATGATAGACTTAAGGCGCTACCTCGAAAATAAATCGTAGCTCGATGGGCGTGGCTTAGCCCCCCGCGAGGGGAGCGGCGAATGCAGTGTACGCGGTGGCATTCGGGAAAACAGAGTACGCACTTCTTGGATTATTTGGAATATTAGCACATAGGAGGGATGGAGTAGAAAAATAATACAAATATTTAATTTTCAACATTTTTTTTTATTAAGTACACCATGTAATAAAAATTCATTAGGTAATGAAGGCATATAACAAATGTTTATTTACTATGAATATTTTTTATTAAACAATAAATATATTGTTTAAATTTTTCTATATTTAACCTACTTTAAAAAACTCGTCTATTTATATGTATTACTAGCTTCTGCCCGCAGCTTCGAACGCGTGGAGTTCGGGAATTGGTCACGGAATCTTACTTCTGGGATAATAAGTAATCTATGTATGTATAGTACATACATATATTTACATGTACTTGCTTATAACTTGCAAATATTTGTTTAAAGTTATATCAATTAAATTAGATACGTGAAATATTGATACCTTGGTTCGAGATTGGACATCGGATTTACTGGATTTTATCTAAAGAGTATGTACACAAATTTTCAAGTCAATTGACCCCGAGAGTAAAAAGTTTCACAGATAATTCAACACCCCATTTCACCCTCTAAGGGATAGGAATTTAGAAAAACCCTTTCTTAGTATATACCTACTCTTCACAAAGAGTACACTGTCCAAATTTCATGTCTCTAGGACCAGTGGTTTGGGCTGTGCGTTGATGTATCAGTCAGCCAGTCAGGACATTGAATTTTAAATTGGGGGATGATTTTGGAAAAACTGTGATACACATATCTCATCATTTTAACTGAAGTATATGTAGACACATTTTCAAGTCAATCGATTCAGAGAATAAAAAGTTTCATAGATAGTTCAACCCCCCATTTCACCCTATTAGGGGTGGAATTAAAAAAAAAACCGTTTCTTAGTGGATACCTACTCTTCACAAAGAGTACACTGTCCAAATTTCATGTCTCTAGGACCAGTGGTTTGGGCTGTGCGTTGATATATAAGTCAGTCAGTCAGTCAGTCAGTCAGTCAGGACTTTGAATTTTATATGTATAGATAGATATAGATAAAATATGTTAGCAATTTTCTCGTAAACTACTGAACCGATTTTGATGATTCTTTCACTGGTATAATCTAATCCCCAAGTATGGTTTTAGTGCACAACATATAAAGATGCCAATCTTATTAACAAACTTACACGTCTCTGGCATCAGATGAAATATTTAATCTGCAATGTTGCATCACATTCACGGAGCTTAATTGAAAATGTAGACAGCAACATTGTAGAGAATTTTAATGGAGTAGTTGCCAAATTAGTTGGCGGCAAAAGAGTTAACTACGCTCTTAAACGGTCTTATCAGGCAAGATGAACAGGGGCAGTAGTATCATTTAACTCCGGGAAAATATTGACTACCGTCCACAAAACTATTCACAATACGAGCCCTTTAGAAAAGTCAAGAAATATGAAGAACAAGTAGAAAATACAAGAACGTACAACCAAACGTTAAAAAAGAAAAAAAAAACGTAAATTGGTTTCTAAGAAAATAGATTTTAATAATGGCGAAAATGCCGACAGACCCGATGTGGATTCTGATACATATAACCTCACAAAATTAACGTTTTTGAAAAATTTAGAAAAATCCGATGAAGAACGCTAAGAGATGCAGGAGTGGACAATACTACAGAGTGAAAGTGGAGAGTGGCTAGAATTACAGTAGAAATCTTTTAACAGCGTCTAATTACGGGACGGTGGTAAAAAGGATAAAAACGAATAGTTGTGCTAATATGGTGAAAAACATGTTGTATAAGGCAAATATCGACGATGTGGCAACTATAAGCCAAGGGGCGAAATATGAAAAAGCTGCTATTGAGCAACTGTCTAATTTAGTACAGGTAAATATACAAAAATGTGGTCTTTTCATTGACGATAAGTACCCGTTTTTAGGGGCAACGCCGGAAAGGATTGCTGATGACATGCTTGTTGAAATCAAATGTCCTGAATTGTGACTTTGTTGCACCAGGAATGATTTAGTTTTATGTCTTAAAAAATAGATACGTTTTTGTCGCTCCAATAAGTGAGAATAAAAATGGCCATAAATACATTTGTTTGGCTGTAGCTCCAACGCACGTCAAACTCTCGTGGGCACGGGGGCATTGTCAAATGTAACTCTGTCGGCCCAAAACCCGAGTAAAAACCGCCAATAATCACAAAGGCACCTGCGTCATCAAGTAGAATTTTGAGATACTTTCGGGGATATCTTTGTGCCCCAAATGTAGGCATGGTTCAGAGACAATTTGGCAAACATAACTCGATTTTGCAGTTTAGGCTATTTGTGACTTTGTTGCATCGAAGGTGCGAATTTGTGATTTTTGCAACCAATCTTTTCGACCGTGATTTAGGTATATGGTCGAGTGTCAAGTGTCAAGTATTTTTGCATAAGAGATACTGTCTCCATCAGCTATGTATCTTCCAAAGATAACGCCATGCATTTCTATGGACTGTTTACTGTCGGCGCTAATAGTGGATTCCATAGCTGTTGAAGATCCGCTAAGATTTTTAAAACACTCATGGTGTTTTACTTCCTCATTTCGTTTTACCGCTCTAGCACAAATACAACAGTATTTGTTTTTGACTGCCATGAAAAGAACTTGACGAAATCGTCTACCTATAATTGTCGCAGCGCCAGATTCAAGTTTACCTCAATAAAGATCAAAAAAAAAATCGATTAAAAACTCACCTCTTTTCGCAATTCAAATGCGACTCCATTCCTTTTGTGATCATTGTCTGTCACACGCTGTAATCTTGACGTATTATATACATCAATGTATTGTTGACATATTTCTAACCTAAAATGAAATATAAGTACATTTTAGCCTTTTTCATAATATAAACAATTATATAAATAGAAACTAATAATTATTGTACATAACTATATACTTACTTTTTAATCTTTCTCATTTTCTGAGCCCTCACCCTCAGTCGCTCTGTGCTCTAAACGTTGTACTTTATTTAGTTTTGGTTTCATATTTTTTCCCATTAAAAACTAGTCACAAATAGAAAAACGATACGTTATAGGTACTGTTCAATCACAAGAATAGTCTTTATATACCTATTTAACACTAATTAACACAATCTACTAACTTTTAATGTATAAACAATTATTAAAATCACGAAAATTCGATAGCACCGATCTGCAAAAAAATGTCATAGGTTTGACGTCAATGAAGCCCACCGGGCGACTGATCTTGTAAGCGAGCGAAAGTGATGCAATTACTTTTGAAACGCAAAAAAAGAGATGGCTATATTGTGCGTGCGCTCGGAATAAAACGACGTACGTGCCAAAACGAATTTACTCCTTTTTTAACATAAAAAATGAATTAAATTTAAAACTACAATGAGTAAACTTTGATATAATAATTCTCTATGTTTTAAAGTAAATCCCATTGAATAATTCTTAAGCGTTACGCCGTGATGTCGAAAAAAGTAAAAAAATAGATATAACTTTGCATTTTTTTTGTATCGAGAAAAGTTCATTGAATCATGTATTCCTTATTTAAGTATACTAGACCAAGGAGTCAAAAAACATATACCAAAATGTTGAATCCCTATTCCACATACTTAACAAGTTATACGAAATAGAAAAACCACATTTTTTTCAATATATCACCTTAAGCTAATATAAAAATCAGCCCAACTCTTTAGAACCATTTATCACTTCATGAACAAACAAAATCTCTTACAACTTACAAGTAACTAACTAAATAAATACTAGCTAATTTATCTTCGGTACAGCTAACAAATTTTTGCTCCATAAACGAAGAGTGTGAGGGATAGCCAGAATTAAATTGGCAGCTTTCCAAGATGGCGGATATAAATAATAGTTGGCGAGAGATTGAGGCGACCGCAGACTGACAGAGATCCTTCTATTAAGTGACTGTCCTTTATTAGTGCCGACCGCGATTGTATATTTCATTGTAAGGGTTGTTGCACACGGAGGAATGGGGTGGTTTAATTTAGTCGTTTCATTCATAATAATTCTTGCGAACGCCAAGGAAACTCTGCCTGTGTCTGACACCTAAACGGCTGAACGATTTTTTGTGATTATTTAAATATTGTAGCATTTTGGTAATTTTTGCGACATGTACATCAGCTCCTACAATCTGTTAAGATTGTTTAATAGATTTTCAACTTTATTGCTAAAGTATTAGGTTCAAGCTTGATTGGGAAAATTGGACAGTTTCGTGTAGGTTGATGTGCTAGAGTCAGTACAATGATTATCATCCATTGTTATTTGTCATTTTACTTTATATTATGACATCACTGAGACATGGAATCATAGATTTACCAATTTTTATGGCATTCGTTCTGGAAGCCTTTCTCCATTATCTTAAATCTCCTTGTTTACGACCAACAAACAAACGTACTTACTCCAAAAACCAAAAGTAAATCAGTGTAGCGCATCTTAACGTTTAGTGAAGTTTCTTTAAGCTAAATAAGTGGGCTTCTCCGGAACGTTTTAATTACTTCCTTTGGCCACTAGATTAGTGGACAGAGAGCCGTGGGCCGTGGCCGGATACCCAAAGAAAGAGCCAGTTTCCAAACAAGACGAGATATTAGATTTTTGGTGGTGCTAACTTTTGTAATAGAATTGGAAACGGGAAGTATTCTGGCTTTTGATAAGTTAAAATACCCACATTTTGTAATTGGGTTTTTAAGGATTCTGTCGTTTCTTTTTTAAGCCTCTTTTAAGATTGATTTAGCAGTGAGTGATGGTCGATTTAGGGCTTTTATGATGTTTCACCAAAATGTTGGTTCTCCTAAAATATAAAACACGTTTTCTACTTCTTGTGTCTACTGACTTCTTCTGTCGTTTACACCATAAACACGTTGTAAACCAACCATGAAAGAAACTTGTAAAAATTATGTTAAAAAAGTGGTCAACTAAACATGTCCGAAACGACATCAAATGTACGATAGATACATGTTTGACATACGAAATATTTTTGACAAGTCTTTAACATGACAAGCCGAAAACTAGTTTCCCAACTTGTTTGGGTGTACTAACTGTTAAGGCGCAAACCCGTTCACGCAAAACAGTTTCGCTTTGCAAGAAAACGTATGTGATTGTGTCCACAACACACCACGGACACGCTATGCATCAAATGAAGACATCATTTGATGCATAGCTTGTCCGTGGTGTGTATAGTACAGGCGTGGCTTGCTAGAATAAGGCGCTCACATAGCTCATCGCTGTCAACGCTGTGCACGCGGTACACGCTATACAAGAACATTACTATGCCGCGGTGGGCCACGCACGCAACAGTTGTACTAACTTGTAGATGTGTAGCGTGTACTGCTGTAGAAACGTAGACAAACAAATGAATCCATGCAGCTAAAATGCGCTGCGTGCCCGTACACAGCGTGCACCGTGGTGGGTTGTGATAATATGTGCTCTTTCATCTACACTTAAAATATTATTTCTCATCACAGATTCATGTAACACATCTTCAAACCAACCACGAAACTATTACGCTAATCAGGAGAGTGGTAAATTTACAGCTTCAGCAATCAGTTGCGCGTCGGAAGCGAGCGATAAATCTCGTGTAATGTACGTAGCCGGCGCACTACATCACGCCGGCCTTTCAGACGTGTTCGCGTTTTACGGCCGCGCTTCCGGGCGAGATGAGATGGTAAGGCATTTAGGCTCACTGATTTGTGGAAGAGTGAATGTATATTTTTATTTGTTTTTATGGATTTTTAAAATCTTCAATCAACCTGTCTAAGCTCCCAAGCACGTTACAGCATCAACTTCTCTTCTTTTTGTATCAAGCCTCTCCCAGACGCCTTTTCAAGCACTTATGATAGTCCTTTATTACACTTGCAGTTGACCAGAAATTTGTGAATCATTAATTGAATAATTACTTGATTGCAATCAGAGCCCAACGAGCCATACGCTACGATCTGTCGTTTCAGATAAATAACTAAAGGATTTACGGATCCGTATGTAGTACTTAACTATCATCCGATCAAGTTCAATTCGTCATACCTTTGAGAGATACAGAAGTAGAAGTAGTAGTTAAGTCGCGAGTTAACAGGCTTCTTTTGGTTAAGCTCGTTCCATCGTCGACCTCATCTCTGTCCAACCCCCGTAGCATGATGGAAGAATCGACAAAATGACAGATTGTGTCGACACAGTGACAGATTTCTTTGCACTATCTGTCATTTTGTCGATTCTTCTTGTCAAAGAAATCCTTGTCTACGGTGGTCATGCTACGGGGGCCGGACTAGATTGAGGTCAAGAGTAAGCCAGGTCAGTAGTATAAAAAAAGTAACTAAAAGTGCAAGGAAAATATCTTATCTATAAGTCTCTTCCTACCTACTACGCACCTCTCCATAATACAGGATGATGGAAACGCTACTTTATTACAATAATAATTTAAAGCTACGCTCACTATCAAGGGACTCTGGGTCAGAACCACTTAATTATTCAAAACCCCGGAGATCGAAGATTTTAGGATTTAAATTGAATCCTCACTGAGAGCTGTACGTAGCGGCAGTTAATAAGGTTGCCTTTTGGCTTAGAATACCTATTTAAATACGTTTTGGAGCGAGAAGATTGAAGATTGCGGAAGTAATTTATGAATGAGTCTGTGGGAATGATTGCTTTATCAAAGGTTATTAATTGATAACATTGATACGAAAATATTGTATGGTATGACTTTGCTGTAGGTATTTTATTATTCTATTGTGTCAAGAGTTCGTAGTCTTGGACATTTAAAATTGTCGCTTGATAATGTTTTTTTAGAATTTTCACATAATATGTAATATGAAATCATAAATCAAAAATCATATTTATTTCTGTAAATTGGTTTACAAAACTCTTTTACAAGTCACCATGTTTTCTTTTAAAGCTAGATAGATGGAGCCGGTGTTTCGTACCTGACTACTCTGAGAAGAAACATCCGAAACAAACTCAGAGGTCACCGTCTCTTTTAAAGTCCAGACATTGCTCAAGTCATATGAGGACCATGTAGATTAATGTCTGAGATGGTCTTTTAAGAAATAACCACACAGATTTGAGTGGACTTGTCCAGACAGTGCAAGCATTTGCCAGTGATCGTGTAGCTCGACTCATAATCTAAGGAGCTCAACGACACGACGAACAATACCAAAGAAAGGACATTTGGGTAGGCTGCATAAAGTACTGAAACTGCCAGATAATCGTGAAACTATTTAAACTAAAAAATTAAATAATAATAATAGTATGACCCGCGTAGTCCTCATATTTACAGTAATAAACAAAAAAAATATAAAACGACACTTGAAAAAGTAAATAAAGTCAAGAAAAATGCAAGGTTATTAACCCTCGACAAAATAGAGGTGTGTGGTAAGTTTAAAAACGTGTTTATTTGTCTGTGGTATCGTTGCGCCCAACAGGATGAACAGATTTTTTTTTTAAACAAAAGCCTAAATTAATGCATAATGGCGTATCAGTAGTCAAAATATGGTAAAAATAGAACACCCACAAAATTTGATAAGTCATGAATACGAATTGAAGAATATGAACAGAGAACAACGCTTGTTGGACATTACCTGGTCGGTTATCCTCGTATACGTAATTTCAGGCTGACATCGCCAAAGCAAATGTAACAACCTGTATTCATAGGTAAGCCACAACGAGCCCATAGTAATTACGTAACCCAATAACCTTACAATGAAATGACTGGTAAAGCAACACTGTGACTCCATCACTAATAAACACAATGTGGCACTAAACAGGACTTACAGAAGGTCACTTCCATACAACGAGTTAAAACAGACGCGTTTGATGAGCTAGCAGATCTAGACGAGTGCGTACGTAAACAGTGTCTATTTGTGCGTACGTTTTCGTTCGAGCCAATCTTCAGAGGGGTTCGAGGTAACAGCCACACGAATCGCTCGATCATGGCTAGCTAAAAAATAATAGCTTTACTCTCCACGGCCGGCCCTCAGATGATTATATATACTGATACTGATACTGTTAGCCTGCGTTATCCCACTGCTGGGCCAAGGCCTCTCCTCATGACCTCCAGTTGCTACGATCCAGGGCTAATGTGGGCCACTGGTCATGATTATGTATGCCATATTGTAATGAGACCACTTCGTGCCTCAAAATGTAGATTAAGTCGTCGATGTCGCCTGTCTTTCGTAGATCTTTAGCAGTCGTTAAGGGTAGTTGGATGCTCTAAGATCTGTCAACCAGGCTTACCAAGGGGCATCGTGTTATCTTGTAACAGAATAAGCTGTGGAGATCAGAGAAGTTTGTCGCTTCACGTAAAGTTTTGCTATTCAGCTGCACCCTGTAAGAAGTGGCTAAATAATAACAGCCGCACGGGTACATCTTCAAGGTTAAGCCGCGCTTGCCAAGGTCGGTCTGTGGACGGTTGACCATCATTGCATACCAAGTTTCCTCTCTGCCTCGGAAAGCTCGTTAACCCGTTGGTCCCGGCTGTCATTTGTAGATCTTTGACAGTCGTTACAGGTAGTCAGTGACTGTGGCTTGTATGACAGCCAGTCTTACCAAGGGGTATCGTATTGCTTAGTACTAACTCGGTTGTGGAGGTCAGTTAGGCGCCCCATGTAAAATACAGGTATTCACCTTCATCCGGTGAGACTGGAGGCCGACTCCAACATAGTTGAGAAAAGGCTAAGCAGATGATTAGCTGCACCCAGTTAGCTTGGTAGCCGGCCTCGACATACCTAGTAAAGGCTGTCTTTTTCCATCTGCCTAGTCAGGTGATGATGTATGAAGACGACCTTCTGTTTCTGAGCTATTTACTGGTGTAGGGCATTAATTAGAACCTAGATTAGTCGGTGGCACCTACAAGCGCCACAATGACTGGGTAATCAAGCTGCATTGTCGCCACAATTAATTGCCTATTAGTTTCCAGTATTGTGTGCACCGATTGTTTCCTGAATATTGTATTATGGAGGTTCCCAATTGTTCAAATGGTGCTTTATCTAAAGTTAATTTATTTAAGTTTGTTTTTTTAGGGAGGTTTATTGTATTTTTCACTATTTTCAGCAATGACAGCTTTTAAAAAGTGATTCCGATATAAGTATCGTTGTTTGAAGTTGGTGAAAGGGCCCGCGGGCTGCGGTCGCGACCTACGACCGCACCGCTTTCTCTCATCTGCTCGCAGCAATATTGTATACACTGAAAAAAAAAAATTCGTTTCATTTTATTTCTTGCTGATCAAAAGTTGAAACTTTGCGTTTGCTGTTAATATGAAGTACTTTTGTAAAATACCTTCCGTCAAATACCTTCAGTCCTTACCAGTCCGGATTTCGTCCTGGCCATAGCACTGTTTCAGCTTTGCTTAAAATAACCGACGACATCCGATTGGCCATGGAGAACCGGCTCCTTACGGTGTTGGTTTTGTTGGACTTCAGCAGTGCTTTTAATTCAGTTGATTTTGACATCCTCTTAGGTATCCTTTCCTCTCTAAACATATCTCCTCCTGTGACTGCTTGGTTTGATTCATACCTTCGGGGTCGCTCGCAGTCGGTACACTTGAATGAGGCTTGCTCTCATTGGTGTGATCTTTCTGCGGGTGTTCCTCAGGGTGGCGTCCTTTCTCTTCTTCTTTTCTCCGTTTTCATTAACGCTATCACTAAGATATTAACTTGTCATTATCATCTCTATGCAGACGACTTGCAGCTTTATCGCCATTTTAAAATCGAAGAGCTTTCAGGAGGCGTCGATGCCATCAATAATGATCTTCAAAACAACAGTCTGTGGGCTAAAAATTTTGGACTACTAGTTAACCCAACTAAATCACAAGCTCTCATTATTGGTGGCAGATACTTCGTCAATTTATTGAGTCATCGGGCCCTCCCGCATGTTGTGTACGTGGAGTGTTATGGAGTCGCTATAGCCTACTCCAAGAAAGTTAAAAACTTAGGTGTACTCTTGGACTGTAACCTATATTGGAATGTTCACATTGCTGAAGTAAGCAGGAGGGTGTTTTGTTCGTATCGGTCACTTAAGTGTCTTCAGAAGTTCCTGCCGTTTCAGACTAAAATTACTCTTGCTCAGTCTATTCTTCTTCCTCTTCTAGACTATGCCGATGTCTGTTTTCTTGATGCGACTGAAGAACTTCTTGATAAGCTCGAACGTCTGCAGAATTTGTGCATCCGCTTCCTTTCCGGGCTTCGTAAGTACGACCATGTGTCGGAATTTCGGAAGCAACTGAAGTGGCTACCTATTCGGCGGCGTCGAGATTTACACACTCTCTCTTTTCTCTTTTCTGTTCTCCATAACCCTAAAGCTCCTTCGTATCTTCAGGAACGCTTCGAGTATCTTGTACCTAGAGGTAAACCTTGTCGCTCATCATCATCTCTTCTCCTTCGTTTCCCTCCCCACTCCTCAAGTCGGTATGATGGTTCATTTACTGTTCGCGCTGTGCGCCTTTGGAATTCGCTTCCACACTCCTTGCGGGATAGCCCTTCGTTAGAGGTGTTCAAGAAAGGAATAAGGGAACATTTCCTGTCAACATGATCAAAATGTCTGTATGTATATTATATGGGATTTTATAGATATGTATATATATATATATATATATGTACTATATGTATTACGTATATTATACTGTATGTATTTAGTTTAGTTTATAACATTAATTAATTTAAGTAACACAATGTATTAATGCACTTAAGTTTATCCTTTTCTGCAAATGTCACTGTCAAAATTTGGTTTGCTGTAAGAAAACCCAATTCTGGGTTAAGCTCGCCATTGTACATAAGCTATATTGTTGCAATTTGTATGTATATTTTGTTTTTGTGTGCAATGAAGAATAAAGAATACCTGTGAGACCTGGGTATTATAACTTAAGGTTTTTATCTCTATTATATATATTTATTGATAGGCAAAAACCCCAAAATCTTCCACTTTTTATTGTGTGCATGTTTCAATGTGCAGACTGAGCCAGATTTTTATGTCAACAGACTGTCAGACAGTACTACCCCCCGTTCCCTACTGTCAGTAGGTACATTAAATCGTTATTTCTACATAAATATTTATCAAGAAATCATAAAAACTAGGTAAAGATAAACCTATTTAAGCTAAACTTATATTGTCACTCGCAATACCTTCCGTGATTGTTCATTATTGATTGTTATTTGTTGATCATGGCTTGCAACAGCGTCGAAATATCGGGTGCTCAAAATAATGAACAATCGAGGAAGATATCCCGTAAGTGACAGTTTATGTTTAGTTGTAAACCGTGGAAGCTTAAAACAGTACCCATTTAAATTACTTAAAACCACCTATAACATCATAGTCCGCACCACACTGAAAATTACGTGTCGAATCTACATTCTTAGCACACATTTATGCACGGAGCATAAAATGTCTTATTCATAACTCAATTTCCTTAGATTTGCTCGGCAAAGGAAGTGAGCTTCATATGAGGATCGTGGAATTTCTTGTTTGATGAGTAACTTAGTTGGTTGAGCATTAGTGAGCCAAGTTGGTTTTCACCTCACGAATGACAGTGAGTGAAGTATGTTATTAGCTTTGCGGCGACCTGTGCTGGTTACTGAAAGGAATGGTTGTTCAATAATCTCCTGTCTGTTTATGCGGTCCTGGTACTTTTAAGTAAAAGTTGAGTTTCTGAAATTAATAAAAATAATCAGACAGTCTGTCCGTTTACGAAGAAATTTATTTATTTATTCGTTTAATTAATAATTCGATCGAGTTCGAGTTTTATGTTAATTTGATTTTAGGGTACTACTATTGTAGATGAAGTTTACGAGTAAAGAAATTAGTAAATATTAGTTAAAAATTAGTTGTATTCAACTGTAGTAGGTACCTAAAAAAAATGTAGTACAGGGGAAGTCTCTACAGTTTTCGTTAATCAAAGCTGCACGTGACATTACATGTAACTCAATTCAAAATTGATGGATGGTTGAAATAAACCTAGGATATCAGTAATTGGAGGAGATATACTATCCAGATTTTCGTGGTATAATAATTTGAATATGTAAAGGCATACGAGAAATAATATAAATCTCATTTAATCCTAGTGAATTCTTTGTTGTACTTGGAAAACAACTTCTAAATCAAATCTTTGAAGATTGTTTTTCAATTTTCCAATATAATCGTCTCATTGCTTAAATAAATATTATTTACAAACCCTGAAAGTTTGTTTGCAGTTGGTCCGTTCGGTCAATGGCTCGAAGGTCGATATCGACCAATAATTTGGGTGAAATTCACGATCGAGGACTGATTCACAAGTAAAGGGTGTAAAAATACCCTTTACGAAGCCGAAAGCCACTTGTTTTCCCCGTATATTTTTTGTTCTAGATCATACCTGGGAACCTTCTAGTTACGGAGATATTGGAGGTCAACATTTCAAATTTTTCACAAGTCTTTTAATAAATACTAGTTTTTAATAACGGTAACTTTATTTTAATTACCTCCATGATCCGTTAACTATTCAAAGCATCCATCAAGCACAATGTTTTGAGTGTGCTACATTGAATTTTACCGTAACACGTGATTTTTCACCCCACAAATAATATCGTTTCTGTGCAATAATTTTTGCGTACGGTTACTTACTTTGATGTACATAATGCTTGGCTGACGGCTTCATGAAGAGTCCGTGTACATCCTGTATCTTTAAGCGTTTCATTCTGAAGGTTTACTTTTAAATTGAAGGCAGTTATACCGAGCGGGATTTGATTTTTCTTAAAATTGCTTTTCATGCGGGATTCAGACGTGCATAAAATTCTTGAATGCCTTTATGAATGAAATCGTTGTTCAATCTTGCATAACT
This sequence comes from Noctua comes, assembly GCA_963082995.1. Taxonomy (NCBI): domain Eukaryota; kingdom Metazoa; phylum Arthropoda; class Insecta; order Lepidoptera; family Noctuidae; genus Noctua; species Noctua comes. Next base: position 17,102,989 of record OY720273.1, read on the forward strand.
TATTGCATTTTACAGTAGATTGGTTTTCAATAGGTACAGTTGGGTATGAGAAAAAATATTTACGTTACTTTATAAAATAAACCTTTTTCAATAAAAGCAGTCGCCCATAAAGACATCTAATTTTACTGTGTACTTTCCCCCACTCCAAATTCAGGGGTGATTGATGATTCAGCACAATCAGGTGGCAACAAAATGGTTATAGTTCTCAGTAGATAATTCCGAAAGCCCCTAATACAAAAAGATCAGCTGTTTCCTACAAAAGTGCAATATCTACTCGGTCTAAATGCATGGAACAGTTTTTTTTTCATTACCGATGTCCCTGCCACCCTGCATATTATAGAATATATACAACATTATTTTAGTATATGCGAAACCTGTATATATGTAGTTTGTTCAGAATAAGTAACTGAATCGATTCCAATAATTTTTAACCCATGTAAAGGGATATTTTAATCATATATACATTATATACAGACTACAAATATAACTAAACTACTGATAAATATAAGGCTAAAAGTAAGAAAATATAAACAACTAAAAAACGACGACAATAGGACATAACACCCATATTCCAGAACGCCGACTTAGTCCATTTTTGAACTTAAGTCGACATTTGTTGTCATGGCAACAGGTGAGGAACGCCCACCACGGTATCAGCAACACCCACTCAATGATGTTCAAAAGGTGAGGACAGACTAGCTAGAGCTTGCATTAGCAACAAGACATCGAGCCGCTTGACACTTTGTTAAAACTTGATTTGCTAAGAAACAAGCAACTTGTGTAACATTTCATCGAGCAAAAACACGAACGCGGGCAAATCGTGCAACATGGAAAGAGGTGCGTGGACTTAGGGGTCGTGCTGGTCGTTACTTCTCCTAATTCGCTCAGTGTTTTTTTTTTTAATATTAAATTAAATTGCAGCACACGCGACTTGCAAATCCAACATATCAACGAAGAGTACCTAAATGCCACACAGTAAGAACAGTCACTAAAGAACCCCACCGGCTTACTCCTTTTGCTTCGTTCACGTTCATACATCTGGTCATACACGCACGCAGGTCGCGAGCACTGCCACCTGACCTTTTTTAAGAACAATACCAATAATTTTTGTCCTTCTAAGGTGTTCTCTTTCGGGTTTTGTTAGTCGCCTTTTACTCGTCCTCTCAACAAGACCATCATCCAAACATATTCTTTTAATTTTTTGTCTCTACATCTCCTTTTCAACCGCAACCTTGCAGAATTATATCATTCCTCAATTTACCAACCAATGTTACAATACGTTTAATTGCTCAGATGAGTACTCACCTTAATCTACCTCCAAAACATGCTGTCCATTTCAAACCCAAAATAAGTATTTTGCATGAAGGTTGCAAGCTGCTTTGTATGCTAAAAATGTTACATTAAAATACGTCACAATGCTAGAGAAGTCTTAAATCGTTGTTCTACCGAATGCTCTTGGTTGACATCATTTGTCAAAGAACTTAAACGGATTTACTTGAAAATAAATATTTATTTTTTCGTGGTTCATTTCTAAGATTTTCACTTAAAATAATGGCATCAAGAATTTTCTTTTCGGATGGTGAAAACTCAGGACAGGAACTTGTCCACAAGTACAAGCTCCTTCAAAATACTACGTTGCCGGGCAGCTCATCAGCGACAAAATGTGCTGTGGGCTCGCCTAACCCAAGAGTATAACTCAGTATTTAACTAGCGCGTAAGTACCAAATAACATGTATGCTGTTTTAATACCTGGTCTATGTTTGATGATCGTAATGAAAGGCAATCTTTTCTTTTTATAGAGAACCGAATCTCAGTTATAAAGATGCTGGTCCAATATTAAGGCTAAGAAAAAGACCACCCTTAATTTAGAAAAAAAAGAAAGAATGAGGACTGGGGGTGGCCCCTATCCTGGCCCCGCGTCCTCAGATCTCGAAGGAGTGAAAGATGCGCTACCGGCCTCCACCGATTTGAAATCGAGGTTCGCAATGGACTGTGACACTATGCCAAGTGAAACTCCTGCTGACGGTACACCTATAGTCTAGTAATTTTATTGATTCTATTATTTGTATTAACGAATATATGAATAGATTATTAAAAATATTTACTTTCTTTTTTCAGTTCTGGAATTTCGTCCGGTAGACGTGGTACCGGTACCGGTGGCTCAAGGGCCACCTGAAAATAACTCGAGTGACTTGGCGTCAGCAAACTCGCAGTTTATTGGTAGGGTTGATCAAATGATTTTCAGTTCATCTCTACACGTTACAGTACATCAGAAAGTTAAATTATCTGTGTATGGCACCAATAGTCTATTTGTATTCATTCGAAGCATTTTATTTTTTATATTCTCATTAGTGTTTTTTGAAGGTGCTTGTACTTAGCAAATTAATACTAATATATGTTCGCGCCCAAGTTATAATAAAGTAGGTACGGGCCAAAAATTTAAAACGGAGTGAGGAACGAGAGGAGGAGTTACATCTGCTGAAAATGGAGAAGCAGAAGTGGTGGTGAAGGCAGCAGAAGAAGCGTACCAAAAGGCAAAACTCGAACGTTTGAGTGCCCAACTACTTCGATTCAGTGAGGTTACAAGGGACGAGGCCGAAAAAATAAATTAAATTTTTATTATACAAGCCAACTGGTTTTTATTTTATTTAAAAGTAGTATCACGTATAAAAAATATCTAAATTACACATTTATAGACATAGAAAAACAAAGGACATTTTTCATTTTCATTCACGTAGGACTACGTAAGACTGGATCCAATCTCTAGGTTAGTAAAACCCAACAACACTGCATGCATGGGGATCGAACCCATAACCTCAGACCGTGCAATTGCTTATGACTAGTTGACCAACGAGAGAGCAAAAATATAAATATGAACATCACACAATTATAAACATACTAGCCGTTGCCCGCGACCTTCTTCCGCGATTATTATATTTAAAAAAAAACCCGTTTCCGCAACATTTTTTAATGCTCCGCTCCTATTCCTCAACAAAAGGGTTATCCAACACTAAAAGATTTTTTCCATTGGCTCCAGTAGTTCCTGAGATTAGAAGGTTCCGGTCGTCCAGAGTTGAGGGAAGCATTCAGTTGGACGATGGACCGAGTAGCCTTGAATTTCTTTGGATTCGTTATCGCTTATTCTCTCATCATTACTCTGCAGAATGAGTTTGTGCGGAAGACATGGTTGTGGTCACCCAACATAATGGTGGGTTTCATATCGGCCCTTCTCTTCCTCCGTTTAGCAGTAGCAAGCCGCCTGCTACTCATGTTTAGCTTACTCCTGTCCTTTCCCGTATCATATGAAAACAAACCTAAAATAAGCCGGCTAAACCACTAAACGCAACGGCGAATAAGAATTCGATTTGATTATTTTATTATTGCAATAGTCGTATAACAGAAACTGACCACAACAGCGGCTGACGAGCGCTACATCCAAGTTGGTTGCATCAAATTTGTATTTTTTTCTTTTTCCTTCTATTTACAATCTATATACTACTGCGATAGTACCGCAAAGGCAATGGGATTATCCGTATTACTACAGGTAGAAGGATTGGTAGTAACACGGGTAAGTCACCCTACTATCGCTTTATTGGCTACTATTTTATGCCTGCGGCTTCGCCCACGTGGAGTTCGGGCATTGCCCACGGGATCTTACTTCTGGGATAATAAGTAATCTATGTGCTATACCAGACTATAATATATCTCTGTACCAAGTTTCATCCAGATCTGTTCAGCAGTTCTGGCGATTGAGTAACAAACATCTATCCATCCAAACTTTCGCATTTATAATAGTTATGTAAGATTGATGTGTAAGCTTTTACTTTTAAAGTTGAATAGGTAATAAATAATAGTTAGTGTAAGTATTTCATTTTATTTGAGCAATACAGACTCGCGTTTTTCTTACATGTACTTACTTATAACTTGTTCATTGTAATATCAATTACATTACATATGTGAAATATTGATAACTTGGTTTGAGATTGGACACCGGTGGCGACAATCGAATGATTCATTAGGAATCTATATAGACATAATACTTTTAATATCAATGTCGCGTATCACGAGTCAATATGGCGACACTTGGGGGAGGCCTATGTCCAGCAGTGGACGTCTTTCGGCTGAAATGATGATGATGATGATGTTGTATCACGAGCCAACGCGAAAATCGGGTTTTCACATATATTTACAGATACGACTACCTCAGAAATATTCTACCTACTTACTAATAGGTAAATGCGCCCTGCACGCCCTGCGTAAAACTGCGCGCCATGGCCCGTCTACGTGAGTTTCGAAGCCCTATTTGACTCTTGATGATGTTTTTAAGTATAGATAGACGATGAGAGCGACTTTGTGGTACCTATCGTAGGTATAAACAAAACAACATGAGTATGGGCAAGCTCGCTCATAAGCACCGTTCGCACCATTTTGTCTGATATTCAAAATGGTTCGTTAGTTTTCTCATGCTTTAGAAATATCACGTGAATTAAGCTTGTATTCATCTTTTATGTGTACGGTACTCCATATTACGACTATTTGTCACTAATATAATTATTTACGCGATCTTGATTACTAATTCATACAATCCCACGATAATGAACACATACCGATACCAATACCTACCGATTTGAAAAAGAAACCGTGCTTAATATATATTTACCACGGATATTTGCAAGTGCTTGCAATATTAATAATCATTTATTAATAATCCCGACTACATACTAGCTGGCTTCGAAATTAAAGGCGACGGAAAATAGTTTTTATCAACAAGGGCCGTCCACGGGCTGTAGGTCAAAATTTCCAGAACGAAAACGTTGGAACCAAAAACGGACCGCGTTTTCTTTTACAGTAGCTTCCCTATTTTATTTTATATCAGCCCTCTATGTCCTACTGCTGGGCAAAGACCTCTCGCATGGCTTTCCAATTTTTGTACGGTTTCCTTCTGAAATCGAAAGTGTCTTTGGAACTGTATATTGATGTCACATTCTAACGAGTTGTCGGCATCGGGTCACGATAAATAATTGTATGGCATATCGTATCCTACATTACCGACATACTCCTCAAAATTCATCTTGCTTTGGCTATAACAAGAAAACAATTTTACACAAGTCGATTCACTTGGATTTCAGTAGGTACATATGTCACCCACAAGATAGGTTTCAAGGATCTTCTGGCGCGGGCAAACATCGGAACTAACGCAGCCATCTCTTTCTTTTCTCAATATTTTTTACAAAACAATTAACAAAAGGTTTACCAACAGCGCCCCCCTGTCAGCTTCATTCGAGCGCCAAAAGATTCTTGTACCACAAAACCCTTGAAAAGTGGGCGTATATGTCAAATTATAAACAAACTGTAGCTGTCAATATGACTTATGGGGTGAAAAGTAGGCGTGTCTAGTCCGACTTAAGTTCAATCCACGACTTAAACTACGGGTGTTATAGGCGTCAAAGTACTCCTCCGCATGTACCCATGTTATATTTTGTCCCAAAAATATTTAATAAAAGTTACAAGTTGGACACCGAGCGATACCAAGTACCGATCGCAATCATTTGGGTACCTACTGCCAAATTATTATTATCAATGAGCTCAAGACGACGCAGGAGGCGCGCGCGCGGCGGCGCCGCTTTTGACTACGTTCTTGTTAGGACAACCAGGTAACAGAACAAGCTTATAACTTTGTGATTTTTCATAATACAGTTTTGAAATTTTGTAAATAGATTCTTTACATAAAAATACTAGACACGTGTGTGGTTTCGCATATACTAAAACTAATGTTGTATACGTTCGAGGAAAAGTCTCTCGGCTTACCACGAATTTGACCGAGTGCCGAACGGAATTTCCAGAGAGGCACAAGACCGACTTTGCATGTTATTGAGTCATCATGCATCAGCAAAATGTTTGTATGGACGTACGCTTTCTAACCGAATCAAGTCGAGTTTTATCAAATTAAAAGACTGCTGTCAGACATAACAACTGTAGTGAAAAAAGGCGCATGTTATATTCTAAAGTAAAACATAATAAAATTACTTTGTAACGATCAGTCGAACAAAACTTGCATAGAACTTGAAATTATCAAATAATAATCTCACACAAAAAATAATAATTATGCTTCGAAAAAAGTGCCCGGCTTACCGAAAACGAGAAATTACTGGTATACGACATATTTCCGTAGGTAACAAAGAAAATCAGCCTAAATTCGAACATATGACTTGCAATGATAATACTATCTCTTTTGGATATAAATCTTAGACCTTATCTTCCAAAGAATAAAGTCGAAAATTGATAGGCAGAGAAGGTGAGAGGGATAAATGTAACATGGTTTTTTTTAGGAGCGGAAGCGTTCATTTGCCATGATTTTGTTCCCATCCTCATAATGATCTTGGGACAAAATCAAGCAATTTCACACGTGGGGGAAAAAAGCTTTTTTTGAAGGTATGTAAATATTTTATGAGCAGGCTGCGATGGAGTATTGTGGGATTATCTGAAGTCCGAAGAGAGGGGGAGGATACGATAATCCTGAAATCCGGCAACCTGCTCTATTTCCGAGAGGGTGACCGGCAGTCCCAGGGTGGTGTTGGGTTTATCGTCCACAAGTCCCTCGTGAATAACGTGGTGAAGATCGAGAGTGTGTCGACCAGGGTGGCGTACCTTATACTCAGAATATCCTCAAGATATTCGCTGAAGGTCATACAGGTCTACGCCCCGACCTCGGCACACCCCGACGACGAAGTGGAGACCATGTATGAGGATATTTCTAAAGCCCTGCATGGTTTCAAAACTCACTTCACCGTTGTCATGGGGGACTTCAACGCGAAACTGGGCAAACGAGACGGGGATGAGCTGCAGGTGGGGCAATTTGGGGTTGGACGTCGGAACCACCGGGGTCACCAACTGGCTAGTTTTATGGAGAAGGAGGGCCTCTATATGATGAACTCCTTCTTCAGAAAGCGTGAGCACAGGAAGTGGACCTGGCAGAGTCCCGATGGTGCAACTAAAAATGAGATTGACTTCATCATGTCAACCAAGAAGCAAATGTTCAATGATGTCTCTGTGATCAATTCGGTGAAAACCGGGAGCGATCACCGCATGGTAAGAGGCACATTGAACATCAATATAAAGCTTGAAAGGTCTCGACTGATGAAGTCTACGCTCCGTCCAGCACAAATCCAGATCCAAAACCCCGAGAGCTTTCAGCTTGAACTCCAGAATCGTTTCGAGTGCCTAGGAAGCTCAGTGGACGAATGCAACGATGGGTTCGTGGAAACTGTCCATACGACTGGGTCTAAGTTCTTCAAGACACGTCGTGCACAGAAGAACAAAAGACTCTCTGATCATACTCTCGAGCTCATGAAGGAGCGGCGCGAGATGATCCTGCAGTCTTCAGACGAGGCGTGGAAGTACCGGCAGCTCAATAGACGGATCTCTAAATCCTTAAAACGCGACCTCCGCCGCTTTAATACCGAGCGTATTAAAGACGCTATTGAGCGGAATAAAGGCTCCAAGGTTTTTTTCAAGAGATCTGGCTATTGGGCAGAGCCAGCTCACGAAACTGAAGACCGACGATGGCAGGATCGTATCCGCCAAACCGGAGCTGCTGAGGGAGATCGAGAGTTTTTATGGGCAGTTGTACACTTCAACCAGTAAACCCGTTGCAAATCTAGCTAACGACCCAAGAGCTAGACTGACCCGACACTATACCGAAGACATTCCGGATGTCAGCCTGTACGAGATTAGGATGGCTCTGAAACAGCTTAAAAACAACAAGGCACCGGGTGAGGACGGAATTACGGCCGAACTCCTGAAGGCAGGTGGAAAACCGGTACTTAAGACCCTTCAGAAGCTGTTTGATTCCGTCATACTCGAGGGGAAAACGCCGCAGGCATGGTGCAGGGGTGTGGTGGTACTCTTCTTCAAAAAGGGCGACAATGCCCGGCTGAAGAACTATAGGCCCATCTCACTTCTAAGCCATGTCTACAAGCTGTTTTCAAGAGTCATCACGAATCGTCTCGCGCGCAGGTTTGACGATTTTCAGCCTCCCGAACAAGCCGGATTCCGAAAAGGCTTTAGCACCGTAGACCACATACATACGCTGCGCCAGGTTATACAGAAGACCGAAGAGTATAACCTGCCTCTCTGCTTGGCGTTTGTGGACTACGAGAAAGCCTTCGATTCGATCGAGACTTGGGCTGTACTGCAGTCTCTCCAACGGTGCCAAATCGACTATCGGTACATCGAGGTGCTGAAGAGTTTGTACAAAAACGCCACCATGTCAGTCCGACTTCAGGACCAGACCTCGGAACCTATCCTTCTGCAGCGAGGTGTAAGACAGGGAGACGTCATATCTCCGAAACTGTTCACCGCTGCACTGGAGGATGTCTTCAAGGTTCTGGACTGGAGAGGGCTAGGCATCAACGTCAATGGCGAGTACATCTCTCACCTTCGGTTTGCCGACGATATAGTGGTCATGGCTGAGACCATGGAGGACCTCAGTACAATGCTCGATGACCTCAGTAGAGCTTCCGAAAGAGTGGGTCTTAAAATGAACATGGACAAAACCAAAGTCATGTTGAATGCCCATGTAACACCCACTCCTATCAAGATCGGAGACTCTACACTCGAAGTTGTAGACGATTATGTCTACCTGGGACAAACGGTCCAGTTAGGTAGGTCTAACTTCGAGAAAGAGGTCAATCGTCGAATCCGACTCGGCTGGGCAGCGTTCGGGAAGTTGCGTGGTATCTTCTCGTCCAACTTACCGCAGTGTCTCAAGACGAAAGTCTATGACCAGTGTGTGTTGCCAGTGATTACATACGGGACCGAAACGTGGTCGCTCACAATGGGCCTCATCAGAAGGCTGAAAGTCACCCAAAGGGCAATGGAGAGGGCTATGCTCGGAGTTTCCTTGCGTGATCAAATCAGAAATGAGGAGATCCGCAAGAGAACCAGAGTTACAGACGTAGCCCGAAGAATAGCCAAACTTAAGTGGCAGTGGGCAGGGCACATTGCTCGCAGAACGGATGGCCGATGGGGCCGAAAAGTTCTGGAGTGGCGACCGCGAACCGGAAGACGCTGCGTTGGAAGGCCCCCCACTAGGTGGACCGATGACCTCGTAAAGGTTGCAGGGATCCGCTGGATGCGAGACGCACGGGACCGGTCAATGTGGCGACACTTGGGGGAGGCCTATGTCCAGCAGTGGACGTCTTTCGGCTGAAATGATGATGATGATGATGAAATATTTTATTGATGGTATTATGTGTGAGATCATAATAATATGAATAGGTATGAGAGCGTAGGAGGTTTGTTTAAAAACTAAATTTAAATATTTTCGTTTGTCCGACTTTAAGCACAGGCCACACCGCTAGCTAGCGAGCGAGCGAGCGAGACGAGCGAGTGAACTACCGAAAGTGCCGAACCGAGGTATGAAAAGAGGTGAAGCGATGCTCGCCCGGCTCGCTCGGTCCCTCGCCAGCTGGCGGCCTGCGCTTTACTTTTCTATTGCACCAATCTTTTAAGATGCGCCTTGCGACTGCGACACACGTCTTTGTCTTTGTTAATTTCGCACCTCAAGTTGCGTCGCGGTGTGTCGTGGCATGTCCTCCATTAGGTGCTCCACAGTCACTTGACCGAATATATCGTGGGCAGTCGGTAAATCTGATCCACTTGTACAAAATCCACCAGATTTAGGAAGATCTGATACCAATTTACGGTATAAATCACTTTTTATTGCACTCTCAAGTAACGGCAGCAAAACAACTGAAATACAGGAGGGATATTAATCGCGTTTGGAAGAGAAAATTGCATCGATGCCTTTGTTTAGCTCCTCGCAAGGTTTGTTGTAGCGAGAAACACGAAGTGGCCATTCTAGTAATAGTGGATTCCACGAAGTAGAGATTCCCTCATCGTGTTACGGGAAAAAGGAACTCCTTTTATTTACTTTTCTGCTTTATTCATTATTGCTACAGTTTTGAAGTAATCAGTTCATTGTAAATTTGTGAAATGAATGAACAATGGGATGAATGTGGAATAAATATTGTTTAATATAGTTTCATCAGTTATTCATCATCATTCTCTTGCCCTTATCCCAATTCATTTGGGGTCGCCGCAGCATATCTTCGTCTTCCATACTTCTCCATAGTTTCATCAGTTATTATTAGTAAATTTTAAAAAATAATAATAAATACCGCTCGGGTCGCGCTTGTCTAGGTTGGTCCGTGGATGGGTGACCACCCATTACATATCGAGTTTCCTCTGTGCCTAGGAAAACACGTTAAGCCGTTGGTCCCGGCTGCCATTTGTACATCTTTGTCAACAACGGGTATGTATTACAATACCGAAATTAAAAAGACCGTATTTTTAAATACCTATGGACGAAATCCCGAAAAATTAAACGCCGAATGATTGTTTGGTGGAAAGTTCTAAATCCCAAAAGTTAATTTGCCCGAAAGCTTAAAATCCCGAAGATCCAATGGTCACAGTTCTAACCTAACCTAACCTATTTGGTCGGAGTAAACTGAATGTTCATGTGTGCAGACTCGGGGTTTCATCCTTTCGGGCATTTGTACATCGGTATTTTATGTTTCGATCGGCTATCGGCATTTAAAACTTTCGGTATTTTAAACTTCTTTGTTTTGGACGTCGGTATTTCAGTCGTAGTTATGATGAAATTTCGTGATTTTAATACGTACCCGTAACAACATGGTGGTAAAACTACACACAAATCATGTGAAAAAGTGTTAATGAAGAAAATTAACTATCGTAATAGAACCCTGTAACAAAAAAACGCCTCTTCTGTCCATTCCCCTATTTGCATGAAAGTTACATAATTTTGTACATAGACTAACAGCGGTGCATAGAAAAAAATGAAGAGTTATCTTGTCCAGGCTTTTATCTAGTTTTTGCTTGTTTTTTTAGCCGTCACTCAATCACGTGCATGTAGCGAAAAATGATTGGGAAGTATGCTATTTTTTTATTATTTGCTTCGTGTTTTGGTAAAAGTTTTTCTGACTAAAAAAATCTGGATGCGTACGTAAATATTTGAACGCGAGCTTTGTCCAACTGTTTTCATAGTTTGATTTGAGTGTCCCGGCAAAAAAGCATACGCAAATATGTAAATCCATGCCTTCAAAAGTCAATAAATAATATTGAAAGATGTATCAAATTCTGCAATCTGAATATAACATATGGATTTTTTTAATATACTTTGTTTGCTTGACCTCATGACCTCTATTTGGCAACACCAGACAGAAAAAAATATTGAACAGCATAATAAATTCATACTTATGCTCGTTTCCACCTATACCAGACGGCACCTAAATTAAATGTCTAATGGCGGGACGTCTTGGATGGCTTCCTCGCGAATTAGCGAGAAGAAGTGCACCATCGTGAGAAGTGGAAGGACAGGATACTTCCTATCAAAAAAAAAAAAAAAACCAAACCGAACTGTTTTATTTTCAAAGCAGGCCTCAGCATCGAGAGTTGAAAATCCAACGTGCGTAAATATTTAGGCATACCATTTAAGTACCGCATTTTGTTAGTAAAAACGTGCATTCGATTTTTATTTTATGTCCAAAAAACCTAAATAAATAAATCCCAGTTGTTGCGTGATAGAGGGTTAATTAACATTAAATGGATCTCACCTTTATTTCCTCACAGATGTTCCCAAAACTAGTCTAATTACTTACCCTTTGTACCAGGCGCTCATAAAAAGCAAAGAGCGTTACACAGGCATTCAGATTGAGTGAGTACATTGGAACAAATTTGCTTTACGGCATCACTGAACAGTTGGGGGCCTACCATGACGTCTTATAGCAGTGTTACTTTAATGTCACTTCAGTTTGAGAAAGAGATGGCGCTAGACATCCTGTACAGCTCTATCTCTTTCACACAATGAAGTAACATTAAAATCATCTGCCTAGCCTTTTTGGAGTCGGTATTTTACATTTAGCGATTGCCTATCTGACTTTTACAATCCAGTTAGTACTAGGTAATACGATACCCTTGGTTAGACTGGTTGTTAGACTTTTGGGCCCCTGACTACCTTTAACGACTGTCAAAGATCTATATGACACGGGACCAACGGCTTGACATGCTTTCTGAATCACGGAGGTAATTACCCATCCGCGGGCCGATGGCAAGCGTTGCTTAACCTAGCAATAGTGCTATAAGAGTTGGCAGTACAGGCCCCGAACAGCTGATCCGAGAACTCACGATCGATGCTCCTTCAATTTCACGCGGTATTTACTTTCACTGTACACGGGAATGGTCGTGCTCTGTTTAGATCGCTTGTTTAGTTACTGGCGCCAACAATGTTAGGAGTTCGGAGTTGTGTGGTTCAAGGGTTTCTTGTTAGATTGTTTGAGATTGTGTTTTGAAAGGAGTTAAGGGTGTTCTGTGCGATTCTGATTTTGATATGAAAGATAGGACAGAGGCGTCGATGCGGTGTTTTGTTCTGCAAAATCATAATTTGATGATAAATTTTTCATTTCAGCTTAAGACATAGGAAAGGCATTTATGAAAAAAATTTGGGACACATTATACGAGTTTCTTTCGATGAAAGAATATCGTGTCTAGTTGGTCTGTTGGTCTAATGGGTTAAATCCCCAGGTCGGGTAAAGTCTTATTGAGTTCTTCCATCAAGAATTCGCTAGTAGCAGCCTGTAGTCTGGATTTGTGCTCGGTTGGTGGCAATAAGCTCACCCGTTAGTAGATGGGACTACCATAATAACATCTATGTCTAACCTTTCTTTAATTACATTCGTGATGTTATGTAAAAATAAAAACCGGCCAAGTGCAAGTTGGACTCGCGCACCGAGGGTTCCGTATAAACTTGTAGGTTTTTTTTTATTAAACTACATATTTACGGTTTAGATTGTTTCCTTTACATGTGCTGTAAGACATTGCTTTTTGCCAAATTTCATGATTCTAGGTCAACGAAAAGTTACAAACCTTCATTCCATTCTCAAATAAAAAAAAAAAAAGTCGCAAAATATGCGACATAAACGATCATTATCTCTGATCGCGTTGACTAACAAGTTTGACTTTCATTGCTCCAAGGGGTTGACTGCACGCGTTTTTGAGAAAAAGGGTCTGGACAGACGAACAGACGGAAAACAAATTGATCCCATAAGGGTCTCGTTTTTGTCAACAGGTACGGAACCCTAAAAATCGTGTCAGTCGTGCAAAAACACTACGTTTTATACAATATCTCACTATATTGCCCTAGTGACAGTATATGCAAACGAGGCACAGTGAATGAAGGATTCGCTTAGTTTTCTTGCAAATAGACGAAAACATTTTGTTTTATTCTTGTTGAAGACCTTTTCTGGACCGTTGGGTACGCATATATTTCCCTGTGAGATGATTTGTTGCTTTCTTTTCATATATTATCGAATATCTAAGTTAATGGTGACTCGCTGTTTGTGTAATCAATGTGAAAGCTGAATTAATTTTCTTATGTTTGGCAATTTCGTTTTGTGTATGTTGTAAAAACTTTTGCTTGACAGTGGATCTTCCACTTGATTATTGTGTTTTAGGCTTTTTGTTTTGGTTTTTTATTTGTTGTATAATCATATTTTATGTGTGCTATGCTAACATTTACATATTTCACGTGTATTTTAGACTAAGAAAAATGTAAATTCGAATCATTCGATTTTAATGAAACATTATACGCATAAGCAGGATACATAAGTCTAAAAAGTTATCAGACAACTAATTATAAATTCATAATTGGAAATTTCTGTTTCTATGGAATTATGGATAATCTAAAATCACTCTAATTTAGCTGTAACACTATTTTTCGAAAATGATCTCATATTGTAACTTTTTAGGCCTATGTATCCTGTTTATGCGTATGAAGTTTCATTAAAATCGGTTCAGTTATTTCGGAATATGACGTAAGTCGTAAACGCTCTTAATATTATCACGGAAAATTGCTTACACGTGCCGAAGAAAAGAGTCACATATTCCACTCGTAGCTTTGGTGGAAATAAATAAAAATCTAAAATGCTTGAAAGCTAATATCGAGTGGGTTGTGAAAACGGTAGCCTATTCAAATCATTTTCAAAATTCTCTCGATATTTTACAGGCATCTTCTGAGCACGCTCGTCCCATCGTATACCTCATCTATCGCTTTCCACCAGGCGTGATCGAGGTCAAGAACAGGCAGTTTGTAATAAAAAAATAAAAAAACATAAAATCAAGCCTATTTCCCCAAAAGATAAGGTTGAGCCTGTGCTGTAATACACTCAAAATTATTTTGAAGTCCCATGTAATAAGGCTCGGACTTATTGCCATCAACCGGGCACAAATCCAAACTGCGAGCTGCACCTGAAAAAATCTAGAAGAAAAAACTCAATAATTCTACCAGACCTAAGAATCTTTACCCAGAAACTAAAAATTTGCTGTAGTGCTAGCAAATTCTATAAAAATGAGGGGCAGGATATTTTAGCTAAGTCGAATTAATAAGGATGTCGATTCCCTTTACGTAGACTCGTGATCTTTTAGGGTTCCGTACCCGAAGGGTAACCAACGGGACCCTATTACTAAGCATTCGCCGTCCTTCCGTCCGTCTGTCTGTCAGCAGGCTATATCTCATGATCCGTTAAGGGAAGACAGTTGAAATTTTCACAGAATGCGTATTTCTGTTGCCGCTATAACATCAAATAAAAATAGGGCTCTCCTACTACGATGGCACAGAACCCTTTATGCGCGCGTTCGACTCGTACTTTGCCGGTTTTCTTGGTTTTGATGTTCCTATTGTTCTAGCGGATGTTTCAAAATTAATTCATAATTTTTGTGCCTCAACATTCCATTCTAATTACAAACTAGTCCAGCCCGATTGCAATGTCCAGCAACCTTTTTTCATTTCAGCAGCAAAATTGCAGATTTCGGCCATAATCCTAGTTCTCCATTATTTCAGGCCCAATTTCAGCCAAAGAAAATCGTTGCACCAATCAGAACACGGGAAAACAAGCCGGGACTCACTCAAAACCCAATCAGTGGGCTTCGGGAAAAAAACCGGAATTCAATTACAACAGCCGGGGCTAATAAAATGGGTTTTATTCCACTCGCGCGAATTTTCCAATGCTTTCTACTGGTTGGGAGTTTTAGATTTTTCGGGTTAAATTTGATAACCGTTTTTGAGGGAGTCGTGGCTTAATAATAGCAGCCGGGTCAATTTTCAAGGTTTAGTCGTGCTTGCCAAGGTCGGTCCGTGGATGTGTGAACAGCCAGTAATACCGAGTGTCTTCCGAGCCTCGGAAAATACGTTAAGCCGTTGGTCCCGGTTGTCAATTGTTCGATGATGTTCGACTGTCGTTACAGGTCGTTAGTGACCCGAAAGTCTGACAACCAGTCTTACCAAGGGGTATAGTATTACTCAGTACTAGCTGGGCTCTGAAGGTCAAATAGGCAGTCACTCCATGTTAAATGCTTGTATTTTACTGGCTATGGAGTCCGGTTATTGCCTCACGGGATCGAACTACTTGGACAAATACAAACAACCATTATAAATGCGAAAATTGAGGATGGACAGATATATGGAAGGACGTTACTTACATTTTCACGCAAAAACTACTGAACGGATTTGGATAAAATTTGGCACACAGATAGTTTATAACACACTAAGTATACTTTTAAGTCGAAGGTTGTGTGACGATCTGATCTCGTTTGCGGGGCGAACATGGCTAGATATCGCACAGGATAGAGAGGTTTGGGAGGAGAAAGGGAGGCCTTTGCCCAGCAGTGGGACACACAATCAGGACAACAAAAGAAAAAAAGGAGTTTTTTTTATCCCGATAGTACGATCCGTGGGGCAGTTACCGAACTCCTTAGTTAGTTCATATCATAAGCTAGTTCGGTACAATTAGGAATAACGTAAACTTTATCAGTAGCATAATTTTGGGAACAACCATAATTTTAACAAAATTACTCATACTTTCATACGCACAGATACACACAGGCACACACAGATACCACACAGACAAACACACACAGTTACACACAGACACACGCAGACACATACAGACACACACAGGCAAACACACATTACTGTACTGTATTTTATCGTAAAATCAGTAACAACATAGTATATTTGTAGAGCTACAATAATCATCATAATTATGTACCAATTTCAATAATTTATGTTTCCAACATGTTTTAAAAGTTTTGCATTAATCTATTGAAATAGTTCGAATTAAAATAACAAAAAACTAGTTTACGATACAAATTAATTAAAATACGAAGCACGTATTCTTTGTAAAACAATAATATGGCATTAGGGACTTGTAATATTAATAGTAAATATTTGATTAAATTTGAAAACAAAGATATTTTAAACACGAAAATGTAATAAAATTTATCATAACTAGCAAATATAACAATCACACTGAACTTTCTAATGAATATGATTATAACACCTTTAAATAAATAGCAAAAAATTGGCCCAAAGGATATGCCTGTTGGAAACTTCTAAACCAACGAGAAATTTATAGTCCTAACATAACATCACGCCTGGAATCCCCGAAGGGTTAGGCAGAGGTGTACCTAATAGTACACCCACATCTCGCCAGTTATGTTTAAGTCCGGGCACAAATCCAGACTCCGTGACTGCTATTGAGAAAATTCCCAATAACATTATACCCGACTCGGGAATCGAACCCAGGACGTCATGCTCAGCATTCGCGTTTCCAACCACTAGACTAAAGAGGCAGTAATGAAACGAATTATCATCATTGATGATCGCAAAG
Source organism: Noctua comes (assembly GCA_963082995.1). Classification (NCBI taxonomy): domain Eukaryota; kingdom Metazoa; phylum Arthropoda; class Insecta; order Lepidoptera; family Noctuidae; genus Noctua; species Noctua comes. The sequence continues at coordinate 17,119,734 of OY720273.1, forward strand.
ACGGGGAGAACAAGTCCCTTTCGGCTTCGTTAAGGGTCTTTTTACACCCTTCATAGTTTACCGAAAGCTTTCGTGTAGCTTATTTCAATGAATCCCAATGAATCTTTTAAAGCAATACCATAAACTTGCACACTCTCTCAGGGCTGAGGCACTAAGCTGTCCTCATACATGTTGCCAACATTTTGGTCACGTAATAGAGTAACGACTATTGGTAATGGCGCTACGTGCGTACCAAATTAGCAGCGGTGCATAAGTAACAAGGTGTCTTATCGGGCATTGACCTATTTCGCTTTCTTGCAAGACTTGGTGCTGTTGTTCTTGTTTGTAAGTCTTGTACAATTTTGTTGTCATTTTTAGTGGCATCATTTACAAGTCACATAGAAATTATTCGTGTTGTTGTGGTTTCTTTTGTTATTGTACCTTATTATGATAATTTATAATTATATATTTTTTTAAATAAAAATGTTGCCCCACACTAGGAATTTCTCCTGTATCGTGTGTACGTTTATAATGGTGTTCTTCCTTGTGTTGGTATGGTGGTGCCCACCTCTATAGATGGTCGAGGTTCTTGGACGGCTCAGATCTCAAGTGTATAAGCGGCGTGTGTCCACAGATAATGGCGCACGGTCTTCTCTCTTGCGCTGCATGCCCTGACAACTGCGCACTTGACGATCTTATGGCTGCATCAGCGAGCGGAGTTCGATAGCTGAAAGGGCCAAATATGAATTTACCATCGAAACGCTTAGAAGATGGTGTTGTGTTTTATAATTGTACCTTTAAATACCCTAACTACTATGAAACAGAGGTGTTTTCAGTCATTGGTGCACGGGTGTCTGTACCTTTAAAGTATCCATAATCTGTTAGTAGATAAGTGCTACTACTCTATAAAAGACTTCTTGTTGGACAAATCACTGCTCCAATATAATGCCCCTCAGTCATGATGCGTTCAGTAGCCTGTTTGATCTGTACCTGTACCTATACCTATCTTAATTCGTTTTGTTTGGTTTTAATGTGAAATATTAATAATTTGTTAAATAATTTACCTATATTCCTACATGACTATTGTATGCCCAAAGGGTGGGACATAGCTGATCTATTTAATATTTAAGACCTGTATTATGTACAAACCTATGATTCACAATAAAGATATTGAATTGAATTGAGTATTTCATAGCCGCCCGTTATCTATCTATACATATAAAATTCAAAGTTCTGACTGACTGACTGATTGACTGACTGACTGATATATCAACGCACAGCCTTAACCGCTGAGACATAAAATTTGGAGGGTGTATTCTTTCTTACAAAATAATAACAATTTGAAATACAATGAGGGTTCCTTCACGTGTGAATACATTGCAACTCGTGTCCCAGAATAAGATGAAATCGATGATTATTTTTAGCTCAACTCAATCAACAAATTTCCTGTATTTCATCATATTTGAGCCGGAACTCAGAAAGTTACCTTTTGTTCAATTACCTTATTATCCCACACCTTTGCGACATCAGAACCTTCAGATTCTGAACATTACTCGTTTGACAAGGGTCAGAAAGTTCTAACCTTCGCAGCTTTCGCCAACACCGGAACCTAATTCATTGGATTAAAATTTAATTTGTAAATGTTCGGAAATTACTGATCCTAATTAATTTAATCAAGTGTAGCGGTGCAATGCACACTGTTTGTTTTGTTGGTAATCGATAACTGATCGAAACTGGAATATACGTGGAATTATAACGTGTTCCTATATTTACTTATGTTGTGTTTTTAACTAAAACCTTACTTACTTTGCCTAGCTTTTTCCCAACTATGTTGGGATCGGCTTCCAGTCTAACCAGATGCAGGCGAATATCAGTTTTTTACTTGGGGCGACTGCCTATCTGCCCTCCACAGTCCTGGGTAATACGATACCCCTTGGTAAGACTGGTTGTCACACTTACAGGCAACTGACTACTTAACAACTGTCAAAGATCTACAATTGACAGCCAATGGCGTAACGTACTTTCCGAGGCTCGGAGGTAACTCGGCATGTATTGGCTTAACCTGAAGATCGACCCGAGAGGCTGTTACTATTTAGCCGAGCTCCGCCTTATAACAACGATAACTGTAAAAGGCATTTTTTTTTTTCTTGTATATCCCTGTTTCACAGATTAACAGTCTGAATAAAATTCACAAGTTCCTTTGTAAAATAAGGATTTCGTAGCACGCCGATCGAGCTACGCCGTAGCTTACGTAGCTGCTACGGCGTAGCACTCGTAGCTCAAGACAATGTGCTACAGATTTGTAGCCAGCAAAGGAATGTTGATTCATTTTCGTTTGGCTACGTTTATTTTAAGACTTGAATGTGTAAGTTCTTTTAATTTGTAGCCGTACCAGCAGTAAATAACAAAATAAACAAAGCTAACTCATTAAAACTTCGCTGCACAAACTCCAGCCGACACAAATACATACATTAAAAACAAGCGACCTTTCTACATTAAAACAATTCAGTTAAATCCTTTAGGAGGCTCCCATAACTCGATTCCGAATAATAACTAAATCCACAAACAATGGAGTGGCTGCAAGTTAAAACGAAAATTCGCTGTGCCTAAACTTAATTACAATGTTAGGAGCTCCGCAAATACTTGGGAGGAAGATTACTTTTCTGTTTTGTTACATTTGGGGGTAATCCTCGTGTGCCTTCAAGGATTAAAGTTATTGGTTAGCTCGGTACTGTCGGCTTGGAGGCATATCAATACCTCCAGGATGTTCAGCGATGAAATTAGTTTGTATAGAAATGAAGAAGAACAGGAACTTGTAAAATCTGATATTTTGCACAATGCAAAATTTGCGCAAAAATATCAGATTTTGGATTTCGATCAGGGGGGTTACCATGATGTCTTAAAGCAGTACTGTTTTAATGTCACTCTAATGTGGAAAAGAGACGCAGCTATAGAGGACTTTTAGCGCCATCTCTTTCCCTCTTTTCTCTTTTCTTTTTCTTTTCTCTTTCTTTCTCTTTCTTTTCTTTTTCTGGAATAAGATTAAAACAACGCTGGTTTAAGACATTTTGGTAAGCCAGCAGATGATCAGTGTTTGAAAGGTTTTTGGTACAAAGAACCTTCACGAAGATCAAACGATTCTTAATACGTCTTTGACCTTGAACAATGAATCTGCTACCTAGTCATGACGACTGGTTTTTTTTGTTATTCCACAGAAGAATATACCTAATACTTATCTAATGGATCGAAAAATGTACTCATCATCTTAGTAATCTTTACTAGATCTGTTTGTTTCATTTGTTGACCATAGAGTTTACGTCTGATGCTGAGAGTAAGTTGATGCATATTTCAATGATTGTTGCTTTTCTTTAGATGTGTTTTTATGACCCGATGTATGGAAGTGGTGGAAAGCAAAAGGAGTAGTTAAATTACATAGGCGCTGTTCTGGTTGTCGCCACTATTGATTCTGGTAAAAGACAGAATCAACTACTGAAAAGGTTAGTGGGTGGGAGGGTGACAGACTTGTCCCAAAAACAGAGTATGTCAGGATCGTAGTCGGTGGCGATGTCTGCAGACTTCTATTGGAAATAGACGTGACTTTATGTATGTAAGTTTTCATTAAAACCAGACAAAATGTATTTTAAACTTATCTAGACAAGTCTCCTTCAGACGCGGTTATAAACGATAGCTTCCTGCCAAATTGTCGATACGCCAAATTGAGTTTAAACAAGAAATAAAACAGTCTATCCAGCGAACTGTATAGCTCAGGGGGCTTACCACAATACTTTATAGCAGTAGATATTCTTTTAATCATAGTTTTTTTTAATAAAAAAATAATACCTTAATTCTCTTTAAAACTTTGGAAGCACAAACATCATTTTCTTGAAGATTCTTGAAAATACATTGTAGGTAACACCAAAAATTTTGGCTTTCGTGAAATAAAGAAAACAATCATCTTTATTACCGTGACACTTAAGACATAGTCGTAGTTTCGGTGTATGAAGACTAGGATATAATAATCCCAAACCCCGAAAAAAAATCGTCGGTCCGCCTTCTGCTTATTTATTTATTCAGAGATACATTCTAAGCTAACAGTTTTTTTACCAAAACGCTTAAGAGCTAACAATAATCATATTACAATGTCAAATATCCTATAATTACACTAATAAATTCAACTAATAAATTCAGAGAGCAAAATAGAAATGAAATCCACACACCCTGTATAGGACTTATAGTATCCATCTCTTTTAAAGTGGTGGATGGCCCCCAAAAGTCAGGAGCCACATTTATCTTGTATTGTAGGTTATATGGCTCATGCCTATTTGGCTTTATGGGTCATGTACGCAATTGCCCGTGATTGACGTTTTTTTCCGTCGATTGATGGATGTTGTATGCTTGGTGCTTGCAACTCTTTTGTACTGCGGTAGATGTTTTTTTAAAGGGGAATAGGTTTAGTGGTATGAAGAACAGGGTGTAAAGTTCTTCATCCCCCATAGAAAAGGGAGGATCCTCCGACGAGACGGGTGTTGTGTCTGGTAGACTACTGCCCGACAGTTTTACTAGTCATAAGTCTCGGATAATTTTAACTGCGCGATTTAGAATGTTGATGTTAGCTCTTCATTTGTGTCAAAAATGAGTCTGTGGTCCTTTTTGTACTATTTTTATTTTAATATTCATTTATTTCAGATAGAAATAGCTAATAGAAATGCTTACTATGTTGCTGTAGTACTTTTTGTAGTGCCGCTACATACATAGGTATTTCGGCCTGTAATACCCCGTTCATATGGGCTACACGCTGCAGTGACCATGGTCGTGCTGCGGCAGAAACTATGATCGACAAAGTTCATTGACACAAAACCAACCGTGGATTCCTATCTTCTAGAACATGATGACTGGCTCAGTACTTCTAAATTTAAACTCCATAATGCCTATGCCTACCTGTTTTACATGGTTTAAACTATTTTTTCGTTACATAAATTGTGAGAAAAATTACCTACAAAGCAAACAATTTTACCACCATTTTCATAAATCGATACTTTTAGACTACCATCCCCATAACCGTAAATTGCTGAAGCTCCACAAAAAATGCACACAAACGTTCAGTAATCCGTGCATTGGTCTCAAAGCAAAAGAACACCCATGGCCGCGTAGAATCAACAGCCTTAATGCGGACTGAATGGGGCCGGATAAGCTCCATGAAAGCCTGGGACCCTGGTAGTTGTGTGACGTAATACCTGAACTTAGGACCCGCATATAAAGGAGTTGTGAGGGTGAGAAATATTAATTGGATTTGTAATTTTCGATGGATGGAATTGTAAGCTAAGTAACTTGTTGGTATTGTTCTGCTACGATGTTATCTTATTAATAAACAGTTGCTTGGTGTACTGTTTGTAATTTCTTACTACTTTTTAAAATTGCGAAATTTTGTGAGGATAGATGGATGTTTTAGCGGATTTGGATAAAATTTAGCACATAGATAGTTTGTTACCGGATTAATTAACACATATTATTTTTTATCCCGTGGGACCATTGCCAAGTCCACATGAGCGAAGCCGCGTACATAAGCTAGTACAGCAATAAACCGTAAGCCATAATAATGAACAATTAACAATCATCTATTTTTTGAAAAGCCACACATGAATGAACAAAATCACTCCACATTCAAATTCTCTGTACCTACTAGGGTAGCATAATCAACTGCAGCTTCTTCACATTGGGAAATAGACCAAGAGACACTGGTACTTACTGCGCGCCGGTAAATCAAGCCCAATGTGACGGGAGGGGCTTACTATCGCATTGTGCATTGCATATATTTTGTATTATAAACGTATTGGGCTCCTGGCTGTATTTTAAAGGTTTCACGTTTCATGTTAAATTAGTAGTTTCGTCGCAGTACAGCTCGTTATGAATTTCTTGCAGAGAAGTTTTATTACAGGACCTATTTTCGTTGTCAAAGAGCAGTGTTGTTAGCTGAGTGCAATTAGTAAATTAATAACTAAAAGGTGAAACGAAGTTTATAGTGGTCGAATTTTCATGTTTTTTTTTTATTGAGTTCCTGGAGGTGTGGGAAAAAGGTTTTTTTAGTTTCTTTTTTCTTAGGAAGCAGTCAGCCTGCGGGTGACAGATTTGGCGAGTCTGCCACCTGAACAGACACAGGACCGAGACGGCAGCGCGCCGTGTTCAGCGAGCACACCTCATGAGGAACTGTGACCGTGTACGGCCGCAGAGGGTGACGGGGCCCGCATGTTTATGTGGGCTAAAAGCTGGCCGGGGGAGTATGACGAACTGCGTAAGTACTCCAGCCAAAGGTTGATGAAGAACACCGTGTGGTTTCAGTCAATATGAGTCTGACAAACGCTTTCGCCTACCCTCCAAAGGCGGAGGACATTCATGAGAATTTCCACTTGCAAAAAAAAAGCCTCTGTAGAGTATGTTAAGATCGTGGCATTCTGTGGTTTTTGAAACCTATGTATGCATTAGTTAGTAGCAAATATTACCACTTTAATTTTTTTTTAAACCAATATCTGTCCCGTTATTATAAGAAAAAAAACTCTGTTTTTCACGATTAAATCACTGAACCGATCATTGGAATTCGACAGATAGGTCTAGAGATATGTCTGAAACCTGAAATTGGACATACAATACTTTCAAACACGGCAGTACGTTCCCTTGTGATAATTTCTGACATGCACGTAGGCAAAGCCGTGGGTAGAACCCAGTTGTAAATAAAATAATTACATCCGATCCACACAATACCACACAGATATCAATATTATTGTGACCACACAGCAGCATACACATTGAAAGTATTAATTCCGACTCGCACTGTAAAATGTATTGTGTGGTTGAACTATTGTTAACTTTCAATGGAAATCCATATAATTTTCACTCGGTATCCATGACAATAAATTCCGTCGAATCATATTAAGGGTTGGCTTCTAGCCTAACCGGATGCAGCTGCAGACCAGTATTTTCATGGACTGACTGCCTATCAGTCCTCCACAACCCAGTTAGTACAGGTTAATACGATATCCCATGGCAAGACTGGTTATCAGACTTTCGGGCCATGGACTACTTGTAACGACTGTCAAAGATCTACAAATGACAACTGGGACCACCGGCTTAACGGACTTTCACGGAGGAGACTCGGTATGTAATGGGTGGTCAGGGTCACCCATACACAGAGCAATTACGCAAGCACAGCTTAACCTGGAGATTGCTCCGAGCGGATGTTTTATTTAGCTAAGAGCTCCTCTGATTTACCTGAAGTAATAAATATGAATGATGTTTAGTAACAAAAAAGTATTCATTCTGGTTTATAGGAAGCCGATGATTGGGTCAATCCGCCGGTCGCCACCCACTGGACTCAATAACGTTATTATCCCCTGGTAGGGTCACCCTCGATTCGTGGAATTTCGGACACGTGTCGGTTTAGATTTATGAGTATATCAGTCAGTATACGGTTTAGAGATCCCGGAATTGTCAATATTGTCGAAAGTCTCGACGCTGTATTAATTTGGCGTTGACGTTGGCTAGTGACTTAAATCACACTAATATTATAAAGGCGAAAGTTTGTATGTCTGTATGTATGTTTGTTACACCTTCACGCAAAAACTACTGACCTGATTGGGATGAAATTTGGCACACATATAGTTTATAACCTGGATTTATACATAGGATACTTTTTATCCCGGTAGCACGATCCTGTGTGATAATTAACGAACTTCACGCGAGGGAAGCCGCGGGAATAAGCTAGTCATATATAAAAAAACTCATACACAACATCACAGCTAACGGCACGACCTAATGCCCGAAGGGTTAGGAAGAGGTGTATTCCGCCAGTTATGTTTAAGTCCTCTATGTACTAGGGAAGCCTATTGCCATCAACTTGACACAATTCCAGATATTGGGCTGCGACATGCTTGATGGAAAACCTTCTTAACCTGGGAATTGAACCCAAGAAATAACTCGTGCCCAGCAGTAATACTTTCGACCACTAGACCATTGAGGCAGCAAAAAAACACAAGTTACTAGTTTGGTGCCAGAAGACGGGCTTCGTCGCCGAGGGAGACTTAGAAAGAAAGAAAGAAAGAAAAGAAAGAAAAAGTATTTATTAGACTCACACAGGACAAAACAAAAAATGGTTGAATTCACAATAAAACAAAAATTATACAGGGCGTAAACAGACACTTCACATAGCCGTCAACCAAGCATTCTGTACATCAAACTAAGTAACTTTACGCAAAAATTATTGCTAGGAACCGACTTTTTTTTTGAAAAATCACGTTTTAAGGTAGGACTCGATGGAAGGCACTCAAAGCATTGTGCTGATGGATGGATTGAATAGTACGGGGTCGTGGAGGTATGAAAAGTAAAAATCTTACTTAAAAACATGTATTTAAAAAAATCTTGTGAAAAAGTTGAAACTTTGACCCCCAATATCTCCGTAACTAGAAGGTTCCCAGGTATGGTCTAGAACAAAAAATGATCGCAAAGACGGGGACAACAAGTGCCTTTCGGATGTGTTAAGGGTCTATTTTCACCCTTTATAAAAGTAAACATAAGAAAAAGATAAAACAAATGAAATTGGTCCTCTACGAAGCCAAAAGGGGGGGGCCTTTTGGCATCGTAGAGCATCTCAGCATGGTGATGCCACGGTAAAGAAGTTTGTTAAAGATAGAATAGTTTGTGAGAGATAGGCCGAAGAAAACCTTACGGAGAGAAGAGTGGAAGGCTATGGAGGAGGCTTTTGCCCAGCTGAGAGAGGGACAACAGAATCCGAAAAAAAACCCCTAGAGGTCTGCGAACAGATGCCATTTTCCACCAAAAACATCTCCGTTAGTCCATATTAGTTAAACCAAAACCGGTGATGTACCTCGTACTATTAAAGTGAATGTACTACTCTGTGGCGATGGCTAACCACTCACTGCTAATGCGTTACTGTTATCGTTTAACATAAAACGTTTTTGCTCACGGATGGGTTAGGTTAGACCGTGGCATAAAACTTTATGTAAACGGATAGGTTGTATTGATGGTGCCTACCACCGTTTCGGGTGCAAAATTGTGTGTTCGGTAGTAATGGGACGGGTTGGGATGCATCCGTCGCACACACATCATACGATGATAATCGAAATAAGATTCTTTATTCAGATGAGGTTTATCAAAGCATTATTTCACTAACTATACAGATCTAAAGTAATAATAATAATACAGGGTGTAAACGAACCCTCCACAAAGCCGTCAACCAAGCATTCTGTACATCAAACTAAGTAACTTTATGCAAAAATTATTGCTGGGAATCGACTTTTTTTTTGGGGTGAAAAATTACGTTTAACGGTAGGACTTGATGGAAAGTACTCAAAGCATTGTGTTGATGGATGGATTGAATAGTACGGGGGTCGTGGAGGTGTTTAAAGTAAAAATATAACATTAAAATTTAAAAAAAACTTTGTGGAAATGTTGGAACTTTGACTCCCAATATCTCCGTAACTAAAAGGTTCTCAGGTATGCTTTAGAACAGAAAAATGATCGCAGTGACGGGGAGAACAAGTGCCTTTCTGCTTCGTGAAGGGCCTTGTTACACCCTTTATGTAGATGTATCAAAAGCAAAAAATAATAAAAAGGCGTCAAAAAGTTCGTCCGTATCGCTGTCAACGGGGAAAGTACCCAGAATGCTGGCAGCAATGCTGATTCTTTAATTACTCATTAGTTCAAAACAAATTGATAAAAACTTCCTACCTATCCCATATTTCATGGTGACCGTACAGAAAGTCTCTTAGCTGCTTACACTTTACTCCGACGGCTACTCGACGTCCTATCAACGAAGGATTGAGACATCGCCAGACTTCCTTTGAAATGCGATAGCTCTTAATGAATTTTTCTTTAAGAAAAGGAGTCCGGATTAAGAAGGGGAAATAACTACGTAAAGAAAGGAAGTGGCTTTAAGTGATTTTATTATTTTGCAGCTGATTGAAGCGTGGTTGTAAATTTAATTAACTTTACGAGGAGATTTACACTGCCACTTACAGGTCATCTTCAATGATTTTCAATTAAACTTATACTGTCACTTACGGGATATCTTCCGTGATTGTTCATAAATCAGTGTGTGTGTGTGTGTGTGTGTGTGTGTTGTGTGGTGTGTGTGTTTTTTTAGTGTTGTTGTGATATCGGGAGCTCAAAAAATGAACAATCACGGAAGATATCCCGTAAGTGACAGTATAAGTTTAGTTGTAAACCGTGAAAGCTTAAAACAGTGTTTGATTTTCAATTATTGTGAGCTCCCGATATTTGGATGATGTTGCAAGCGCCATGGTCGCGGGATGATTGGAGAATGTGGGTGGATGGTAAATAATGAATTATTAGGTGCAGACAAATCTGTCTGCCCTTTTTCCTAATCTTTTGCAACGCGGAACCGTCAAAAAAGAAAGAAAGAAAAAATATTTATTTGTCGCAGGGACATGACGTGCATCATACAAAATTACAAAAAAATAAACAATAAACTATAAACACACTCACAACATCACCAAGTTTTTTGGATTCCTTATTACGATGCCGGCTGTCGCTTTTGAGCATACTTCCACGAAGTTGACAATTTAAAGCCCACCTCTAGATTGTTTTTTTTTTTAAGTTATTAACCTTGAAAGCTTAAAACTGTGTTGACTATGAAAATAATTTAAAAAGCGGTTAGAATGACTCATAGTTTGAAAGAAAAGCTAATTTCCTTCTTTATATCAAAACTAGCTGACCGGAACTTCGTACCGCCTTACAGTCAATGAATGTACAAAGACCGTACCTTCCCAGAATGATTAAAATGCATACCACCTTGAGTTTATATGCCAGCCTGGTACTTTTTGGGGAACATGTGTCATATTAGATGCCTCACTGGCAACAAACGGTAACTCTTTCACCCTAACTACCTACACTACCCTAGCTACCTACCCTACCTAATTAATACCCACCTACCTATAATAATCTATTTCATCGAGACAAATCTTTAACGGTTTCTTTACTTTATTAATTCTCTAAGTCGCTTTAGGTACTAGGGGTACAGAACCTTCAAAGGGATACTTAAAAGGTCAGCTAGCGAGAAAAATGAAAGAATCACAGTTATAAGATAGACAAGCCAACTCATTTTTGATTGATTTTTTCTTTTACCTATTTTTCCAAGTAAAAGGTTTGACTGTTTCTTGATTCTGTAAATCGCTTTAGGTATGTACTGGGGTGCAAAATTCTAAAGATACTTTAAAGGTCGACTAAGTCAAGTGGAAAAAAGAATTACATTTTTGTATTGACACCTTCGTTCAAATATTTAAAACACGGGTTACGATAATTCCACTTATTTCTGAACTCGAGACGAATTTTATAAATTTCGAAAATGTAAATAAAATGAATTTGAGCTTTTTTTGGCCAGTCGCGACTAAATTATTTCTGACCTTTAATAGATTAAGGTTCAGTCAAGAAAAATGCTATAAAATTTAAACTTTTTTGAGATTTTAGGAATCGTACGTGAGCTGTGTACCTATCTTTAGTTATGCGAATCTTAATTAACTAAGAATATCTTAAGAATATTCTGTTAACTTTAACTAATGAAAGGCAAACGAAACAATGATTGAAATACTGAAATTCAAATACTCTAGTATTTGAATCGTTATGTGTAAATATCTGTTTTTGAAAATTACAAAATAAATAAATTCATTTAATTCAGATATCACAAGATCCATATAAGTACATTCCAAACACATACACATTAAACACACATACACTTTTTTTTTACATTTTAAACTGTGAGAAATAGTTTCAGTTAGAATTCTTGATATTTCTTGGCGACCCAACAACTGTTTTAAACTTTTGTAATATAACTTAGGTAGATGACACACATAACATAACACACACTGAAATTCCTAAAGGGTTAGCCAGAGGTCCATAGAACACTCATATTTCGCCAGTTATGTTTACCAAACTCAAACACTAAGCATTTATTTCAATTAGACCATAATAGCCACTTTTGAGTATCCAAAAAGAAAACAAAAAAAGCGAAGCTACAGTCCCGGACACAAGGCATAATAACTTGTGAAAATACTGTAACAGCCCATTCCAAAGCGTAGATCTCTATGGAGAAGAATGGGCAAGAAACTCCATGGACACGCTTTTAAATCAGAATACTTTTACAAACCCTTGGTTACGTCATTCATGTTGAGATGGTACATTATGTGAGAACGATGTAGCAAGATGTGTACGTTAAAAGTGTCCATAGTAAAAACAATTCAAAAATAAAATATTTTATGCATCCTCCTTTTAAATCAAAATATTGTTACAAAATCTTGTTTACATCATTGATTTTGACATTATACAATGTCCCATGATTGGTGTAGATATTATTTTCCTTTGTGACCTTTCAATATACACTTAGGGAAGGCCTATGTCCAGCAATGGACGTCTTTCGGCTGAAATGATGATGATGATGTGACCTTTACAAGTGACCTTTGTGACCTTTACAAGTTCCTTTCTTCTCATTCAATAGATCTTACTGCTCAGAATACGGTCACAGACACTTCTATATCCAATGTAAGTTGTAGGCAGGCGCTTAGTAATGGCATCATGCGGTTAGGATTTAGCACAAAACGTGACTGGAATGTTGCCTCATAGACATGTAGTTCGCACGCACGACGCGACGCCCTCTCCCAAAATGTTGCGACAATCGAATCGTTGAACTTGTGTTCTATTCGAATTTAAATGTAAGCGAATTGATTGTAGGTCCAATCGATTCGATTACTGAATAATCTGAATCTGCGCGCCCTGTCTAACTAATGTCTTCATCTAGAAGACTTGTGTCGCGAGCGATGTTTTCAATCAATTAAGACTTTTTGTATGATCGTATTATTATAATTCGGTAGGAAATCCTTACTGATATGATCTCGCCTTGCCTTCAAGTAGCTTTCTTTTCAACTCTTTATTCGAAGAGCAACAAATTAGAATTGTCTAGAATTTTAGATGGATATAGACGAAAGAAAACTTGGTGATGATAGGTGCAACACGCTACTTGGGAGGCAATCGATTAGTATTCGATTTTTAGAGTATTTAATCGAGATGATGCAATCGAAACATTTAAAAACTTACATCCCTATTTCATCATAAGCTCTCAAGTAAGATTTGCTGACCTTTAGAAACCTTTTTTATATAAGAAAGATAGCACAAGGCTTCATATTTGTGACGAGGCGTCTTTGTAATTATGAACGTGTACGGACTTTCCAAATATTTCTACGTCTAAGTTTTGTTGTAATGAGTTCGTATTTATGAAAGAAAGTTGAAAGAAATGAAAGTTGATGAAAATATGATATGTTAGGTAGGTATTCTTTTCTGACTATGTATAGGGCGAAGTTATTGTGATTAATAAACTGAAAAGTATTTCCTTACAGGTGCAGTCTAACCTGCCGAACTGGACCAAAGAGTAGAATACTTAAACCAGCGGACTGCGGGCACCGGACTTAATACTGTTTTGACAAAAACTGTACCGGTGTCCCGTGTACCGGTTTGCTTGTACACCGCGCACCTAGACGCGCCGCAGCAGCCGTACCTACGTGCCGCAGTCATCCCATTTTTGATCTCGCGCACCTATCCGCATCGCACGCGCCGAATCGCATCCGTTATTTTAACTGTATTTCTGTGTGGCACTTGCCCTAAGCGCGCGCGCTGTTGGAATTCGTATTCCTTAAAGAATTTTACTGAAATGTGGGTCGTTCGGCGCGGATGGGTGCGCGACGTTGCATATTTCATGTCAAGATTTATAAAATGCGATGACTGCGGTGCTTAATTGCTTATGACTCCTGCGGCTCGTCTAGGTGCTCGACCACCTTTAAAGAGTCATCAAGCACGATGAGACAATATTTAATTCCCACGTTGCACATGCACATTCTTGCTCACTATTGAATGTTTTCATAACGTAACATAACATAACACTGTAATCCCCGAAGGGTTAAGCAGAGGTGTAACCTAATAGTACATCCACATTTCGCCAGTTATGTTTTAAGTCCGATGTAATAGGGGCCGAGCCTATTGCCATCAACCACACAAATCTAGATTCCGTGGTTGCTACAGAGAAATTTCTGATGGAAAAAGTTAATTTCACTTTGTCCAAACCTGGAATCAAAACCAGGACCTCATGCTCAGCAGTCGCGCTTGTGACCACTCGATCAACGAGCCAGTGAATCTTTTCACTACCAAAAGTACTGTTTCGAATCAGAGAGCCTTGTGTACCTAATTACGTATAATATAGTGTAAAGTTCACAGAAGTCGGGAACCATATCGGATATCGGTGCAAACGCACGTAGTTCCCAAGTTACAACAGTTAGATACTTAGTTCGTTTTAGTTCAGTTCAGTAACAAGCGGTATTTTGATATGGAACGAAATTCTGTTACCGTTGTTGTTCATTCTAATTAGGTATTGTAGTGTACTGTGAATAGTTTTGTACGTGCTTCAAATAACTCTTTCATAAACTTCAATGTAAATCATGTGGTTACTGACATGTCTTAGCACCAATAATTTAAACGCATGTGACATCTACTAATCCGCACCAGACCCGCGTGGTGATTTACGGCTCGGCACGCAGAAGAACCTGGTTTCCAGATGTGGGGGGAATGTTGTGGGTTGATAATGCTATGCTTACGAATAATCAGACAAAAGCAGTGGCGTCCCTAGGGACCAACAATACGGCAAGCCCACAAGGTTAGCAAGCTGTTCAGAAACCCCAACATCATAAAGAATATACGGGCAAGCCAAGCTTGTATGGAAGTACTGCCACTAGACAAAAGCAATACGTTAGCGTTGGGTTCATATCTTTCCGCTTAGCTTCAACGCAATATTAGGTACTTATCCAATTGGTTGCACACAAGACATCTCGACTTACTTATTGACAATTCCGATCCGATATAAGTAAAGCCCTAAGTCTGTCCTACCACCACTGAGATAAAAGTATTTATCGTTAATTAAATCACATTACATAATTGTATTTAGCTGCATCCGGTTAGACTGGAAGCCGACCCCAACATACGTATATATATTTTTTTCGGTTGGTAAATCATCAAATGACCCGCCACCACTCTGGGCGGAGCGGAAGGGAGATTGTCAGACTTGTACTGACTAAAACCCATCTATGTTCCTTCTTTGCCCTTTGTGTTCCAGGGCCACGGTATCTCTTTCGAACAGTCCCGCAGCCCTCGAACAGTCCCGCAGCCCTCGAACAGTCCCGCAGCCCTCGAACAGTCGCGCAGCCCAACATACATAGTTCACAGATCATTCTCGACTGCTTCGTTGATCTAGTGGTCACAAGCTCCATTGCTGAGCATGAGGTTCTGGTTTCGATTCCCAGGTCGAACAAGCTGTTATTAGGTTTTTTCATCAATAATTGCTAGATAATAGCAGCTTTGGAGTCTGGATTTGTGCCCGGTTGATGGCAATAGGCTCGCCCCTTATTACATGGGTCTTAAACATAACTGACCAGATGTGGATAAACTATTAGGACACACTTCTGCCTAACCCTTCGGGGATTACAAGTTTGTAGCTATGATGCCATGTTTAGTTATTTAAAACATTCGTTACTTAATTAATAATATTCTACAGTATTAGATAAATAGTTAATATTAATCAACCGTTGAACTCACGGCGAGACGTGATCCTAAATAGTAATTACGAATAGAATTTCATTGAAATTACAAACTTTCTTTTGATGTACCTCTAAATATTGCTCTTACAGCTTTAAAAGGATAATGGCTACCAGTTCTGTAGACAAAGTAAATCGAATATTTAATTAAACGTCAAAAGCCCAACCACGGTCCTTTAAAATTGATTTATGATCTCATGAATCGATAATAAATTAATGGCTGCTGCTCAAATATTGTATGGAGATGTTTAAAACGGTTTTAAGCAGGGTCCGGTCGATTATCTATTAGAATTCTGTGATGTGTATCTTTTATGTGGTTAAATATTACTTAATGGTTGATGTTAAGGTTATGTACAGGCACAAGCAATTATCAGATCCCTAGGTACTTCAACATCAGTTGCCAGACAAAGACTAAGCTACACCACAATGAATTCCTAAATAACACCATCACGCGTGCAATCAAAATCAAAATCATTTATTTGCGTAAATAAGGTACAGAATGTTGGTAAAATGTACAGATTTGGTCTCTTATTTTGCCTTTCATTTCGGCGTGCGAATATAAAAATAAAATAAGGTCATACATTATTTTATTTCAATTAATTATTGATAATAATCATGCAATCATTAAACAGATAATCCCATTAAAATAGTATTATTGAATTAAATAAATGTCAAAATAATCATAAATGTCAATAATAATCATACATCATTGATTCAGAGAGCGGTACTTCTAGACACGGCTCGTATTGTTAGGAGGTTCCTCTCTCTGGAGCCCTGACCGCCGGGTAGCTTGGACCCTGTTCCCGATACCGGTGGGCTACATTTTTTTATATTTTTAAACGTTTTTATATTGTTTTTTCTAAGGAATATTTAAAAATGTAAAAAATTTGTAAAAATATAAATAAAGGAATCATACATGTCAATAATAATCATAAATGTCAATAATGAGCGAGATTCGACACACAATAATAATGTTTTTTTTATATTATTTTAAATCCCCGATGGGCTAGGTAGAGGTCGCGGGACTCATAGAATTACCGTGACCCTGGAACATAAAGGGCTACTGAAGGACACCGTGGATTTTAGTCAGTACAAGTCTGACAGTCCCTTCCGCTCTGCTCTGGGTGGGAGGACTCATTCGATGATTTTAACAAGTTAAAAAAAAAAAAAAAAGGGCTAGGTTGAGGTGTAGCTAATAGTACAACCACTTTTCGCCAGTTATGTTTTAAGTCCCTTGTTATAGAGGGCGAGCCTATTGCCATCAACCGGGCACAAATTCAGACTCCGTGGCTGCCACTAAGAAATTCCTGACAGAAAAATACAATAACACTTTGTCCGACCCGGGAATCGAACCACAGACCTCATGCTCAGTAGTCTCGCTTGCGACCACTCGGCCAATGAGGCAGTCAAACTAATAATAAATAGATAGAAACAGCTTCACCATGCAAAACACAAAAAATGCCTAATCATAATAACAAACAACGAAATTAATAATCTCCTTCAAAAATTGCATACAGGGCCCCAATTTAATAGACAATCACTTGTCAAATCAACAGCGTCGATGGACTAATAAATCCGACTATTCGACTAAATTCGCGTCGGCCGATCCTAACCATCCACCCCCTGCTATAAGGGACATAGAGTAACAGTATTACAGAACCGATATTCCTGCTTCATTCAAATATTTACAGTTTCGTAAATTAGCCCAGTCAGGACCGTATGGCTCATTTAAATTAGGTCGTTTTGACCGATTCAGTTGCAGCCCGTATTCGATCATCGAAAACCCGTTTACACTATAAACGGGTATTCGGTTAGCCGTATTCCACCACAGCCCGTATTCGATCACCGACTAGTGAAAACAGGTTTTAGGTAAACCGTATTCGGCCGCAGACCATTTTCGGTGATTCAGTCACCGAAAATGGTCTGCGGTCACGGCTGATTTGTTGACCCAGTTAGTATTGGATATACTGTAGCCCTTGGTAAGATTGGTTGTCAGACTTTCGGGCCACAAGTAACGAGTGTCTCTTCTAGTAATGTTTTCTTATGCTATGCCACCGACTAGGGGATTAAAACTAAATTGTGATCAGTGTACGCCAGTAATACTGGGTCCGACGAACGTTCGGCTGGGATGGGATAGGGATGCGCCGTGTCAATCACGGATTAACGTGGTTACGGCTTACGTGAATGTGCCTGTATCCATTCATTTATATGTAGTGGTAAGGTTTCACTATGTCTATGTAGCAGCTGGTTTATGTGGATACGTTTCTGTGTATATGATATTGTGTTTTGTTAATATGGTCAGGAATTTATACTACAACTAGCTTATGCCCGCGGTTTCGCTGCGATAATTGTTCCACGAGATCATACTACTGGGATAAAAAGTATCTGATGTGTTAATCCAGATTATAAACTATCTGTGTGCTGAATTTTATCTAAATCCGTTCAGTAGTATTTGCAAAGTAACAAACATTAAGATGTTTGTAACAGTAGAAAGATTAGAAGATTTGCTCTCGTTTGCTGCGTTTAGTATTTTTGGCAGAAATTCAGCTGACATACACATCGAAGTAAAACAGAACATGTATTCAGTGAAACATAACACAACATCACGCCCTGTAATCCCCATAGTTGTAGGCAGAGGTATACCTATAGTAAAATAACACCCACAATAAAATAACAAAATCATCTATAGGTTTAACTTTAGCCCTGTACTAAATTATATATAACACCAGTCAATAAAGAACGAAAATATTCTAGAGGATCATCAAGAATAAAATCGAAATAAATCACGAAGTCGAAAAGAAAAATAAACAGCCATGATAAAAAAGAAAGACAATAAGAATCTCTGTAGCTCGTAAATAAGAATAGACAAATAGTAAAGAAGTAAGAACAGTATTGTTCAGTGAGCATGTAACGGGAGGATCAATGTGGATGCTCAGACAAATGAGGAATGTGCCTCTTATGTATGTAAACAAGTGTGTTAAGGAAAAAGAGAACCGTTTAGATAAATCTTTTAGTTTGTACGCCTCCAGAAGAACTGCGGAACATATATACAGGGTGTAAACAAACCCTTCACGAAGCCGTCAACCAAGCATTCTGTACATCAAACTAAGTAACTTTACGCAAAAATTATTGCTGGGAAACGACCTTCTTTTGGGTGATAAGTCACGTTTTACGGAAGGACTCGATGGAACGCATTCAAAGCATTGTACTGATGGGTGGATTAGTATCGTGGAGGTGTTTCAAGTAAAAATCTTACATTAAAAACACGTATTTAAAAAAAAAACTTGTGAATAACAAAAAAAAAAAAGTAACTAGAAGAATCCCAAGTATGGTCTAGAACAAAAAAAATATCGCAAAGACGGGGAGAACAAGTGCCTTTCGACTTCGTTAAGGATCTATTTACACCCTGTGTATGTATCGACAGATTTTGCAAATATTTTCGAAATAACTAAGTTTTCAGATTGTTAAGAAGCCTTCTGATGGTAAGTAGTCTACCTTGGGCTCGGCCTATGGACATCTGCAAAGCTAGAGAAGAAGCTAAATACTTTCATGTGTCTGTATTTGGCGCCACGGTTGTCGCAGAGGCTGAGAGATTGACTGTTGCGCTGCGTGTCGCGGGTTCGATACCGCACGGAACCAATATTTTTAAGGCCTTGTTCCAGGTCTGGCTGTTTGTGTGTCTGTTTAAATGTTTGTAAACAAACCCACGATAATTATAGAAGTTACAAGATGGGGGAAAGTTTAAAAAAAGAATTGCCTTGGCACCCATATTTTATATTTGATGCATAAAAGTCCAACAACGTGTGGTTGGGATTTTCCATCAGGAATTTTTCAGTAGCAGATCGGAGTCCAGAAGTGTGCATTGCAACTGATGGCACTATGCTCGGCCTCTATTGCATGGGATTTTAACATAAGAATGTAACTGCCGTATTGTGTGTGCTAAAGATACGTATACTTCTGCTTGCCCTTCGGGAATTTTGGGTGCGATATTTTTGTTACTAAAAATAAAATTTAGCCTTGCCTTTTGTCTGAAATAAGTGTTTTTTTATTTATTAGTTTTTTTTAATTCTAAATAGGCTTGCGTTTGGCCTCAACTTGCCTGATGTGAAGCTATGACTCGGCCTAGGGTGGATGGAACACGCTTGCCTAGAAGAAACGGAGAGATCCAGGTTATAATGATCGCGATACAGAGAAGCCGGCTATTACAGCTGTTTATTTCTTGTACTTTAATAAATAGTGATATAACTAAATAGTACTCTAGAGACAATAAAGGTATCTTCCATCAGCCCCACACGCCATAAATACTTGACTTGAAACAAGCGGCGTCGGATACCATTTAAAGAACAATGTAATATAATTTACAACCGTTCCTGGCAGCTCAGGCTCTTTTAGTCTTGGCCTGAAGCCAGAATTTTACATAATAAAGCTCTTAATAGCATTCTGGTTAGATTTTAAAACATCACACACTGCTGGGGTGGTTTATGATGGTAGGTTGGGGAGGAGACTGCCAGAATGGGTCCGACTCGTTTCCGAGGTGAAATATTGTGCATTCTTTCAGTTTAATGTCGCTTTGGGTATACAGGAGCTTCGTGGCTAATAAATAACAGCCGCTCGGGTCTATCTTTAGGTTAAGCCGCGCTTGCCTAGGTTGGTCTGTGAATGGGTGATCGCTACATACCGAGTTTCCTCCTTGCCTCTGAAAGCACGTTAAGCCGTTGGTCCCGGCTGTCATTTGTAGATCTTTGAGAGTAGTTACGGGTAGTCAGTGGCTCGAAAGTCTGATAACCTGTCCCAAGATGTATCGTATTACCAGGTACTAACTGGGTTGTGGAGTATCAATTAAAGGGTTTACTGAGTACAATACGAGAATTTTTTTTTGTTTACTGTAAGCTTTTTCTATTTACAAAATAATTGCCTGAGGCACGGAGGACGACAAAACCAAATAATTGAAGTTCAACAAAAAGTTTCTTCTGTCCCATTTATCCCATTAATGTATTTTTATTTTCCCTTCATCATTCTTCGTGGAATTTCACAGGCAATTTGTTATCTTTATCGTTAATTGCTTGTAATGCCGCCCACGCCTAGCTTACCTTAGTTATTTTCCTTAAGCACACAAATATAGGTTATAAAACAGGTAGATTTTTCCTTTATATTATTGTCGCTTTGCAAACAAGACAATATTATGTTCTTAAGGCGTAGTAGGCTTAGTGGGCGTATCGAAGATATCGAGATCATCCTCTGCCTAGCCTTTTCCCAACTATATTGGGGTCGGCTTCTAACCAGATGCAGCTGAATACCAGTATTTTACATGGCGCGACTGCCTATCTGACCTCCACAACCCAATTAGTACTGGGTAATAGGATACCCCTTGGTAAGACTGGTTGTCAGACTTTTTGGGCCACTGACTACCTGTAAATAATTTGATTACGCTGGGTGTTTTCAACGAATATCCCAGTCATATAATGTTCCTCTATAAAACACATTCAGAAGTAGGTAGTACGAAGTAATGAACTTCGTAATCATAGGAATAATTTACTTAAAAGTATTACAAAGGTGCTCATTTAGGCGCAGTAGTGTTATTTCTCTTACAATGGTAAAATTAGTGCTTATAAGTTATCTAAAAGTAAAATATAAGCATTTTTGCTAGATCTAGGTTTATTTAAACC
This sequence comes from Noctua comes, assembly GCA_963082995.1. Lineage (NCBI taxonomy): Eukaryota > Metazoa > Arthropoda > Insecta > Lepidoptera > Noctuidae > Noctua > Noctua comes. The sequence continues at coordinate 17,141,035 of OY720273.1, forward strand.
TGTGGTTCAGGGCATCACTTTACATAGCACTATTTTATTAGGATAGTAAAATCTATATATAAAATGGTAAAGTGACTGACTGGCTGATTGACTGACTGACTGGGTGATATATCAACACACAGCCCAAACCGCTGGTCCTAGAGACATGAAACTTGGAGGGTGTGTTCTTCGTGAAGAGTAAGTATCCACAAAGAAAGGATTTTTGGGAATTCCACCCCTAAAGGGGTAAAATAGGGGATGGAAGTTTGTATGAAAGTCTGTCAGTTTTGAAGTTAGGATCTTCAAATTTTGTGTTTAGGCTGACGATTAAAGATTAATTTATACGTGTCTCTGCGTTTTTGATAATTCTACCCCCGAAGGGTTAAAAAGGGGGATGAAGGTAAGTAACTATTCGGGTGGGATATTTTTCGACATCCACGCGGGTGAAGCCGCGGGCAAAAGCTAGTTATAAAACAAAAATTAATCTAACAATTAGTGATCCCATGTATACATCCATAACAAAATACTAACTAGACTAACGCCATAGGAAGTTGTTAAACAAAATCCCCCTGCAAATCAAAAACGACACCAGAAAAATCACGACACTTTTACTCCAACAGTTTCGGCTTTACACTTTTGTTTTTCGGCGGACACTACTCTAATTCGGCCTCGAGTGACGTTGTTTTCGGTGCCGGGTGGATCTGTGTCACACACGATGTTTTCGGCCCGGTCGACAGCGCGGTCCGTCGGGTTTAGTACTCGTCTCACAGATTATCACAGGGACAGAGCACGGAATCGCTTCGCCGGGAACGTTTGTAGCACGCGTTCACCGCCTTAGGGTCAGTTTCCACCAGGCAGAAATACCCACGTGCACTTTTTTGATGTCACTGAATAAAGGACTGTATCAATATTACGTTTAAGTATGAAATTGGACACTCGCGCGTCGTCGAGCACAGGCGAGGAGACGCTTAATGAATCGAATATAAAGGGTGTAAATAGACCCTTAACATATCCGAAAGGCACTTGTTCTCCCCGTCTTTGCGATCATTTTTTTGTTCTAGACCATACCTGAGAACCTTCTAGTTACGGAGATATTGGCGGTCAAAGTTCCAACTTTTTTTAAATACATATTTTCAATGTAAGATTTTTACACACCTCCACGATCCCCGTACTATTCAATCCATCCATCAGCGTAATGCCTTGAGTGCTTTCCATCGAGTCCTACCGTAAAACGTGATTTTTCACCCCAAAAAAAAAAGTCGATTCCCAGCAATAATTTTTGCGTAAAGGTTCCTAGTTTGATGTACAGAATGCTTGGCAGGCGGCTATGTGAAGAATCTGTTTACACCTTGTATACTTAAAGGCAATACTAATACAGTCCTCTATTCAGTGGTTTTGTGGTGGGTGGGTGTGTGGTGGTTTTGTCAAGTGACACGCGCGTGAGATTTGTTTCCTTTGCGTGAGTCGCCTCGCAGTGATTCGTTGCATGTTATAAACAACTTAAAGAAAGAAAGAAAAAGCTTGTATTTGTTTTTCGTCATTGAAGAGCTCGCTGCTCAATAATAACAGCCAGACGGAGCTTCTAGGTTAAGCGGCGCATGCCAAGGTCGGTCTATGGATGGATTTGTGTCGTCTTGCGAGTAAACGTTCACGCGTTTGGTTTATATGGAATGCCGCTTCTATTAACGTTGGTCGAGGCATCTCCGTGCTCTGTGATTACAGACACAAATATTAGCTTACCACAAATATGAGTCCAATTGCATCGGTCGTGTTTCAAGACCGTTTTTTTGATGGACTGGGTTACGGTCACGGATTCTGGGGGTTTCCTACGGAAATATTCAAAGCTTGGAAATCCCACGGGATCGTACTAGCTGGATAAAAAGTATTCTATGTCTTAATCCAGGTTATAAACTATCTGTGTGCAAAATTTTATCTAAATCCGTTCAGCAGTTTTTGCGTGAAGGGTTACAAACATCTCACAAACTGTTGCATTTACGAGAGTAGTAAGATAAGAAGTGCTAGGATAGGAACTTTCAATCAGAATATTGCTGGCTTAGTGAGACCGATGATGAGTAATAATAGTGGTCACAGGAGTAGCTAATGACGTCATCATTGAGCTAAGGCAGGAGGCGCTGATGAGGTTTCCAATATCTAAGTGATTAGTATACGTAGGTGTCTAATGAAAGGCATCTATCTGAAATTCTAGTAAGAACAATAGTCCTCCCACGAGTATCTAAACCTAATACCACGTTATGACGTCATTTGCAATATACATAGATGAATGAGTTGCCAATTTAACTTAACACAAAAGTAAAATCTCAAGTATTTGTAATTTCACATCCATCCTTCCATACTAATCCTATTAAACATTTTATTTCCGATTTCATTTTACATCCATATACCTATTGTTAATAAACATGAACATTATAAACTATGTTAGTAGAACATGTAGGTTTGACAGGAAATGCATAAATGGGCAATCAAATTTCACCGAATGACATTCAGGATACTGTTCGATCTGCCCCGGATCCTCTGCAGCATTCTGATCGCTAGGAAGCCATCAGTGTTGCGAAAGCCTTTCGCATTATTACACTGATGGCTTCACACAGACAGACAAACACACTGAGTTCCTTTCACCGAAAGGAACTCAGTGTGTTTGTCTGTCCGTTTGTTCTATTTTCACGTCTTAACGGCTGAGAGGATTTTGATGAAATTTGACAGACAGATAGACCATGGATTTGGATATAGTAAAAAAATATACCGGTAATATGCGCTCGCAAGAAAATTACGACCGCTACGCGGACGAAGCCACAGGAGGAGCTAGTTAATCAATAAAAGCAGGCTTATGAATGGTTTCAAACGTTGGTTGCAGAAAAATCTTATTTTATAAGGAGTCTATTGTCACAGGATTTGTTACCGACGCTTGTCTCGCGAGAATTATGATAATGTTCCCGTTTGCGAATATGGCTGGTGACGGCGAATTTTATTGCGAAAAACCGTCGAATGTCGAATTTTAACTGTCGCATTACGTCTGGTGCATATTTGGGCGTAATCCTCCTACATCACTTTCGTACATTTTGTATGAAGCAACGCATAATGGCTTGTATGGTTGAATCAGGCTTTTTTTATTTTTGATGCAATGCGCTTCGATCTAAAGAGGTGGTAATGGGTACAGTGCAGCAGAATAAATATTGTGCATCGGAAACCATCGTATTGTAACATTACAAAAACGATTGACAGTAGTAATTTGGTAAACAAATAAATGTCAACGTTATTATGAAGAATGAAAAAATAGGAATAAAATACAAAGTTAGCCTATATCCAGTATTTTAACTTGTACTAGTAATTTAAGAACCTACTGCAAAATGTAATGCAGAAAAGTAATTTAATCATTAATATGTACCTATTACCATTTTATGCCTAAGGGGACTGCCTCGTTGGTCTAGTGGTCGCAAGCGCAACTGTTGAGCATGAGGTCCTGGGTTCGATTCCCAGGTCGGGCATAGTGTTATTGGGTTTTTCCAGAATATAATGTGTATATTTAGGAATTTCGCAGTAGCGGCGGAGTCACGGAGCCACGCAAACCCACGGAGTCTGGGTTTGTGTCGGGTTGATGTCAATAGGCTAGCCCCCTATTACATTACACTTAAATATAACTGGCGAAATGTGGGTGTATTATTAGGTACACCTCTGCCCCCTTTAGGGATTATAGGCGTGATGTCATGTATTACTATGTTATGCCCAAAGGAACTTTTCTAGAAAAAAGAGGATAATTATGTCTGCAAAAGAAAAACTATCGCACAATTTTTGCCTATATTTTGTTAACATTATCAGGAAAATTAAAATAAATATTTTCCCAGCTTCCGGCTCTTCCATTTTCTTATTATACTACTTTTAAATGCGGACCTCTTGAATTACACCAAGTACAAAAAAAAACGGAGAATAATAAAGTTCAATGAATTTCAGAAGACATCTTCCTTGCAATTTAAATGTCAAAATGTTTGCTTTGACATCTAAGCATGATGTAGGCGGGATGTAAAAGCTGTTTAAATTCTTTAAAGAAATAATTTCTTTACTTTTTGTGTTATTTTTGTGCTAATGGATAGCTGATGGGATAAGATAAGATAGAAGCAGAGAAATAATATCTTATATATTTATTTTGACGGCACGATTGGCGCAGTGGCTGAGCGATTGGCTGCTGCGCTGCGTGTCACGGGTTCGATTTGTATGATCTACAGGTAGTTGTTCCGGGTCAGGCTGTTAGTGCATATGAGTTTTAAATGTATGTAAATGTACCCACAATACATGAGAAATTCCTAGTGTGGGGCACCGTTTTTTTTTAAATAAATAAAAATTTAACTTCATGTACAATAATATTATTGTACATGCCACACCACCACGGTAGGTCTATGGTAGGTAATATGTTCCCGAATTTTGGTCATGGCGACCAATCTCAACAGAGACTGGTTAAAATACTCATAATCTGCCTAGCCTTTTTTCAATTATGTCGGGGTCGGCTTCCAGTCTAACCGGATGCAGCTGAATACCAGTATTTTACATGGAGTGACTGCCCATCTGACCTCCACAACCCCTTTAGTACTGGGTAATACGATACCCCTTGGTAAGACTGGTTGTCAGATTTTCGGGCCACTACCTGCAACGACTGACAAAGATCTATAAATGACAGCCGGGACCAACGCGGTTTACTGGCACTCCTAGAACTAGGCCTCCCTCCACGCCTTCCACTTCTCGCGAACCCGTGCATCCTCTTTCCAGTCCTGACGGAAGCTGTTCAGTTTATCCCGCCATCTCCTTCGTGGCCAGCCACAACCCCGCCTCACTGTCACAGGGCACCAGTTTTTTGCTATTTTAACCCACAGTTTGTCCAGCATGCGGTAGACAAGTACTGGCCAGTCCTATTTAAAATATGCAATCCATAAATTTAATTACTCGATATTCCAAGTAACTGCTTTTAAACTTTTAACATTGTAGCAGCACTACAAAAATTACTACAGCGCCATCTATTACACAAATGAAGAACTTACATCAAAATACTAAATCGCGCTATTATAGTTATCTGCGACTTAAGACCATATAGAAAAACCCGACCACAACTGCCGGGCAATAGTCCACCAGACACAACACCCGACTGGTTGAAGGATCCTCTATTTTTTATGGGGGATGAAGAACTTAATACCCTTAATTTTGATTTCAATTTCAATTTTGGATTTGATTTTGATTTTGGTTTTAATTTTAATTTTGATTTTAAATTCATTTTAAATTGATTTTGATTCTGATTCTGATTTTGATTTCAATTTTGATTATAATTTTAATTTTGGTTTTAATTTTAATTTTGATTTTGGCTTTAATTTCGATTGTAATTTAGATTTTAATCCTGATGCTGATTGTGATTTCCATTTTATTTGATTTTAATTTAATTTTAATTATGTATTTTTGTGTGCTGTGAGTAGCTCGGTACTCTGATTGATTCAGTCTATATATATAATATCTGACTGATTTTAAGTAGGCACCCAATGATAAATAAGTAGTGCATGATGCGCTTACCTGTAAGAGGATGCTACACTTGTCTGTGACTCTATTGAATGTATCTCATATGTTTGAAGCAGTGTATTCAATTGTTGGTGAGCCAAATACATAAAATAAATACCCCTGTAACATAAACAGTAAGCCGATACAAATAACATAACAATAACCTAATTTGTCCTACTTTTAGCAAAAAAGTAAGCAATTTAAGGCACAAAAAATCACAAATTTAAATTCAAAGGCACGAATTGTATAACATAATATAAGGCCTGCTCTTACCCACTCCTTTTTACCGTGAGATGAAAGCAAGTTATTTATATACCTAAAGGTAGATAGGTAAAATAAATTCCTCTTACAGGAATGTTGGGAATCTGTATAAATGGGAAGAGTAAGATCAGTGGTACCTAATTACGTCGGTAATCCTTCGCGTCACGATTTAAGGCCCCGTTCGTGACTTTTAGGGCAAGACCTACGTCATTTTATAAAAGCTGAAACTTCCTGTGGAAATCCTTACTATAGGTGAGAACAATTGGATATTTTGATAAATCGCTAGTGGTGGCTTTGGCAGGTATCAGGTAACAAAGGTGTGCTAGTTTTCGTGTGGCCTGGTTTTATAAACAGTAATTTCAAAAAATAGAAAAAAAAAAACTAAAAATAAGTCGAAGTAATTTTCGACTTATTTTTCGACTTTGCTTTCAAAATGAACTCACGTAATTGTGTGGAGTGTGGAGTTGTTGCAGACTTACACTACTTATTGATGGACTCTGTTCGGTAAGAGTCTGGAGGAAATTACCTGTTGGCATAATTATCTTGAAGGCTAATTTGTTTTGGCATAAATTTAATTCGCATAATGTTACTAGGTATAACGACGATTTTTTATAAAATTCCATTTTTAACCCTAACTAAACTACAAAAGTTAGAAACGAATCGCTGCAAAATCAACTCCATGTTGTCTTGTTTGCCCTACCCCTAGGGTGTAATCTAAGCCCGCGTAGGCGCGGAGGGGCGAGGCGGCCCGCGAGCTGAGGAGCAGGTGGTTTTAACCGCGACCAGCTGTAACGACTGTCAAAGATGTACAAATGACAGCCTTGACCAACGGCTTAACGTACTTTCCGAGGCACGGAGAAAACTCGATGTAATGGGTGGCCACCCATCCACAGACCAACCTAGGCAAGCACGGCTTAACCTAAAGATCGATCCGAGCGGCTGTCATTATTTAGAAACGAGCTTCTCAATATAACATAGTTAATGTACAACATCGTTTCGCGTCGGTACAAATTCCGGCACGATATAAGTTAGGTAGCTGAAATCATCCCTAACCTTAAGGTTCCACCCTCTTCAACCCCTGATCTTCCTATTGCTACTATTTCATACCCCGATACTATCATTCCTTCCCACAACAAATATGTGCGCGTTTGCTCTTACATCGAACTCATGCACCGGGGCTATATTCACGCCACAAAAACAACATTCGCTCCCACTTCTGTGTGGAAACTATGTCGGAACACTTCGCGAGCAATTTTTATAGCTCGTCTACACAGTGTGAGAATAACCAGTAAATCAACTAAGCCCTTTTTGTGAAATCAAACGCATATGTTAGGGTTGACAAGGAAACACTGAACCACACACACCAAACGTAACCATTTGTCTCGTTGCGACAGCACCGACTGATTTTCTAGATAACCTGTTATAATTTTTTTGGTTGTTTTCAGCTGTGTGAAAAAAAAAAAAAAAAACTACTACTACTTTTTCCTTTTTTTAAATCAATACAAATAAATAAAATTAAACTGTCTTTTTGTGATTTCAAAGTAACTGCTTTTTTCGAAATGCATATGAAAGTATATCCGCTACTTAAAACAAAAAAAAAAACCATTTTATTTAATTTTTTTCTGTCTGTCTGTTTGTTCCGCCTAATGTCTGAAACGGCTGGACCGATTTTGACGAGACTTTTACTCGGCAGATAGCTGATGTTACAGGGAGTAACTTACGCTACTTGTATTTTAGAAAAAGGATTAGGGCTCCGTCCAAAAATAATAAAACCCTTTGAAATTGTTAATAAAATACGATTCAAATAGAGAATCCGATAAAAATATTACATTTTTATAATCATTTACGCGGACGAAAGTCGCGGGGCACAGCTAGTAAATACATAAACTCACGACTTTTTCCCATAGGGGTAGGCAAAAACTACAGACTGTCACCTGCTACAATCCATGTATACCTATTCACTTCCTACACTGTTTTTAAGCTTTCACGGTTTACAACTAAACTTAGACTGGCACTTACTTACGGAATATCTTCCGTGATTGTTCATTAACATTGACTCACCGAGTCAAACCGCGATCATGGTGCTTGCAACAGCGCCGAAATATCGGGAGCTCAAAATAATGAACAATCACGGAAGATATCCCGTAAGTGCCAGTCTAAGTTTATTTATTTCCTTTTGAAGTACTGTGTGTACTGCATAATTTACTTGCTGTATCGTCTACCTAGGTGTTAATATTTGTGTTTGTGGGCAAAATAAATTGGAGTCTAACTTATATCAACACTTTCAGCGGCTCTGTGAGTTTATTTTGTAAATGGTGCGAGCGATGCTTGTTTTGGTTTTAAACGTGGTGGTTTAAAATATTACAGGGAAATGCTGTTATGTTCTTTATTTTAGATAGCGATGATTTTAAAAGTGCTGTCATGTTGTTTGGCGATTGTATTCTAGTTATCGTACCCGTAGTCGGTACAGTACAGGTAGTCAGTGGCCAAGTGTGACAACCAGTCTTACCAAGTGGTATCGTATTATCCAGTACTAACTAGGGTGTGGAGGTCAGTTAGGCAGTCGCTCCATGTAAAATACTGGTATTCAGCTGCATCCAGTTAAACTGGAAGCCGATCCCAATATAGTTGGGAAAAGGCTTGGCAGACGATGGTGATCCTACTTATCGTACTCGTAAACTGTGACAATTTCTAGGGCTTTGTTTTTTATTTCTTTTGTGTCTTTAATATTTAAATGCACTAGACTTTTCCTTGTAAACTACGCCGCGTGTCAGTGGTAAAGCTTTGACATTGAGATGGCCTAGCGTTTCAATATTATAAGAGGCCACTTTATACTCGTTTTATTATCAATAATTGCAGCCTACGATACCATGGAACCTAATAAGTAGGTACGGTTCCAAGCGACTGTCCAACCATTTATTGTGTGCTCCGCGAACAGTGAAAGTGTTAACTTACAGTGCAAATCCATAACAAAAATGGTAAAAAAGAAAAGTGACGTACATATATTATAGAGTTGCAACTACAGCACAGCAGTCGCACAACAATCGCACAAACCACACGATATAGTTCCGTCGGCTCTTTATATGCGATACAAATTGATATGTCAACAGGACGAGGGTGTGCCATGCGGTGTACCTAGCAAATACAAGGCTTGACATGTTGACGTTTACTGATATAATCTCTATCTTTAACTGTAGAGTATCCTTCAAACGGGCGTTGGAAGATTTTTGTACGAAGGGTAGCCTGCCTTTTATTTATTTTTCAAAACAGCGGCCACGCTTAACACCCATTTTAATCAATCGCTGGTACCAATACAAACAAATTGTATACGAGATAAAATCTTCTAAAGTGTCACATTTCAGAAATTATATAAGCTATCAAAGCTGTGCTGATGACGGGATGTGTAACTTTGATGATCTCGAAAACGTGACGCTTTAGAAGGTTTTCTCTTAAACAATACATTTTTAGGGTCCCGTACCCGAAGGGTAACCAACGGGACCCTATTACTAAGCCTCCGCTGTCCGTCCGTTTGTCTGTCAGCGGGCGGTATCCCATGATCCGTAATAGGTAGACAGTTGAAATTTTCACAAAATGTGTATTTCTAGTGCCGCTATAACAACAAATAATAAAAATAAATTAAAATTGAAGGAGACTACCAGGGGTCAAGATCATATAGCAATTATGTCACTGACGGCTCTTGAGTGCAGTCAAATCCACCCTCAAACGTCTGTAAGTAAAATAATCAGTAGTAACTCCCCCCGAATACGTGTTGTAAGTCGTGTTCGAACCTAGACGGAAACTTTCAAAACTGTGAAGGGAAACATACGGCGTGGAAGGGACACCGACGCTAAAACCTTACCACGTTACCACGTATTCAGTCCATCATTCTTCCCTCACATAGAAATTTTTCGTCGGTTATTATAAAAAGCGGCCGTTCAATATATAAGGTGTTAATAAATTAACCCTAAACCTCTTAGGTGCTAACTCGGACCATGAAACTGAACAACACAACGAAAAAAAACTCAGCTGTTTCATACAAGAGTGCAATACCTACTGACCCGAAATGTATGAAACAGCTGATTTTTTTTTCGCGATTCCAGAGATGGTCCCATAATGAAAGTTGTTCGGTTTCATGGTCCGAGTTACCACCTAAGAGGTTTAGGGTTAATTTATTAACACCTTATATTTTGACCATGTAGGTACGTTGTAACCGTTTTAGCGTCGGTGCTTCCAACTTGTATATTATTGTTTATTTTAAAAACAAAATAATTATGTAATTGTGTGAAATAAATGATGATTATTGTTATTTGTTTTATTAATTGTAAAATAATGTAGAATACCGACATCTGATTTATAAATATTTTTGTACACAATATATAAAAACATTTAAAAACGTAAAGAAAGCCAGCCCATTGTAATCGGAAAAGAGAACAGTCGGGTCTAAGCCGAAGCATGAGTATAAGTAGGCAAAGTAATGCAACAATATTACTATTATTATTATAAGCATATCTCACTCAGTGATTTCATCTGAAATTTAATGCACATTTTGTGCTCAGCACCCCGGTTCAATGGTTCTGTTCTGACGCTGAACCTGAGGCTGTGACTGAGAGACTGTGTTAGCAGATTTCTTTTTCTAACCATTTTGTTGTTGTAAATTAATTAGAGTATTGACCAAATTTTGAATTACTACCCGGTACCTACTTGGTAAATATTTTACTTGATTCATCATTTTTAATGTAATAACAGCTCAAAGAAAAAGTAAAAATATCGTCACTTAAAGCCTAAGTTGTAAGGACCTCCGCGACCAAATAAAATAAAATATTCTACAAAAGCAACGTGGTGCAATTCTACCAGAGCATCAGAAACTGGGCTGTTCATGTAGAAAGTTGTTCGAGTCCTGTCGATCTCATTGTGTGCCTTTGAACCCGCTCCTTTGACGTGTCGTCAAAGGAAATACCAGGAGAGCATAGACGAGAGAATGCCTTAGTTCGGTGCGTACTCCAGTGGGGTTAACTTACTTCAGCGTTTATAATGATTGTAGAAATACTTTTGCCTTTTTTGGTACGTTTTTCTCGGATTTCAGACGGAGTATCCGCTTGGTTGATTGTGATTTAATTGGTCGAGGATTATGCGGCTCTGATGTGGGTTGCTTCTAGGAAGTTACGGATGAATGGACCTGTGATATCGCAAAGATCTTTTAAAAATTACGACCAATTATGAACCTCGAATTATATCTCGCTTGACGTTAAGAACTTATCCTGTTAAGACTGAAGAGCCATTCATCCATAGCAATGGAACTTAACATTTTTTACTGATTTAACATTTTCACATTCTTGATAAAAGACAAATATCATGTCAAATTTTATTTTCGTTGGCAGCTCAATGTGTCCAACGAACATCTTGTCAAAATATTCTGTGTTTTTCATGGAATTACTAAGTACTGCTGCTCAATGCTTGCCCATGGAATTATTAAGTACTAAGTACTATCGTTAAGCTCCTTGATCCTATCTAACTGCGAAAATTTCTTATTTTTATATAATGTTACCGTTGCCGATCTAGAAAAAGCTTTCAAAACTTAAGCCTACTGGAATCTCGTCGTAAAATGTTGAAGGACACTCCAAGACGTTTGTGGAATGCTGGCTGAAAATTCAAATGTATTTTTTTGCTCTTTTTTCGGAATACTTTTAAAATGGCGGGCAATTTATTCTGGTAGTGAGAACGATGCACGAATTCCGAAGTTATGGTTTGGACGTGATGTGTTTCGGTGTATTATTAAGATTTGTTCGACTTTCGTGAACTATTTCGATCAAACTTTTGTTTAATGTTTGCAAATCCTATAGATGTATCATTATCATTATCATAGGCGGCTGCCTATGATGGCTGATGGGCTCAGCATTGGGTGGAACAAGGCTTTGTTCCACCCAATGCTGAGTATAGACCTCGTGCCTTTTGTCCGTGCTTCCCTGGTCTACAAGAGTCTCGACCGGGTCTTACCGGAGATCTTCTGGATATCATTCACCCCCCTTGCTGTTAGTCTGCCATCACTTCTTCACAGAAGTATCAAAGTAGAAGAAATCTTGAAATTGATTAAAACAATAACACCGATAAAATAATTAAGCCAGCAATTTAATCGCCAACGTCTTTGTGAAGACAATCGCGTCTTAACGATTGCCTTTAATCTGCGGAGCACCAAAAAGGTGTGGACATCGGTCGCTGTAATTGGCTTGTAAAAGAACGTAAGTGGAAGATCCGTGACGACCAACATAGTTTGGCTGTTGGAAAACTGTTGGTTGGGCTTTATCCTGTTTGTGTTAAGGGTGGTTTTGGCTTGTGAGATGTGGTGATTTCTTGGTTTGAACGAGCGTGCCACGTCGGGCAAGTTTGAGATAACGTCCCTGTGAGTGTTATCGGCCAATCAGAAGCGACGTGTTAAGGGGACGACGCGGTAAACTACGGATGTTTGTGTGAAAAAAGTTTTTGTGTTGCTCTTTTCTTTTTTCTTCAAATGTCCCTTTTGATTTTTCTCTAGATCGACTTTTGGTGTATCGTGTTGTATAAAGTGTGGTGTCGTATTTGTTTTGTTATTTTTTTTCCGTTTTGGTTTTATTTTGTGTTGGACAAAGTTTTTCAGTTTACTTATCATTTTGATTTAGCAGGAATGTTCGAACAGTATTGTTTCCTCTTACAGATTTCCTCCTCGCGTTCTGTAATTGACGCTTTGGAAGATTACTTTTACAAGGTTTTGCGCTGCTGTTTTATGCTGCGTGATTATAAATAAAAGTAAATAAATGTAATTACTAAGAGAAGGGCAAGTAACCAGGTATCCACTGAACCGATCATCTTCAAATTTTGCATGTAGGTACGTTATCAGGTGTACAGAAACGGACTTAGGGTACCTTTCATCCCGAAAAAAAGTACTGTTCCCGAGGAAAACAACAATAACGTTCTTATCATAATAGATGGCGCCACGTGTCTTTCGAATTATCATTGAATTATATTATTACAAGCAGAGTACAATCCGAATTGATTGTCAAATTCCAAATTAACGCGAGCGAAGCCGCGGGCTAAAGCTAGTACTCAATAAATCAGTCAAGAAATAATTTCCCGCCAAACCAATCGTCTACATCGCCTTAACTGCAGCTGGCTGCGACAGGGCTAATCAGTAGCTCCAGAGATGAGAAACGCAGCATCCCTGGATCCTATTAAATGGCTCCCGGTTCTAAATAAAACGAGTTGGCATCCGATTGAGAATGTTTCGATGCTAGCTTAATGGATGTTTAATTGAAAAATTGAGGTTTGGGACTTGATTTGTTTAAGTTTGTTTTCATTATCATCATCGTCAACATTTCAGCCGAAAGACGTCCACTGCTGGACATGGGCCTCCCCCAAGTGTCGCCATATTGACCGGTCCCGTGGATTCCCGCTACTTTCACCAGGTCATCGGTCCACCTAGTGGGAGGACTTCCAACGCAACGTCTTCGGGTTCGCGGTCGCCACTCCAGAACTTTTCGGCCGCATCGGCCATCCGTTCTGCAAGCAATGTGCCCTGCCCATTACCACTTAAGTTTGTCATATTATGTGGAAATTATAATTACGATGATTCGGAGTTTTCAAAATTTATATTCATTCGGCCTTCACACTTATTCGATACTATTGCTTTGGGCCAAAGTTTACGTATAGCCTTCGATCCTCTCATCTTTGGAAGCATTCACAGCGTTTAGAAAAAGTAAACCAAATTATTAGGAACACTAACTTCGATACTTGATGTGGCCCTGGTCGACCGAGCTTGGCCCATCAACAGATTATTAGTGTTTTTAAACTACGCTCTCGATTGCCTTGTTGATCTACCAGTCAAAAGTGGTTTTGAAACACCATATACACCTTCCATCCGATTGCAATGGCGAAAATTTACATAAAAAAGACAGTTAAAATACGTTGACGTCTATATATCTGTCTCTCTCTGTATGTATTGGAATTATTTTATATATTATATAAAATAATTCCATTATATATTTTTATTATTTATTATACATAAAGAGTGTAAACAGACCCTTCATATAGTCGTCAACCAAGCATTCTGTACACCAAACTAAGTAACTTACGCTTACAAACTTGTGAAAATGTTGGAACTTTGACCCCCAATATCTCCGTAACTGGAAGGTTCCCAGGTATGGTCTAGAACAAAAAAAATATCGCAAAGACGGGGAAAACAAGTGCCTTTCGGCTATGTTAAGGGTCTATTTACACCCTTTATAAACAACATATTATTATTTTTACACATGCCTATTTTTTAAAGCTATGACGTTGTAGCTTTGTGCCCTCCAACTAACAATGTGCTATTATTGCTGTTGTAGCTACAGGTCATGGCCGATCTACAGTCAATGTATGAGTAAGTATAACCATACTTGCCCATACATTGGCCGTAGATCTACGTCCCTTGCTCACATCAGTATTCCATGGGTATTTTCCAACTCATAACACCATAAACTTTCAAATGAATCCCTCTCGCATGAAATGTTCTTCAGTACAATTGTAACGATGCGTGTAAGGGACGCGAGAATAATGCGCGCGATAATATGTTACGTTTTTTTATTATTGCCCATTGTCGCAGTTATACAGGGTGTTTTTTTTAAACGTGGGCAATAATTTAGGGGCGTGTATTACTCATGAAAAAAAGCAACTTTTACTATGGGACCAACCATGAGATCGCGAAAAAAATATCAGCTCCACACATTATTGGTCGTGTAACTCGAAAAAATGTAGGCAACAGCAAATTTTAAATCATATTTCATAGTTATCCCCATAGTAAGAGTTGCTCATACTTATGAGTACTTCACTCCCTTAAAGTATTGCCCACGTTTTACCAAACACCCTGTATACTGTCGAAGTTTAATTTTCAGTTCAAAGACGCAGAATAAATCAGTTTCTTTTAAATGACACTTAATATCACGCCTGTAATCCTGGAAGGGATAGTCAAAGGTGAAAAAACACCCACATTTTCCCAGTTACGTTTACGTCCCATGTATTAAGATCGAGCTGATTTTCATCAACTACAAATCCAGAAATTTTGCTGCTATTGAGAAATTCCTTGTGAAAAAAATAACACTTCGCCCGACCCAGGAATCGTACCCAGGACCTTATGCTCAGCAGTGCCTCTTGCGACTACTAGACCAACGAGAAGAATGATTTGATCGTCGTCGTTATAAGGAGACGAAACAAGAAGTTTGTTTAAAACCGTGCCATTCCAGATAAGGTAAAATTACGCGGTATTAACGTCGAGATTATCGCCGGACACAGTGGCTCCCTCTATCATAGCAGTCTGGCGGCAATAAAAACAAAGTCTTTTCCTACCACTTTTTTTTTTTTTTTTTTTTTATCGTGGTAAAGTCATCAAATGAGTCCTCCCACCCAGAGCAGAGTGGGAGGAACTGTCAGACTTGTACTGACTAAAATCCACGGTGTCCTTCAATAGCCCTTTATGATCCAGGGTCACGGTAATTCTATAAGTCCCGCGACCCCGGCAGGCTTTCGCCCTCTAGAGGGGGGCCCCGTCATAATGCTGACACTCTTTGAGGCGCGCGTGGAACACAACGCGCCGTCGACCCGGGCATGGTCCATGGTCGGACAGCGAGTCGCCCATTACTCGCCGCCCGCAAGCCCGCGCCTACGGTGGCCGGAGATCGTCTGCCGACGTCCGGCGCCGTGGGCGTCTACCACTGCGGCTGGGGTGGAAGGAGGACGCTGTCCTCTCCCTCACGCGCCGCCTCCTCCTTCGCGAGCATGACTGCTTCGCAGAAGGAGGCGACCGCTTCCCACTCCGTCTCGCCCCGCAGCATGGCCTCGAGCAATGCCGGGCGCGAGAGGTCTCCGCCTATCGCCGCCGTGAGGACACGGCGGTGCCCTGCCCAAGCGGGGCAGTCCTGCACCGTATGCTCCACCGTGTCCTCCGGGCGGTCCTCGCAGTGGTGACACCCAGGCGTTTCCTCCTTCCCCATCAGACACAGGTACCTCCCGAAGCTTCCGTGTCCGGTGAGGACCTGCGTCATGCGGTAGGTCAGGACGCCGTGACGCCTATCCAGCCACTCCTCAAAGAGGGGTCTTACCGCCGCGATTGCGGCGTGCCCGGACCTCGGTTGCGACAGTCGTTCCCTCCATACTGCCCTGAGATCGCCCTGAGATCGGTCCCTCTATCATAGCAGTCTGGCGGCAATAAAAACAAAGTCTTTTCCTACCACTTACGCGGTTATACCCCCGAATTACCACCCAATAACAATTGCTACGGCCGACCGCACGGTTTTCGCTTGACGTGTGGTGTAAGCCATGAGCGGTCGCGACTGAGATTACTTGTGAAGGTTACAGGAACAGTTACAGGAGTTGGAAGTCGGTGATGCTAAGTGATCCATTCATAAGATAATGAAATCTCAAGGCTTTTAGTTAGTAGATACTGTTGCTCTCTTAATTCTTCTGTAGTTTCACTTATCAAGATATCATCAACGCGAAAGTAACTGTCTGTCTGTTACCTTTTCACACCTTTTTTTTTCGAATGGGAAATCATCAAATGACCCCCCCCCCCCCACTCTGGGCGGAGCGGAAGGGATTGTCAGACTTGTACTGACTAAAACCCGTCCATGTTCCTTGCCCTTTGTGTTCCAGGGCCACGGTATCTCTTTCGAACAGTCCCGCAGCCCTGGCAGGCATCGGCCCTTGCAGACCCCTACATCGTTGCTGACATCTCTTTGTGGCGCGTGGTTTTATCCCTATGCGGGCAATGCGGGCTAATCCACGGACAAGATAGTCCTTTATATTCCTGTATATTATTCTTCCTTATTCCTTAATATTCTACCTAATCATTCCTCCAGTACTTCACAACATAGAAAAACTAATAATTACCGATAAACCCTTCAAAATGACCACTATTTCGGTGTCCTCTACATCTCCCGACTTACGTCACTCAGGGGAACATGACAGTTCCCGCCTCCGCAGTCTCGTTAGCGTCAGTAATGCGATTTTAACTTTCGCCCGCTCCCGCCAATGATAAGGGCCAATTGCTCCTATTAGATGAGTTTGTAGTCGTAATTGTTCTACACTTAGACGTTCGACCACGGGATTAGTTCAACGAGATACGTTTTTGTGGAGAGATACGAGATACTACATTTATTTGGTATCTCTAGTTAATTGAATGGACGTTAAGAACATGTAATAACAATGTGGATAAGGGTAAGACTTGTATGTAGACTCGTTTGAGGTCTCACGAAGCTATGTGGGCGAAATGTTTTGTGTTGTTACTAACTTGACATTTTCTGGGTACAAATGTGTGCTTAGAATTATACAATGTCATATTCAGAAGTTTTCTGAGAGATGTCAGCAACCAGCAAGGGCCGATGCCTGCCGGGGCTGAGGGACTATTCGAAAGAGATACCGCGGTCCTGGAACACAAAGGGCAAAGAAGGAACATGGATGGGTTTTAGTCAGTACAAGTCTGACACTACCTTCCGCTCCGCCCACAGCGGGAGGGGGTCATTTGAAGATTTCCCATCACATAATAAAAAAAGGACATGACCATTTTCATCGTAAATATCAGTCGTTTTTTCGCTCATTCGTTGATGGAAGCATACGTGGTTTCTAAGTCTGTAGATTTCAAGTTCTTTGCTGAAAGTTCTAGGGTCCTATAATTCTCCTATGCTCGTCTTTCTGTATAAAACCATAAAGATTTGAACTACACATTTTGAGATCACACGAGAAAGAAACACAAAAAGACATATTTTTGATCAGCGACCGGAAATAATAACTTCACCCATGCGTGGCTTACAAATATCGTTACTTCCTTTGAAGTTTCAGATTGAAATGAATCAATATATACATCAGCATTCACTTTATACTTGTATGTGTAGTATAAGACATCGAAGTTCAATTACGAGCGGGTGATTGGACCCCAATTAGGTGCGAAATACGCTCTATTAGGCTCCGCTCACATGTGCGCACTGATGCGGAACTAGTGGCATTTTAGAAACTTGTACGGAATCCTCACTAACTTCATATTTGGATAGGACGGTGCTGAATCCTAATTCCTGTGATTATTTAAGCTTGAAAGTGTGTTTGTAGGTTTGTCCTTCTCACTCGCATTAACGGAGCAAATCCACATAACACATTTCATGAGCATAATATTATTATTAGAGACATAAACTTAAGGAAAAGTAAAACATTATTTGAAATACCCAAGCTAAAAATTAAAAAGGACGCCCTTATCAATTAAAATAATTAACTGTCTATTCTGAAGGTTCTACCTCAAAGTTTTTGCCGACCCAAGAGTTAGCTAACCAATATCCATGATTTTCAACCACAAGCAGCTAATTATAATCTACACCCAAATTTTCTTCCCGAAAATTTGAATTTGCTAAACCGCGTGAATTAATAAACAAATAATCCGGCCGAAGTTCCGAAATTCTTTACATTCGGAGTTTGGTAATTAAGTGTATCAGTTACAAATCAGGGGGCTTTTCAAAAAAACAGGTTGTTTCAAATTTTGTTCAGTTTAATTAGTAGGAAAACTGGAGCAAATTGAGTCATAATAAGGAATAGGGCCACCTGTAATTGCCCCGGGGTGCCCAGATTAATTAGCGTCGGGGCTCATCATCTTTTCTTCTTTTTTAAAACATACCAATTTGTCAGAGTCGTGTTTTGTCTCTTTTAGAGCGACCCCTTAATTGTGTTTAAACGTTTCATGGCTTGTTGGGTGTTTTTTAACGTTTTTGTGAGCTTTGTCTTCGTTTGTTGTTGTTAGAGTTTTTTCTTTGCAAGTAGCTTCTTGTTGGAGATGGTTCGTGAAGTGTATGAATAGATAAAATGTGTTTTAACGTTTCAAAAGAGAAAAAATATGACTCAATTTCTTCTTTATTTGTTTCTTTACAGAAATTTCATAAATTTTTAAACATTCAAAAAAACCTTTCAAAAATATAAAAAAAATGTAGCCTATCGGTATTGGGAACAGGGTCCAAGCTACCGGCAGTTAACGCACCAGAGAAAGTAACCTCCTAACTATACGAGCCGCGTCCAGGACTACCATTTTCTAAATCAAGTCCTTAATCCAGCTGCCTAACTAGAATCTCCTCAGGTATTGGTCGAGGCTCTTGGCAATTAAGCCATTCGCTGATGGGACTATTGGCACAATGACCGCTGAGTTCACAACACACATGTTGACAACCTCGCGAGCTAAGTTACTCGACTTGCTTAACTTTCTCGGTTTTCATTATTACTAATATTATTTTTTTTTTTTTCTTTTTATCATGTGAAAATCACGTTGTGGATCTTCGATACACTACTAATGTATGTGTAATACAAGTGTCAAACCATATGAGCGATTTTCGATGGCACTCATTGGGGAGACAACACACATATACGCCTCATAACTTCAAACCTATTAAAAACAGTTCAAAACTTATTACCAAAAGCGAATAAACACAAAATTAATGTAAAAGTAATTAAGTCGCACAAAATCAAAGCTTTATAAGATGTAATTAAAAGTCTAATATCTCCATTCGGTATGTGATTGAAGGCGTTGACGTATATTAATGGTTTTACCATCTGATTCTGTATTAATTTATAGAAGCGGTGTGTGAATTAGAAGCGTGGCTTAGGACGCTGTCACACTGGCGATATGCGAACGAGCGACGCGAGCGACCACCTGCGGACTCGCCAGGAGTTTGCAGCGAGTACGCAGCTAACACGCCTCTTCTTAGTCGTTCCACTTAAAGCCCACTTATGAAAGGTCAAAAAAAAATTGGTGCAGAACCGGCAAGAAACTTCTTGTTAATTAATTATTCTTTTTAAAATATTTGGTTTATTAACTCTTGACAGGTGATCTAGGGACTAGGTGATCTGCCGCGAGTTCTTGTTACATCAACTTTCCCTTGCAAGCGAATACGCGACGTGCGCGCAACGTCTTCGCTGCGTTTGGGTGACGGGAGCGGTTGACGTGAGTATACAAGAGAGAGCGAGACAAGTGTGTGTACAATATTGTAAAATCGAGAACTCAAACTATTCTCAGCCGCGGAGAGCATGTTCACAAATCGCCTCATTGTAAACACGCTGGCAGTGAGTCAGTGTGATAATGCTCTTAGGACGTAAGCACATGAAAGGGCCACAAAGCGAAATGATTTATTGAGTAAATAATGTGAGGTTTCACTCCGCGAGCTTTGGGGTTTTAATAATGAGTTCGCATGTTTTTCTCGCGGTTTGAAGTTGGATCTTTGACTTGGATGTCTTGTGTATTCTTTGTGCTGGTGTATGTTTTACTTTTATCGTCTTACCTTCTAAAAGCACATTACAAAATCAAGGACTACGTTGAAGATAAAGAAGTTTGGCCTTAGTTCCTTCTGCGCTTGCGGCTTCCCTGGTAGCTCATAAACGGCACAAATATGTGGATGTCTCTAACTATTCTCAATCTCATTTTTTCTCCTCTTTCTAATCAGATTTTACAGTAATTTTCAAATCATTTATATCTTTTGCTCAAAATAGTTACAGCACTGATAACAGTATTTGTGTCACTTGTTTAATTTAGTATTTTACAATATTTTCTTACTTTTGTATAGATTCTTTTTATCGATTGTTTGTGAATGTGTGGACATTGTAGGCTTTGAAGATTCCCAGCTGCTTGTTAACTTTTGTTAACTTTTTATTTTGTTCAACATTTTTTGTGTAGTAAGCAACGACTTATTGTCGGGCCTACGCTGTCCCCTCATACTTAAGTACAAATGCTGTATCCATAATACTGTAACACCAAATGATTTGAAAAGAGTAACCATGGAGTTTCTTGCCGGTTCTTCTCCATAGGAAACGACCAACCCGAACCGTGCAACTTTTTGTCGACGTTTTATAAGTGCCCATCGAGGCCTATGTGAAATAAAATATTTTGATTTGGATTTTGATTTTGATGATTTTGATTGAAATACTGTAGAATATCAAAATGGGGCTATTCTACTTTAAATAATATACATTTGTACCAGTGCTAATTCCTTAATGACCACAACGGTTAAGGTCTTAACAGTACATTCCTGTGATTTTTGAGGGGTGGAAAGTCAAATAAATTATTTATTTAAAGTTCATTGTTGTTACTGTTAGCCTTCATAATCCCAGATCCAGGGCTACTAATAATCTGGACCACTAATCATTGGTTTTGTTCAGATCGTAATACCATCTACTGAGAGGTATTTATCGTGATGATAGTGGTCATAACTAAAGTTAGTCCCTTAAAGGGGCACAACATGTTTTCTTTTGTAAAAAAATTTTGCTATCTTCTAACACGTTCACTAAAGATAACCGCTTTTATTTAACACCTTAGTAAAACCTTCCTCTAAGCCGTGACAACACAAACAGGCGCGGCGCGATACCGTGTCGCCAGCACTCCCGCGATAAACTAATGAGCTGCCAACAAAGAGTACAAGCCAAGGAAAACATTACCAAGGGAACATATACCAGAGGAACATAAACCAGACACTGTCTCGCGAGGTGATCAACTGCTTGCTGCTGCGCCTGATGGAAGCAGTCACTGAAGCCCACCTTTGATGGAAAGCAGGGAAGTGGCAAGGTATCACTTTTCTCCCTTATTTTTTACTGGAAAGATATTATTATGCGGGAGGCCTTTGCCTAGCAGTAGAACATAATAGTTAACAAACAAATAAAATAAAATTACATGAAATAGGTAATGATTGATGAATATGGCTCAACTGATTTAAAAGTATAGAAAATACCGCTCGCTATTCCGTTTAATATATTCGGTACTAAACTACGCTTGACAAATGGACTCAAATTATACCTACGGTAATAAGGCTATTATGGACTTACGTGCAACCTTCTGGCTTTTCCAAGTGATTTCGAAGCCGTAGGTAACAATATTCTTGTGATCCTCAAGCAGCACGCAACACAACGAACAGTGATACCAAAGGTTAGCATATTCAGCCTATAATGCTCCTACTGCTGGGACACACGGCCTCCTCTCTGTGAGAGGGAATAGGCTATAATTCACCACGCGCGCCCCGTGCGGATTGGTAGATGTCATATGTCTTCGAATTAGTTCTAGGACATGCCGTTTTCCTCACAATGTTTTCCTTCACCGTTTTGAGAGCAGTGGTGATGAAATAAATTACATAAAATAATGCGCCTGCCTGGATTCGAACCCACGACTTACTGTTCGTAAGTCGGGACCGTCACCACTGGGCCACCACTGCTCTTCAAAGGCTAGATTTAATTGAATTCTCCACATGAAAATTTAACATCTTAGACCCATTCAGAAACTTTTCACGCGTAATTTTTTAGTACATTCATTAAGTCGTGAACATAAACTTGGTAATATAAAACCATAATCTTTTCTGCACATGATACGCTTTCAAAAAGCGACTAAGCTCCGTCAGGGATAACGTTACAACATATTGACACTTGCTCCATACCTTAATGAGCTAGAGCATAAACATAAGAACACAATATCGTACTTAGCTATACATATGATAATGTTTACACAGGTAAAGTACCTGAATGTAAAATAATAATCGTAACAGACGAACGATTTCAGCTATGTTCCGATACGCAAAAAGTTGGCTATGCCACAAAATACGCTGGGTTATCCCATAGGGCTAGGGTCAATATCACGTGTGCGTAATCTAGCATGGCATATTTTTTGTCACAGTAAATGAGGTTCTCCATTTCTGCGCCTCACCTGTAGTGACTGAGTTTAAGGAAGATTTTAAGATGTTACACATAACATAATATCACGCCTATAATCTCCGAAGGGTTAGGCAGAGGTTTACCTAACACCCACATTTTGCCAGTCCCTTGTGGATAGGGGGGAGCCTATTGCCATCAACCGGGCACAAATCCAGACTTCGTGGTTGCTACTGAAAAAATCCTGATGGAAAAATCCAATAAAACTTTGAAAAACCTGAACCCATGACCTCATGCTCAGCAGTCGCAATTGCGACCACTAGGTCAACGGGGCAGTATCTGTCAGTAATATTATGTTATACGAGTTGTTTGACTTCAACCAGCCAGTCTCTCCAAAGAGTGTCGTTTTATCTTCTTTGTTTTGGAGGTCAGGTGGTCTACCACGACGTCTTCAAGTAGGAGTAATTCCAGTGTGGGAAAGAGACGGCTCTAGACGACCTGTATAGCTCTATCTCTTTCCCACATTGGAATTTCTCCTGCTTTAGGACGTCATAGTAACCCCCAAGTTATGCATTCTTTCCACCTAAAATACTGGTATTCAGCTGCACCCGATTGCCTGGAAATCGAGTCCTACGTATTTGCGAAAAACCTTTTGCTGAACAACGGATTGTGTCCGCCCTTTTATTCGTATCTATGCGACCAACAAGGTGGCACAAAAGTCTACCGTCTATGTTACCGTTAAACAGTAACCGCAAACCATAGCCGTTAACAAGCCAGGATTGTGTCTTTACAACCATTTAATGGGACCCATGATTACTCTGAAAGATCAGGCTTAGTTGTATGTGCTACGAGACCTTGAACATTACGACTTAAGATTTTATGAGCGTAAGTAAGCATGGTTTGTTTATTTTTAGAATAAGGACTACAGTATTTTGTTTAGTGTTTTTTTGGCGAATCAAAAAGTTGGTTTTCTACCAAAACAACGGGATATAGATATCTAGTAAGTGCCTCAGAAAGCACGTTAAGTCGTTGGTCCCGGCTGTCATTTGATGATCTTTGACAGTCGTTTCAGGTAGTTAGTGGTCTGAAAGTCAGACATCCAGTCTTACCAAGGGGTGTCCCTGTCCATGTACTGGGTTGTGGATGTCAGATACTCAGTCGCTCCATATAAAATACTTGTATTCCGCTGCATCCGTTTAGACTGGAAGCTGACCCCAACATAGTTGGGAAAAGGCAGGCAGATGATGATGACTATCCTACTGCTGAAAGACGACACGACTTTGACGACACCGGTTGGCGCAGTGGCTGAGCAATTGGCTGCTGCGCTGCGTGTCGCGGGTTCCATCCGTACGGAACAAATCTTTGTATGTTCTACAGATAGTTGTTCCGGGTCTGCCTGTTTGTGTTAAATGTTTGTAAACGCACCCACGATACAGGAATTCCTAATGTGGGGCAAAGTTTTTTAAAGAAAGTAAAGACGTACAGATTTATCGATACTAAAGAAACAGTAGAAGACTCTCCTGACTTTACAGGTTGGCAACCTCAAATCCCTCATCACTGAATCCACTGTTGATTCGATACCTCAATCTAAGCTTATCTCAACACAGCGATAAGGATTTCCTAAGCTTAAACCGTTGATCAACAACGACAAAAAACTTCCTTCAAAGTGAGCGTGAAATAAAAATTGCCCAGAGCAACAAAAGCTAATGAAACTTCAACGTAAAATTGCCTATTACCAGAGTATAATGTCCGCCAAGAATTTCGCTCATACTCTGGAGTTAAGTACTTAATAATTCCTTTAAGGAAATGTTTTCAAACGGTGTACCTTTTAGTTAAATAGTTTTGTGAGAAGTAGGTACGGGGCCCCGGGTGTCACTTTATGCATTGGTACAAGTAATATGCTGTAGCGGGCAATATTATATTTATTAAAATTTCGACTATTATTTCTACTCGTGAATCCAGGGAGCGTTTATTAAAATAAAGGGACAACTAGATGCTGATAAGCAATAGTGTGTCAACCCACAAAAAGTAAAATTTGGAAATATTGATGTATTCAATTTATTTAAGATTCTTGTGACATCTTTAGGTGCTTTTTTTCTCAAAATTAAGTCTGTGTGGCTTGACACACTACTGCTTATCAGCATCCAACTATTTTTGTGTTTTAGAAGATAAATGAATGATTTGAATCTAAATAATAAGCAGTTTATAAGCTACTTAGTAAACGATAGAAAATCTAGGGCACCATAGTATTTATGCAGTTAAGCGCTACTTAGGTAACTAAATGTAATATCATTCTTGCTATGTAGGGAGAAACCGCCTGCATCTTGAAGGATTTGTCCAAAACTACTGATAACGTCTATGAAATGGCAGAGTTCTGGTGGAGGCTCATCTAAAGCAATCATCGATACGACGAAGCAGAAGGAAGCAACCATTATTACCATAAAAGCTACAGCTCAAAAATATACATGCCTGTACATAGTCGTCCTACACTTGCACAGTCCGCGTCATAGTCGCGAAGTTTGTAATGTCATTACGTACTTGAAACTCCGCTTTGTGAGCAGAGTCGCTCGGCCTCGCGATATGCCATTTAGATACTACTGTTACTCGATGCGACGGCACGCGGCGCGCCGCTGTCTGTATGTGTCGCTTGTTATCAATGTCATCGGGGGCCGGGGACGCGCTTTGTGGTCGAATGCGTTTGTAAAAGGTACGCATTGTAGTAGTTTTCCAATACATGTTATTGCTTGGCGTGCTGTGATCCTGGTTGGTTGATTCCTGAGTCTGTGATAGTAACAGAATTTTTCTCATGTTCGACAAGCCTGCGATTGGAAATCCAACTCAAACTCAAAGCATTTATTTCAATTAACCATTACAGGCACTTTTGAAAGTCAGAAGACAATCAAAGCGAAGCTACAGTTACAGTCACAAGGCATAGTTACTTGTGAAAGTACTGTAGTTGCCCATTCCAATGCGTAGACTCTATGGAGAATAATGGTCAAGAACTCCAATAGTAACAGAGACTCGATGATTACGACCACAATTTTAAAATTTTGTGCTGGCACTCAGTCAATATACAACATTAGTTTTAGTATATGCGAAACCTAAAACACGTATTTAGTAAATCGCAACGTTATAAGCTTGTTCTGTTCCCTGGTTGTCCACACAAAAGCGTGGCCACCACGCGGCGCCGCCGCGCGCGCGCCTCCATCCTCGATAATTATAATATGGCAGTAGGTACCTAAATGATTGCGATAGGTACTTAGTGTCGCTCGGTATCCAACTTGTAGCCATTTCTAAATATTTTTGGGACAAAATATAACATGTTGTATAATATGTGGTTCCCGACCATGCCATACTTGATGGAGTGTCAAAAGTGTACTACTTCAGAGGACCAAAGAAACGTTACTATCGGTACTGAGATTACATATCTATTTGAAACTAGAAAAGTATTCCAATACACCGCTTAATATCATCCAAGTGTCTTTAATCTTGCATTTTATCAAACAAGCGACCACTTCATCTCTTTTCGTTCGCATTCAGCACCGCAAAACTGATCACATGAACGCTTATTCAGATATTTCCTTTATCCGGACGCAAGTGTCGTGGTATACGTGTATTGTGAGCTCAATCCGATCCAGAGGGTTCGCCCGGCCGCCCGTTCAGCCGCTGAAGGGCTTCGACAAGCGATCTCGGCTTACTTGATTTATTTCTTGCCCTCTCGCAATAAAACGGCTGAATTTCGAGATATATCCCCTTTTTTGATGATTCTGCGGTTTCACGTCTTTGTTGGTGATTGGCATTTGATCTTTAACAGTTTTAAGAGCTTTTTATTGGAGTTCATTTTTTGTTTTATTGGATGTATGAATGAATATATTACTATCGGTGATTTATAAGGTGAACGGCACCGATTACCACGAATTCAGTGAATGATGTACTACTGACGTGTTAGTGCTTCGGTGTTCTTTCCACCCTGTATGTAAGTTGAACATGACCCTTCAGGGCCAGCGACATTGTGAAGTCGTAAGCAGATAGGGTGACCCCTATTCCGCACAGAATTACGTGGTTAATCACCAAGGTGTTGTGGTTTGTGTTGACGGTTTCGTGGTTACAGCCCTATTAAGCTCTCGAACCCCCGTGGTACTAGAGTTAGCTACGTTGTAGGTCTCAGTTGTCATAACTTTGACAGTTCTTGTAGGTAAACATCAGTCTGAAGTTCGTAATTCGATCTATCTCAACTTATTCGTCCTCTGACGTAATTATTGTATGGCAGACCTCGGATGGGAGTCGCTTTTGTGGAAATCTGATATCCGCATGTCTGGTTATACTGACTGGCAGTTGTTGTGAAACATAGTTGTAAAAAGGCTAGGGTTCCGCTGTTCTCCTAGATCTCTGTAATTAGCATAGATGATCAATGCATAACATAACACCTGTAATCATTGAAGACATAAACATAACATCACGCCTTTAATCCCAGATGGATTAGGCAAAGGTGTACCTAATAGTTCACTTACATCTGCCGGTTATGTTTAAGTCCCGTGTAATAGAGGGCGAGCCTATTGCCATCAACCGGGCACAGATCCAGACTCCGAGACTGCTAGTGAGATATACCTGATGGAAAACTACAATAACACTTTACCCGACCTGGAAATCAAATCCAGGTACTCATGTTCAGAAATCACGCTTGCGACCACTAGACCAACGAGGCAGGTTCATTGATGAGTTAATTTTAACATTGATGTATACTTATTTTCCGAATAGAAAGCGAGTCTATTTCCTATACAAATTCTGAATCCTATACAAAGGTGATACTGAGAACTTTCTGCTAGTGAAAAACTCAATAACATTCTCCCTAAAGACCGAAGACGTCACGTTTACTGGTCGCATTTCGACCACCATACCAACCAGGGAATCAGAAACTATAAAGAGGTTTTCAACAGTAAAGAACCTCACAAAACATCTACTTACTCCTCAAAAGCTTAGAGAAACCCGAAGCTATGATCACACACGTCCGCTCGCATAAAGCAGAAGCGAGGGAAGTGAAAACGGTGTAAATTATTGGCGGCATAACCGACAGGCGCAGGCTACAACTTTGAGTCGTCACTAGTTCTCAACTAGTTTAGTGGTGATACACACGGAGACCTGGATTGACGGGGTTCTCATTTAAGGAAGTTTTTATTAGTACTTGTATTGAGGAATGAGGTTATACGAGAACGTTGCGGGTTAAAAGAAGATGTCGTGGCAAAAATTCTAAAGTATGCTTTGATGGTTTGGTATTTTTAAGAGAATGAATGAAAGGCTATTAATAAAAGGTATTTACAAGGCTGTTGTGAGTGGCAACACCGGGAGGGGATGCCCTAGACGGACATACACTGACATTATTGGTGAGGTTCTTCAGAAAGGTTAGGTGCGACACTCGCAACCGACGTGCGTGTATGACCAGATGTATGATCGTGGATGACGTTCAAGGAGTATGTAAGCTTCGTAGCCGGTGGCGTTCTGTGTTCTAATTCTCTTAATCCCTTTGGAAAAATCATAGAAGAAAACATTAACGGTTATTGCCGCTTTCACACAGTACCAAAAAATCCCAGTTCTGTTGATGCGGTCTGGTGTTGGTACTGGGGATAGTACCACAAATATGGCACTTTGAACTTAGGAAAGAAATCACACGTATGACTGATACTGGTGATATGTGATGACGCACTATTTTTGGGTCCTATGTTTTTGTAATATGCACGTAAACGGTATAATTACAAAGTGAACTCCCTTCATTTTCTTTACTCTGTGGAAAACAAACGCCTTAACTAAGTTCCATTTTTAAAGTGTGCTTACAATAACTCCACCAGGAGAAGTTTCTAAGCAGAAATCACTTAGAAGGATCGCGTATTTCTGAAATAGACGAGCTTAAGAATACAAAAAACCACACACGAATAATTTCGAGAGCACACATCATAATAAATTCTACACGCCTCCCGTTTGTGTAATCACGAACCCGTATGTCCCAAATTCCTTGCCCCAACCAATCTTCCATCCACAAATAGAAAACTAACCTTTATACCATGAACTTAAGAGTCATTTTATCTGCAGGGATAACATTGTCGCTTTATAAGATTGCTCTATCGAGTTCGAGGTCCCACTTCAGGGAATTTGGGATGCGGTTTCAAGAACTTCATCTTAGTATTGTTAGTCGAAGGCATTTAGAGATCCAAAATGTTCGATTATGTGGATAATATTGCTATCACGTTGCTATGGGGATTTGTCTTGTCCATTTCATGCCTCGATGCATGGGATTTTGACGGGGAATGGTAGACAAATGTTCCGCGAAAACGGTTCTGTGTGAGGTGATATGAATTTGCTGCTCGATTTGATTGGATTTTACGGTAACTTCGACATAACTATGTAATCTAAACTTCCTTGAAACTTGTCAAAGGATGCTTTCTCAAAAGGCGCATTAGTGTCTTCAACCGTAGATACCTTCTCGTCTCTTCTTGATGAGAATGTGAGTGCGTGATGAAAAAAGTCACTTGATTTGGGAGGTGGGAACCCGACTTTTTCGGGTTTTCCATGAATTAATTAATTCATTCATTTCAGCCGAAAGAAGTCCACTGCTGGACATAGGCCTCCTTCAAGTGTCGCCACATTGACCGGTCCCGTGCGTCTCGCATCCAGCGGATCCCTGCAACCTTTACGAGGTCATCGGTCCACCTAGTGGGAGGCCTTCCAACGCAGCGTCTTCCATGAATGGAAAGGTATTATTCTGATTCAAAAATTGTTACAATTTTCATAACTTTACTATGTACTGAAAACCTTTTATTTAATGTAAAAGACCGTTTTGTCTTTCAATTACCACACAGTCGAAAATCGATAATCTGAATCCATTCAAAGTTCGAGTGAACCGGTTTCTTCTAGGCAATCTTACCACCCTAGGTAAGCTGATTATCACTTCACATCATGCGTATGACGGCCAAGCGCAAGCCAATTAAGAATTAAAAAAAAACACCTTCTTAACGTCTTACACGCGAAGTTCTAAGAATTCCACTTTCCATTATTCTTTGTACTAACCAAACGTGGGAGACCTTGGTAATACCTAAATTAAAGAAAATAATTTAATGTTACAATCTGTTTACATTCCAATTTCTCAGTATTTTCCATTTATTATTGTTCAAACAAACGTGAACGCTACTACGCACACATTAACCTTCTCCGTAAAAACCAACTCATATACAAATGCTTGCAAAAAAACACCCACTAAAAATGTAAGTGCAAAGAAAAGCGGCCAGTAAAACGGGAACAGCATTAGCAGTACTGCAGGTGCGGCGTGCATTAGTGGCGGTAAGTGCGTCCGCACTTTGCTACGGACACGCTGATTAATGCCCCGGTTTATACTTTATTTTGCACTGGAGTGTAAATTACACGTTATTAGTCCGACTTTGAATGGGAATGGGAGGATGGTGGCTAACTGCTAATTAGTTTTTTGGGATTTAGTTACACGGGTATTTTAAATGAAAGAAAGAATGAATATTTATTTACTAGGTACTAAAATCTACAGTATTTTCATAACTTTCGCTATCCTGTAGCTTTACTTTATATTGGGCCCTGTATGGTCGGGTGTCAGATTGATTGAAACATCACAAGATTTGGTACAAGACTGCCCTTTATTATGTAAATACACGAGTTATATATTGGTTACACACATCGATATAATAGATGCATACATACTACATCACAGCCCAATAAAAGGTTGAAACATACATAACGTAACATCATCACGCCTGTAATCCTCGAAGGGTTAGGCAGAGGTGTACCTAATAGGGCCGAGCCTTTTGCCATCAACTGGACACACATCCAGACTCCGTGGCAGCTGCTTAGAAATTCCAGATGGAAAAACCCAATAGCACTTACTCGACCTGGGAATCGAACCCAATAACTCATGCTCAGCAGCGATGCAGTCAAAGATTCAAACTAATAAGAAAATAGATGATACATCCATTTGTAATGGACAACCCTCTTTACACTAGAAGATAATATTTGTTCTCATTCAAAATGTGTGTAGTTGGAGAAATAATAAGGCTAAAATTATCTTTCTGATATACAACGTGTAACAGAAAGGGTAAAGTCATATGAAAAGACAATAGATATGACTTGAGCAATGTCTGGACTTTAAAAGAGACGGTGACCTCTGAGTACGTTTCGGATGTTTCTTCTCAGAGTAGTCAGGTACGAAACACCGGCCCCATCTAGCTTTAAAACAAAACATGACATGTAAAAGAGTTTGGTAAACCTAATTGCAGAAATAAATATGATTTATGATTTTATGATTTAGAATAGAAAATTTTTATTTCAGATCGGTGTCCACAGGGTTAGTAACAATTTTACTTAACTACATAAAATCGTGAATCGTGATATGCTGCAGATCATCAAACTGAACAACTTCCTCCATGGGAGCCATAGCGTAAATGCGAAAAAATTATCAGCTGTCCCATACAAAATTTCAATACCTACTCGACCCAAATGTATGAGACAGCTGATATTTTTTTCTTTCATAATATGACTATACCTACCCTTTCTGTTACACGTTGTATAGTTTTTTTATTTTTTTACATCAATAAAGTAATATATTAATTGCTAGCTAGTAGGTTTGTTTTAGTTTCCTGGCATCCCAATAAGGGGACAGGTTTCTCTCTTAGAATATTGCAAAATGTACGCGTAAAGGACTATTACTTTGTGTTCTCAATCCCCTTAGTGCCTGCTGGTAGCCTAGTAACCATTTTCCATCAGGTAATACATCGTCAGCTTGTACTTGTCACAAAAGCTTCACAAAAAAATGAAATAGGAACTATATTTTTTGTGTCAGAATAAATATCTCCCGTAGATATGAATAAAAGAAAAGAGTACTTCTAAATTCAGAGTTCTCGTCGCGCACTGCAATAATTGTGAATGTTATTCAATTAATTGAACAATTTGAGATCAAGACATGAATAATATTCATGTCTTTTTCTCAAATTGTTTTCCTAATCAAGCTCAACACAATAAAGTGGCGTAATTAATGATCTTTTTTAGGGTTCCACACCCGAAGGGTCACCAACGGAACCCTATTGCTAAGGGGTCGTGAATCGCGGCGATATTCTCGTATAGAAGAAATACGTGACACGACGATAATATCGCCGCGATTCTCTCGCTCGTGGAGACGGCCCCTAAGCCTCCGCTGTCCTTCCGTGGGCTATACAGGGTGGAGACGACAATGCGACAATAAATTAAACTGTATGTACCTCATGAGGTTCCCAGTCTGCATACAAAAATTCAATCGAAAATTACTGGATATTTTCGATTGAATTTTGTATGCAGTTTATTCACAGGACGTTATTTTTCATTTTTAGCATTATTTACAGTGTAGATAATAGGCTACCACCAACAGGTTAACGAATCCCGTATCGGTATAAACGTTAAACACATGTTGCCCACTCGCTACTTCAAAAACCTTGGCCAAAATTGTCGTATTGTCGTCTCCACCTTGTACATCATAATTCGTAATAGGTAGACTGTCGTTTTTCACAGAATGTGTATTTCTGTTGCCGTTATAACAACAGATAATAAATTAAAAATTAGAGGGGGCTTCCCTACTACGATGGTACGGTACCCTTTATGTGCGAGTCCGACTCGCACTTGGCCGGTTTTATTTAAATAAAAGCAACAAATGCTTCGTCCAAAATCCGAACACAATCAAGTTCAACAAGTATTTCTATCCACCTACCTACATATAATATATAACGCTCACAATATTCCTCTCACATCACGGCTCTGTAAGTGCTTGTATTTTTCGTGCGACAGTACCTACCTACCTGTTCCCAGATAATAACGCGGTAGAGTGGCGTGTAAATGGCGCCATACATCACACAGTGGCCCACTATGGCGGTTTATTTACGTAGGAATTACTTTTAGAGTGAGGAGCGGGTTGCGGTTTAGGGTTCTCGTCGTGAAAGATTTCAGTGGAGTAAGCTTAGTTGGTTGTTGGATGGTTATGATTGCCATTAAATTAGCAGGTGGGTGGTTCTTCAACTTGAAACAATTTTATGTTTTGTACTGACTTGAGAGGCCTTGACAAAGTGGCTTAATTTCAACGACTAGCTGTGCCCCGTGTCCTTCGTCCGCGTGAAAATATTATAAAAACGTAATGTTTTTATAATCCCTATTTGAATCGTATTTTGTTATCAATTTCAAGGGTTTTAATTTTTTTGCACGGAACCCTAGTCCTTTTTCTAAAATAACTCCTTATGACATCAGCTATCTGCCACTAAAAATCACGTCAAAATCGGTCCAGCCGTTTCGGAGATTAGCCAGAACAAACCAACAAACAAACAGACAGACTGACTGACGGACAGACAAACAACAATTTGTTTTTTTGTTGTTATAAGTACCGTTTATACTTTCATATGCAATTATTAAACAGCTGTTATTTTAAAATTCCAAACAGACACTTCAATTTTGTTTATTTGTATGTATAAATAGCGAAAATGGTGCTAATCAACAGGTTATTCCAACCAATGACAGAATAGACCTTTATATTATCTCTGCATCACCCTAAGGTAGACTGGTAGAAAATGCCTACGGCATTAAGTCCGCCATTGTGCAGTTCTTGTGCATAAAGTTTTAATAAATAAATAAATAAATAAATAGACTGCTTATCAACACTGTATTTCACGGTT
Source organism: Noctua comes (assembly GCA_963082995.1). Classification (NCBI taxonomy): domain Eukaryota; kingdom Metazoa; phylum Arthropoda; class Insecta; order Lepidoptera; family Noctuidae; genus Noctua; species Noctua comes. The sequence continues at coordinate 17,174,178 of OY720273.1, forward strand.
TACAACTAAACTAATACTGTCACCTACGGGATCCAGTATTGCGCGTAGCAAAAGACAAAGAAAGAGGGTAGATAGATTTGTGTGCTCTTAACAATTTATTTTCTATCCACCCGCATTCTCCTGTCAAACCGCGATCATGGCGCTTGCAACAGCACCGAAATATCGGGAGCTCAAAATAATGAACAATCACGGAAGATATCCCGTAAGTGCCAGTGTTAGTTTAACACTAAAGGTAATCAAAAAGTAAGTGCTATCCAAAATATAATATGGGCATACGTTCTCCATCTTAGACCGCATCATCGCGGCCAACGCAGCTTGCGTTATTTGGTGTAAAAAATGAATATTAAACATCAGTTCCAAAATCAATGTTGCATCCGACCCAACCAATAAACTCTAAACTGAACTTCATACAAAAAACGAACTTCCCCCCAAACAAAAACGGCTCAGCACCAATTGTCGGCCCACACGCTAACCGAAAATGTTTTTCGAATAGGCATTCCTCCTCCAATATGCTCCGCCCGGAACGAACCTACAAAACTATTAAACAAAGCGGAAAAAGCGCTAGAACCCGCTTCCCGTAGTTAGCTTTCAGCGCCACAAAGTGTACGTTCCACTGCTCATATAGATAGGAACTTTGGCGGAATAGCCTTCCTATTGCGGCTTTTGTTTAAGTGGTTATAGTGATCCGGTTTGTGGACGCGTAATGGAATGGAAAATTGTTATGAATTTGGGTTTAGTAGGTGTTTAGCTTTAGTGCGGTGTTATTGTGCGGTTACATGCTTCAGTGCTCGTACGAAAAAAGACTATTGCCTGCTTAAATTACTCCACAATAAAAAAAAAACTTTTTTGAAGATAAACAATTAAATAGGAAATAATTAAATTATCATAACATAGCATCAAGCCTTGTAATCCCCGAAGGGTTAGGCAGAGGTGTACCTAATAAGAACTCCTACATTTCGCCAGTTATATTTGAGACCCTTGTAATAGGGGGCGAGCCTATTGGCATGGGCACAATTCCAGACTCCGTGGCTGCTACTGAGAAATCCCTGAATGAAACACCCAATAACATTTTGCCCGACCCGGGATTCGAACCCAGGACCTTATGCTCAGCAGTCGTGCTTGGGACTAGAAGACCAACGAGGCAGTCGAATTAGCAGTTCAATTAAATTGATGAAAACGCAATTAATTTTAACAGCAATAAATTGTGTTTGTAAAACCAGCATCTCATTTAATGGGGTATTCCTCAAAGCGCAACCAACTAAGCGCAACTAAATTATTCCTCGAAGCGCAACCATTAGTTGCGCTCACAAATTGAAATTAAACATTTTATATGTTTATTCCTCAAAGCGCAACCATGATGAAAAATAGAGAGGGGTAAGATGGATTCATGAATTTTTTCAATCATGGTGGCGCTTTGAGGAATAAATAATGTAATATTTTTAGTTTGAATTTGTGAGCGCAACTAATGGTTCCCCTTCGAAGAATAATTTAGTTGCGCTTAAGAATAGTTGCGCTTTGAGGAATACCTTCAATTAATTGCCCGAGTTTTTATTTGAAGTGACCACACTTAGTCGAGAGGAATATTTATTATTCATCAATGGTCCAGCAGGTGCTCTCACCCTTATGATTTATATTCATAAAAGTGTAACTCTATGAATATTTAAGTCGCAATGAATGCTAAAAACATGTCGCTCTCTTTAGAGAATTCAATATAAATAATGAAAGAGATATAATATTAATAGAAGGCGAGATTCAAAATGCTAATGTTGTTACAGTCTATATTTCCTTACGAATTAAAAATTTTCTTCAAGGTTATGTCAGGGATTGGCTACTTTACCTTGCCAAGGGATTATGGCCCCGGGCATATTGTGATTCTCTGTTGCTGATGAAATGAATTGTCACGATATTCTTTTAGCTACAAAGTGTTAGATATTTCTTGTTACAGGTATCACTTTTCGACCTTATCACTAAGGGCTTAAGGGTGTAATATAAGGGAGTAAAGTGGTCGGCCGTCAGTGAAGGTGATATATTGAAAAAAAAATTGGTTTTTCTATTTCGTGTAACTTGTTAAGTATGTGGAATAGGGATTTAACATTTTGGTATTTGTCTTTTGACTTTTTGGTCTAGTATTAAGTAAAAGAAATACACGATACAACGATTTTTTCTCGATTCAAAAAAATTGCATAGTGATATATTTTTAACTTTTTTCGACATCACGGCGTAACGCTTAAGAGTTATTCAATGTAATTTACTTTAAAACATAGACGATTATCATATCAAAGTTTACTCAAAGTAGTTTTAAATTTAATTCTTTTATTTTGTTAAAAAAGGAGTAAATTCGTTTTGGCACATACGTCGTTTTAATCCGAGCGCACGCCCATTAGAGCCATCTCTTCTTTTGCGTTTCAAAAGTAATTGCCTCACTTTCGCTCGCTTAGTAGATCAGTCGAGCTACGATTTATTTTCGAGGTAGCACCTTAATATCTTATCAGAAACCCAAGCGTGAAAACGTCCAAAACTGTTGAATAATGTTATTTAGAATCAAAACCTTTGGCGGTTTCAAGACTAAAATTGTAGAACTCAAAAGTTGTTGAAAATGCGATCAAAAACTAAAGTAAGAATTTAAAATCCTATTCCTAAAGATAATTAAAATTCACGTTGAAGTAAGTTTTATTTAAGACTGGCAATTATAATAGTATGTTTTATAAAATAGTTTAGAAAATGCCATAGATGATGATAACCATAAACAAGCTTACGAAAAGAAAAAAAAGTCATCATCTGCCTGCCTTTTTCCAATTATGTTGGGGTCAGCTTCCAGTCTTACTGGATGCAGCTGAATACCAGTATTTTAAATGGAGTGACTGTCTATCTGACCCCCACAACCCAGTTAGTGCGGGGTAATACGATAGCTTTTGGTAAGACTCTCTACCTGTAACGACTAACAAAGATCTACAATTGACAGCTGAGACCAATCGGAGTGTGATGGGTCGTCACCCATCTACGGGCCAACCTAGGCAAGCGCGGCTTAACCGGAAGATCGACTGGCTTAACATTATTAAGCCACGAACACCTAAACACAAAAAAGATATACAAAATATTAAACCAGCCTTTATAAGTAGGGTAAAACGCGACAAACCTTACTAAGTATATGACTCTTACTTTCATCTGTACCAGGTGTAACAAAGGTAGTTAATATTGAAATAGTAAGCGTTTTACATTTTCATCTCTTTGGAGTCTGAAAGCAGATATTTTTATTCGAACGCGAACGTTATGAGGACTTGGCAATATCTACTTAATTGAAAAGATTAATATCTTTTGATATTTTCACATTATTATGTAAATTCAGGGAACATTATTGTTAAGCAACTTGGCAACCAACTTAGGGCAGATTTCACCGATAAACTAATCGGGATCAGCACATCTAAACCCCGTTTAGGAGCTGTTAGTCTTGAACACCGTTTATAAGTGCTGATACCGTTTAGTTTATAGGAGTGTGTAGAACAGGGTATTAAGTTCTTAGTCCCCCGTAGTAAAGAGAGGATGTTCCGAACAGACAGGTGTTGTGTTTGTTTAGCTACTCCGACAGTTGTCGTCGTGTTTTCCTATAAAGGGTGTAAATAGACCCTTAACACAAACGAAAGGCACTTGTTCTCCCCGTCTTTGCGATCATTTTTTTGTTCTAGACCATACCTGGGAACCTTCTACTTACGACGGAGATATTGGGGGTCAAAGTTCCAACTTTTTCATAGTTTTTTTTTTAAATACATGTTTTTAATGTTAGATTTTTACTTTACACACCTCCACGATCCCCGTAGTATTCAATCCATCCATCAGCACAATGCTTTGAGTGCTTTCCATCGAGTCCTACCTCAAAACGTGATTTATAATAACAAAAAAAAAATTTCGATTCCCAGCAATAATTTTTGCGTGAAGTTACTTAGTGTGATGTGCAGAATGCTTGGTTGGCGGATATGTGAAGGGTCTGTTTACACCCTGTATAGTCTAAGTTGCGGATAACTTTAAATAGCGCGATTCAGAATTTTGATACTAGTTCTGCTTTTGTGGCATAGATGGCGCTGTAGTACTTCTTGGACTATGTTGCTGTAGTACTTTTTGTACTGTCCGCTACAATTTTATTGGTGAAATGCGATTAATTAGACCGTATATACAAATCACAATCCGGGTATACATTTTTTGTCTGTTATATGAAATGACTGACACACACACACACACGACACTGTTATAAAACGGTAAATTTACATCCGGTGTCATGGGCCCTCAGTGGACGCACGTAATTTTCCCGACGGCCATGGTACCGTGATATAATTTGGATATAATTACTTTATAAAAGTAAGATGTGTCAAGCTCTCAAAAAACAAGCCACATTTACCTCCTTTTTATTTAAATTATCACAATTCAGGACTTTTTATTTCACATAATGAACGCATGCATTTATTCAGCGACGTATCGCGTGCCGTGTTTATCGCACTCGTTGGAAAATAAATGGTTTTTTAGTTCGTTACAAATTTGAGTCGACACAGAGTTCAAGATGTATATACGGGACGATGTTTTGTGTGGAAACGTTGAAGTTAATTAAGGCCAGCTTTTCGTGCGTAGTTGAGATATGTATTACGGAATTATTTACTTGTGTAACTATGCACGAACAGCAGAACAGTGCGGAGACGTGCAAGATTTGACCAATGACAGGAGTGATAAAGGATTCTATATGGATTTCAATCCATGTGACTAAGGTAAAGGATACAGCGCAGGGGATAGTGACAGTTAACAGTTGATTGCGCACATGGTGCAAAGGCGCTTGTCGATCACTCTTTTTGTCCACGACCAATAACTATACCTATACGAAGGTTTGGAGGTCCCTCTGTAGCTTCATATCACAATTTATTTCCGTATGTTCTCAAACACCTCGCCCAGGGACGTTGCTTTAACGTCACGTATTATTATGACATGTTATTCACGAGCACATATAGCTACTGTTACATCGCCGTTTTTACGCACTTGACGTTTTTATTTTAAACACACTCATGACGTATTAACTCAGAATTATGTTGATTAATACTGTTTTCATGTGTGATGTCTCATTTAGAAGCGAGTGAGGAGTTTGCGTTGTGAGTCGTTGTGTTGATATGATTTTGTTTTAATGTTAATAGGAATGTTTACGTCGTTGCTTTTGAAGAGTTGAAATTAAATTTGAAACTGTCTTTTTGGTCCGGGGCTTATTACTGCTGAACGTGGTGTGACTCCCAGGTTGAGCTGTTATTAGATTTCCGAACAGTTTTTTTCAGGAGCAGTACGAATCCTCGTTTAATTGTCATAGGAATTTATAATTTATATTTTTAACCTTTAGGTGATATAGAAGGAAACGGGGGTAAGTGGAATTTTTGAAAAAAAAGGGTTCTAATGTATAAATCACGGGCGGCAGAAAATATTTAAAGAAGAAGGAGAATGCCCAATTTTGTATGGAAGTTCGGCTGTTCTTGCGTCTCTATTGAATCATCGGCACAATATAGGAAATTTAGTTATAAGCGTATCTATATACGCTTATAACTAAATTCTGCTAATTCGCTTATAAAAAATCTGAATTTAAGTACTATTACTTAAATGATAAATCATTAATATGTCCGATGACAGTTTTTATAAAACAGATTTTTAATTTTCCAATTATTGTGATGTCGTGCTACGATCACCAGCGAAAAAGTAGGTATTTAATATCTTTTCTTACACAAAGAGATTTAAGATTTTCCCCTACAACAATTATTGTTATCCCATTAAAAATGGAAATTATAATAAACCTGTATCACTTGCCGACCGTGGTTTACTGGGGCCAATAGGACTACTTAGAGCTGTAAAATAACATAAAAATAGAAAAAGATGGCAGATGCTTTAACCAATACACTAGTTATTTTTTTTATCTTCTAAATCCCCGGTTGCTTCAGACCATAATGAATATGTGAATTGATAATTTTTTTTCATAACAATGGAAAAGACGCAGCTACAACCTGCTTTTTGGCATTCTCCTTTTCCCGAAAAACAGTAATTTGTCTTTCAACGTCGCAATTTTATCAACTCACTAAAACTCACGTATCTCTTCAACAACCTACTCTAACACGACAACTCAAGTTCCATACACGTTTAAAAACAACCATTTTTGCCGAGTACACTTAGTTTGATGGGAAAGGGTAATAATTCAGTCTCCAGTCAACGCATGCGCGATGGCTTGAGTGTTTCATTTCCCAGCTGCACGCCACTGATGTACTCGCCTGTGAAGTTGCTATCTTTAAAGTAATGGACGCTTTTTATGGTGTTTTTTGTAGGACGTTTGCATGGGATATCGGTTTTGGTGGAGAGTGATGTTCTAATTTTGTTGATGAAGTTACCCAGCATTTGCGTATTATGCTATTTGTTTTCGACAAGTCTTATTAAACTTGTCATAGACATGTCGTGTGTTACCCGATTATGGCGAAGTCAAAAGGAAGGGTTATGATTTTAGCAGTCTATGTATGAATGTGTGTATGTTTGTATTTACGTGTTCCTACGTAGCGCCTAAACTATTCATCCGATATTGATTTTGACATTTTAACCGACTTCAACAATAGGAGGAGTCGATTTCACCTTGTAAACCCCGAATTTAATAAGAGCGTGATATTTCAGTAGTCGGGTTTTTTCGTTATGTATTGGTAGCTATTTTGTTTACCTGTTTAACTTTTTCGACAAGTTTAATATACAAATTGTTTTAGGTGTAAACAATAAACGAAACTTGTAGACACAAGATGTAAAATACCTGATTTGTACCTTGTTGTAAACGGAGAATAACGGAAGAAAACGTTTGGGAGTTTCTGCCGAACGCCATGAAAGAATAGCGTGAGGGCCACCCTTTGTACACCCATATTTCGCCAGTTATGTTTAAGTCCCATGTAATAAGGAGCGAGCCCAATGCCATAAACCGGCACAAATTTTCCTCGCTGAGAACTTCCTGATAGGAAAACCCAATAACACTCTGCCCGACCTGGGCTCGAACCCAGAACGTCAAGCTCAGACGTTCCGCTAGCTGCCACTTGACCAACGAGGTAGAATAACACTTTCTTTTCCCCAAGAAGCATCGTAACCGTCTAATCTAATAGATATTTCAGCCTCACCAATTAAATTATCATTAAAAGAGACGTGAACCATTAAAAGTAGCACGTTAACAGTCCCGGTGGGTGTCTCGGTTTCATTACAAAGCCGGCGATGCCCCGTGGTGCTCATTTCCGGCACCGGGCCTATTACCGGACGATGTAATAGATTATGATGATTATCATACGTTGGGAGGACCTTCTGAGATGGAATGACTGCTATTCCGTTTTAGTTCAGGTGTCGTTATAGTAATTGGTGGATAGAAAAAGTTCTTTAGCAAAATGCCTAAAGAACTTTTTCTGTATTCATTTATTTCTATATTTTTATTTCTATTATTTATTGCTTGTATTCCTTTCCTTCGAATTTCTGAATCATTGAAGATTCAACAATCGCTGGATGCATTAGGGTGTGGCAATGATTCAAAATGTCTTCTTGTTATCGCATCGATGACAAAGTTCTAATGACGTGTTTGGCCCAAAATTTAGCTACGCCGACTCCGCATTCAATAAACTACAAAAACTAAAACTAATAAACTAAGTTAAAAAACACTCCGCCGCTCCAGTTCACACAAATGTATTGTGACTAAAAGGTACACAAATTTAAAATGAAAATTTTGTTTTCTGTTTTGTCTCTAATGAGAAAATCTGTGAAGGTACACCATTGAATACAGGGTGTAAGGGACATCCCTCCACAAGTTGATGGGGTGATATCAGTATATAAATGATTGACGGAGAAAAATTGTGGAAAAAAAACGTGTTGTGCCGGCTCCAAATAACACGGGACAAGGACAGGAAGATGATGGTCGTCTGTTCTAACTTTTAGATTCAAACTGTAATAAAACATCACTCCGATATCCCCAGTATCCCTGTATACAACTTTACTCACAACACAACTTACATTTCCCAAATAAATAACTTAGTTGCTAAAACGAAACCAACGGAATAATACAAGAGATGACGTGACAAAAACCCCTAAAGCCAGCAGACAAACAGATTAAATATTTCAATGCACAACATCAACAGCAGTAATAAAACTTCTTGCAAGCGGTCATGACGTAAAATACTGCTATGTTCCTCCGCTACCTTCTTATGTACGGTCAAACAAAAAGTTTGATATAAACGTAAACAGTAGTCGAATACTAAACACCGACGTCAGTTTTTAAAACATAATTTATTACTGACGTGTTACAGTGTTTTTTACAGCTGTCTTTAAAAAACACTGTAACACGTCAATAATAAATTAATTTACAAAAATAATTATTTTACTAGCTCACATCTGTGTTGTTCGATTATATGGCGAGCAAATCTGCGTCAAGCTGACGGATTTTTTTGATTGTCAAAACGCAGCATAGCGAATGACAATCACTATCGTCAAAAATCTAGTAAATAATGTTGATTGAAGATTTAATAACTCAGAACACCCAGAACCATTCATATTTTCTTGATTCAACCTGTCCCCTGTTGGTCGACCGCTAAGACGAAGTCCATTCTCCACAGAAGGTACCCTTAGCGTAGCGGTATAGTCGCTTAATTCATGAGTTTTTAGCTTTGACGGGAAGCTTTATTTCTTAGGCATCCTTTGAACTGCCCGGGAGGAGCCAACAATTTTCTAGGTTCATCTGCGAGACGCATTCAGAAAAAAACTGCCTGTGTAGTCAAACCTTTGTTTGACTGTACAAAGACGGTGGTAAGATCTCTCAGGTATGTTTCGATGAGTCTTAAAATTTCCGCCTTCGTGTCCGCTCGCTCACGGCTGCTACCGGCCCAAAGCGTAAGCGTAGACATAAGAACATATTCTATTAAAGGGTAACCTTTAATAGAAATGTTCTTATGTCTATTCTATGTGCGATATCCTACTGAATAAAATATATATCGAGATGGGAGGCAAGTCGTTGGTGTAATTGTAGTAGCTAGTACTTTTTTATTCAGTACTAGCTTATGCCCGCGGCTTCGCCCGCGTGGAGTTAGGGAATTACCCACGGGATCTTACTTCTGGGATAATAAGTAATCTATGTATCTATCTATCATACATACATAGATTTACATGTACTTGCTTATAACTTGCAATTATTAGTTTAAAGTTATATCAATTAAATTAGATACGTGAAATATTGATACCTTGGTTTGAGATTGGACATCGGATTTACTGGATTTTATCTGAAGAGTATGTACACAAATTTTTCAAGTTAATCGACCCCGAAAGTAAAAAGTTTCACAGAAAATTCAACACCCCATTTCACCCTCTAAGGGGTAGGAATTGGGCGGGAGGAAACGCCCGGGTGTTTCCATTGCGAGGATCGTCCGGAGGACACGGTGGAGCACACCGTGGAGGTCTGCCCCGCTTGGGCGGAGCACCGTCGTGTCCTCGTAGCGGCGATCTCTCGCGTCCGGCCCTGGTTCGGAGCGAGAGGGAATGAGAAGCCGTCACCTCCTTCTGCGAAGCAGTCATGCTATTGAAGGAGGTGGCGGGACGTGAGAGGGAAAGAACCTCATGTCCCAGCCGCCGCGGAAGACGCCCTAGGCGTCGGGGATCACGTGGTGGCTCCCGGCCACCGTAGGCGCGGGCCTGTGGACGGCGAGCTATGGGATAGCTCGCCATCCGGCCGTCTTATGACGACAGGCCGTGTCGACGGCGCGTTCGTGTTCCACGCGCGCCTCATAGAGATGTCAGCAACGATGTAGGGGTCTGCAAGGACCGATGCCTGCCAGGGCTGCGGGACTGTTCGAAAGAGATACCGTGGCCCTGGAACACAAAGGGCAAAGAAGGAACATGGATGGGTTTTAGTCAGTACAAGTCTGACACTCCCTTCCGCTCCGCCTCATTGTGGGGTCATTTGATGATTTTACTAGCGAAAAAAAAAAAAAAATGGGGTAGGAATTTCGAAAAACTGAACTTCACAAAGAATACACCCTCCAATTTTTATATCTTTGGGACCCGCGGTTTGGGCTGTGCGTTGGTATTTCAGTCAGCCAGTCAGGACATGGAATTTTAAATTGGGGGATGATTTTGGAAAAACTGTGATACACGTGTCTCATCATTTTAACTGAAGTATATGTAGACACATTTTCAAGTCAATCGACTCCGAGAATAAAAAGTTTCATAGAAAATTCAAAACCCCATTCCACCCTATCAGGGGTGGAATTTCAAAAAACCCTTTCTTAATGGATACCTACTCTTCACAAAGAGTACACTGTCCAAATTTCATGTCTCTAGGACCAGTGGTTTGGGCTGTGCGTTGACGTATCAGTCAGCCAGTCAGGACATTGAATTTTAAATTGGGGGATGATTTTGGAAAAACTGTGATACACGTTTCTCATCATTTTAACTGAAGTATAATGTAGACACATTTTCAAGTCAATCGACTCGGAGAATAAAAAGTTTCATAGAAAATTCAACACCCCATTTCACCCTCTTAGGGGTGGAATTTCGAAAAAACCCTTTCTTAGTGGATATTTACTCTCCACAAAGAATACATTCTCCAAATTTCATGTCTCTAGGACCAGCGGTTTGGGCTGTGCTTTGGTATATCAGTCAGCCAGTCAGGACATGGAATTTTAAATTGGGGGATGATTTTGGAAAAACTGTGATACACGTATCTCATCATTTTAACTGAAGTATATGTAGACACATTTTCAAGTCAATCGACTCGGAGAATAAAAAGTTTCATAGAAAATTCAACACCCCATTTCACCCTCTTAGGGGTGGAATTTCGAAAAACCCTTTCTTAGTGGATATTTACTCTCCACAAAGAATACATTCTCCAAATTTCATGTCTCTAGGACCAGCGGTTTGGGCTGTGCTTTGGTATATCAGTCAGCCAGTCAGGACATGGAATTTTAAATTGGGGGATGATTTTGGAAAAACTGTGATACACGTATCTCATCATTTTAACTGAAGTATATGTAGACACATTTTCAAGTCAATCGACTCGGAGAATAAAAAGTTTCATAGAAAATTCAACACCCCATTTCACCCTCTTAGGGGTGGAATTTCGAAAAACCCTTTCTTAGTGGATACCTACTCTTTACAAAGAATACACCCTCTAAATTTCATGTCTCTAGGACCAGTGGTTTGGGCTGTGCGTTGATATATAAGTCAGTCAGTCAGTCAGTCAGTCAGTCAGTCAGTCAGTCAGTCAGTCAGTCAGTCAGTCAGTCAGTCAGTCAGTCAGTCAGTCAGTCAGTCAGTCAGTCAGTCAGTCAGTCAGTCAGGACTTTGAATTTTATATGTATAGATAGATTATTACTATGGAAGAAAAATACGTGCTGAAGACTCCAAATAAATTAGGCAAAAGTCAGGAGTGAATGATTATTCATATATCAATTCTTGTTAAGTAACGTCCTGATTGCATTTTTAAAAGTACTGGGGTAAAAAAATACTGTCATAAGACAAGGCAGCAAATGGATTGCCATTTGTGTTATTAAAAATATAAGTGACTCATAAACGACCCGACTAGGTGAACAGACGGTCTCATTAAAGTGGCCAGAAGAAACCGGATAGAAATGACACAAAGCCGCCAAAAGTGGTACACTCAGCATTGGGTGGTCAAAGGTTGAAGACGAAGAAGAACCACCCAATGATCGCTACAGTGACCAAGAAACATTTACCCATAATCAGAACTCTTGGCAGACAGATACAATATGAGCCGAACATTCAACCTGCATTAGGGCATTGTCGGTTCGGGCTAATATGCTGGCGCGCTGGTTCTTCCGATGTACAGTCGCAGACAAACTCTTTAAAGCATATTGCATGTCGCTGTACTCGGGGAGCCTGTGGTTCAGCTACACCCAAAAGGTCTATAATGCTCTGCGGATCCAGTATAACAACGCGTTTAGGGTGCTGTTGCGTCTGCCTCGGTTCTGCAGCTCGTCATCTATTTACGCTGAGGCTCGTACCGACTGTTTCGAAGCTGTACGGCGCAAGAAAGCGGCCTCGCTGCTAAATAGACTCCGTGGCAGCCCCAGCATTCTGAGCGCCATAGTCGGGAGGCAGGACAGCCCGTTGGTGAGGTCACTAGTCAACTGTACACTGTCTGTGTTTTTAGTTAAGTACTAACATAGGTTAAGAATATTGTTATTAACCCAATGGATCTTGGTCATCTGAATAAATTAATGATTAGATTACCTCTCCCCGCTCTCAATGTCACCCCGCCTTTCTATCCCACATCCATACCCTCCTAATCGAAACTTTAAAACTGCAAATAAGTACCTTTCTCAAAATGGCACTCCAAGGAATCCAAACATACTTACCTCATTGAGTTTCCAATACTGCCTTTATTTTCTGAGACGAGCTCCGTTCTTAACGCTCCAGTATAGGCACGCTACTCGCGCCAGTAGCTCGACTGCTATTCGAAAACGCTTTTAGCAAAATAGACGAAGAGAATTTTTTAAAGTAATTATTTGCGCCAGTGGGTTCTTAATGGGTTTCACACGTTCCCGGAATCCAGTAATTGGATACCGAAAGGTTGGAGTTTGAATTCTAGTGATGGATTAGCTTATTATATAGGATAGATATATAGATAGGATTAGATTCTTTTACTGTTTTGTTACGAAATGATTCAAGTAGAATTGAGGTATTTGATGTTAATATCTTTCTTTTGGGATAGGTCTTTGTAAATTGATTAGTTTTCTTCCGCGTTCAGTGTTTGCTTTAGAGCTTTTTGTTCAACTGTAAGTCTTCCAAAGAAAATAAAGTAAACAGTTCAAAGTCATTGTTATGTCAATGCCTGCCAGGGCTGCGGGACTGTTCGAAAGAGATACCGTGGCCCTGGAACACAAAGGGCAAAGAAGGAACATGGATGGGTTTTAGTCAGTAGAAGTCTGACACTCCCTTCCGCTCCGCCCAGAGTGGGGGGGGGGGTCATTTGATGATTTCACATCCGAAAAAAAAAAAAAAAAAGTTGTTATGTCAATAAACAAAAACTTTAATTTCAAACACGACATTTACATTATTATTTCATTCACCTCTTATAAATACCATCTGTTTACTAACGACTAGACCAACTGCAACTTCAAAACTTACAACAAATCCTCTTCCCACAAAAAAGGAGACAGCCCAAATCCCTCTACTCTTATCACTGTCAAAAACCGCTCCACTCTCGCCAAAGTGTCTCCGAATGTGACTGCCGTCACTCTCCACAAATTGCCGAGACACGTATTTACCGGGATACCAATAAGAGCATGATTGCTCACGGGACCAATAGAAGCGATGCATCGTTACGTGAGGAGTGGCGTAATGCAATCTTGTTGCTGTCCTGACTTGATATGCGGGAATCTGATAGAAAATTCAATTTTGCTTACCGATGTAACTTATTGATGGATGAGAAGAGAACGTGTCATGTTGTGGTTTTCCGTGTGACGTTTATTTTGCGTCTGTTGATAAGATGACTCGATTGTACTGTATAGATACTTGTGTAGTTGGACGTTGTTCTTTTTGCTATTCCATGGGATGTCCCATCAGGTTTTTCTCAATAGCATCTCGGATTTTGGATTTGTCTGGTTACTGACATTGGCCGTTATTACATGACATTTTATTAATTTAATGTCACTACCTATTGTAAAATTACTATGCCTGTGAAATAACACTTTTCAATTAAAAAAAAAAAAAATGTGTGTACCCTCCTTATGATTTGAAAATGACAGTAAACTGTATGATACAGCTCAGAGTTGATTGTTAAACAACATCGACCTCATCTAGCATGAATTACTTGTGAGGTAAACCATTTTACAAAATAAATAAAATTTATTCATCATCTTATTTTGTGAAATGTGGATCTACTTCATACCTCTGACTACCACGTCGGGGTATCCAGGCGTGGCTATAGGTTAATCTATAAGGATTCTGAGAATCGGTATTATATAGATAAATCTCATTAACTTCCCAGTAAATCTGAACTGGATTTTCAGAAGACGGATGCTCTGACATCAAATGTTGGAGATTTCGGTGAAACATAGGATATTTGAGAAATGGTTCTAAATAATTTAAACTCCTATAAATCTGACACCTGGAGCTTTGAGGCGGTATTTAGGAATATTATAATGTTACAAGCCGTTTTCCCAAAGGGATTTCTTTCCCAACGGAAAATATGACAATCTCTTATGAAAACCTTTTAGATTTTTTAGAAATGCTTCCTTACTCATTTTCGTTATGAGTGGTTGCAAGCACGACCGCTGAGCATGAGGTCCGGGGTTCGTTTCCCGGGTCAGGCTACATTTCATTGGGTTTTTCCATCAGGAATTTCTCAGTAGCAACCACGGAGTCTGGATTTGCGCCCGGTTGATGGCAATTGGCTCGCCTCCTATTATATGGGACTTAGCATAGCATAACTGGCGAAATGTGAGTGTACTATTAGGTACACGTCTGCCTAACCCTTCGGGGATTATAGGCGTGATGTTATGTTATGTTATGTTATGAAAAATGTCACGCTGCTAAACCCATCGGTTTAGTTAGACTTTGCTTTGTTCGTTAGTAGATTCATGAGTAGTAGTAATATTTATTAGAAGATTTTTTAGTCACCGTCTTCGAGAATTAAACATTTTATATTTAAGCGTTTTGTACACACCCTTTAGTTACCTATTAACTTCTTCTAACTTTGAGAGAGGTCTCATTCAGTTATTTGTTTAATAGAATCGGTAGGTAATTATTCAAAATTTTCATAGATTCGTCTGAAACTTTTGAATTATTACCTAGTCTTATGAATAATGAAAAGACTAATATTCTAAAGAACACACTAACTTTCAAGTAGCTCTAACTCTCATAATCTTCCCCTGAACTTAACTCAATTTGTCGGGTTTGGTGCAATATAAATATTTTTCAGTCATCCTAACTAATATTATAAATGCGAAAGTAAGTGTGTTTGTTACCTGCCTAAATCACTGAACCAATCATTTGCAGATGCAGGAGTACAGAAACAGACATAGGGTACCTTTCATCCCGAAAAAAAGTACTGTTCCCGAGGAAAACAAAAATAACGTTCTTATGATAATAGATGGCGCCTCGTGTCTTTCGAATGATGATTGAATTTTATTAATACAAGCGAGTACAACCCGAATTGATTGTCAAATTCTATATTAACGCAAGCGAAGCTGCGGGCAAAAGCTAGTACTTCTATAATATTAGAAGATTACCTCGTTATTCGAGTGGTTGCAAGCGCGACTACTGAGCATGAGGTCCTCGTCTATTGGATTTTAGCATTAGGAATTTCTCGGTAGCAACCACGGAGTCTGAATCTGTGCCCAATTGATGGCAATGGGCTCGCACTCAATTACATGTGACTTAACATATCGGGTGAAATGTGGGTGTACTACTAGGTACCTACGTCCTACACCTTTGCCCATTACAGGGGATTACAGGTGTGATGTTATGTTACGTCATGTTCTATTAGTCGTCATCGTTTATTCATATTATCTTTCAAATTGTCCATCCATCTTTATTTTTTAAAGTTTATAGCCAAGCAATTATTTTAGATGTAATTCTAAAGATATAGCCAGTCGAGTGTGCTCGGGGTATAACTAATACCATCAGAAGTCTTTGCCAATTCCTTCGCGTAATCTTGCTAGATGCGGACGTGACCATCCCTCCCCACTCGCCCCGAATGGGGGGAATGGGGGTACATTGAGGTGTTATTAAACCCGGGTAGTTCGATCTAACACGGATTTATATTTATTTATTTTAAAGATTTTTATTTGACTGCTTTGTTGATTTTATAGACGCAAAGCAACAGGGAGGGAGGGGTAGTGTGTCAGGGATGTTTGCAGATAATAATATTGATGGTTTGGCAGCCATTATTAGGAATAGATGTGCATCCCTGATGACTCGTGTTCGCGGCAGCACCAACAGTATTCTCAGTGTATTTGCAGATCGGTGGGATTCCCTGATGCTGCGGAGGTGGATGCGGCTCCACGCTGAATTTTAATTGTATATTTTCAACTGTGTCTGTAACCTACTAACATTATAAAAAATAAAAAAGTAAACATTAAAAGTTACGTAAAATTGTTACTAACCCTATGGACTACGGTCTGAAATAAAAAAAAAACTATTCTATTCTATTCTTAAGCTCTTTGAGGACCGCACAAACCGTTATTCGGTTATACCATCACCAATTTCTCAGTAGCCCATAGTTTTGATTTGTGCCCGATTGATGGCAGTAGACTTGTCCCTTATTACAAGGGTTTTTTTAAATTCTAAATAGGCTTGCATTTACCCGCAACTTGCCTGATGTGAAGCGATGATGAATAGGGATGTTTTCTGAAAAAATCTAATTAGTCCGTCAGATAGATTTCAAAAAAATATTGGACACGTGTTTTTTCTTTTTTCACGAAAACTAAAAATGAAGACGATACAGTGCGTCGAAAACTCGTGTGACGTCATACTTGTAAGTAAAATGTACTGACTTTTTACCGAAAAGTGACATCACACGCCCCCACTCATGATCTTTGATGCGTTTTATCTTCGTCAATTTTTATTGATTTGATAAAACAAAAAATACGTATCCAATATTTTTTGATAATCTAACTGACGGATTAAATAGAATTATATTTTTTTTTACACAGGCAACATCCCTATTAATAGATACAGATTTTAGACAAAAAAATTACACGGCTCTTTTACAATATGTTTTGTTTATTCTTCGCGTCTACCATATTGTTTACTTTATAATTGTATTACTATTTTTTATTTTTTATTCTGATTTTTATGTTCAACCAATAACTTGTATATTTGGTGTAAACTGTAAGTATAAGTTGGTTATAAATAAATAAATAAAAAAAAAAAAAATAAAAAAAAAAAAAAAAAAAATATTCGTAAATCTTCTGCGACGGTGGTCTAAAAATGTGTCTATAGGTCATATGGTCTAATAGGTACATCTCTCTGTCTAACCCTATAACCCTACCCGAGTCGTGTTGTTTCATTAAAGATTTGTTTTGCTTTATTACTTTCGGTTACTATTGTATCAACAGACTGACTGGTATTTTATGTACCTAAGGACTTATTAACATTCTCGTGGAAAATGGAAATTAATATCGAAGAAACGTTTTCAAGAATTTTCAATCGGGTTACGTTTTTCCTAGAATGTACGTGTACAATAGATTAATACTCTTTTATATTCTACTGTATTGTATCTTGTTTTACTAGGAAAAATAATATTACAAAATGAAATTAAAAGAAGCTGACGAAATTCTGTGAACCAAAGGAAGCCTTTTTAATACTGAAACTGTCGCTCAAAATTAAAAATTAAAATGTTCGCCTGTGATTCTAGGATTTCAACTCTGTCGGTTCCAACAAGTCATTTTATCAAATGCAAGTGAATAAAAATACTCTCTGCGATGTATAAATCATTACTCAAATACTCCACAAAAACTGCTTGCATTTCATCTTATCTAAGACTCTTCCAAACATTTGCATCACAAAAAAATTAAAGGACGCTCTAAAGCACTATCGAAGAATATTAAGGAGTTCTCCTGAAGGATCAGTTCATGAATTTCGAGGGGGTAATCGAAATGCATTAACTCAAGAAGGAGCCTTGGAGAACGTAGAAGGCCCTCAAATGATTTATGCGGAACCTTTTCAAAACGCCCGCACGGATATTTGAATCGTATGGCTTTAGATTAAGAGTAAGAACAGACTTGCAATTTGAAATCTTTCTGTGTTAGTTCTTTTAAGTAGGTTTTACCATGTGGCTAATAGCTACACGTGTTGCGACCGTGCAAATGAAATAAGTAGTTTAAAGGATTCTGCCAACTACACTGTACACTGCTTTAAGCTACCACGGTTTACAACTAAACTTATACTGTCACTTACGGGATATCTTCCGTGATTGTTCATTATTTTGAGCTACCGATATTTCGATGCTGTTGCAAGTGCCATGATCGCGGGTTGACTGGAGAATGCCGGTGGATGGAAAATAAATTGTTAAGAGCAGACAAATCTATCTACCCTCTTTCTTTGTCTTTTGCTACGCGCACTACTGGAATTCGACACCTTTGACAGTCGTTACAGGTAGTCAGTGGCCAAAAAAGTCTGACAACCAGTCTTACCAAGGCGTATCGTCGCTCCATGTAAAATAAGGGTATTCAGCTGCATCCGGTTGGACTGGAAGCAGATCCCTACATAGTTGGGAAAAGGTTAGGCAGATGATGATGATGGATAATAATAATAATAATAATAAAATTAATATCGAAGAAACGTTTTCAAGAATTTTCAATCGGGTTACGTTTTTCCTAGAATGTACGTGTACAATAGATTAATACTCTTTTATATTCTACTGTATTGTATCTTGTTTTACTAGGAAAAATAATATTACAAAATGAAATTAAAAGAAGCTGACGAAATTCTGTGAACCAAAGGAAGCCTTTTTAATACTGAAACTGTCGCTCAAAATTAAAAATTAATTGTCGGCAAATCCAGAGGAATAGCGAGCCGATAAGGATAGAGCGAGGTATATTTCAGGGCGATAGTTTGAGTCCACTTTGGTTCTGCTTAGCCTTGAATCCTCTTAGCACGCTGCTGGAGGATTCAGGTCTAGGCTATCGGTTGAGGAGAGGTGGTCAAGTTATATCTCACCTCCTTTACATGGATGACCTGAAACTCTTTGCCCCCAACGATTTACAACTGATGGAGCTACTGAAGGTAACTGAAACTTTCAGTAGCGCCATCAGGATGGAATTTGGTGTGGACAAATGTGCGGTCATGCATGTAAAGCGAGGGGAGATTGTGGAATCCGTGGGAACCCAGCTCTCGAATTCCATAAATCTTAGATCCCTCTCAGCAACCGAAACCTATAAGTATTTGGGTATGTCGGAAGCGCTGGGCATCAATGTTGCTGACATGAAGCAATCGTTGAAGGAGCGCTTCTTTGGCCGCCTGAAAAAAGTATTTAATAGTCTTTTATCAGGCGGAAATAAGGTACGTGCCTTCAACGGTTGGGTCATGCCGGTTTTGATGTACTCTTTCGGCATACTCAAATGGACTCAAACAGAACTAGACGCCCTGGATAGGAGGGTCCGTACATTGTTGACGGCATATCGTATGCATCACCCGCGTTCTTCAGTTATGAGATTGTATATCCCGCGGAAGTGTGGGGGTCGAGGCTTTTTAAATGCTAAGACTCTCCACAATCGCGAGATATGCAATCTCAGGGAATATTTCCTTGAAGCCGACGTGGGGATGCATCGAGATGTCGTCGTGGTGGACAAGGGCCTCACCCCGCTTTCCTTGGCTAAAGAGAACTGGCGCAAACCTGTAGTGCTTGACACTAACGACCGCATGGAGGTATGGCAGAGTAAGGAGCTTCACGGACGCTTTTTCCGGGCCTTGCATGGACCCGATGTAGACCTATCAGCGTCCGTAGCCTGGCTACGTTCCGGGGACCTTTTCGGAGAAACCGAAGGTTTTGTCTGTGCAATTATGGATGAAGTTATGATGACGAATAACTACCGGAAATTTATTGTGAAGGATGGTACGGTGGACATATGTCGGGCATGCCACCGTCCAGGCGAATCAATCCGTCACATTATCTCCAGGTGTTCTCGTCTGGCTAACGGAGAGTACTTGCATAGACACAACCTTGTAGCCAGGATTATACATCAGCAACTTGCTCTAAAATACAACCTTGTGGAATCGGAAGTGCCGTACTATAAGTATGTGCCCGACCCAGTTCTCGAAAATGGCAGTATCACATTGTACTGGGATCGATCCATCATCACTGACAGGACTATTGTAGCCAATAAGCCTGATATAGTGGTGGTGGATCGATCAGAGCGGCGCGCAATGATTGTTGACATAACGGTCCCGCATGATGAGAACCTCGTGAAAGCCGAGAAAGATAAGCAAATCAAGTATCTTGACTTGGCTCACGAGGTTGTCGACATGTGGGATGTGGACTCAGCGATCATTGTGCCGATAGTTGTATCAGCCCATGGCTTAATTGCCAAGAGCCTCGACCAATACCTGAGGAGGCTCTCGTTAGGCAGCTGGATCAAGGGCTTGATTCAGAGAGCGGTACTTCTAGACACGGCTCGTATTGTTAGGAGGTTCCTCTCTTTGGAGCCCTGACCGCCGGTAGCTTGGACCCTGTTCCCGATACCGGTGGGCTACAATTTTTTATATTTTTAAATGTTTTTTATATTGGTTTTTCTAAGGAATATTTAAAAATGTTAAAAATTTGTAAAAATATAAATAAAGGAAATAATAATAAAATAATTTGGAATAAATACGAAATCTACATACCTATATAAAAATGCAGAGAAAAACGAAATGTCAAACGTCAAATACCCAGGAATGCTGACAAGAAGCCGGGCTAAACAACAGGCACACCTACCATCTCCGGACTCGTTGCTCAGCTCCGCCTCACAGCTGCCGGAACGCGCCTCAATCGTGAGTGCTGTGTCTCCGGTCGCTGCAGTTGCGTCGAGCTCGAGCGACGAGTTTTTCTCCCCGCCGTCGACTCCTTCACCACCACGACGACGAGGAAGAGGACGACCACCAGCGGGCTTGGGGCCTCGAGGTCAACAGGCCACGAACAGGGTCCCCGCTGCCGGTGGAAATGTGTCGCGCATTCGATGGACGCAGTCCATGAACGAAAATGTGATGCGCGCATATTATGGGGCTACAGAGGGAGGAATTAACCTTACTGCGTACCGATGTCGGATGCTCTCTCTGTTTCAGGCTCTTGAACCTGCCGTCAATGTCTCTGCTCAACGATTGTCGGATCAGGTGCGCGTCATTCAAAATAATCATAGGTTGGATGATGCTACACTTGATCGGCTGCGCTCGGAAATGCAGATTAACCCTACCAGCAACCCTCTCCCATCCCAGAACGTCACACATGTGCCTGCTGTACTACCACTGCGGGCAAATCAACATGCTGAGGAAGAGGATAACAGGGCTATATCTGCAGATAACCTGTGCAATGTGGAAATAAGGAGTGCTCTGGAGGGTGCGATTCGTGAGTATCGGTTCATGTCACCTGATCTTAGGCCACGGTTACCACGTTTGCCCATGAATAAAAAGAATAGAGCACTGGTGTGTGCCCTGGATGCGCTGTTACCAAATTTTATTGAAAGCAGCGCAAACCTTTACGATACACACTCAATCTTGTATTGCACGGCTGTTGCGGCATGTCGTATAGCCAATGTCAAATTTCCAAACACTGACAGTGCTACACGACCAAAATCTGCCGTACCAGCCTGGCAATGCAGGATTGAGCGTCGTATTAATGAGGCCAGGGTACTCATCGGGAAGCTCACCTGCTTCAGGGAGGGCAATACACGCCCAAGGGTGATGCGCTTTGTGAGGCGGGCATTCTCGGGAACTGATATTAGTCCCCAAGAATACATGTCACGAGTCACAGAGCGCATCGACTTCCTGAAGCAGAAAGTGTATGCATGGGCTAACCGTATCCGTCGGTATAGGCGAAGAGTGGATCGATATACTCAGAACCGTATGTTCCAGAGTGACGAAAGGTGGGTATATAGAACATGGGAGCGGCCTGTTACCATTCAAGGAATGACTGATGTGCATCTGCCGGATAACGACGCCATGAATGCTTTTTGGCGAAGTATTTGGTCGGTGCCCGTCGGTCACACTGAGGGTGATTGGATGCGTGTTGTTGAGCGAGCGTGTGACTCAATTCCCGAAATGGAGGCCATTTCTATTAGTTCATTGGACGTGGCCTGTGCAGTCCGTCCGTTACCTAACTGGAAATCTCCAGGGCCGGACGGACTGCACAATTTTTGGATTAAATGGCTACAAAGGTCACACGCTTGTTTAGCCTCACAATTCCAGTCATCCTTAGAGACTGGGTCGCTACCACCATTCTTTACAACAGGAGTTACCCACCTGCTCCATAAATCGGGTAGTACTGCGGAACCTAAAAACTATAGACCAATTACGTGTTTACCGACGGTCTATAAAGTTCTAACATCCATTCTGAGAGCAAAAATTGTTCGTCATATAGATAGCAATTCAATTATGTCTATCTCTCAGAATGGATGTAGGAAGGGGTCCCGTGGTACTAAGGAGCTGCTCCTTATCGACATGGCCATAAGCCAACAGGTTCGTCGCTCCCGAAGGGATCTGTCGACGTGTTGGATAGATTATAAGAAGGCCTATGACTCGGTGCCACATACATGGCTCATGAGGGTGCTGGAGTTGTACAAAATAGATGCAACTCTTCGCACCTTCTTGATGTCGTGTATGGGGCAGTGGAGGACGGTCCTTCTTTATCCAGGATGTCGGCAGGTTCTTGGGAACGATGAACCGATTAGGATTGAGCGAGGAATATTTCAGGGTGACAGTTTGAGTCCGCTTTGGTTTTGCTTGGCCTTGAATCCTCTGAGCACACTGCTGGAGGATTCAGGTCTAGGCTACCAGTTGAGGAGAGGTGGTCAGGTTATATCTCACCTCCTTTACATGGATGATTTGAAAATATTTGCCCCCAGCAATTTGCAACTGATGGAGCTACTAAAAGTGACTGATACTTTTAGTAGCGCCATCAGGATGGAATTTGGTGTGGACAAATGTGCGGTCATGCATGTAAAGCGAGGGGAGATTATGGAATCCGTGGGAACTCAACTTTCGGATTCCATATTACTTAGATCCCTCTCCTCAACCGAGACCTACAAATATTTGGGTATGTCGGAAGCATTAGGCATCAATACTGCCGACATGAAACAATCATTGAAGGAACGCTTCTTTGGCCGCCTGAATAAAGTGTTAAACAGTCTTTTATCAGGCGGAAACAAGGTGCGCGCCTTTAATGGTTGGGTCATGCCGGTATTGATGTATTCTTACGGCATACTCAAATGGACTCAGACGGAACTTGACGCCCTGGATAGGAAGGTCCGCACACTACTGACCGCAAACCGGATGCATCACCCAAGGTCATCGGTGATGAGACTGTATATCCCGCGGAAGTGCGGAGGTCGTGGCTTTTTAAATGCTAAGACCTTACACAACCGCGAGGTATGCAGTCTCAGGGAATACTTTCTCGAAACCGACGTGGGGATGCACCGAGATGTGGTTGCGGTGGACAAGGGCCTCACCCCGCTCTCCTTGGCTAACGAGAACTGGCGCAAACCTGTGGTATTGGATACTAATGACCGTAGGGAGGTATGGCAGAGCAAGGAGCTACACGGACGCTTTTTCCGGGCCCTACATGGGCCTGATGTAGACTTCTTGGCGTCCGTATCCTGGCTACGATTCGGTGACCTCTTTGGGGAAACTGAAGGTTTCGTCTGTGCGATTATGGATGAAGTTATCATGACGAACAATTATCGGAAATACATTATCAAGGACGGCACGGTTGACATCTGTCGGGCATGCCACCGTCCCGGTGAATCGATCCGACATATTGTTTCCGGTTGTTCTCGTCTTGCTAACGGTGAGTACTTGCACAGACACAATCTAGTAGCTAGGATTATTCACCAGCAACTTGCCTTGCAATACAACCTTGTGAGTTCTGAAGTACCATACTACAAGTATGTGCCCGACCCAGTTCTCGAGAATGGTCATGCCACATTGTATTGGGATCGATCTATCATGACAGACAGGACTATTTTAGCAAATAAACCTGATATTGTGGTGATAGATCGCCGAGAGCGCCGTGCAATGATTGTTGACATTACTGTCCCTCATGACGAGAATCTCGTGAAAGCTGAGAATGATAAAAAAATCAAGTATCTTGATTTAGCACACGAGGTTGTCGACATGTGGGACGTGGACTCTGCAATCATTGTACCGATAGTTGTTACGGTTAATGGACTAATAGCAGAGAGCCTCGACCAACACCTTAGGAGGCTCTCATTGCGCGGCTGGGTCAAAGGCTTGATTCAGAAAGCAGTACTCCTGGACACGGCCCGTATAGTGAGGCGGTTCCTCTCTCTGGAGCCCTGACCATCGGCAGCCTGGACCTTGTTCCTGATGCCGATGGGCCATCTATTTTCTATATTTTTAAATGTTTTGTTTACTTTTGTTTTTGAAAATATTTAAAAATGTATTAGATAAGAAAAAGAATGAATAAAGGAAATAATAATAATAATTTATTTATTGGCATAAACAAGTAAATACATGGTTGTGAATCACTGGTGCCTGTGGTAGGTAGTGAAACACCTGTATTACAGGTCACCAGGTTTCCACTCAGAAAACATTTTACAATAACCATTGTTTTGTACCAATATTTTAGGATGGTTAGCAAATTAAAAGAAACAAAAATATAACATTAGAGAAATAGAAACACAAAATAATATAAGGACTATAAGAACAATACAAATTAGAATAATTACTTTCATGGTGTAGATGTGTTGTGTGTGTGTATGAAAGTGTGCGTGTGCTTACGCGTATGTGGTCGTGTTCATGTGTGTGTGTAAGTGTGTATGTGTGTGATGTAAAACGACTGCTGAGCACGAGGTCCTGGGTTCGATTCCCGGGTCAGGCTAAGTGTAATTGCGTTTTTTCATCAGGAATTTCTCAGTACCACGGAGTCTCGATTTGCGCCCGGTTGATGGCAATAGGCTAGCCCCCTAAACATGGGACTTAAGCATAACTGGTGAAATGTGGATGTACTACCACCACTACCACCTTACCACTGCCTTACCCTTCGGGGATTAAAAGGCGTGATGTTAAATAAAATGTTATGTTATAATTTCCTTTGTTGCTGTCGCATAACGCGTATCGCTTGAGCGAGTAGCCACTGGCCAAGAGCTGAAGATGGATTTGAATTCGTTGGCAATTATCGGCTGTAATTAATGCCTTGTTGGCTTAATTCAGGTGAGCTTTGATTTTCACTGTTATGATTGGATCAATATTATGCTTAGGATTATGGTAATTTTGATTTGTCTTGTTGGATCTTCCGTTTGACCGGAAATTAACGTTATTATTTGAATTGTGTTATGATAAACTTGGTGTACCTAATAATTCAGTTATTCGACTTAGTTTCGGATGATTCGTAAAATGAAACTTTCCACCAAAATACTTTGTGTGACTCCCAACCACTCCTGTACCTGTAACCTAGAAGATTGTACAGTACAGTTGAATAGAAAATGATGAATGAGATGTACCTAACGTGTATTAGTGAATGCAAGGACTTTGTGCCTGATGGTATGTCCGCTAGGTGTGAAATCAAGCAGACTCGTGTAGGAGCTAACCTGGCCAGATTGAAGCTGGTTTTCGTCGCAGCCCTGGCGAATAGTTGGTACCGCAAAAATACTGCAAAAAATTATGAAGTTCGAAAAAATTATGAATTTTGAAAAGCTTTATGTCGGAAACTATTAGGTCTACAGAGACAATTCTAGTCTCATTTTGTAGGAAATTTAGTCTACTTTAAAAACGTCTGAAAAAAAACTATCAAAAACTAGCCCTTTAGGGATATAATCACCAAAATCTGAAAAAAAACCCGAAGTTTTCCGCGGTTTTTTCGATTTCTGACAAAGTTGCGTTCGGCGCTCGTGGTCACAAACTTGGATTATTTATTGGGCCAAGATCATAAACAAGTCTGCAAATAATCAGAACTACCGGATTTGACGCAAAAATCCCGTACTTTTAGGCGACAAGGTTACTGGACTACATTCTTAGTTAAGTATATAGAAGGCTAGAAAATGTGGAAAGCAGGCCTAAGGTCCTTAAGCATTTATTTAGGAAATAAAATATTCACTAATGTAACTATGAATATTCTTTTTCTTGCGTGTCGATGGTAATGGCCCAGAATTTAGCAACGAGATTGGTAATCCATTAATTGCTTTAGCGTGCAGGCAAGACACGCTATCGAGTGTCGAGGGTAAAAACACTGAAAAAAAAAACAACTAACATACATATTAAGCAGCATTTACACTAACCCAAAATATTCGTAGAACCAAACACACAAAACAGGTCGGATACATTCAACGTTCCGAATACGGAATACTTACCAGTTACCCAGTAGTTTTATAAAATAAAATATGTACATTCAGCATTTATACTTGAACGCACAATGTCCACGCCTCTCGTGCATTCTGTACAATAGCCAGAAATTCACAGAACATTGTAATAAGAGCAAAATTGTGGGAACTGGCATCCAAATACCGCGATACGTCGGTGAACGTTCGGAAAATAGGATCGGTTTGAAAAAAGAAAGACGCGGTTGTTAGGGTTGGGATACATGGTGGGGCTTAAAACTGGGAGTAAATTAACTTTGACCGTTGATTTGCGGTGTGTGTGAGAAAAGTAATATTTTTGGTGGATTATAAAGTATAAAAGTAAGGGTGTAAAAACACCCTTATTGAAGTCGAGAGGCGTTCGTTCTTTCCGTCATGCGATATTTTCTTTGTTTCGGACCATATTAGGAACCTTCTAGTTACGGAGATATTGACGTTCAAAGGACTTATTCACGTTTTTTTTACTTTAACTAAACTTTACTTTAAAAACCTCCATGACTCATGTACTATCAATGCATCAATCAGCACATTTGTTTCAGTGCTTTACATTGCACAGATAACCGTGATTTGTCACACCAAAAAAAGTCGTTCAGTGTTACTCAGTTTGATGTACAGAATGCTTGGTTGACGGCTTCGTGAAGACTTTTGTTTCACCCAGTAAATATAGCATTATATGAGCAAGGTTTATCGTCCCCGACGGTACTCAAAAGTAACGTGATACTAACTAAAACCAATTACTCATTGGTGATTTGAGCCTGTAAGCCAGAATATCGCAGCACTAGAATTGCAATGTGTTCCGTACATGACGTGACTTTCTAACTCTAGTTTATGATTAGATGCGTTGTCTAGGGACCGCTATTGAAATACTACTATTACTATGACATCCTGGTTACTCAGTGATCGTGGAAGGCCTATGTACGGAGCGTGACTTGAGCACCCAAAAGGTTTTATGAGGATAAAACTAACAGTCGAAATTACGGATTATTGTAATTTCATTTTTAGTGCAGTTTAATTAACATTAATATTTGGTAAACTACTGACCCTTACATCACTGGTCATCAAAGTCATTGCTGATTTAAACTGAATTTTGACCTATTCTAAATCAAACCAACATAGAAAGACAGATTCTTTCTTTCGACCATGTTAGTTTTAGAAATGTTGGTTTTAAAGAAAAAGTATTTATTAGACTCACGCAGGACAAAAAACAAAAAGAAATGGTTGTCGCGATTCACTGAATTCGAAATCCAAATAAGGTGACGTCGATAAACGTCAAAGCCACAATACCCAAACATATTCACACCTAGGAAAGTTTCCCCTACGCTACAGTGTGTCCCGCACTTTACCGCCTACTCCTACCGCCGGAAACGGATGTGGCTCGCGGCTCGTCCTGAGCTGTGTAATTTCGCGCGCTCGCTTTCCGCATTCTATTTTTGAATGTTAGTATGCGTTCCAGCTTTTTTTCTTGTTTTTAGTATGTTCTACGGAATTCTTTATGCTGACCGAGTGTCGCTTGTTAGTGAGCTCGCGGTAAGCAGAAATGAGTGAAATATATTCATTTCCATTTTAAGTCCGCCCGTTTTACGCTAAGTACGAATGGAGAATTTTATTTCAGTTGGATGATGCAGTTTTTCATAAAAGAGTTATGCTAACATTATTATGTTATTGTCAAAGTCTTACAAATGGAATTTTAAAGCGTTTCTTTCCATGAGTCTGTTGATAAAAGCTTGTAATTTTTGCAGCTTATAAAGTCCCACTAATTAATACCTACATGACCGTAAAATGTGCAATTGTGCATGGACTAGACACCAACTGTGTGTAAACAACTTCTGTCCCACCAATATCAAAACGTAATCTAAAATTGGTTATTAAACAAGAACAATAATGAAATATTATATTCAATATTCCTATAGATATATAATAGTTTGGTACTATTGTTAACTAATAATAATAGCTACTACGGCTTGATTCAAAAGTGAGAAACCTCCTAAAAATAATAGCTGAGTCCTGGAGTAATCCTGGACTCGGCTGGTATTTTTAGGAGGTTTCTCTTCCTGAAGCCCTGACTGCCGGTAGCTTGGACCCAATACCGGTGGGCTACTTTTTTTTAAATTTTTAAATGTGTTTTTTTTGAGATTGAAATATTTTAAAATGTAATTTGTATGAATAGATATGAATAAAAGAAATAATAGATACTGAAATAGTACCAAATTATTAAATTGTATCTTAATTGTAAATCCCCAATAGCATCAAGGTTACCACAATCGGCAGTCAAACATGCTGGTGTGTTAGTTATGTGCTTCTTAATTGGCGGTATTGGCTTTAGGTGACCGCCGACACCTCTCGCTCCAGTGACGTAAGTACCAACATACCTTCTACACGACTACAGACGCCAGCACATCAGCTACTGCAGTCTGTCAAATTTCTTTAATAGATTTTCAACTTTATCGCTGAAGCCTTAGGTTCAAGGTTGATCGGGTAAATTGGACAGCTTCGGGTAGATTGATTTGCTGGTATCTGTCTATATATACTGTTGTAATATTCGCCACCAACTAGCGGTATACCTTGTGAGTTGAGTGAAGATGGATTTAGTACGTATACTTATTAGCGCACGGGACGGAGGAGCTCGTGGCTAAATAATAACAGCCCGCTCGGGTTGATCTTTAGGTTAAGCCGCTCTTGCCTAGGTTGGACCGTGGATGGGTGACCCATTAAATACCGAGTTTCCTCCGTGCCTCAGAAAGCACGTAAAGCCGTTGGTTCCGGTTCTCGTTTGTATATCTTTGACAGTCGTTACAGCTAGTCAGTAGCTCCAAAGTCTGACAACCAAAGGGTGGGTATTACCCAGTACTAACTGGGTTGTGGAGGTCAGATAGGCAATCGCTCCATGTAAAATACTGGTATTCAGCTGCATCCGGTTAGACTGGAAGTCATCCCCAAAGTTGGTCAAAAGGCTAGGCAGGTGATAACTTACTGCCGCACGGGATCACCATCGGCTAAACTCGACCCGTTCAGGATTCTTACTATGGAACTTTATACTTCAACGTACACTATTAAGCATCGTCATGGAATTGCGTTCGAGCTGCTACCACAGATAGTGAAAATGGAGGTGAGGTGGAACTGGTCCAGTGCAGGGTAGGTTGAAGGAGTAGCTTTAAAATGTGTAGGTTTAGGTGCCATCAGAATACTGTCGATTCAGTCCAAATGAACGAAACAGAGACGTTACAATTATTTGACACGACAGGGCTAATCTACCGATACAATTTTTGACTTTTCTAATATAGTTTTGTACTTCAGAAAGGTCAGGTGGGCTACCATGTAATTCCAGTGTGGGAAGGAGACAGAGCTATACAGGTCGTCTAGCGTCCATCA
Source organism: Noctua comes (assembly GCA_963082995.1). Taxonomy (NCBI): domain Eukaryota; kingdom Metazoa; phylum Arthropoda; class Insecta; order Lepidoptera; family Noctuidae; genus Noctua; species Noctua comes. Next base: position 17,203,583 of record OY720273.1, read on the forward strand.
CTTCTCCACACTGGAATTACTCCTGCTTTAAGACGTCCTAGTAACGCCCCAGGTGTGTAGTACTCGCCACCGGCGTGCGTGTATGACCAGATGACATGTATGAACGTGGACGAGGCAGAAGGAGTATGTAAGGATCGTAACAGGTGGCATTCTGTGGTTTCTGTCTACCCCCATGGGAAATAGGCGTGAGTATATGTATGTATGGTCTCACTACTACTTACAACCTAATAACAAACAAAGTATCGAACATATTCATTAATTACAATTTCCTTTTTGAATAAAACTTAACTATAAATGAGGTTTTATGATCTAATATAAAATTCCCATTTTCTTAATTACCACAGACTATAAAAGGCGCCAAATGAGGCATAACTGTCACATAAACCGCGTAATATAGCCGTATATAATATGTTTAACGAGTAAATGTAATAATTTTGGCAGATATTATAATGATTTTGTTATGTATTTGAGTCGTTATCAGTGAGTGAGAATAAAGTGTCGCCGTTGGTGATTATGTGGACATTTTAATTTGGGGTTTGAGATTTGTTTGTATACTAAAGAAAGGTGTATGTATACATACCAAGTTTCCTCCGTGCCTCGGAATTGGTCCCGGCTGTCGTTAGGTAGTGAGTGGCCCAAAAAGTCTGACAGCCAGTCTTACCAAGGCGTATCGTATTACCCATTACTAACTGGGTTGTGGAAGGCAGATAGGCAGTCGCTGCATGTAAAATAGTGGTATTCAGCTGCATCCAGTTAGACTGGAAGCCGACCCCAACATAGTTAGGAAAAGGCTAAGCAGATGACGATGAGATCAGTTTCAGGCGCTTTTGATTTGTCAAAAACAAAAAGATGAAAGTACAGTCCAACCACACAGCAGAATAACTGCGAAAGATCTGTAGTTGGTCATTCCGAACAGTAGATCTCTATGGAAAAGACTGGCCAAGAACCTCCATGGACACTCCGACGATTAAATTATCTAACCTAATAATTCAACATTCGCTCAAATTTTATAAACAATATTCTTCGTTTTGAGCGAAGTAGAAAAGAGGCGTGATCCATTTGTGGGAAAAATACTTATTTGACAAAGACTGACGAGTTCGCTTCGTTCACCACCAAAACATAACTTTGCATCGGAATGAATAAAGCCTTGCTTTAACGGAGACATTAATAGGCGAATAGAGAATGTATACGATATACAGTACTGCATAAACGTTGGGTCATCAAACTCAGTTATGAACAGTCGTTATATTTTACTACTGCAGCCTAACAAACTATAAATATTGGTTAGATTTTTATGCAAAGCTCGTAGCGAGTACGGTAACTATAGTTTTAAGATACAGCAGAATTGATAGCCATTGGGTGGATATCTTTTTTTAACCGACTTCTAAAAAGGAGAAGGTTCTCAATTCGACTGTATTTTTTGTGTCGATCAAACCAAAATCCATCTACTGTGCTCGAAACTAGATCAATCTGATCTGCTAAAGGTCGTTTTACAGACGCCAGGGCATCAAGCTACCCGAAACTATAAAATTTTCCCAATCAACCTTGAACCTAATGCTTTAGCGATAAAGTTGAAAATCTATTGAATAAATTTGACAGATTGTAGTAGCCTGATGAGCTGGAGTCTGTTCACTCACGCTGACACTCGGACTCGCTCGGATTCAATTCCTCAGTGAGGATTGATCTCTTTATGTATGAATGGTAACCGTGGTTTTGCTTGTAAAATATACAGGGTGTTTGTTTAAACGTAGGCAATACTTTAAGGGAGTGAAGTACTCATAAATGTAAACAACTCTTACTATGGGGCTAACTTTGAAATATGATTTTAAAAATCTGCTGTTGCCTACATTTTTTCGTGTTACGCGACCAGTTATGTGTGGAGCAGCTGATATTTATTTCGCGATTTCATGGTCGGTCCCATAGTAAAAATTGCTTATTTTCATGAGTACTACACGCCCCTAAAGTATTGCTCACGTTTAAAAAAACACCCTGTATAATCACATAAAAATGGCTGTTGGTTTAAAGGAAGGGCTAGATAGAGCTGATAAGAATATTGTAATGTTTAACATAACATCAAGCCTGTAATCCCCAAAGGGTTATACAGAGGTGTACCTTAGGTATAGTATCCACATTTTGCAAGTTAGGTATGTTTGAGTCTCATGTAATATGGGGCGAGCCCACCTGATTTACGCCTGCACCTCCTGATTATGTCTATAAAACACCTAAAATACAGGAACAATACCTATGATCGAAAGTTTTTACCCAAAAAACCACACTGATCTATCCACACGACATAAACTTTATATCCAGCCAGGCAAAAAACTAGGTCGAATGTCACACCGCGTCCCCATTTGCATTCTAAATGGCAGCGGTATGTTTTTGTTTGGGCAGCGGCAGCTGGCAGCCGTTCCTGCCAGTCGGCCATGTTACACGGTGCGCACACAAATTGAGTTGAGTTTGAAGATCATGTCGGACTGTCAGTTCGGAGATGGTGGTGTTTGAGTGGGACTTAGTAATGGGGCAATGGTTTTATTTATTGTTTGGTAACAAAATTGCGATATTGATTATACACCTTTTTGCCTTATTGGTGAGGTTCTTCAGAAATATCACACCCGTAGTACTCGCAACAGGCGTGCGTGTATGACCAGATGTATGAACGTGGACGAGGCAAAAGGAGTATGTAGGGATCGTAGAACGCAGTTCAGTTTGGTTTCTGCCTACCCCCAGAAAAAAGGCGTAAGTTTACGTATAAAGGGTGTAAAAAGACCCTTAACATATCCGAAAGGCACTTGTTCTCCTCGTCTTTGCGATAATTTTTTTTGTTCTAGACCATACCTGGGAAACTTATAGTTACGGAGGTATTGGGGGTCAAAGTTCCGACTTTTTCACAAGTTTTTTTTTTAAATACATGTTTTTAATGTAAGATTTTTACTTTGCACACCTCCACGACCCCCGTACTATTCAATCCATCCATCAGCACAATGCTTTCAGTGCTTTCCATCGAGTCTTAAAATAAAACGTGATTTTTCACCCCAAAAAAAAGTCGATTCCCAGCAATAATTTTTGCATAAACTTACTTAGTTTGATGTACAGAATGCTTGGTTGACGGGTATGTGAGGGGTCTGTTTACACCCTGTATATAAAGCTAGTCTAGAGCTCTTTTGCAGGATATGCCCTATTTCCTTTCCTGCACAACTTCCTGCACCTTTCAAGATTTAAACGAGAGCAATACCAGAGCTGTGAACGTAGCTACATCCTGGTCTGACTAAATTGAATTTTATCAACACGTAAAGAAGAAGGGTGTCGTATTACCCCGTACTAATTGGGTTGGGGAGGTCAGATAGGCAGCCGCTCAATGTGAAATACTGGCTGGTATTCAGCTGTATATGGTTAGACTTGAAGCCGAACCCAACATAGTTGGGAAAAGGCTAGGCAGATGATGTAATGCTGAAGAATTCAGCGATTTTAAATAATGCGATATCATATCGATTGTTCAGATTATTTCTCAAGGCCGATTTAAAAAAAAACACACTCACACAGATTGATACATTGATTATCGACGGATTGTTAGTAATATACAAACGGTTATCTGAATACGGCTTAATTACTAAGAGAAATGGTACTTAATTGTTTGCAGACACGACATTTTGATAATAGACGCTTCACTCGAACGGGTCACTCGTCTGTTTGTTCACTTTTGTTTCATTCCACGTTCACTCTACACCAATAAAATACCATAGGAATGAATGTTCATCCGCTCCTTTCATTATTTTTATCTTCGAAAAGCGGAAGATATCGAGTACCGAAATCAAACACCGTTGGATCGGTTTACTAATTGATTAATTTCTTACTTTTGAGTGATTTTATGTTTGGATTCAGTTCGAGTGAAATATACACAAACAAAAGGCCTAAAAATGAACGAAAAGAGAAACCATATTGGATATCGGGTTAAACATTTACAGATCGCAGAATTTCAACCTCTATCAAGTACAACTACGTACCTACATTGCAGTCACGAGCACTAATATGTATATGTTACGGTAAATGTGGTTAATTTTTTTTCAAAAACTTTGCCCCACACCAGGAATTTCTCCTGTATCGTAGGTGCGTTTACAAACATTTAAACTCACATACACAAACAGCCAGACCCGGAACAACTACCTGTAGGCCATACAAATATTTGTTCCGTGCGGTAATTGAACCCGCGACACGCAGCGCAGCAGCCAATCGCTCAGCCACTGCGCCAACCGCGCCGTCAAATGATTACGAATAAATACCTACTGGACAAATAACTTTGAGTCTTATTTTATTACTTTTAGCGACAAGCATAGGGAATTATTAATAACAACTGCTGAAAGTGATGATTTTCAATTTTATATTCACATTTAGCAAATCATGAGGTAATTATTGATAATGACGGATAATTATTAATAATTTCAATTTATCACTTTACCGTAACATATACACTCAGTAACATCAACATCAACAACAGCGCACTCAAAAACTGACTGCTGCGCGACTGCTGGTTTCGATTCCCGGGTCGGACTAAGTGTTATTGGAAATTCAATCAGGAATTTCTCAGTAGCAGCCACGGAGTCTGAATTTGTGCCCGGTTGATGGCAGTAGGCTCGCCCCCCTATTAAATGGGACTTAAAACATAACTAGCGAAATGTGGCTGTACTATTAGGCACACCTCTGTCTAACCCTTCGAGGATTACAAGCGTGATGTTATGTTTCTCCTACTGATTGGTTCTACTTTTATGTTATTACGAGCGTAGTATTTTGGAACCCGTACTATTACGAATAAGGTTTTATCTCCAAGTTGTAACCGTTATACCACAAACAAAACGGTTTTGAATTTTGCGAAGTGAATACATATTACCACACAATACCATAGTTTAACAACAGTACAACAGCTAAACTATATCTAACAGACAGACACCCGCATTCAATACTTAATGACAGCGTGCTGTGCCACTATTGTCCGCCGATCGGCTTTGACGTTATTAACGAAATTAGAATTTGGAACGTTCCTGGATGCTGGCGTTAATTTGGTATGGCGTATTGTTTTTGTTACGATGACTTTGTTCGTAATCAATGCAAATCATCATCTGCCTGCCTTTTCCCAACTATGTTGGGGTCGGCTTCACGTATAACCGTATGCAACTGAATACCAGTATTTTACAAGGAGCGATGAAAGAGAAGTTGCAAAGTGTATCCATAATTATTAGTGCTTGTGATTGCAACCTTGTACCAGCAGATACGGGCACAACAACACGTTATATCAAGTGCACTTAACCCTGCAAATGTTGACGTTCATGGAGACAATACGGTAGCACTATGTGCAGGGACGGGTTAAGGACAGTCAAGAGTTTGCAGAAAATAAACTATAGGGGAAGCCGATCGAAACAGTATGAAATTCAGTTTTAAAAACACAAGTGAATTGTTAAGTCGAATTTGCTCCACAAATAATTAAATGCATGAAGGAAATGTATTTAAAAAAATCTTAGATTGGCAGTGCTACAGCCATTACAACATTTTCTAAGTCTCTGTTTATACTGAAATCCAAAAAATCAAGGCAAAACATTCAACACCAGTCAACCCAACCATTTTCCAGTTAGTATCACTGCATTAAAACTCTGAAAGACACAAAAATAACACGCCAACAACGAATCCAATATGCAAGTTAAAATTGGATTAGAGTTTCCCGCAAGGCAACTTGTTACACAGCGATCCTTGAAAAGGATTTTCCTTCCGATCCTTTGAAAACGTAAATACAACACCACTTGCAAGGAAACTTTTGACAGTGCTAACAAATCTAACTTCAAACTTGACTGGCGCGTACATTGTACATTGTTCTCAAGTTGAACTTGAGCTTCAAGTCCGGGCCTGTATTTAATCTAGCGTCTTTCGGTTGATAAGCCTCTCGCGTATTTTGAGGTCCTTAGGATTTGATACTTGTACGGTTTGCATTGATTATCTTGTGTGTAGGTGTGTGTGAAAGGGTGATATTGAGCATGGAATGAAAATGAGAATTTATTTAAGCCGTAGGGAAACCGTAGTTGTACATAGACGTTACTTACATAGCATTCTTTGTTAAAATGTGTTCACCATTATTTTAGGGGGAATAATAAGTTAAGCTGTTTTACATTCCATTTTTATTAAAATTTTTTGTTTATTATTATTTACAGAAATTAGATGACATAATATTAATTATTTTAAATTGAATTTGAATTATTACCATTTTTGAATTTGTTATTCCATTTTTGACATGTTTTTCGATTTTTTATGTTTTAATGGTACTTTTTTATTTTGCATTTTGTTTTATTTTACTAAATTTCTATACGATGTATGTTGTTCTGAAATAAATGACTTATGACTTAAGCCATAGAACTTTGTTTGACCACTGAATACTACCTGTGATTTTATATTTAAGCAACGGGAAAATAAGAAAGATCGAAATAAACTAATTCGTCTTTTTACAACTAAATACTTCAAATAAAGTTATGCACAATGTTTTTTTCTTATTGATCTATACTACACTTTAACTCATCACTATAACATCAATTTATTTAGTCAACCACGCACTTTACAACTCACCAACATTTTACGTTTTATACTATGTTCCATTCTTTCATCAACTAGACATTATATTAATACATCGTATTCTTTTACATGAAAATAGCAAAACATTTCTAAAATAAAATATTACATTACATTTCTAAAATTAAAAACGAATTAGAAGTTCAGAGGGAAACTAAAGCTTCCGATTAAAAAACTACTTCACCATTGTTTAATCAAAATAGGTAATCAAAAATGCTGTTATGGTTTACTAACCAAAACATTAAAAAAAACTTAACACATTTATTCTTAACACTAAAGAAATCGTCGAAATGAAAACAACGTACGCCCAAAAACGTCGCCTTGAAAATTCCACAATTAAAGATGGCTGCTTAATTTGGCGGTGTATAAACACAGAAGTTTGGAGGCAAACATTTCGGCTAAGTCCACATAGATGGAGTGCCAAGTCAGCTGGAGCAGCTGAAACTGCCCCCTACTGAAGTTCGTTGGTTAATTAAAAACCTATCTTGACGTTAAAAATCACAAAAGCTTTTTGGTGAGGCCGTGAAGTTAGCGATTCATTCTGGAATGTTCATTCTTAAAACGCCTGTGAATAGAATAGTATTTATGAAGAACTAGTGACCCGCCCCGGCTTCGCACGGGTGCAATGTAGATACACATTTACATAGAAACATTTCTCTTGAATCACTCTATCTATTGCTGAAACCTGCATTAAATCTGCAAATCCGTTGCGTAATATTAAAGATCTAAGCGTAGACAGCGGGAGCCACTTTGTTTTATACTATTTAAAGATATGCGGAGGTGAGCCAGGCTCACTGAGCCTGTATGGCTTGTATTTCACCTTTTATATTTGAAGCCTATGTAATGACACGGTGAGCCTTTGGTCATTAACCGGGAACAAACCGCTTCTGTGAAATTCCTAATGGAAGCATTCAATAATAGTTTTCTGACCTGGGAATCGCACCTAGCAACCCATGTGAAACAGTCCCGTTTGCGACCACTACACCAACAACACAACATAAAAAATTCTTTACCTTGTAATAAAATATGCATAAATATTATCTATCTTGCAACAGCGCCGAAATATCGGGAACTCATAGAAAACAGTAAACATGGTAAATAACCCGTTATTAGTATTAATAGTAATATTATCTCTCTTGTAATTGTTGCCCGCATCTGTTAGTTACATGTAAATACTGAATAGTGATTAAACCGAGCCGTGTGAACGAATAAATTACATTATGTGGTAGGTATTTAATAACTCAGCCCTATCTTTATCTATTTAGACCGGATTAAATAATAATTATGGACATATCTTTTCATTTCAACTAGAGAAATGATTCCCCGAAAACCGGTGGCATAATCGAATAAGTGTTAAGAGGGAGCAGGGCCTGCGAGGTAAGTATTAGAAGAAACTGTAGCCGTCGCGCTGCTTCAAGCCTGCCCCCGTAGAGTGCGACAGGGATAGCTGCAGCTCAGACATGATATCGAAGATTTTTGACGTGATCGACGTTTCCCGTTATTCCCCTTTTTTTCCACGAAAACTGAGCCATTTCAATTATTTTTAACATTAATATTAAAAAAAGAATAAGGCTAGGTTCCAATCAATTTCTTTTATGTTAAAAACTTTTTGACTGTCTGGTAGACCTCTATCACAGCCGTAAAAATGGGGCATTTTTTGTAATTTTTGGAGGGTCATATTTTTTTTACCTATTAGTTGCTGAAAAATAAGTAAATGACAGGGACGTGTGTACAGTAGAACTAGATTTTATGACAAAAAAAAATGATTACTTCAGAGGCATTATTCAGGAAGAAGCTTAAGCCAGTCTGCTAGGCTAAGCGGAATCAGGCCGATCCGAACATGTCTGTAGCACGCCTTAATATCTCAGCATAAATGTAGAAAAATGGTTAGTGGGATATTGCTGTTTTATCACCTCTCTTCCCTATTGATATGAAATCAAGGTATCAAGTTCAGCTTTTTTCACCATTACTGTGCTTAAACGTCGCGTCGCTTCGAAATAATGAGAGTAAAAAGATTCTTAAGGAAGCCGAAAGGCACTTGTTCTTCCCGTCATTGCGATCACTTTTTTCCTCTAGACCATGCCTGTCCTGTGACCTTTTAGTCACGGAGGTATTGACAAAAAGATTTATTTAATACCAAATTACTCGAAACAAACACTAAAATAAAAATTTAAAATTTCATAATTTTAATTATGATGACCGATTCACCAGGCGAGAGAGAGGAATATAAAAGAGCAATAATAATAAAAAGTACACTCTATTACTCTGAACATTAAGCCGAGTTTTTACGCGCTAAAACCCTCTGTTATAGTGTATTTAAAAAGTTGCCGTCATTATCGTCAACGTCGAAATTATCTTGCCAACTTTAAATTGAGGAAATTCGTATGTTTTTTTATTTTCCCCTTTTTATTATTCTGTTTGGTTTATTTTTTTGTTGAAGATGACACGTTGTTTGGAGTTGGGGACGTAAATCAAAGTTGAAGAAATTCTTTTTTATTTAACTTCCGCATATAAATTCGTCAATTATAATAGGTAGATGTGATGCCATTTTGGCTGGTTACGCAAATAAGATTAACAACAATACTGTCCAAGGTTGAGGAGCTCGAGGCTACATAATAACAGCCGCTCGGGTCGATCTTTAGGTTAAGCCGTGCTTGCCTAGGTTGGTCTGTGGATGGGTGACCACCCATTACATACCGAATTTCCTCCGTGCCTCGGAAAGCACGTTAAGCCGTTGGTCCCGGCTGTCATTTGTAGATCTTTGACAGTCGTTAGGTAGTCACAGACAGGTCCAAAAAGTCTGACAACCATTCTTACCAAGGGGTATCGTATTTCCTAGTACTAACTGGGTTGTGGAGGTCAGATAGGCAGTCGCTCCATGTAAAATACTGGTATTCAGCTGCATCCGGTTAGAGTGGAAGCCGACCCTAACACAGTTGGGAAAAGGCTAGGCAGATGATGAACAATACTGTCCAAGGATCTGGAGCAATTCCCATTTTTTTAAGTTAAACTTGGTTTAGTAATTATATTAGGCCCTTGTACATTCACAGCCGCCTATTTCACGATGTCCGAATAGCCACTACTGACATTTAATTAAAAGTATTAAAAAACCCGACTACACATTGTATTATGTACCTATATGTATACAGAGTGTAAGATAATAAACGCAAAACCTCTCGTGTGGTCTCTCACTCATTTAATTAAAAGTATTAAAAAACCCGACTACACATTGTATTATGTACCTATATGTATACAGAGTGTAAGATAATAAACGCAAAACCTCTCGTGTGGTCTCTCACACCATGAATCTAAACAGCTTTTGTGCTATGACTTTTGGAAATTCATAACTTTTTTTTTAGTTTTACCATACATGTTGATCAGCGGATCGCGTCAATTTCTACAGAAAATCCAATTTTTTTTTTGCGAATTTCTGATTTCAAACTCGTAGAACAAAAGTTGTTCAGTTTCATGGTTTGAGAGACCACACGGGAGGTCTTGCGTTTATTATGTTACACCTTGTATATTTATAATCTCCTTTTAATTTCCTTCATTTTGATACCATACTCGATAGGTTTGGTTGAAATCAAAAAATTAACGACTTACAATTTAGCGCCAAAAATCTTTGAGACGAATCTAATGATACCTTAATCGTCGAAATCCATCCAGCCATTTCGAACATAAGAGGTAATAAAGAAATTTACAAAAAACAAACAAACATACAAGATAAGCGTGAAAAACATAACCCTTCCTTGGCAGTCGGGTAGAAATGAAACAGAAATTGTATGAAATTATCTGCTAAGTAAGTTGACGGGAACTTAATCGTAGGTGGTGAAACAGGTAATGATCTGAGTACTAGGCCTTTTTAAGAAAACTGACAAGTGTCAATCCAACAATTACCCAAGATTCTTTCCATACATTTTCTGCATAAATATCGCATTTTAGTTAGGCCTCCTAGTTAGCACCACACATAGAAAAGATGATAGGCTTTTCTAGGATATTCGAAAGTTATTACGAGGATATACGGCGCAGCCGAGGCCGGCCTAGAAAATGGGTGGCGAGACGATTTAGACACAAAGGCTGGTTCGACGTGGAGCAGAGTGCCTGGGAGGATATGGGGGAAGCCTTTGCTCAGTAGTAGGACACACAAGGCCAATAAAAAAATAAAAAAATATGACTTGTAATTAAAAAAGCGGGAGGCGTTTGACCAGCAGTGGGATACTCAAACAGGCTAACGAAAAAAAGATTAAAACGCTTATGTCACAGCCCTACCCTTGGGAGGCCTTTGCCCAGCAGTGAGACACTCACACAGGCAAACGAAAAAAAAATAATCGCTTATTTCACAGCCCCACCCTTACATTCTGATCACGTAAGAGAGTTGAAAGTTGGCGGGTTTGGCCGACTTTTATTAAGCACATTGTTGCGATAGTTCAAGTTTAGAAAAGTAATAGGAAGCGTTGCTTTACTTATTTGATCCTTATCTTTGAACTTAACTTGGAGCGAATCTTTTTCTTTATTTTTGTAATTTTCTAGAAAGTTCATGGTGTAGTGAAAATATTGGCCAGTCAACAATACAAAATATCCGATGGATGGACTGTCTGAAGAATGATATGGCACGAATGGAGGTGTCAGATGAGATGACGAGTAATAGAGAAGTATGGTAGAAGAAGACATGATGATGATGGTATTACCAACCTCCACGCGAGCGAAGCAGCGAGGAAAAGCTAGTGTAGGTACGTATTTTTTTTATAATGTACATAACACGGTTTAGCCAAACTGAAAGCCAGTTTTTATAAGCATCTTCCTGAACGTTGAGTTTCTTAGCTCTCCTAGTTTTATTTAGTTTAATTTGTTTAAATTCAGTTTAATTTGTTTTAATTTAGTTTAACTAATTGATTAAGTTTATTTCTATTATTTTTTTGTTTGTAAGTTTAGACAACGTTTTTTGTGCATGTAGAGTTTACTTGTAAGTGAAAACTTTACTTGAAAGTGATTGTTACACTCTATTCTGATTTGTTGCTGCTGTTCCATTTGCTTATACCAGTGTAAACAATTATTGGTGAACCAAATAAATAAATAAATAAATAACATTTCATCTCGCCTGTACTCCCCGAACGGCTAGGCCGAGTTTTACCCAATAGTAGGTACACCTACATTTCGCCAGATATGTTAAAGTCCCATATAATAGAGGGCGAGCCTATTGCCATCAACTGGGCATAGATCGAGTGTCCGTGGCTGCTACTGAGAAATCCCGATGGAAAAACCCAATAACGTTTTGAACTACCCGGGAATTGAACCCAGGACCTCTTGCTCAGCAGTCGTTTGGGTCCCCTAGATCAACGAGGCAGTCAGTAGTCAGTTTTTTTATAATACTCTACATAATAACATTCCCTTCTTCAAGCGAGCAGGCAACCTCAAAATTGCCATATCACAAAATCGAAATAACCAAAATTAGCTCAATTTCAGCAATCGACGTAATCTAATTGAAACGAATCTTCTTACTCGGATAATCGATGAATTTTCAATCACTCCGACATAATCGGTTCAGTGTGAGATCGAATGTGAATTGGATATGTACGATGACACTTGAAGCTGTACAGTTTCCAGTTTAACCTGACCTCTCGTTGTACAGTCACGAGCACTTATATTTTTCTTGTAACAAGCTTTAAAAGAAAAGCTAATGGCTAAGTAGTAACAGCCGCTTGGGTCGATCTTCAGGTTTAGCCGCGCTTGCCCTTGTTGGTCGGTGGATGGGTGACCACCCAATACGATCAGAGTTCTTTCACGGTTTAAAACTTATATCATCATTTACGGGATATATTCCGCGATATCAATGATTTTTTGAGCTCCCAATAATTGACAAAAAAAAAAGCAGCTTAAAATAATTGATAATCAAGATATCCCATATTTGACAGTATAAGTTTACAATAAGAGTTTCCTCCGTGCTTCGTACAGCACGTTAAGCCGTTGGTCCCGGCTGTCAATTGTAGATCTTCTACAGTCGTTACAGGTAGTCCGTGGCCCGAAATGACGTCCCTTAGCTAACCATGCGTTGTCATTCAAACGGAACATGTATGCAAAATTTCTGCTCAATCTTAAACCGAGAAGTGGGTCAAATTTTAATTCTAAGATTTTTTTACATTGTTAGTTACAGGTGAACCTGATAAAACCCCTGTTAAACATAAAAAATAGCACCTTAAAAATTGTTATTTTAATATCGTAGATGCGATGTTCGAGGTCAGCTTGTACTAGGATAGCATAGCTGATGTGTCGTCGTGTGTAGGTACATTCAATCATTCGTCCGCTGGCTGCGGAAACTGAGCTATCACCCATAACGATTGATTGGACGATTCTATTCGATTTGGAATTTGACGATCGACGCTCGGCAAGGCTTTGACGATGCTTGATTACGAATGAAGGCATTGTACTACCTATAAATCGATCTGTACTTTAATATAATAAAGTTGAAGAGTTTGTTTGTGTGATTGCCTCGTTGATCGAGCGGTTGCAAGCGCGACTGCTGAGCATGAGACCCTGGGTTTGATTCCCGGGTCGGGCAAAGTGTTATTGGGTTTTTCGATCATGAATTTGTCAGTAACAGCCACGCCTTCCTCTGGATTCGTGTCCGGTTGATGGCCATACGCTCGCCCCCTATTACATGGGACTTAAAACATAACTGGCGAAATGTGGGTGTACTATAATATTAGGTACACCTCTGCTTAACACTTCGGGGATTACAGGCGTGATGTTATGTTATGTTATGAGATTGTTAATTATGGCTTGCTTCGGTGAGGGAAAACATAGTGGGGAAACCAGCATGTGTGAGAGATATTTCTTAACGGCATGTAAAGCCAAGTCCCGGCCCATGGGTGGCAAAAATACTCTGACACCAGGTTAGGCACTAACCACACGATAAAAACCAAGATTCTTTAATTGAACGCACTAATTGTTTGAACTACATGTCGGAATAGAAAAAAAGGAGTTGCATTTTATCGGCTATTTCTTGAGGAAGTTTCCAGGATATATATCATCACGCTACGAGCCGCAGGAGCCAAGCAAAAAGGTGGCCATAATAGGTATGTAGATAGGTTCAGATACTTAAGTATTTTTTTCTTTTTATCCCTTTGTCCCATACAGATTGTTATGGCTTGGCTTCTCATTTCGAAAAGGTCGTAAAATTCGACGCAAGGAAGCTTCCTGTTTGTGTAAATAAAAGCTCTGAATGTAAATTATGGCTGCGTTGTTTGTGTTCTCTGTTGTTTGAGTTTACTAAAATACTCGATGGACTTGTTTATGTATTACACCCTAGGTTACTGAAACATGGATTGCAGATGCGTTACCTTAGAAAAAGTCAAGTAATGAAACAAAATACATAAAACAACGGGAAAACTATTAGAGGTGAAATTTCACCAGTCATGCTAATTCCAATGTTATAGGGGGTGAGCCTATTGCCACCAACCGCACACAAGCCAGCCTCCGGGCTACTACTGAGGAATTTCTAGTGATAAAAGTCAATAATATATTGCCCGACCTAGGAATTGAACCCAGGCCCTCATGATTAACAGTAGCGTCAATCAATTCTTCGTGCTCCTCACGTTCGCACTGTTTACCGAAGCTATTCTTGTATGCTTCGCTCAATCAAAGCATTTTACCAAATTGTAATGAAAGAACATCCCTCAATCGATTTGCTTGCAAGTAGCTTAGCGACAATTGGAACTCTGGTGTTGTGATTGCGCTGCATTCCTGCCTGTGCAGCTACTTTTTTTTTTTTTTTTTAACGTGGTAATATCATCAAATGAGTCCTCCCACCCAGGGCAGAGCGGGAGGGACTGTCAGACTTGTACTGACTAAAATCCACGGTGTCCTTCAGTTCCAGGGTCACGGTAATTCTATGAGTCCCGCGACCCCGGCAGGCTTTAGCCCTCTAGAGGGGGGTACTTAATTTAATTTTAATTTAAATCCTTTACTTTTTTCAAATTCAAATTATTTATTTGTGAAACACAGGTACAATATAATAAGATCTAATTCGAATATCAGAATCGCTATCTTTAACCTAATAGGCATAAAAATTTCGGATACTTATAAAAGTAATTTAAAATTAAAATAAATTCAAATTATTATTCAAATTAAATTAAATATCTTAAATCATTGTCATCATCTGCCTAGCCTTTTCCCAACTATGTTGGGGTCGGCTTCCAGTCTAACCGGATGCAGCTGAATACCAGTATTTTACATGGAGCGACTGCCTATCTGACCTTAAAAAAAAAAAAAATCTCACAAATTAAATTAAATACTATTAATCACTCAAATTAAATTATATAATCACCCTTACATTTTTAGTAGATGTGTTTAGTTTGTACAACAATACTATACTGCAAACTGTGGAGGCTTGCAAATGGCTTGACGTTGATTATCTCACTATTACTTTTATTTTGTTAGCTGTAAGCCACCAAAAAGCAATAAAATAAAATGACTCCCAGGAAGGTTTCAACAAGAAACACTAGAAATATAAAAAGAAAAATCCCTAAACACATTCAGCACCTCGTATCTTGTTACCAATCAATTCTGTCCGCCATTGATTCGACCACGGCCTACCCTTAAATTCTATCGTATATCTATATACCTTGGGTCATTCCCCAGTGGACAAACATACAACCGGCCTCAATGGTTTTGCTTATCTAAAACATCTAAACATCACCATCACACTGAAAGAACCTCTATAGCTTAACTAACAAGGTTCATATTTGGGTGTGAAGGCCAAAAAGGACAATTTTCTTTCGTGATGGAGGTCAAGTTGCATATGACGTGCAATGGGACTGTCACAGCCTCAATTTGGGGTCTTATTGTTGGAATTATTTATTTGTTTTCTGCTTGAAGTAATGGGCATAGATTAAGTTTGTTCGATTATCAGAGAGGGTTGTTGTGTGATTCTGTGCAAAAATTCCATCATTTTATTTAGTGGTGGCTATAAGTCAATAAAACGTTAATTTTTTCGTCTCTTGCTTTCTCAACGGTGAACAACCTGAGGCTCTAATTTTGGGGCAATCATAGCATATCCTGATAAGGCCAGGTACTATTAATACCTGGCTTTGCCTATATTTCTCATTTTGATCTTGCAGTTACAGTGGCTTGCCGCGATTATCTCATAGGTGATCCAATACATTTCGAGACCTATCGGTGTCAGAAACTGGAAAGTCTGACCACCTACTAAAGTGTATAATATTACCTTGCAAGGGTTGTGGAAGTCCCAGTTGCTTTCTTTCAAATATTGGTATTCAGCTGCATATAGCTTAGATTGGTAGCCGACCGCAAAATATTTAGTAATAAGCTAGGCAGATGGGATCTTGCAGTCATAATTAATATAATGACGAGCAGAGCGAGGCGAGGTGGCGAGGTGGTGCATCCTTACCTAACCCATTCGTTCCACCTGCTGAAAATCTCCCACCTGGATATGAATGGCCATGGCTGACCTGAAAGTCTTTAAATAGGCTCCGGACCCAGGTTGGTCGCAGCAAGGAAAACCTGCTCAGGTGGAGATTCATTGATGACTCTGCCCTGCAGTGCAAATGTGGTGCTGTTCTACAAACGATGGGGCACTTAATATCGAGTACTGCGTGTCCTGTTGTTTGTTCACTTCAGGAACTGATGGACGCAACCGAAAGCGCCAAACTAGTAGCTCAGTTCTGGGCTGACACAATCTAGATTGCCATCAACACGCTAAGAAGAAGAAATAATATAAACACTGTTTCAAGCTTTCACGGTTTGCAAATATACTGTCACTTACGGGATATCTAGAGGGTAGATAGATTTGTCTGCTCTTAACAATTTATTTTTCCATCCACCCGCATTCTCCAGTCAACCCGCGATCATGGCGCTTGCAACAGCGCCGAAATATCGGGAGCTCAAAATAATGAACAATCACGGAAGATATCCCGTAAGTGACAGTATAGAAATAATATAATTATTTATAGGTGCTAAACGTAGTATTATAGTGTCCACTATTATCTGTCCTCACACAACCCGTTAGTCGTTTATATCGCCCAAGAGACGTGACCTTTCTGTAATCATAGTTTAGAACCCAGCGAGGTTTATTCGAAAACCCTTTGCAAACTTGCTCTCCTGGTAGCTGAGGACTATCAAACCGTTTCCAGTTAGTCATAATAACATTAGAAATACTAGTGAATAACTTCGACGTAATAGTTTCGAAGTTTAAATGGATATTGATTGATTAAGTTAAAGCAAGTACTATGCTTCTTCTCTCGTGCAAGTATAGAATAGCAAAATAGTATGAACCAATCATACAAGTTCCAAAAGGAAATTTAGTCAGTTATCAACTTTATTATTTATTTAAATTGAGTTTAAAATTAATAAGAAAGTTGATAAAATAAGATAATATCACTTCAAAAATCCCCGAAGGGTCAGGCAGAGATCCGGATGATCCGAGGATACCGTACGATCGCTGGCGAATCGGCCAACCTCCTTGCCGGATTGCTGCCCTGGGATCTGGAGGCGACTGCCCTCCAGCGCCTCTATGAGTGGCGCGTGGAGGCGCAGCGCCGGGGCGAATCCCTGCTACCTCGACAAGTCGAGGCGCGGCGGGAAGAGCTCCGGCGCGATCTCAGGGCAGTATGGAGGGAACGACTGTCGCAACCGAGGTCCGGGCACGCCGCAATCGCGGCGGTAAGACCCCTCTTTGAGGAGTGGCTGGATAGGCGTCACGGCGTCCTGACCTACCGCGTGACGCAGGTCCTCACCGGACACGGAAGTTTCGGGAGGTACCTGTGTCATATGGGGAAGGAGGAAACGCCTGGGTGTCACCACTGCGAGGACCGCCCGGAGGACACGGTGGAGCATACGGTGCAGGACTGCTCCGCTTGGGCAGAGCACCGCCGTGTCCTCACGGCGGCGATAGGCGGAGCCCTCTCGCGCCCGGCATTGGTCGAGGCCATGCTGCGGGGCGAGACGGAGTGGGAAGCGGTCGCCTCCTTCTGCGAAGCAGTCATGCTCGCCAAGGAGGAGGCGGGCCGCGTGAGGGAGAGGACAGCGTCCTCCCTCCACACCAGCCGCAGTGGTAGACGCCCACGGCGCCGGACGTCGGCAGACGATCTCCGGCCACCGTAGGCGCGGGCATGCGGGCGGCGAGTAATGGGCGACTCGCTGTCCGACCATGGACCATGCCCGGGTCGACGGCGCGTTGTGTTCCACGCGCGCCTCAAAGAGTGTCAGCATAATGACGGGGCCCCCCTCTAGAGGGCCAAAGCCTGCCGGGGTCGCGGGACTCATAGAATTACCGTGACCCTGGAACATAAAGGGCTACTGAAGGACACCGTGGATTTTAGTCAGTACAAGTCTGACAGTCCCTCCCGCTCTGCCCTGGGTGGGAGGACTCATTTGATGATTTTACCAAGTTAAAAAAAAAAAAAAAAAAAAAATGGGTCAGGCAGAGGTGTACCCATATAGTACACCCACATTTAGCCAGTTATGTTTAAGGTCCATTTAATAGGGGCGAGTCATAAATATTTTATTACCTGGAGACAAAGTTAGCCAGAATATCATCTTAGTGACAATCAATCTCAAAACATGGCACCCAGAAATGTTCCTAAGTTAGACGTAACTTTTACATAATTTCGTAGCAAAGTCAGGCTATAATGTTCCCACTGCTGGGATACTGGCCTCCTCTCAATGAGAGAGATATGTGCTATAACCGACCACGCTGGCCAAGTGTGGGTATACTAAGGTTGGGTTAAAATGCAAACGGGAACTGCTTGCACATTTTACGTTAAGTGTCGGGTCTGTGCAAACAAGATAATCTATGTCTATTCCAAACAATGGACGTTCGGTGTCCCGCTGTCAAAGGAAGAAATTACAGGCCATCGGTCGAGTGAAACAAACATTGTGTGCCCATTGTAATGTGTGGACGTGTGTGTTAATTTAGTGGCGATTATTGTCTGTTATCGCTGAGGGAGGAAATGGGGCTGGCTGTCGGATTATTTTTCTTTGATGGTATACTTTGTTTTGTATAATTGGTGCAGGAAAAAACAGTTTATTTACTGATTTTCATCATCTATCTAACCTTTTTCCAACTGTGTTGGGGTCGGCTTCCAGTCTAACCGGATGCATCTGAATGCCAGGATTTTACTTAGAGCGACTATCTGACCTCCACAACTCAGTAAGTACTGGTACTACTTAAGTATGCAGGATTTATGGGAGAATTTTGGATTTTGGCCATAAATTACTCCAAAAGAACATACAGCAATTTGTAAAAAATAACATAATTTTCTGAGTATGTAGCCTACATCTCTTAGTTCTCAGGCAAATATCGAAGTACAATAAAAGTCATCATAATTTTTATAACGTGTACTAAAATATTTTATTTCTACCGCCATGTTTTATGAGACGTTGCATGCTCTCTGCATATGTTAGCCGTTACGACGTGGCCCGGTGGCCTCGGTACATGAGTAGGTAATGGACAGAGACCAAGCTTCACACAATGCACTCAAATTACGTCTATACGCTGTGGGACTTAAGGCTGGAGTTTCCACAAAAGCTGTCGGTGACGTCAGGTGTCAGAGTTAAACGAAGTATTTTCCGAGTTGATGAGGACCACTCAATATACGGTCCCATAACAAGTATCTTGACGAGGCGTATAGTTTATTTATTTATGTCACAATGTAAGCGACAGGCTATGCGTAGATTTGACACTGCTGGATTTTAACCACAGCATGAGCTTTTCTTATAAAATTCGTGCCGATTCGGGAGAAGACACAACTATACCGCTGGCATAACTACGCAAAGTATTATAGATATTCTTACCTCTTTCCCATTATTGTACTAAATCATGAATATCATGAAGTTAGGACTCTGTACGACTATCTACTCATGTACCACAGTGGCCTGTTTTCCTTGATATCAAGATATACGAGCACGACATTTCCTTTATTTTTGTTTGGTTCGGTTGGAGTACCTGTGTGTCCTTTTATAGCTTGGGTATACGGCAAATTGGACCTTAGTAGTTCATTATTTATGTTATGGTGAAGTCGTAATTTATGGAGGAATCATAGTAACCTTGGTAGTTTCGTGGAGTTTACATGATAGATTAAGGTTACCGTAGCTATCGTAAAACGCAATTTTTATCAAGACGCTAGTGATTATGGAAGTTGTCTTTATGTCAGTTATTTTTAGTGGTCATTAGGGGCTCAGGTTGATCAGTGTCAGAGGACTAAAAGCGGTTTTAGACTGCAGTATTTATCCGCGCATACGCGCCACAGTTTGTGGTTAAAAAAATCCTTAGTGATTGTTCCTAATTTAAACATTTATCAAGTGTTTCAGCCTACCTAGCTAGGCTTTAGCTTTTTCAATGGTACAGTTGTTTTTATATTTTGTTGAATTTACATTAAGTTTTTATTTTAATCGTCTTATTTGCTTATTGTCTGTGTTTGTCAAAACATAGATAAGTAGACAAAAAATTGTTTGCTACGTTAGATTTCTAGAAGCAAATCGGTACCAAAATATTTACTTTAATGTTATTTTACTTTCAAACATAGGTATGTTAGTAGAACTATAAAAACAACGTTATTGCGACGGTTTACAAAGCATGAATATTTAAATTGAGTTTTGAACGTAAATATTGTGTGTTGAAACTGTTGAAAGGACTTTATAACTTTTTATATTACAATTTATAAAAGCTGAACAGGCATAGTATATTATCTACAACAGTATCTATATACGACGCAACGGTACGTCTAATGACTTGCGTGTATGACTAGATGTATGGGCATGGACGAAACAAAAGGAGTATTTAAGAATCGTAGAAGGTGGCGTCCTCAGGTCCTGCCGTTTCTGCCTACCCTCCGCCATAAGAAAATGGCGTAATTTTATGTAAGAATTGATGTACTTTTATACAAATGTTGAAGGGATTTGGCTAGAAGTTTTTTTGTACAGAAACATCATGCACGTAAACTTATACTGTCACTTACGGGATTCTCAAAATTTATTACTATTAATTATTTGCTTTTTTCTTCAATTTTTCCAATTTATTTTCTATCCACCCGCATTCTCCAGTCGACCCGCGAACATGGCGCTTGCAACAGCGCCGAAATATCGGGGCTCAAAATAATGAACAATCACGGAAGATATCCCGTGACAGTATAAGTTTATGAAGTTGTAAACCGTGAAAGCTTAAAACATCATGCACTTACTTATTATTCACACGTAGAGGAGTTTGATTGCCGGGTAAGTCACGAAAACCTCGTCATTCTCCTGCCCTTATCGCAATCTATTTGGGGTCGGCACAACATGTCTTCTTCTTCCATACTTATCTATTACTCGTCATCTCATCAGACACCTCCTTTCTTGCCATATCATCCTTCACACAGTCCATTCATCGTTTCTTTGATGTTCTACTACCCGTCCATATTTATACTCAAACTTTTCTCACACATTCTGACATTTTCCTCATTCCTGCTCATCACATGCCCTTACCAAGCCAAAGATCAAGATAACAGTCGGTACAAAATCACTTGACACTCTACTTTTTGCCAAATATTGAACCTGTTCTAATAATAATCGGATATTGACACTACGAGCTTATCATAATACTATGGTAAGCTCACAGTGTCAATATCCTCGTGTTCAAGAAACAGCAAACACAGTAAGCTGCCTCCAAAGTGCCGGCCATTTTATAAAACAACCAATATTATCATACTGGTTGGTAAGTAGCAAACAAACTATCCGTGTAGCTTGTAGGTAGTCGGAGTACCCGTGTTATCGCCCCGCGCGACCCCTAGCGGCTAAGTTCGGAACTGAATTTAGTAACTATGAGAATTTATCGGTCTTTCAGTGTTCGCTACGGTTTTGTTACGGCACAAACTGTAGTTTGAAAATTGCAATTTGAATGTTGAACTTTCCGTACTTAGCTAGATTCAGAGCTGCTTTATTGTAACAGTGTATTTTATGACGTTTTCTATTTATTTGTGTCTGTCGATTGTATGAACTAAATACATGTTTACGTTAATTTTTATAATTTGCTTGGTTAGACTTTAACTTGGTTAAACAATAATAAAAGTGATAGGCGATAACTGGATTTCATTGTCCTTCAAAATAGATGGAACCTAAAGGACCATAATTTTAAAAGAGATTTTTTTTTCAGTAGCATTCCTTGGTCAAGATTGATGCCCGATTGATAGCAATAGGTTCCTATTACTTACGAAATGTGGGTGGGTGTCCTACAGGGTGCACCTTTCTTTGACATTAATCTGCAGTCCTCATGTGAGTTGACCAAGATTATGTCTGGACTTTAAAAGAGACTATGAGCTTGTTTCGGCTGTTTCTTCTCAGAGTAGTGAGGTACGAAACACCGGCCTCATCTGGTTATAAAAAAGACGTATAAAAGTGTCTGTAAAACCCTATTTGCAAAATAAACATCATTTATCATTGCTACATAGAACATAGTGATTACAGACATGATGTTATGTGTCAAAATGGTTGGACTGAAACCACCTGTAATTAACTACAGCTAAAGAATCAGTACATATGAATAAAACAATATTGTGTCACCGCGGAACTCTTCCTCATTACATGCACAAACATACAGAGTCAGAACAAATATGTGTAAGGTCTACCCGCACAAATATTTGTGTCAGTGCGTAACTGAACCCAACACCCTGAGTACACAAGGGGAAACTCGCCACCAGCCCATTAACTTGTCAAAATATTGCAATATTTTACAATCTATTTCCGCAAAAACACTCAGAATCGTTCCGTTACGCTATTGTATAGTAATAAAGAATTTTTTCCCGCTTTCAAACTTAAGCAGACAAAATATACGCCATATCTAACCAACTCTTAGGGGAACCTCAAACCGATCCGCCGTTTATTTATACATAATCATAACATATTTCTGCGTTTTTTTCTTCCCTTCAAAACAAAAAGAACTTTCCCTTAACACGCATATTTCGTGAAATATTTTTTGGAAAGTAAAGTCCCCTAAAAGTTGTAAACATGGCGGTTCCCAGAGGTCACATATTGTTACCACTCGATCGCGGCACCTCGTTTAGAGGGACGTTTGAGGGTACGACCAGGAGCTACGTTTGAAAAAGGTTCTCTCTTTTTTTCTGTCACATTCTAAAATGGCTGCCAATCAATGTTTTAGAGAATAGTGATTCGAATAATTATGAGCGAAATATAGATACAAAAATAAAACGAAACTAGTACTCGATAAGCCAAATGTGAAAGATTAATTTTCAAACTGAACGGAATTAATCCCGCAATAACTTTTATCGAGTTGAAATTTTGGTTGTTGTTCTATTACCGAAACCAATTAATGTAAAGGATTTTCTCTGAATTAAACTAAAATACTATTTCAAGGATTTGCGAATTTTTTGCAATGAAAGGCATAAAATAATAGCTACTAACGAGTGAAAAAATTCTGACGATTTAAATTATTTTATATCCTTTTTCTAATGATTTCGGTTCCTGAAACGGGTATATTTCGAGAACTCATTTTCTTTAAACAGGAAAATTATAATTATATTATTTGTATTAGTAATTATTTTAGAGAATTATCATAAATAAAGCTGTTTCAGTTTCTGCTATTCCAAAATAATTCTTCTGAGGTGAGTTTGTGGATGATCCCTTAGCGAACCTTTTTGTTCCCTCCTATTCCGACTGACGTTCA
This sequence comes from Noctua comes, assembly GCA_963082995.1. Classification (NCBI taxonomy): domain Eukaryota; kingdom Metazoa; phylum Arthropoda; class Insecta; order Lepidoptera; family Noctuidae; genus Noctua; species Noctua comes. The sequence goes on from OY720273.1 coordinate 17,226,858, forward strand.
ACTAGGTACAGATATGAGCGAGTGTGAACATTAATAAATGTATGTCGGACTCTGATTTCGTAACTAGTTTGACTTGAGCGACGTAACTTGACTAAATCTTCTTACTAAATTAATAAAAAGTAGGGATTTTATGTTATTTAAACCAAACTTTGAGGTTTTATAGCATTTTATAAGATAGTTTAATATATATAACAACTATAACATTAAATTATAACCATGACCCAAGGGCTGGCTTGCCTTAGTCAGAGGAGTTGCCATAAAAGGTGGCAACGGCGACGCTGTCAGCCTCTTGGGTACATTACCAGTTGCCAGCAGCTTGAGTTTTTGACGCTAGTTTTTAGTTGATTGTTAGATTAATAGTTAGTTTCATCATCATCATCATCATCATTTCAGCCGAAAGACGTCCACTGCTGGACATAGGCCTCCCCCAAGTGTCGCCACATTGACCGGTCCCGTGCGTCTCGCATCCAGCGGATCCCTGCAACCTTTACGAGGTCATCGGTCCACCTAGTGGGAGGCCTTCCAACGCAGCGTCTTCCGGTTCGCGGTCGCCACTCCAGAACTTTTCGGCCCCATCGGCCATCCGTTCTGCGAGCAATGTGCCCTGCCCACTGCCACTTAAGTTTGGCTATTCTTCGGGCTACGTCGGTAACTCTGGTTCTCTTGCGGATCTCCTCATTTCTGATTTGATCACGCAAGGAAACTCCGAGCATAGCCCTCTCCATTGCCCTTTGGGTGACTTTCAGCCTTCTGATGAGGCCCATTGTGAGCGACCACGTTTCGGTCCCGTATGTAATCACTGGCAACACACACTGGTCATAGACTTTCGTCTTGAGACACTGCGGTAAGTTGGACGAGAAGATACCACGCAACTTCCCGAACGCTGCCCAGCCGAGTCGGATTCGACGATTGACCTCTTTCTCGAAGTTAGACCTACCTAACTGGACCGTTTGTCCCAGGTAGACATAATCGTCTACAACTTCGAGTGTAGAGTCTCCGATCTTGATAGGAGTGGGTGTTACATGGGCATTCAACATGACTTTGGTTTTGTCCATGTTCATTTTAAGACCCACTCTTTCGGAAGCTCTACTGAGGTCATCGAGCATTGTACTGAGGTCCTCCATGGTCTCAGCCATGACCACTATATCGTCGGCAAACCGAAGGTGAGAGATGTACTCGCCATTGACGTTGATGCCTAGCCCTCTCCAGTCCAGAACCTTGAAGACATCCTCCAGTGCAGCGGTGAACAGTTTCGGAGATATGACGTCTCCCTGTCTTACACCTCGCTGCAGAAGGATAGGTTCCGAGGTCTGGTCCTGAAGTCGGACTGACATGGTGGCGTTTTTGTACAAACTCTTCAGCACCTCGATGTACCGATAGTCGATTTGGCACCGTTGGAGAGACTGCAGTACAGCCCAAGTCTCGATCGAATCGAAGGCTTTCTCGTAGTCCACAAACGCCAAGCAGAGAGGCAGGTTATACTCTTCGGTCTTCTGTATAACCTGGCGCAGCGTATGTATGTGGTCTACGGTGCTAAAGCCTTTTCGGAATCCGGCTTGTTCGGGAGGCTGAAAATCGTCAAACCTGCGCGCGAGACGATTCGTGATGACTCTTGAAAACAGCTTGTAGACATGGCTTAGAAGTGAGATGGGCCTATAGTTCTTCAGCCGGGCATTGTCGCCCTTTTTGAAGAAGAGTACCACCACACCCCTGCACCATGCCTGCGGCGTTTTCCCCTCGAGTATGACGGAATCAAACAGCTTCTGAAGGGTCTTAAGTACCGGTTTTCCACCTGCCTTCAGGAGTTCGGCCGTAATTCCGTCCTCACCCGGTGCCTTGTTGTTTTTAAGCTGTTTCAGAGCCATCCTAATCTCGTACAGGCTGACATCCGGAATGTCTTCGGTATAGTGTCGGGTCAGTCTAGCTCTTGGGTCGTTAGCTAGATTTGCAACGGGTTTACTGGTTGAAGTGTACAACTGCCCATAAAAACTCTCGATCTCCCTCAGCAGCTCCGGTTTGGCGGATACGATCCTGCCATCGTCGGTCTTCAGTTTCGTGAGCTGGCTCTGCCCAATAGCCAGATCTCTTGAAAAAACCTTGGAGCCTTTATTCCGCTCAATAGCGTCTTTAATACGCTCGGTATTAAAGCGGCGGAGGTCGCGTTTCAAGGATTTAGAGATCCGTCTATTGAGCTGCCGGTACTTCCACGCCTCGTCTGAAGACTGCAGGATCATCTCGCGCCGCTCCTTCATGAGCTCGAGAGTATGATCAGAGAGTCTTTTGTTCTTCTGTGCACGACGTGTCTTGAAGAACTTAGACCCAGTCGTATGGACAGTTTCCACGAACCCATCGTTGCATTCGTCCACTGAGCTTCCTAGGCACTCGAAACGATTCTGGAGTTCAAGCTGAAAGCTCTCGGGGTTTTGGATCTGGATTTGTGCTGGACGGAGCGTAGACTTCATCAGTCGAGACCTTTCAAGCTTTATATTGATGTTCAATGTGCCTCTTACCATGCGGTGATCGCTCCCGGTTTTCACCGAATTGATCACAGAGACATCATTGAACATTTGCTTCTTGGTTGACATGATGAAGTCAATCTCATTTTTAGTTGCACCATCGGGACTCTGCCAGGTCCACTTCCTGTGCTCACGCTTTCTGAAGAAGGAGTTCATCATATAGAGGCCCTCCTTCTCCATAAAACTAGCCAGTTGGTGACCCCGGTGGTTCCGACGTCCAACCCCAAATTGCCCCACCTGCAGCTCATCCCCGTCTCGTTTGCCCAGTTTCGCGTTGAAGTCCCCCATGACAACGGTGAAGTGAGTTTTGAAACCATGCAGGGCTTTAGAGATATCCTCATACATGGTCTCCACTTCGTCGTCGGGGTGTGCCGAGGTCGGGGCGTAGACCTGTATGACCTTCAGCGAATATCTTGAGGATATTCTGAGTATAAGGTACGCCACCCTGGTCGACACACTCTCGATCTTCACCACGTTATTCACGAGGGACTTGTGGACGATAAACCCAACACCACCCTGGGACTGCCGGTCACCCTCTCGGAAATAGAGCAGGTTGCCGGATTTCAGGATTATCGTATCCTCCCCCTCTCTTCGGACTTCAGATAATCCCACAATACTCCATCGCAGCCTGCTCAATTCCTCTTCGAGTTCCGTTATCTTCTCGTCGTTCCGGAGTGTACGCGTGTTGTATGTTGCCAGGTCAAGTCGTCGGTATAGGCAGCCTGATCCCGTCCGGAGATTCTTCGCACCCCTTGCCACGCCGTAACCTCGACCGCTACCATAGTCGAGGGTAGACGGGCTGCCGGGTACTAGGGGCCATTTCTTGGTTGCGCTCATCATTGGGGGGGTTTTGCCATAATCGCCACGCTTGGCAGGCGGGTTGGCGATCGCAGTACGGTTGTTAGATACCGCAGAGAACGCTGCTGCCCATTCTCTGGTAAGTCCCTTAGTCGCCTCTTACGACACCCACGGGAAGATATGGGATGGTGCTATTCTTTTACGTCCGACACCATACGGAACATAGAATAAGTTAAGAAGCTAAGAATAGTTAGTTTAGGTTATTTTAATTTGTTTATGTGTATATTACAGTTTGTAAGTAAAACAAAATAAAAACATTAACCCAACATTTAAACTTGTAGTTATTCCGATATAATTATACCAAATCAAAATACCAATTGAGGAAAAAGGACCAAAATTTACAATCTGGTCCTTCAAATCGCATAAACTGAAAAATCATGAAGTCACTCCATTATTAATAGTGCGGTCGTCCCAACTTCCTCACTTGATGACACTCTCGCGAATGTTCCTTACATAATTTATTGACGCGGCCGCGAACCAGATGTAATGAGAATTGAATTATATAGGCGTGTCACGAATATATTTCAATGCTTGGAGATAACTGTTTGATTTACGTACTTGTACGTTGTTTTTAAGTTATAGTATCTTTATGGAAGTATTTATGTTTCCATTAGAATTACATTAAAATGTCTTCGTTTGGAGGTGTTTTTTCTTTTTTGTTAATGGCGGCTTGACCTCTTGGATTCGATTCCCAGATCAGCAAAGAGTTTTTAACCTTTTGGACGCCATTGTCACATATACGTGACAAGCAAGCGCGTCCTCTGTACGCCAACGACACAAATATGTGACAAAAAATGCGCGGTGCACTATAACACGAAATAAACAATTAAATCGTTTTGGAATCCCTATTCTTTTTGTAAGTATTTGCGGTGAAATTCTGGCTTGGCGTGGAGGGCACACGCGTTTATGCTCTGGCGTTGAAAAGGTTAACCATCAGAGTTTTTTAGTCTAGGTGTAGACGAGCGTATTGCCTTGTTTATACGCTCGCCTCTATTGCATGGAACTTAAACATGACGAGTGAAAATGTGGATGTAAGTACTATAGGTACATTTCTGCCTAATCCTTCGGGTAAACTAGGTGTGATGTTATGTTATGCATTCTAGAAGTACGAGTAAGTACCTAGTTTAATAATACGATACCTTAAGTTACCAGATCTTTGACGGCACTTAAGAAACTTTAAGCTGTCTACTAATTATTCAACTAACTGCAAGCACAGTTAAGACGCCTCTTCAACTGTCTAAGCTCCTAGTACTCTGATCTCTTGGACATTAGTTTCACGGATGCTATCTCCTCATTTATTCAAAGCTGCTTCAAAATTTACAGACAATCTTACCTCGATTTTGTGGTGAAATTCAGACTTGAATTGTAAAGTCCTGATTAATGGGGTCTCTTAGACATTGGAAGGAGAATGAGAATGTCATTGAGAGCTTAATGATGATTATTCAAAGGGGCTGACAAGTTAAAGCCTCGTTACCATGAGCTGGCTTCGATTCGTAGTTGGGCAAAGTGTTATTGGGTTTTCCATCAGGCATTTCTCAGTAGCACCCAGTCTCGATTAGTGATAGCAATAGGATCGTGCCCTTCTAGGACTTAATTATTACTGGCGAAATGTGGGTAGCACTATACGCCTTTAACCTTTCAAGTAAAACCGGTTTGAAGTTATGACGTCATATTATGATAATTTAAATTGTGAATGTTAATGGATGGAAAGAGAGAGGGAGGCCAAAGAAAAGATGGATGGATTGTGTGAAGAATGATATTAAAGAGAAAGGAGTAAATAATGCCGCGACGTCTGATAATGGAGAATTGAAGAAGAAGACGTGTTGCGCCGACCCCAAGTAGAATAGGACAAGGACAGGAAGATGATGATTATGTAAATTGAAATAAATATACTTTCAGTTTAATTTCAAATTGTTTTCTCCCCTGCAAAACAGATTAAATTCTTTCCTCTAACCAAGATTCGTGTCAAAATTCTAAGCTCATTTGTACATTCAAACTAACTGTAATCTCACAGCAAAGTTTATCAGCGCCAAGAACCATCAGCCTCTAATCAAATTTACGCGTCTAAATCAAATCATTTTGGACAATGTTCATCAGCATGTTGACACAGAATAGATAGATTTCCAGAAGGTCCGCTCCATTCCTTCATCTACTTAACCTTTTCCCATACAAGTTGGGGTCGGCTTCAAGTGCCCCTGAATTTATTAAACATGAAACAAAATAGTGGTACTGGGTAAAACGATACCCCTAGTTAAAATTTCGGGTTTCTGACTACTCGTAACGACTTTCAAAGGTCTACAAAAGACAGCCGGGCGGGGACAACAGCCAGATGAAACATAATCACACATAGACACTCTTCACGTATAGCGAGTGTAAGTGCTCTCGCCTCTAATATTCGTTTTAGATATTTTTTTGCACGTACACTTACACGTGTGTATGGGTCGTCAGAAGCCCTAACGCTTGACAACGAGTTTCGCCTTGCAGGTTGTGGAGGTCAGATCAACAGTCGCTCCATGTAAAATACTGAAATTAGCTGCATCCGATTGGACTTCAAGTCGACCCCAACATAAACAGTTGGGAATGGCACTGTTTCAAGCTTTCACGGTTAACTTATACTGTCACTTTCGGGATATCTTCCGTGATTGTGAAGCGCCATGGCGCTTGCAACAGCGCCGAAATATCGGGAGCTCAAAATAATGAACAATCACGGAAGATACCCCGTAAGTGACAGTATAAGTTTAGTTGGGAATGGGTACTGAACTTAGGTAGACGTGAATGTGACTTCGCTTGTTTTAACTGTTTGTATGGAACTAACCTTCTATACCTCACCTCAGTGATGCAGGGGACACGAATTCTAACTAGTGTTGGTTCATTTCATTATTGTTCTTTGCTTAGTTAGTTAGTCACGACTTGTTACTGACGTCACTTGATTTACTTAAGCTTGGCGGACTCCGGACTGTTTGATTTGAAGTGTGAACGTGCTAGGTCTCTGGAAGTTTGGCTCCATTATGCTGAAGATTGTGTTAAAGGGACATGTTTGAGTGATGTAGTTATAATATAAATATTATAGATCAAACCCAGTAGATTGAATGAGCTTTTGACTTAACTTACTTTCTCACAAAAATCCTTGTGTATTTGTGAGCAAAGGTAAACAGAATGATAAAACAGGTTAGACCTAATGTCTTGTATGGATCAGAATGTTCCGCGACAAAAGGAATGAATGAAAGGCGTTTGCATGAGGCTGAGATGAAAATGCTATGGGGGATGGGTATAAGAGTAGAGGAAGACCGAAGAAACATGATGGATGGAATGTGTGAAGGATGAAATGGCAAGAAAGGTGGTGTCTGATGAGGTGACGAGTAATATAGAAGTATGGGGGAAGAAGACATGCTGTCCCAAATGAATTGGGACAAGGGCAAGAGTGAGAATGAGGTAAACAGGATGGCACAATAATTAAAAATACTCGAAAATTACAGAATCTCTTTGTTCTGTCACATTTTGTTGGTAAACAAATTAGTCTCAATAATAACTTAAATACGACCCTTAGGTGCCTTCTCTATTTTATGTGTCTTCTATTCTAATATTAGGTCTATGAACCAATTTGAAAAGTTTTCCGCGTATTATAAAGGGTGTAAATAGACCCTTAACATATCCGAAAGGCACTTGTTCTCCCGGTCTTTGCGATCATTTTTTTGTTCTAGACCATACCTGGGAGGGAACCTTCTAGTTACGGAGATATTGGGGGTCAAAGTTCCAACTTTTTCACAAGTTTTTTTTTTAAATACATGTTTTTAATGTAAGATTTTTACTTTACACACCTCCACGACCCCCGTACTATTCAATCCATCCATCAGCACAATGCTTCGAGTGCTTTCCATCGAGTCTTATGTTAAAACGTGATTTTTCACCCCAAAAAAAAAAGTCGATTCCCAGCAATAATTTTTGCGTAAAGTTACTTAGTTTGATGTACAGAACGCTTGGTTAACGGTTATGTGAAGGGTCAGCTTACACCCTGTATTTCAGAGAACAAAAAATACACTTCGACACGAAAACGCAATTATCTAAAAAATCTGATCTTTAAATAAACAGATGTAGGAGTTTCTGTAGTGTTTATAAACCTATCACTTTTCTAGGAGTTTCTGTAGTGTTTATAAACCTATCACTTTTCTTGGCTCTCATGTAATATCAACCAACCAACGTATGCATTTCTTAGATATCGTGGGTAGCATTACAAACATATATATCTGTATCAAAGAATAAACATATACTTTTACACAAAGATTTGTTTGCACGAGTAGTATCAACGTTGTATACAGCATGAACCGGAATAGTGTGGCCATATTTGAGGGTGTTGCACAGACCGCCAAACTAAAGTTTCACATTTGACTAATATCGTAGTTGTAAAAAAGAATCTGCTGCCCCCAGAGGCGTGCATAGGGCACACAATACGGCAAGCCTATAAGGCAAGCAGAACTATTCGGAAACCCTACCATCATAAAGAGTAATATACATGTTATAAGGGCAAGCTAAGGCCTAAGCTAGTAGGTTTGCATGAAAGTACTGCCACTAGCTGCCCGGTAAATTTGGGTCGAGAGGTATCGAAATTTTCAAAAGGAAGGCTGGTCATTTATCGCAAATACTTCGTTGTTCTGATGGGGCACAAATTACCACTTAAATATTTTTTACACATTTTTTATACACGCTGTAGAACAGCCATATCCAGGTCACACAAGTACCTACTGTCCATTTTATTCAGTTATCTTTTCATAAAACTCACATATATTATTATTACAGTCCCCACAGCAAGTGGCCGCGAATGGAACGATAACATGGCCATGTTTACCCATATTACGAACTACATGTCGTGGACTCGGGGCACATAACAAGAAAAAAGGACACGACAGCCGATATGCAATAAAAAAACATGGAGTAGTATTTTAGATTTCTTCCATACTTAATAACCTTAAATTCGGTCTGGCTAGTCATGTTTGGGCACACGCTAGAAAGAGATGTCAGCAACGATGTAGGGGTCTGCAAGGGCCGATGCCTGCCAGGGCTGCGGGACTGTTCCAAAGAGACACCATGGCCCTGGAACACAAAGGGCAAAGAAGGAACATGGATGGGTTTTAGTCAGTACAAGTCTGACACTCCCTTCCGCTCCGCCCAGAGTGGGGGGGGTCACTTGATGATTTCCCATCCGATAAAAAAAAAATTAAAAAAAAAGGTAGCTTAGTTTGAGTTGGCAAGAAACTCTACGATTACTCTAGCCATGTCATCTTTCACACAACCCATTCATCATTTCTGTGAAATATAAACCCATTCTTGACCACTGTACCAATTTGGGAACACTTAATAAATGAAGGTAGATAAATAAGTTTTGACAATAGTTAATATTACGTCACTGTGTTGTGCAGTCGAGAGTGTGTTCAATAAGTAATAACAACGGATTATACAAATTTGTTCAAAAATCTTTCTATTTGACGTCACTGAAGTTCGTTATCCGGATGAAGGTACAGGTAAGCGTGCTTTTGTTATTATTATTTATTACACGTGATGAATATCGTGAATATTATTTATATTTTCATAAAATAAGTAACTTACCTAACATCCAAAGCTATTTTATTGCAGTTATTTTACATATATGTAACAATATAGTGACATAAATAATGGTGTGCCAATTTGGGTACAACGGCTACAAGTGTACTAAAAATAACCATTTTATTTACAGAATCAATATGAATAGCTAGCGATATTTTTGTGGCACTAATGACTTCAGGGGCTTAGAATCTATCAGCAGAATAGCAGAGGATAGTGACGACGGCTTGGACTAGGATTTAGCCATCATTCCACCAGAGCCAAGCGTCGTGACTGGCGACGAAGGTGATGATGATGTGGCACCTAGTGCCCTACCAAACGATGTCCCAGGTAGTATCGAGGTATTTGTTCGCACCGTGGGTACTCTTTCGGAATCCGAGAATAGCAGCGATAATGAACCTTTGGATGCTAAAAGGTCACGATCTTCCTTTAGATCGGCCCAACCTGAGCAGCCCACTGTCTCTGTGCGCCGATAGTCATCGAGTCTCCTGCTTTGGCGAAAGTGTTCACCAAATTACTCGACAACCTTCGAACAAGCTTACTATATATTAGTTCTCGAAAATCGCGTCAAGCAGGAACTACAAGATTTGATACCCGTTTCACTATTTGAGAAGCTTTATGACGAAGAACTTTTTACAATGATTGCTGAGCTTAGCAAGTTGTATGCCACTCAAAATAATCATCACAATTTCAATGTCACTGCTACAGAGCTGAAAACTTTTTTGTGTATACTCATACTGTCGGGCTATCACAAACTACCTCGAGAACATAATATAGTATTGGTCTTTAGATGGGGATATTGGTGTTATTATGTATATCTCTGTTTAGTATTGGCGTATATGAAAAAAAATGATGGTGGGTCTTATTTAGTTACATGATTGATATGACCATGTCAGATGCATGGCGATTACACGAAATCGCTAAAGTAGAACCAATGAAGCAATTACTATTCCACCGAAGTGTCGCCAGACACTACCTCAAACTATCATCCCAAAGATGTTCTGCTCGCCGCACCATGCAATATTGAAAGTTTACAGTTGGATGGGGTTGATCACGTCCCTGAAAAGCTTCTAAAACGAGTGCGATGTGCTGTAAGCCATATAAGAGGCCGCTGGGCTTGCAAGAAGTGCAAGAAAACCCTGTGTATTGAAAAATCGTGATTCGCTAATTTTCACTCATAAGAGACCATTGTGCCAATTTGGGTACACCACTGTAAAGTCATGAAAAAAAAAAATATTTGTTTTTTTTGTTTTACTATTTACTCCTGTAGCTACTAAATTTCAATTAATAAAATAATTTTGAAAATCCGCTCAGCAGTTTTGATTTGGCCACGAATGGGTTAAAAATATCCATGTAAATTCAGCAAAGAATGCCTCAACTTAAGTATTATGCGAACAGGACGAAAAATAAAGTAAATAGCAATTGACAATAGTCTACATAATTATATTTTCCCGGAGGTCGGTCATAATTATAAATTTTTCAGTAATTAATCATGCTGAAATTATTTTTGTGATGCATTAATTAAAGCGAAGTATATTCGAAAATGTTATAATTTGTTAACTGTTATATTAAATCGGTGAAGCACTAAAATAGTGTCGAATCCGTGCCCAGTGTCCGAGAACCAAAAATTCGAAGTCTTGTGACGTCCACCTTTTCACACTGGACCCGCGTGGTTGATTTCTGCCCACTCCCTTAAAGAGGAGGCCTGTGTTCCAGCAGTCTAATTATAACTGATGCTTTCACGACCTTACGAGGGAAAAACCACGCCTTTTCGTTCAGAGTTAGTATTCTGTATTATTTTTATTGTATGTCCACTCGATGCGACATGTTGCAACTTGTTTCATGCCATGTCATCTGCGTGCGACACAGCTTTGTGAGAGGGACTTCCTGTATCCTCTTTTACCTTGCATTGTTATTATTTGACGACCTACTAAATAATGTAGCAAAATTATTATGACTGAGGATTTAAAATAATAAGTTTAATATTTCATTATGTGTAATTTTTCCAGCAGATAATATTCATTACCATCTCAAATGCCTATATTTTAAACAGGGTTGGATAGCCACATAAAAAGACAAGTCTTGACAAAAAAAGAACCGGACATTTTATCTGGTAATCTTTATATTTTTAGCACCCAGTTATTTGTAGTTTTTTTAAAAAAACCCATATTATTTTGAAGATTCCTTACAATTAACAAGGCTGCACCAATTCCGAACGGGCTGCTAAAAATCCAAATGGACGGTAACAAGATTATCCAGCTCCAGGTAGAAAAGAATACCATGCTGTTTTGTTTTTAGATTTACCTGTGAGCCTACTGAGTGAAAATGAATGGCTATTACATCCTACGCAAACAAACTAACAAACAAACCGACAAATAGACAAACATTTTTGTACAGACACGGAAAGTCTACGGTTTTATTATCGTATAGAATAGATATAGATTATTTAGTTGAGTAAGTAGATAAATTGAGGAGGCTGATCTGTAAGAGATAAATTCATAGTTACCTACCTAAATATTTATATTTATTACTCGTAGTTTTTTTCTTTCATCGAGACTTTTTCGCCAAAGAAAATTACAATATAAATAAATCACATTACGAGTCCCATAGGACTTACAACATTAAGAAGATACCTACATAGCTAAAGGCAAACATAATCTGACGTCCAAATAAACATGTTTGTACCAAAACCAACATTCTCACAAAACCAATGTTCCACAACCTCCTTATGTCACATCATATCCTGGTCCTTTCACCCCCAAAAAAAGCAATACACCTCAATAACCCCATCTGTTCCGATCCCTTTCCACCCTATATTAGGGATGTTAGGTACCAGGCTTACATGACAACACAGAGCTTCATAAAGATAACATGGGGAGCGATAATTAGCGGGCCCGGCGCAACCTGTTGACGACTCAGTGGGGACCTGCCCTGCCCTGATACGTGAGAACAGCTCTGGATCGCGCTCACTATAAATAAATAGAGGTCGTTGGTAGGATTATTAAGATTTGGGTCTGTCGTGGGGGTTTTACATTTAGACTTATAATTAATGAATTAATGGACAAATAAATTATAGTACACGGCTTAAGGGACATTTCGTCACAGTTTTTTACCATGAACTCAGTATAATGATTCTAGTGACTATGAACAAAATTAGGCTGTCTACTTCGCAGGCGAGAAGTTTGCCAGATATTTATGAAGAGTGTAAAAGAAAACAAAAGTCTCCACTAGTTGCTACAGTTCGCTCTGTATCTTAAGCAGTCAGTCCTATCAATCATACGGAGTGGTGTATCTTTTAACAGTGAGAGAGCACGATCGTCATTCTCCTGCTCTTCTTCTCCTCAGCGTGTCGATGGCAATCTAAAATGTGTCAGCTCAGAACTGAGTCACGAGTTTGGCGCCTCCTGCTCTTATTCCGTAACTTCGAAGGGTTACCCAGAAGTGTACCTAAAAACTACAACTATAACTAAGATATTCTTCTACGAAAAAAAGAAATAACAATTGGTCAATGGCTCTGGTAACGTATTTCAGTTGATAAGGGAACTTGTACAATATACATTTTTAAGCATGTCCATTTCAGAGTTTAATAAACGTAATGCAGGGGAGGGTTAATTAATGGGGTTTGTCGACCTGTTGATGAGGTCAAAGGGAGATTTAGGCCGACGTGACTCATCAGTATGATTTTTAAATGAAAAATAAAGCCGAAAATACTGTTTTTTTTTTTTATTAACAGCGCTGTGACTTTTTTTTTTATGTTACAGCACTATGCTGAGATAGGGGCCTTTTGGCCTCGCGCAGGACTTTCATTTGTTTTATCATTTTGTTGTTTACTTTTTATAAAATTTTGTTTTACTGTTAATTCAACCATTTTTTTTTGTTTTATCCTGTGAGTCTAATAAATACCTTTTCTTTCAATTTAGTATCTCTAACAAAATATGGACACATAGCATTAACAATGGATAATGGTCAACAAATGGTTATGAATATATTGTGTACTCCTTCACTTATGCATGCACATTTCACAATGTCGGTTCATGTTTACTAACAATATAATAATATATGGATGTAAAACGATAGAAATAAAATTATTATTATTCCTTTATTCATTTTACATACTCATTTTACGTATTCCTAAATATTTCTTTTAAAAAAACCATATAAAAAAATTTTAAAAATTTAAAAAATAGTGGTCCGCCGGTGTCGGGTGGAGGGTAATATATATTTAATAATAATTAAATTATAATTAATTAATAATAATTATTATTATTAATTATTATTTAATTCCGCCGACGAGTAGTCAATAATCAACCATACGGGCCTGGGTTTGCAGACATCCCATGATCCCAGACTTCGAAATTTTGGTTCTAGGACTTCTATACCAGACAGGTTTCCTCTACATGTTTTCTCCCATACATACCTACATACATAAGTACCTACGACATAAAAAAAAACAGTCCCTCTCATATTTATTTTCAGCAAACTCAGCAGTATATCTTTACAACACATTACCCCTAATAAAGATAATGCATGCGAACATATTAATGACACACACGCCGGTCGCGACCTGTCCACGACCCTGCTGGGACGTGTGGTCACCCCCTGACGGACCCCGGAGTCCGGAGTCCCGGGATCCCGGGAGGTTGGAGCGCATTACTGTGTGTAATTAGTTTTGTTTTCTCTGATTTTTGAGTAGGCTTTGTGCAATGTAAGGTAAGAACCGTGCAAGCACTCTACACTGAGTGTTTTTTTTTTGTTGATTAATTTTTTTTTTGTTTTGTTGTGTTTTTTTGAAAAATGGGGATACTGGAAGAAAAAACGTGTTCGGCCGACTCCAAGTAACATGGGACAAGAACAGGAAGACTATGATGAGTGTCTGCATGAAAAAATTGTGAGTTTATGTATGTCACCTACATACGGAGGTTCGGAGTTTATGTGTGTTACCTACGTACGGACGTTCAAATTACCATTGCCTTTTTGATTGTAATTTTCTCACATTGTCGGAAAACAATAATTAACATTAAAGTGCATCTATATCGAAATTACTTTTTGTGGAACAATGTTGCAAAATATTGCTCCATAAAGGATGATTTCCACCAAACGGCTGGCATGGCATCGGATCGGAAAGGATACGAATGGATGTGGCGACAGCCGATCGCGTCCAGCAGGATGTCGACGCATAAGATCGGTTCCGTAGCGTCGCTTGCGAACGTAACCGTTTCTGCGCCTAGTCTAATAGTTTCATTCCTAACGTATTTCAGCCGAAAGGATCCGATCGGATACGACGACAGGCGAACGCAGCCGATCGCGCGTCACAGTTTATTTTCGGTTACGATCGCGTGTTACGGAAGACTCCCGCGGTCAAGCTGCTGTGCGCTGCTTGGTAATGTAGACTTTAATAACTGTGTACACGATTTAATATCGTTTAAAGATTGTAAATTCTATTCCGATCCGATTCGATGCGAGCTGTTTGATGGACTTTAGCGTGGATGCACCTTTATACTATTGAATCAACCATGCATGATCCCTTAGAGACAACCATGGTGTATCAGTGTAATCCCCCCCTTATTATTAAATATGCACGAATGTTCCAATCATCATAATAATAATTATGTACACACAAATTACTTATTCATATTACGACTTGGGACCCGCCCTGAGTTAGCATGTGTGCAATGTTGACCTGACAACATAATCGAGATGTCTGTATAAATCTTTACTACACAAAAACCTTCTGGAATAAATGCTCTAAATGACCATGAAGTTTAGAAGATCTAGGAGAGACGCTCGTGGCTAAATAATACACAGTCGCACAAGTCCATCTTCAGGTTAAGCTACGCTTATCAAGGTCGGTTCTTGGATGGGTGATCATCCATTACAGTCCCGGCTGTTGTTTGTTTGTTCTTTGTTTGCTTTGACAGTCGTTACAGGTAGCCTGTGACCCGAAAGTCTGACCAGCAGTCTTACCAAGGGGTATCGTATTACGCAGTACCAACTGGGTTGTAGAGGTCAGATAGGCAGTCGCTCCATGTAAAATACTCGTATATTCAGTTGTATCCGGTTGGACTGGAAGCTGTCCCCGACATAGTTGGGAAAAGGCTAGGCAGATGCTGAGTTCAGAAAATCTAAGGCACACAGACAAACACCTCAAGCGTCTCCTCATTTTGGTTTACTCTGTGTGGAGTTATTATTACATAAGGTATAAATTAGCATAACAATCACATTATTAATACCTGACTTATTCATTGTTTGCCTAGAGTAATGAGATAGTGTTAAGGTCGTAGTATTAATTTACTATGATATTGACTTTGAAGATGTTAATTATATCATTTATCTTTAAAAATCCCCAAACTGTCAAACGTTAAAGACCTAACTCTTTGAAAAGAAGCGAATGAAGTTTGTATTTAAAGAAGTTAGTTAATATTAAGGCGCTCCCTCACCGGGAGCATTTGCCTGTAACAATCCAAGTTTCGATTTGTACAGAAACAAGTGAACGTAATGCCCAAAATCGAATCTTGCATTTGTTACATTACAGGCGAATGCTCCCGGTGAGGGAGCGCCTTTAGAGTATTTTTAGGGTTCCGTACCTCTAAAGGAAAAAGGAACCATTATAGGATCACTTTGTTGTCCGTCTGTCGGTCTTTCTATCTGTGAAAACCCTTTTTCTCAACTTGAAACTTGTAAGTGAACGCGATCCGTATTGAAGTTACAAAGTACACGAGTCCCACTCGCACTTGGCAGGTTTTTTGACAAAAGTTTAGTTTTTCATCGCGTTTAAGCCGTCATGTTTGAATGAAAATGAAACGTCAAAACATTAATCCTGTTATAGTCGTTTGGTAGTTCAGGAGGTACTCACCACTCAACTAAAACTTTGAGTATTGAAATATTATCAGCGTTAAAAAGTTCATATACAGGGTGTAAACAGACCCTTCACATAGCCGTCAACCAAGCATTCTGTACATCAAACTAAGTAACTTTACGCAAAAATTATTGCTAGGAATCGACTTTTTTTTTGGGTTGAAAAATCACGTTTTACGGTGGGACTCGATGGAAAGCACTCAAAGCATTGTGCTGATGAATGGATTGAATAGTACGGGGGTCGTGGAGGTGTGTAAAGTAAAAATCTTACATTAAAAACATGTATTTAAAAAAAACTTGTGCAAAATTTTGGAACTTTGACCCCCAATATCTCCGTAACTAGAGGTTCCCAGGTATGGTCCAGAACAAAAAAATGATCGCAAAGACGGGGATAACAAGTGCCTTTCGGATATGTTAAGGGTCTATTTACACCCTTTATACATAGCGAGAATTCTTCAGTACCTACAGTTAAGTTATTAATATTCTGAAGCCCAAATTAGCAACTCTGCAATCAAGAACTAACTAAGATTTTAATCGAATTATAACAGACTAATCAGCTTTGACTTATAACACTAATTAATCAAAATAATTAATGCTAAAAGCGTTAGATAATGACGCAATAACGAAGCCTTCTTAGATCCTTTTGATCACATTATAATCCTTATAAAACATATTAATTAAAGAAAGTTGATCTTCTTATCACACACAATAATTAATGATTTCATAACCACGCATAATATTATATCGAAACTCCTTGTACAAACAAAAGTATTCTGAACTCCAAAGTAAATTAAACTTTATTCCTGACAAGCAATGTTCAGAATTGAGTGAGGTCGGTATTACACTTGAGGCCACATGTAAGTACACATTCTGGTATGTTGGAATGGCAAGCATGTGAGCAAGAGTAGCGAAGCTTTTACAGAATTTAGTGGGAATGGCACCTTTGGGACTTGAGCTGGGGGAAATGGGCAGCCAGTGTAGTATATTATATTTTAAACACAAACCACATAAGTAGCCGCTATTTAGAAGTTACACTGCGGTGCAAAGGTACCTGTGTGTAAATGTAAAGTTTGTTTAATGCGAATGTATTACGATTGTGTACCTACTTAAGTATTTGTCTATTTGTGTGATAAAATTCTGAAATAACGCTTTAAAAGATTATAATTTTTGCTGAAACTTTGAAATTTTATAATAAAATCTCGGGACATATTATACTAAAAAAGTACTTCGTTAGTTTTCTTTTTCGTTCTCAAAGGATTCATAAATGATGAATTATGTCCTGCCTGCCATCTCGTAAGTACTCAGGTTCGTTACTTAAAATGTATTAGTCATTAACATTAAGTTAGCCAGAATAGTTAACTAAGCTCAATTTAGTACGACATGATTGCTGGAAAATTGAAATAAAAGTTTGATTCAACACAATTATAATGTTCTCAATCTGTCATGTATTTGACTTACAGCATTCCAATTTAACGTCAGTTAAAGTCTGATTACTTAACTTTAGTATTACATTTTTAGGTGACGTCCCTTTCTTTAAGGGCATTAAATTTGAGATAAAAAGAAAATACAATGATAGCTTCAACGGTGTAGGAAACCCGTGTTTCCACCGGCATGATCTAGAACCAAAAAATCGAAGACATGTGACCTCTACGATCCCGCACCGGGTCCTTGTGGTGGATTTAGCCCACTCCCTCTCACCGGCAGGAGACGTGTGTCCCAGCAGTGGGAACGTTATAGGCTGTTGTTACTAGCTACTACTACTGTTGCCCACGATCTTCATCTGCATGAAATTATTATAAAAATATTACTTCCCTATTTAAATCGGATTTTGTTAATAATTTCACGAGTTCTATTTTTTTTGCACGGGACCCTAATCTTTTTAATAAAAGTAGCCTAAGTCCTTAAAACATCAGCTATCTGCCAGTAAAAGTCCCGTCAAAATCGGTCGAGCCGTTTCAGAGATAAGCCAGAACAAACAGAAAGATAGACAAAAAAAAATGCAATAAGTACCGTATATACTTTCTTATGCATTCATTATAAAGCTGTTGTTTTGAAATTACCAACAGATACTTCAATTTTATTTATTTGTATAGATTCGTTAGACTGTGAACAGGCTTTAAATAAATTCACTAATCACCATAAGTAAAGATACAAACGCTGAATAGACAAACACATTACCCGATCTCATTACGTCGGAGCACCAGGAGACCATGACAGACATGGTCACTCAATTCACTTGGAACGGTGTTTGTACGCGCCTCGCAAAACATTCCCTTGATTGTCGTTTAAATTCGTGTGTGTTGTTGAAAATCTAATCGGTTTGCGATGGACTAGGGCCTCATTATAATCATAGTCGTGTCAGTATACAGGTACAACGAATAGATATCTGGGCATGTTATGAATTATGATGTGGTTGATATTCTAGGTATAGGTACGGTCTTCTAGTAATAAATACCTTCTTGGACTCATGCCAGCCTAGTACTGTTCGTAAGGTTACTGCCAATAACTAGCATAACTGCACTACTCGGTCCCATGCAATATTTGGAGTAATATTTTATTACTCAAAAATACGGTGGGGCCAACGGGAACAATGTTTAATTATTTTATTAATCAATTCCCGCTGACCCCACCAGTGCCAGGGCCACGGGGGGTGGGGTCAACGACGGAATACATAGCTGAGTCGAGGAAGACCAGGGTAACATAGATGGAATGTGTGAAAGATGAAAATAGCTAGAAAGGGGGTGACTATCGAGGTGACGACTAATAGAGTAGGTTAAAGTGCAGCTAGAGGACATGCTGCGCCGACACTAAATAAATAAACGGATACGGCCAGGAGCATGATTATGATCAGGGCTATGTTATGGCTTGTGTGAGTGTCATCGCTTGTGTGGTGGTATCTCATGATTAAAGACAACATCACGCATGCATTTTATACGAGGTAAGCTAAAGTTTTTAGTAAACACATTTTTAATTAATTCATTTATTTCAGATCCATACATTGTATGAAAATTAAAATCACATTAAACACATGTACATACATTAAAATATTCAATAAAAATAAAATTACCCATTACAATTACATAACCAAATTAAATATAAATTAAAATAATCAAACAATTACAAAAATAAACACACACAATATTAATTAGCCTAGTATTTAGCCAGTTTTGTTTTACCTTAATATTCCATAGGGTGAGCCTATTGTCGTTGACAGCTTACAACCAGACTCCGGGTTAGTACCAATAAATAACCAATGGAAAACGTTATAACGTTACCATTATCTAATCTGGGGAAAAACTCACATCGGTTAGCTCTCATGCTTACGACCCTGGCTTTTAAATTAAGCTACTCATCTCTCAGCGAGCAAAGAAAAAGTTATACTTTTGAGCGTTTTATTATTATTTTTACCTGACTGCCAAGGAAGGGTTATGTTTTTCGAGGTTTTTTCTTTTCTTATATTTCTTTGTTTGTTTGTTTATTTCTTTTTCCAAATGGATTTCGACGATTTCGGTCATTAGATTTATCTCAAAAAGCCAAGTGTCCTTAGGTAGGTGTTTAAAAAAAATGGCGGATTTTTTGCGCTAAATTGTAAATCAACAAAACAAAAAATGAAAACCGATAAGAACACAACACACACGCGATTAGTATGGAATAATACAATTTGTAGTCGGGTTTTTTGATACTTTTAATTAAAAGTTCCTTGTTTGTTTATTCTGCTATTTAAAATACTCCAGCCTTAATACTCAGCTTGTCGAATCTCGAAATGAAAACAAAAGAAAAATGAACGAAACCTTTAAGGTCACTTCAAAATTAATTATTAACTTTTCTGTGTGTTTGACAAAAAGCAATTTTATGTAGACCCAAAACTTTTAGGTCACCACGGCTCCTGAGGTTAATATTATAAACATCACATTTATTTCAGAAAGTGCTCCAGAAAAAATTCAGTAGACGTGAAAATGTCCGTTAAGCTCTTGTAAAACTTGATGTGGTCGACAGTAAACCTAGTTGAGAAATGTCTAGAATATATTTTATGTCTGTTCTGATAAACACTGGTGATTTCAATGTCTCTTTTGTATTTATGAAGAAAAAAACATCAAAATGGCTGGAGGCAAAAAAATCAAAGTGACTCATTATTGGTTATTTTTTTAGCATCAACAGTATCAGTTTTCGTTAAAAAAATAATAGACAACGTACTTAGGGTAGGATCTGATGGGATGACGATTAATAGAGAAGTATGGAAAAAGAAGACTTGCAGCGCCGACACCAAATGAATTGGGATAAGGGCAAGAGAATGATGATGTTCTTAGGGTAGGAATCTGCGCGAGTCCGACTCACACTTGGCCGGTTTTTTTGTGTTTAAGACTAGATCTGCTTCGCTCGGTGATGGATTTTGATATAAACTTTCAACTCCTATGTATGTAGGCTTTGTAGATTCCCAGCTGCTTGTTAACTTTTTATCTTGTTTTACATCTTTTGTGCAGTAAGCAACGACTTATTCTCGGGCCTACGCTGTCCCCCCATACTTAAGTACAAATGCTGTAATATGATAATAAATGTAATACCAAATGAAAAGAGAAACCATGGAGTTTCTCGCCGACTCTTCTCCATAGGAAACGATCAACCCGAACCGTGCACCTTTTTGTCGACGTTTTATAAGTGCCCATCTAAGCCAATGTGAAATAAAATATTTTGATTTTGACCCCCTTAGGGGTGAATTTACCAAAATCCTTTCTTCGCGGATGCTACGTCATAATAGCTATATGTACTCGTATGCCACATTTTACTTCGACAATGCCAGTGGTTTGTGCTGTGATGGTCAATCAGGACAAACAACTTTTTATGCAATTGCAATTTTTTATACAAGTTCAAAGGAAACTTATACTGTCACTTACGGGATATCTTCCGTGATTGCTCATTATCCTGAGCTCCCGATATTTCGACGCTGTTGTAAGCGCCATGATCGTGAGTTGACTGGCAGGTGGGTTTAGTTGTAAACCGTGAGAGCTTAAAACAGTGTTTGAAGTTCAAAAGAATCTTCCTTTGAACTTGTATGGTATCTTTGACTGTCTTCGTATCATAAGTAGAAAAAAAAAGTTAGTTTACACAATTAAGAAAAAAGTTTGTTTGGTATGGTATACTTTCGAGGGGACGAGCTCATGACTACATAATAACAGCCACTCGGGACGATCTGTGGATTAAGCTGTGCTTGCCTAAGTTGGTCCGTGGATGGGTGCCCACCGATTACATACCGAGATTCCTCCATGCCTCGAAAAGCACGTTAAGCCGTTGCTCCCGGCTGACATGAGTCGATCATTGACAGTCGCTACAGGTAGTCAGTAGCCCGAAAGTTTGAACCAGACTTACCAAGGGGTACCTAGGGAAATTCTACCCAGTGGTAACTGGGTTGTGGAGGTCAGAGGCAGTCGCTCCATGTAAAATACTGGTATTCAGCTGCATCCGGTTAGACTACGACGCTAGATGATGACGTTACAATGAAGAATGTTACTAGGTATGCCCCAATCGCTTGAAATTTTGTCTCAGTAAAGCCTGTATGTATACAAATTCACTCGTTTTTGTTGTACTTAAAAATACCTAGTAGTTTTGATTTTATAGGCATTCAAAGTTTCGAAAAATATCAAATCCCTCTAAGTCACGTGACTGCTTGTGACGTCATGTCACAACGCGCCGCGCAATTGGTAGTTGTATTTTTTTTACATTTAGGCACAACATATGACTTCCTAGTATTTGGATTGGACATTTTTAAAGTATTTAGGTATAATTTCGAAGGCACGGGCGCGCGACCGCGAGCGGAGCCAGACTGAGCGTGTTGTGCGATGACGTCACACCGTCACCGGCAGCCAACAACTTGTTTTACTTCTAAATCGGAAACTAATTGACGTATCGAAGTAATTCTTTCACTACTATTTTTTTATTTTTGACAGAGAATATGGAGTGCTAATAATCAAAATTAGGTAACATTCTTCATTAAACATTTCTTTTTTTTTTAATTTACAATTGAACATTTCTATTCTTATTCTTTTTGCACACAAAATTAAAAGATATACACAAAATTACAATAAATATAGCTTATGTAGAATAATCAAATTTCTATTAAAGACTAACATTGTATGTTCAAGTTTAAGTAATAACTTGAACTTTAACTGGACCTTGAACCATTTTAATGAAATAGACAAGATTTTGAACGAAGTAAGAAAGCAAAGCTGAGAATTCTATTTTTCAGTCAGTTCTAACTTCAAGCAATTACTAAATTACAGAATAAAAATCGTATCATAACACTAAATAATTACTTTTACTCAAGTAATCAGTTTGACTTGTTTGTAGATACGGGTGTAAGTTTTCGAAATTAGATTCTCTAACTTTACTTTACTGAAACTTAAATTTCACTCCATACTTTTAGTTAATAGGGATGTTTCCTGTGTAAAAAAAATATGATTCTATTTAGTCCGTCAGTTAGATTATCGAAAAATATTGGATACGTATTTTTTGTATTATCAAATCAATAAAAATTGACGAAGATAAAACGCATCACAGATCATGAGTAGGGGCCTGTCACGTCACTTTTCGGTAAAAAGTCAGTACACTTTACTTACAAGTATGACGTCACATGAGTTTTCACCGCACTGTATCGTCTTCATTTTTAGTTTTTGTGAAAAAAGAAAAAATACGTGTCCAATATTTTTTGGAAATCTATCTGACTGACTATTTAGATTTTTCCAGGAAATATCCCTATTCTTCACGTATACAGGGTGGAATAGACCGACGCGAAAACGGTTACCACGATGCGTACGCTGTTTCCTACAAAAGTGCAATACACGGTCAAAATGTATGGAGCAGCTGTTTTTTTTTTAATAATCGATGAATTTCGCCAATCCCCCCCCCCCCTTCATAGAAATTTTTCAGATTGATGTACTGGATACGTGGTAACCGTGTTCGCGTCAGTGTCCCTTTTTTTTTTTTTTTTTTTTTTTATCGTGGTAAAATCATCAAATGAGTCCTCCCACCCAGGGCAGAGTGGGAGGAACTGTCAGACTTGTACTGACTAAAATCCACGGTGTCCTTCAATAGCCCTTTATGATCCAGGGTCACGGTAATTCTATAAGTCCCGCGACCCCGGCAGGCTTTCGCCCTCTAGAGGGGGGCCCCGTCATAATGCTGACACTCTTTGAGGCGCGCGTGGAACACAACGCGCCGTCGACCCGGGCATGGTCCATGGTCGGACAGCGAGTCGCCCATTACTCGCCGCCCGCAAGCCCGCGCCTACGGTGGCCGGAGATCGTCTGCCGACGTCCGGCGCCGTGGGCGTCTACCACTGCGGCTGGGGTGGAGGGAGGACGCTGTCCTCTCCCTCACGCGGCCCGCCTCCTCCTTCGCGAGCATGACTGCTTCGCAGAAGGAGGCGACCGCTTCCCACTCCGTCTCGCCCCGCAGCATGGCCTCGACCAATGCCGGGCGCGAGAGGTCTCCGCCTATCGCCGCCGTGAGGACACGGCGGTGCCCTGCCCAAGCGGGGCAGTCCTGCACCGTATGCTCCACCGTGTCCTCCGGGCGGTCCTCGCAGTGGTGACACCCAGGCGTTTCCTCCTTCCCCATCAGACACAGGTACCTCCCGAAGCTTCCGTGTCCGGTGAGGACCTGCGTCATGCGGTAGGTCAGGACGCCGTGACGCCTATCCAGCCACTCCTCAAAGAGGGGTCTTACCGCCGCGATTGCGGCGTGCCCGGACCTCGGTTGCGACAGTCGTTCCCTCCATACTGCCCTGAGATCGCGCCGGAGCTCTTCCCGCTGCGCCTCGACTTGTCGAGGCAGCAGCGATTCGCCCCGGCGCTGCGCCTCCACGCGCCACTCATAGACGCGCTGGAGGGCAGTTGCCTCCAGATCCCAGGGCAGCAATCCGGCAAGGAGGTTGGCCGATTCGCCGGCGATTGTGCGGTATCCTTGGATCATCCGGATAGCCATGACCCTCTGGCATGCGACCAGCCTCAGTGGTCGCGTCCGAATGCTCAGGGCCCACACGGGGGCCCCGTAGAGGGCCATGGACCGCACGACACCGGCGTACAGCCTCCGGCAGGAGGCGTTTGGCCCGCTGAGATTGGGCAGGAGTCGCCTGAGGGCGGCTGCTGCCCGGTTCAGCTTTGGGGCCAAACGCAGGAAATGCTCCTTGAAGTTCCACCGGCTGTCGAGGACGAGTCCCAGGTACTTCATCGTCCTCCCGACGCCGATGCGAACCCCTCCCACCGTTATGTGAGACTCAGACCGTGGCGCGTTCAGACGGCCATGAAAACACATGGCCTCTGTTTTGTGCAGCGCCACTTCGAGTCCCAACTGCCGGATCCTTCCAACGACTGTCGCAACCGCTTGCGTCGCCAGGTCGGCCGCCGCCTGGTGCGACTCTCCCTCCGCCAGGACTAGCGTGTCGTCGGCGTAACATATTACGCCGGCGCCGTCAGGGAGGTCGCCGCGCAGCACCCAGTCGTAACCGATGTTCCACAGCGCGTCAGTGTCCCTTCCACCCCGTATTTCTACTTAAAATCACATCACGCCTGTAATCCCCGAAGGGTAAGGCAGAGGTGTGACCTAATACTTATTACACCCACATTCCACCAGTAATGTTCAAGTCCCATGTAATAGGGGGCAGGCCTATTGCCCTGAACCCTATAGCTGCTACTGAGAAATTCCTGATGGAAAAACCCAATAACACTTTGCCCGAACTGGGAATTGAACTCAGGAGCTCATCATGCTCAGCAGGCTTGCGATCACTTGATTAACGAGGCAGTCTATTTCTATTGCTGCCTTTAATCAGATCAGCCTTTACTAAAATCTATGTCAAGGCACACTATCTTGGAACCACAGCACAACTTTACCCGACACGCTTCATCCTGTTATTAAACTTTGCCTTATTATTATATTCGCGAATGACGTCAAAGGGAACAAACTTAGTTTCGTACATATTGATGAACACGATGTACCGACATCAGTAGTTTGTTCAACAATAAACAGTTCGGGTAAGGGATTGTCATGTTTTCACAATAAGCTGGTATTTAACTACTCGTTTGGTATGCTCGTAGCGAAATTCATATAGTTAATTATTATTTTTATTATTTCAATGACGTCATGGAATAGGCTATGTGACAACATCGAAAAAAAAAATGTAGTCCGTCAGTTAGATCACAAAAAATGTTGGACACGATTTTTTCTTTTGTCACATAATCAAAAAATGACGAGGATATAGCGCATCAAAGTTCAAAAGAGGAGGTTTGTGACGTCACTAGCTAGTAAAAAGTAACAGGCTTGTGACGTCACGCGAGATTTCAACGCGCTGCATCGTGGTCATTTTTCGTTTACATGACAAAAGAAAAAATACGTGTTCAATATTTTTTGATAATCTGACGGAATAGATTTTTACAGGCAAATACCCTAGTATGTCAAAATTACCTAATAATTTAAATAATTCTGTATGCCTGTGTTTCGTCTTGTCCCAACCCATTCACTAAAGGTACTGCGTATCAATAGCTACCTGTGTAGCTTGACCTTCATCTAACGTCATCATTTTTCTGCCTTATACTGAAGTAATTTGAGGTCAGCGCAGCATGTCTTCTTCTTCCATATTTCTCTACTCCTCGTATCCCAGCGGTCACCACCTTTGTAGCCATCCACCTACACCATCATCTGCCTAGCCTTTTCCCAACTATATTGGGGTCGGCTTCCAGTCTAACCGGATGCAGCTGAATACCAGTATTTTACATGGAGCGACTGCCTATCTGGCCTCCACAACCCAGTTAGTACTGGGTATTACGATACCCCTTGGTAAGACTGGTTGTCAGACTTTTTGGGCCACTGACTGCCTAACGACTGTCAAAGATCTACAAATGACACTCGGGACCAACGGCTTAACGTGCTTTCCGAGGCACGGAGGAAACTCGGTATGTAATGGGCGGTCACCCATCCACAGACCAACCTAGGCAAGCACGGCTTAACCTAAAGATCGACCCGAGCGGCTGTTATTATTTAGCCACGATTTAGCCACGTTTGATACAAACGATTTGAAGGCCAGTCATGAACTTTTCAAAGATTTCGAATAAACCTTGGGTACTATGATTTATGTTATCACGTCGCAAGTTACAGACTAAGGCTTCTAACAAATTACTGTCGAGTCATTTGCTGACGCTTAATGAACAGCCGTGTTAATTACTACTCTGATTAGGAAGCGCTGGATTATTTTATAATTCTGGCTCTTGATTTTAGTTGTTATTATCAATCCGCAATCGTTGAGAATTTCTGGTTGGTGTTGTGAAGAGATTTAATACATGTACCCCCCATAACCACGACTACTCTGTCAAGAGACTAAGAAGAAGAATACAATATGTACGACATCTGCCCCCCCCCCCCCCCTCAGATTTTGTAAAACTTTCACAGTGTGAGAGAGAACTATCCACCACACTGAAAGATTTTGAAAAGACCCTCTATGCCGTACCTAGTGTACCTACCTACTACTACAGCATAGGTACCTATGTTTGAAAATTCGTCCGTTCGACATCATAAATATTGCAATGAATGCTGATAAACTGTCAAAATGAAGGCTCATTTATTTAATTTTGATTGATTTGGTAACACACGAACAGTCCAACCCCAATAATACAACGATAATAATATACAGGGTGTTTTGTTAAACGTGGGCAATACTTTAAGGGACTAAAGTACTCATAAATATGAGCAACTCTTACTATGGGGCAAACTATCAAATATGATTTTAAAAATCTGCTGTTGCCTACATTTTTTCGAGTTACGCGACCAATAATGTTTGGATCAGCTGATATTTTTTCGCGATTTCATGGTTCGTCCTTTAGTAAAAGTTGCTCATTTTCATGAGTACTACACGCCCCTAAAGTATTGCCCACGGTTAAAAAAACACACACACACATTACACACACACACACACACACACACATACACACACACATTCACATTATGTACCTAGTTATAAAAATCATATTTCACTCAATGTGATCTTAGCAAGATTCTATTCAGCCTCAATAAAATACAGAACAACAAAATATTGTAAAAAATATTCACTACCGTAATAAAAACAAAATAATTTCACATCATTTTCCAATTCGCCCTCTCGTCTTTTATTGGTCGTCCGAATATTGGCCCCGCAATAAACATGCCACATAATCTATTAAAAAGGGGGTTACCTTAATGTTGGCATGTCACAGTCATAAGGTAAGAGGCTGCATAAATATATTTGCTGTAAAACAGAAGTTACGATTCTCTTCCAACGACGGTATTTTATATTCAACGTGGTTTTACGACAGTCCGTATATGATACATGCTGATGCAATCAATAATGTTGTTTTTATTTCTACTTGGATGCCCCATGTCCCAGTTTTAATGGCCATTACGACGAGACGAGGAATGATGAGCTAGGTTGAAAAGTGTATGGAAAACTAATTCAATTTCATGCTTTAATGGCTTTCATGGCTGCCACGATGGGCAGTAAATTGATTGGAACTGATAATGGAAGTAGTTTCAATGAAACTACATGAAAGGAATCCTCATTTACTTCAATAATTCTCTCTAGACTGATTTTTTTTTTCTGATATTTGATTCAATACTTTTTTCAATATACAATCAATCAGGCAGAATAGGAATTTTTGATATCGCAACGTAGAAATGTTGAGAATATATGACATATTTTGTTATATTCGAAATAGTCTAAATTATTTGTCACTATTAGATACAGTATATTATCAATAAACATCAATTGATATATATATATATATATTTATATCTTTTATATTTGTGAGTTGTGACAGAATTGCGTGGATTCCTGATCCCAGTGATTATTATTGGAATTCCCGACTATATATTTAGAAATATTTATATGAAAATACATCAAAAGGTAAGAATCAAAATATTCTCCTTTGTAATGTAAGATCACATACTGTCATAAGTAATAACGTTCCTATTTCTTTCAACACAACATTATCCGTAAAATTCCGAAACGACAAAAACGACTTTCTCAATAACCTCGAGGGCGCTATCCCGTCTAGTTAACCGTGACAGCCTGACAAATAAAGTTAACAATTTTAAACCAAAGAAATAACCGTATCAGTTTCACCGACTGGGGTTACCAGGGCGGCATAAATTGGCGGGAGTTAATATTTCAAAAGACGAAGACCGCGAGCGACGACGTGATGCTACTGCTAATGTAAGGCGCGCTGCGATACAGATGGGAATTAAACTTTAGACAGAGGGAGAAACGTATAGTACTGCACTTTGTACGCTTTTAAACGATATATTAGCTTTTAGCTTGAGAATCAAGTTACTAGGAAATATAACCGTCATTTGTTTTGTTTCAGGATAAGCCTTTCATCAGTTATTTCTTAATAGGTCAGTTAAGATGTCACGTCATCGAAGTAAGTTAACAGAGGCCCTAGCACATGTAAATACATCGATAAAAAAAAATAGGTACCCGTCTTACATAATATTTCCAAAATTTTAAGAATGTTTTAATGTCTATGGATGACACTAATTGTGTTTGTTGCAAACAACTTAACTAAAATGCTGAACGATAATTGTATTTTCGATTAAAAAATAGCCGATTATATTATTTATTTTATTATATTTGCGTTACATTTATACCGAGCGCTCGTGCCTAGGGCCTCAGGGGTTGGAATTATAATTTAAATTTCAACAAAACGATAATTTAAAAAAAGACGTAATAGCTTATAACCTTGGTTCCATATTTGAATTGGCAAAACTCGTAGCCTTGAAATAAGTCAACTGGGATTTGGCGGTAACCCTCAAATAAATCCAATTCTTTCCAAAAATAAACCAAATCTCGCCCAGCCAATCAATACAGTGTTTGTACGTTAAAAGTAGATTATTTTCCCACATTCAAGTGTGCCGAGGTCCCAATTTTCTACGCGGCTGATTTTTTCCTTTTGAATCCTCCTCGATCCGCCCGTGAACTCAAACAAACAAGGATTGTTGACTTGTTTCTGCTCCAATAATGTCACTTCCGTAATTCTGTATCGGAGATTTTGTTTATGGCGCTGATTTGGGTCCCCCGTTCTACGCTAGTATATACTCGGCTTAATTCAACGAATCCTTTAGGCAAAATAAGACGCCGAATCATTTTGCATATCAATTGGATGTACTGATTATTTGGGAATAAATAAGCTTGAACAATCAGCATTTATTTTTTTCCTTTGTGCTTTCTCCCTTATGTTGAAAATGATGCTGGCTGAAATATGGCGCACTGAAATATAACAAAGGCAAGAATTACACATCCAATCATTGTATCCGTGGTTATTATGAACATTGTACTACAATTTATTGTCTTGCTTCGTGGAACCGGGACCGTTGCAAAGTTATTATCGGTTTTATGCAAACAGACAGATAAATATTTAAGACTAGCTGTGCGCCTTTTCCTACTACCTACCTACTGCCTACCTACCTACTACCTACTTACTACCTACCTATTACCTACCTACCTATTACCTAATTTTCCGCGCATCTTTCTTAATTTTTTCTTTCATAAGACCCATCTCCTGACAATTCCAAATACAACAAAAAAAGAATTAGCGAAATCGGTCCAGCCCTTCACGCCTGATGCCGTTGACCAAGGCACAGATAATATAATACACCAAGGGAAATAGGGATTTCATTTGATATAGATAGATTCTTTTCCTCTCTGCTCATTTAATTATTTTCTTGCTTGTTTTGTGAAATCGCGACTGCACAATTGAGGATCTGAATTCGATCTTCATCCAGATAATACACTACATTATCTGGATGAAGATCGAATTCGGATCCTCAACTGTAGTGTTTTTAACAGGGCCATTTCTCAATGGTAACCCGAATTAAGATCGGTGTCCGGTTTATAACGATAAACTCCGGAATGTACGGAGCCAACTAAAGTTGTGTGCTAAATTCCTACCCTGCAAGCAACAAGAGCAGTGATGATAATTTTATATTTTGAACCGAAAACACATACACGCAGACCTGAACATAAGAATACGTCTCAAAATAGGTGTGGCAAATGTAACAACCTTTTAATACCATTAAAATCAACCGTAGAAATATTTTCCATTTAATCTTCGATCCTATCTCTAAGAGGCACTCGTGGTTATCGAATGCACCACCAACCACCACCAACCACCTACATGCATCCTAAACCAGCCTTTTGCTGCACTTATGAATGAGGCAGGCGGGTACCCCGTTTGCTTAATGAAATTCTGTTCCGTCCATTATGTAAGGTTTTCGGGTTCCCAGTAAAATGCGTGACTGACTGAGTTTCGTAATTTTACTTTAGTGATACGAGTTTCTGTTGACATCTGTTAACGACGAAAGGCCACCTTATAGATAGCAACATGATTTTGTGTATTGCAGTATTGTGTATGCATTTTTGTGTAAGATTTTCTTCATTAACATTTTTTTATTAACTTTGCCCCACACTTGGAATTTCTCCTGTATCGTGGGTAAGTTAACAAACATTTAAACTCACATACACAAACAGCCAGACCCGGAACACCTGTACACCATACAAATATTTGTTCCGTGCGGGAATCGAACCCGCGACACGCAGCGCAGCAGCCAATCGCTTAGCCACTACGCCAACCGTGCCGTCTAGAATATTTACAATGAACTTCTGTTAACCATGTTATTGTTAGTCTGGTATTTCTCAGGACCCTGGGGTCCCAGTCTTCGGAAGGGTACTAGAACCCAAACTAATCTGGTGGAGGCCCGTTAGGCGCTTTTGATTAAACGAAGCACCAAATATTTTTAAGGTACCAAATTTTATAGACCTTGTTCGAATATTTCATCAACTACATGGATCAAACCTTTACAAAACACAGAACTATAATAATAAAATGCGACTCAAACTTCGCCTTTTGCCAATTTTTCGTAACCGCCAAGTTATTGTGTCTTCAGAGCAGGTGACGTCACTTTAAAGTGAATTCTCGTGTCGGTTCTGACGTTTGGAACATAAAATTTTCCTTCATATTGACGACGGTCTTCGTAAATTCACGTACCGAACTGATTTTGTGACTAAGGAGTTTCTTAACATAAGAGACTTGTAGAAAAGTTTAGATATGTCATGCTGGAGTAAATCTTGATTGCAGAATGTACATTTCATATGATTCTATACTCTAAAGGAGTTGCCAGAGGAATAAATTCTGTACAAAATCTATACTAGTAGTATTATAAAGCTGAAGAGTTTGTTTGTTTGTTTGTTTGGTTGAACGCGGTAAACTCAGGAACTACTGCTTCAAATTGAAAAATTATTTTAGTGCTGGATAGCCCATTTATCGAGGAAGGCTATAGGCTATATTATCACGCTAATAACTTAGGTGGGTGAGCAAAATTGCATTATGTCCATATTCTTCAGCTGTTTGACAACGGTTTGACAACTGACAACTGTCATGGCATGCATTAGAAGAGAACAGCTATTTTAGACCACTTGTCACCGAAGTAAGTAGCACGAAGGTGTCAGCGGCCGCCCTGTGAACAGTGATTTGCAAGTTCGAGCCGCAGCTAAGTTATTTCGTTTTTGTATTTATTTCGATTTTTTTAATGCTGTAAGCATGGTGGAAGTTCGATCCCCAGGCGATTTTCACTTTTTGTAAATTAGTATGTAGTTTTTTTTAACCATTCAAACGATGTTTCATTGTAATCGGTGCTCTCTATCAAAAGATATATGAGTGTCTCCGGGTATTTTTTTGGTAAAACAACACGCGTGTGTAAATTATAAAACCCATGTGGTTAGATTCAATGCACACATATTGTGCATAACTTAGAGAAGGTTTCGTGTCATTGTAATCGGTGCTCTCTATCAAAAGATGTACGAAGTTAAAGTGTTCAAGAAGAACTTATCATAATTATATATGTAACATGCAACGACATCTTTTGAACCAAAATGGTACTAATGAATAAAATGTGCTCACAAGATAACTTTTAAATCGACTGGCCAGTTTTTTTTTTAAGTTATAGCAAAAGGTACTCTAGATTAAACTTAACTAGAGTATGACTTCTATCGAAGGTCTGACGAAGGAGACAAAAGGCAATTGCAAGTGGTCCTCAAGAGTTTACAGCAGCTATATTATTATTGGGCTCATTTCAAACACCGTGATGAGAACTTTAGACCTAGCTGTGTAGTTTGACTGTCATAGAACGTCTGACGATGGAGACGGAAGACAGTCGCAAGAGGTCCTCAACAGTTAACAGCATCTATATCGTGTTTGGGCTCATTTCATGCGTATTGATGAGAACTTTAGACCTAGCTGGACTATGACTGTCATCGATGGTCTAACGATGGAGACGCAAGGCAGTTGCAATAGGCCCTCAACAGTTTACAGCATCTATATTGTTATTGGGCTCATTTCATGCACCTGGATGAGAACTTTAGACCTAGCTGGACTATGACTGTCATCAATGGTCTAACGAAGGAGACACAAGGCAGTTGCAATAGGCCCTCAACAGTTTACAGCAGCTATATTGTTATTGGGCTCATTTCATGCACCTGGGTGAGAATTTTAGACTTAGCTGGAGTATGACTGTCATCGACAGTCTAACGATGGAGACGGACGGCAGTTGAAGGAGGTCCTCAACAGTTTACAGTAGCTACATTGTTATTGGGCTCATTTCAAACACCTTGATGAGAAGTTAAGACCTAGCTGTGGAGTATGACTGTCATAGAAGGTCTGCCGATGGAGACGGAAGGCAGTCGCAAAAGGTCCTCAACAATATACAGCAGCTATATTGTTATTGGGCTCATTTCATGCACCTTGGTGAGAACTTTAGACCTGCCTGGAGTATGACCGTCATCGACAGTCTATCGATAAAGACGTGAGGCTGTCGAGGGAAGCCCTTATTTGAGAAAAACATATTTAAAGTAGAATGTTTTAGCGATTAATTCAATTATTTCCGAGAAGTTAAATAGTTACCTACTTGAATCTATACTAATAATATAAAGCTCAAGAGTTTGTTTGTTAGTTTGGTTGAACACGCTAATTTCAGGAACTAATGGATAGCCTATTTATCGAGGAAGGCTATAGGTTATGTAACATCACGCTATAACTAATAGGAGCGGAGCATCAATGAAAAATGATGCACAAACGGGGAAAATTTATTCCTTTTGAAAGCTACCGTTGCGTGCGCTGCGTAAAAGGTTAAAGTTACGTAACAATCATGTATGACGGAAATATTCCTCTTAAAAGTTCTAAAAAAATACGTGATAGCATATTATGTCTATATTTTAAGGTTGACTCGCATTATTTGCGATGGTGTTTTTGTGAACATGGTATTTATCCTTAGTCAAATAAATACGTTATTCATCTCAAGTATTTAATTTTGAACGAAATTGCTCTTACATCATTTGATTTCAATGAATATCTTAGGAGATATCACAGTTTTAAAATAACTCCGCAGCGAATTAATTATCAGGTACAGCGCGCGCATTTTCATAATGTGGAATGATGGGTGTGATGTGCTAGAATTGTACTATAGGTGCCTACGACCCACTCTCTCTGACCCTCTCTCTCTCTTATGTGACGCAGACGAAGTTGCGCGGGTCTGCTAGTACTGCATAATCCGCCTATTATGTTCGCACTGCTGGGGCCCAGGCCACCGCTCTTTGATTGGGAGTGAGCTGTATTCTACCACGCCGGCCCAGTGCGTATATAGTTCAGGGACATGCCCGGTTTCTTCACGGTGTTTTCCTTTACCGTTCAAAAATTTACTGTAAACATTTATTTTTAATCTCACAGAAACTTGCGCCTTTATCTCAAGGGGCTAGGCAGACACTACAGAATGCTACCTGCTGATGATCCTCGCATACTCCTATCACCTCGTTCACTTTCACATAACTCTACTAGGGGGGGTTACTATGACGTCTTAAAGCAGGAGTAATTCGCGTGTGGGAAAGAGACAGAGCTATACAGGTCGTCTAGCGCCATCTCTTTGGGTTACTATGACGTCTTAAAGCAAGAGTAATTCCAGTGTGGGAAAGAGACAGAGCTATACAGGTCGTCTAGCGCCATCTCTTTGGGTTACTATGACGTCTTAAAGCAGGAGTAATTCCAGTGTAGAAAAGAGACAGAGCTATACAGGTCGTCTAGCGCCATCTCTTTCCCACACTGGAATTACTACTACTTTAAGACGGCATGGTAGGCCACCTGGTCATACACGCTCGCCTTTTGGTAGTACTACGCACCTGAGTGCTGAGCTGTTGAGTGCATGCTGAGTGATAACTTGCTTGTCGCCGTCACGAAGTGCAAGCTGTCAACTTTTTTTAGTTCTGTCCTTCTGTATTTATAAATATTTGTTATTTATTTTTAATTTTGTTTTTTTTTTTTAAACTTTATGCATAAGTAAAAATTGTACTAAGGCGGACTTAATGCCTTGGGCATTTTCTACTAGTCTACCTTAGGCTGATGCAGAGCCAATATCAGTTATGAGTTGTATGTTCATTTTTTTTTGGATCAGATCATAGCCCTGCGACAAATAAATATTGTTTCTTATTTTTTTTCTCCTGACCTTTCAAGAACCTTTGAAGACCCTCACCAATAGTATAATAGAGTCAGTGTACGTCCTTTTTTGACTCTAGTGGTCACACACTCACTCATAAATGCCTTGTAAATCGCACAAGAGCATAAATTATGCGCAATTATCATCAACAACTCAAGACATTCACAAAATAAACACGCACAATAAGCTCGGAGTAACTCTAAAAGCTTCCAGAAGAAATATTCTTTCCGGTCATAAAATGAAATCGCTTTAGCAATTTTCCCAAATATCTTCGGAACAGATAAAGTTGTAAGTTTTCAGAATATCGGGATGGTGTAAACAGGATTTATTACCCGTTTGATTATTGGAGGATGTTTTTAATCTTTTAACCGTAGATAGTATAATTACATTATACTTGATTGTACCCAAAAAAATCAATGAATCATTTTATTGTCAGGCAACTGAGGCCCATAGATAAAAATACACAAAATAATCTTGTAAAATAATAAACTAATACATTGTATATAAAATCCTTATTTAACTAAAACTAGACTCGAATCGTAAAAAAAAATAGTAAAATATACACAGCTACTAATAATAATATTATAAAAATGAAGAGTTTGTTTGTTTATTGAACGCGTTAACCTCTGGAACTACCTGATGGATTAAAAAAAAAAATGGGTTTACCTGCGTTAAGATTCAAACGGCGAGTTAAACAGCGAGGCACAGCTAGTTTAACAACATTGCTAATTATATGGGCACAACGGCGGTCTTATCGGTGTATTTATCTACATTGTGTAAACAGACCCTTCACATAGCCGTCAACTAAGCATTCTGTATATCAAACTAAGTAACTTTACCCAAAAATTATTGCTGGGAATCGACTTTTTTTTTGGGGTGAAAAATCACGTTTTACGGTAGGACTCGATGGAAAGCACTCAAAGCATTGTGCTGATGGATGGATTGAGTAGTGCGGGGGTCGTGGAGGTGTGTAAAGTAAAAATCTTACATTAAAAAAATGTATTAAAAAAAAATTGTGATGAAGTTGGAACTTTGACCCCCAATATCTCCGTAACTAGAAGGTTCCCAGGTATGATCTAGAACAAAAAAATGATCGCAAAGACGGGGAGAACAAGTGCCTTTCGGATATGTTAAGGGTCTATTTACACCCTTTATTTATTAATGAAATTTAAATTTTTAAAATCAAAAGATTTTTAAAAATGGAAGTCGAAAATGAGGAGAACAATATTAGTCATCCTAAAATCTCAGAGGATGACTTTTTTTTCATAACGTAAAGAGGCATTCTACATCCTTATTTATTCTCAACTATACTGCAAACTAACATATAGTATACTCTAAGTTAAAGTGTTATGATTTACGAGTTATTTGTACGCGGGTAGACTAACTTAAAGTACCTACATGGTGCGAATGCGGCGCGATGCGTATCTCTTTCTCTTCTGTTTGCAATACATTTATGAGAACATTTTAGTTCTGAGGTGGTTGTATTCGACTTTATATTACTTTGATTCTTCGGTTCTAATCGGTCCCGACCCAAGCTAGCGCTTTATTTCATGTAAGTTAAGAGCCTCACGGCATTTCATACAAACTTTCAAGTGATTTTTTTTCGAAATGATTGAACTGATTTTAATGAAACTTCATACGCATAAGCAGGATACATAAGTGCACAAGTGTATAAGTGCATAAAGTGTACATAAGTGCTGTTGCTGTTGTTGTTGTTGTTGAGCTGTAATATCATCATCACTGCTCTCTATCTTTCAATATCTAGAATACCAGCGTAGTCATTTTTTTTTTTTAATGTTACATCACCTTGCTGTGAGATAGGGCCTTTTGGCCCATTTTGGTTGTCTTCTTCATTTAATTTTGTTTTATTGTTTTGCCCTGTGCGAGGCAAAACAATACTTTTTCTTTCTTTATACGGTGAAGGAAAATGTAGTGAGGAAACCGGCAGGTTCTTGAACCAAAAATTCGAAAACATGTGACATTCACCACCACAACTGGGCCACGTGGTGGATTACGGCCCACTCGCTCTCAGAAATAGGATGCCTGTGTTACAGCAGGGTGAACATCATGGGCTGAATATGATATTGTCGGTTTAGACATCGCAACTCGATTGTGGTCAAAAGCGAAACCTACTTCAAAAGTGTTCATTTTTATTTAATGTTAATATTTGATCGCCACATCCAACAGTTATTAGCTCAGTACGCCCAATATTACTTCACCGAACTTTGTTATTACTTCAGCCAAGTTTATTTGGTAAATGAACTGAAAACTGGCGTCCAGTGACGCACACGATTTATAACCCCATACATTACTCCTGAAAATTTTAGGCACGCCAATTTGAATCTTATCACCCACACTTAGAGTCTATCAAACTGCATTCTTAGAGAAGCTGTTATAGACTTGCCAAATTTTAATGCAGTTAACGTAATGTAATTTAGTCTTTATTGCATTAGTGTTAAGTCTTGAAATTGGTAATTAAAATCTCCAGGTAAGTTCTAATTAGGCAAGTCGGGGCTCGTTTAAGTGTTATAGAGGCCCTTAGGAATGAGCAGTAAAATGTTAAACACTTTTCACGGTTGATTTGAATACAAAGTGCTGGATGTAACACGTAGCTAACTGAATTATTTAACTTACTTAGTGAGTACCGTTGCTAAGTACCTAATACTATTGAAGTTAGTGTTCCTTTTAAATTTAGATGATTGTTTGCATCTAAAGTTTATCTTGTTAATTCACTTTCTTTCTGGCGTCTTTCATTATTTGGGTGAATATCAACAAAGTTCATTTTTTGTCAATTTTGGTGGCTCAATTTTTTCTTTAGTTTTCTTGAAAAATAACTATCTGGTATAAGAATAGAATGTCCAAGCTTGAAGGATCTTCATGAGGGCTCAGAATATCACCATAACTTTTTGAGATATTTTAGTTCAAAGTCTAGTGTGGCCACCAAAATTGAAAATCACCCACCAAAATCGAAAGTGCCCACCAAAATTGAAAATCAGTGGCACCAAAATTGGATTTCTCCGTCAGAAACCTCAATCTCACTAATAAAGCTCAATGTGATTAATCTCACAAATTCTCGGGAAGTATCAATAACTTTTATCGGTTTATAAAACTCTCTTTTGTTAAAAATAGGATAGATTCCGAGGTCTGGGCCTAAAGTCGGACTGACATGGTAGCGTTTTTGTTGGGGAAACTGCAGTACAACCCAAGTCTCGATCGAATCGAAGGCTTTCTCGTAGTCCACAAACACTAAACGGAGAGGCAGCTCTTCGGTCTCCTGTATAACCTGCCGCAGCGTATGTGTGTGGTGTACGGTGCTAAAGCCATTATGGAATCCGGCTGGTTCGGGATGATTCTTGAAAACAACTTGTAGACATAGCTTAGAAGTGAGATGGGCCTATAATTCTTCAGCCGGGCATTGTAGCCTTTTTTGAAGAAGAGTACCACCACACCCCTGCACCATGCCTGTGGGGTTTTCCCCTCGGGTATGACGAAATCAAATAGCTTCTGAAGAGCCTTAAGTACCGGTTTTCCACCCGCCTTTAGGATTTCGGCCGTAATTCCGTCATCTCCCGGCAAAACAGACAGTCAAAATTTGGTTTGCTGTAAGAAAACCCAATTCTGGGTTAAGCTCGCCACTGTACATAAGCTTTATTGTTGCAATTTGTATGTATATTTTTTGTGTGCAATAAAGAATAAAGAGTACTTTGTTGTTTTTAAGCTGTTCCAGAGCCATCCTAATCTCGTGCATCCAGATCTCGTCCGGGTTGTCTTCGGTATAGTGTCGGGTCAGTCTAGGTCTTGGGTCATTTGCTAGATTTACAACGGGTTTACTGGTTGAAGTGTATAACTGCCCATAGAATCTCTCGATCTCCCTCAGTAGCTCCAGTTTGGCGGATACGATCCTGCCATGGTCGGTCTTCAGTTCCGCGAGCTGGCTCTGCCCAATAGCCAGATCTCTTGCAAATGCCTTGGAGCCGCTCAATTGCATGTTTAATATGCTGGATTTAAAGATCCGTCTATTGAGCTGCCGCCGGTATTTCCACGCCTCGTCTGAAGACTGCAGGATCATCTTACGCTGCTCCTGCATGAGCTTGAAAGTATGATCAGAGAGTTTTTTTGTTCTTATGTGCACGACGTGTCTTGAAGAACTTAGACCTGTATGGACAGTTTCCACGAACTTATCGTTGTATTCGTCCAATGAGCTTCTTAGGCACTCGAAACGAGTCTGGAGTTCAAGCTTTTCAGATTGCAGCAGCTCTCGGGGTTTTGAATTTGGATCTGTGCTGGACAGAGCGTAGACTTCATCAGTCGAGACTTTTCAAGCTTGATATTGATGTTCAATGTGCCTCTTACTATGCCTTGATCGCTTCCGGTTTTCAACGATTTGATCGTAGAGACAACATTGAACATAATACGCTTCTTGGTTGACATGATGAAGTCAATCTCATTTGAAGTTGCACCATCGGGGCTCTGGCAGGTCCACTTCCTGTGCTCACGCTTTCTGAAGAAGGAGCTCATCCTATAGAGGCCCTCCTTCTCCATAAAACTAGCCAGTTGGTGACCCCGGTGGTTCCAACGTCCAACCCCAAATTGCCTAGTTTCGCGTTGAAGTCCCCAATGACAACGGTGAAGTGCTTTTAAGCAGCCTCTCTTCGCTGGTCTGTTTTGGCATTCTAAAAAGCAACAAAATAAATATATATGAATAAGAAACTTGGTCATTAGTATGCAACCCTTATAACAATAGGTCTTACTAACTGCCAAGTACATAACATGTATTTGTTTGCTAATCCAACTGTCTTGCAACGTAAAAACTAGCTATATAGGTAATAACAATACATATACAGTACCTAATTAAAATCTGGTGGGTCATTTTCAATTTTGGTGGCGTGAAAACGCCACCTAAACCACCAAAATTGAGCCACCAAAATTGGAACCAGGCATAAAAAAAATCTTAAAAAATAAGGGTTTTAAGTTAAAATTAAATTAATGTTATTGATTTATGGTTCACCCAAATCATTACCTATAGCATGTAGCTTACTATTATAACACTTTAAAATCAACAGTAAATCGATCCACCAAAAATTGAACAATTCTTGTCCCCCGTTCCGCCCAAGGCGAGTACTTATGTTTTTGGAGGGTAATCACCGCACTAATCACACACCTGACACTAATCGCACTTATGGTACGACTGATAGATGCGAAATAAATAACGCGATTGATCGCACACTCACGAAACTTCATGTTATAGTAAGTTGAAAAAGTGCCAGAAAAATTTTGTATTTTGCTTGGACAAACTTTGATCGAGTGTCCTGTGCTTTTAAATAAGATTTTATAATGTGGTTTAATTGTTTTTAGATAATTTGACTAATGCATATACTAACAAAATTGTTTATTTTTTATTGTACCTCAAATTGTTACTTTGGTGAACGCAATTACATCAAAAAATGGAACTGGGACAAGCCACCAAACTTGAATTTGAAGGCGATTTTTTTTTCCCTGATGATTTATATACACTTATAAAAAAATTAAATGTGGCCCTAATTGAACCAAGTTACGTAGTTCACTACAAAAAAAAATCAGAAACATCCTATCATTTTACACCTCGATTCTCAACGTGGACACGTAAAATTTGCTGATTTGATATTCACCCATTTCATTCTAAATCACTTTTCTCCGTTTTCTATTATTTTGACTCTTTGAATAATTTATTCAGTTGAGAAAGGACAAAAACGAGTCTGTGTGAATAGAACCCCTATTTCGCCGCGCTATTGTATAAGCAGAGTGGCGCAGTGGAAGCGTGCTGGGCCCATAACCCAGAGGTCCGTGGATCGAAACCACGCTCTGCTAAAAACTTCTTTTTGTTATATTCGATTTTTGTTTTTTTTTCGAATCTATTCCAGACCATTGGTATTGCACTATAACATTATCATTTACACTAGAAACGGGATATTTATTATGTTTACTGATTGTTGTGTAAACATGATAAATATCCCGTTTCTAGTATTAATGATAGTGTTAGTTTAAAAACTTATATTCCACTATTACGTTTGTGGATATATTTTTCAAAAATTAAATGTATCTTAAGACTTATCTTATCTTATCTTATCTTATCTTATCTTATCTTATCTTACTTATTTTTGTTCTATTTTATTGGCACGAACATGGAGAATTGATCATGTTATGCCGTGGATAAAGAATTGGCTTTTTTCGCCGAAATACGTCCACTGCTGCCTGTCGGCCTTCTCCAAGCGTCTCCACGTCGACTGGATCTGTGGTTCTCGCATCCAGCGGAACAAACCATTAACTAATTTACATATACCATCTACCAACTCGCACTGGGGCGTCGTGGCTGATTACTACCCACTCCCTCTCAGAGAGTGGAGGCCTGTATCTAAGTACTGGGAACATTTGAGGTTATTATTATTATTATAGCTAGCCCACATTGTCCCACTGCTGGGCAAAGGCCTCCCTCCACTCCTTCCAAAGGTCACGCTTCTGTGCTACTTCTTTCCAATCCTCAAGGAAGACATCCAGTTCGCCCCGCCATCTCCTTCGTGAGGTTGATAATGAAAAATACTTACCAGTTTCTGAAAAATGCAAACTCACTCAGGCAGGCAGGTAATTCAACAAATTATTACGAAGGTTTACGAGACGGCCATGAAAACCGTATAAACAAATAACGATGCAAAATGTTTTGTCGTTTATAGCCGTCTTTTTACGAGGCCAGACATTACGAGATCGTGTTTTAAATGAGAGGGCACTGTTAAAGGCAGGTTTTCTGTATGACGGGAATTCCTGAGGGGGTCCTTTGGAAGTGGTGCTGTCATTTTTGTCTGAATAATTAGTGAGGTGTGTTTGAGTGGACGGGAGAAAGGGGATACAAAAATCAAAAGAATCGTAAATGATGTAACGTCATATCGCGCCATATTTACAGATGGGATTGCCAGAGTAATATGGTGAAAGTACTTTTCGCTCCCTCCCGCTCTGCCCTGGGTGGGGAGGACTCATTTGATGATTTTACCACGATTAAAAGTACTTTTCGCTAGTCATACTGTGTACCTACTATGGGTAAGGCAAAACGACTCCATGCTGTCATTGAGAATTTCCGAATCGAAGAACTCAATATCAGTCACCGAACTGGGAATCTAACCTAAGTCAATCTTTGCTCAGCTGTCGCGCTTGTCTAGCAGCACATTACAATTGGATGACATTTCTGCACTTATTGTCTAATAATCTCCTATTTTAACGTGATGGTTCTGTACTATTCCAGGAATAGAAAACACGTACAACACAATATCCCAATAGTAAAATAAGCCTGATCTGTATCGTAAATAAACATGGATAGTACGGATACTCGATACACAAATAATAAACATTTGCGTTTAACTCTACATTTGTATATACTCGTAGATATAAGCTAGACACACACTGCACCCAGCACCCATGTTTCCGTGTTTCCTCAAACATAGCGATCTATGTTACTGTTACGTGTACGTGTGTATTCAGTGTCTTAATTATATAGTCAAAGGCCCTAGACAAAGACCCCTTCCAGGTATTCTGATCCAGGGCTACTTTGGACCATTGGTTAATGGTTTTGTCCAACTACTCCGGTCATTGTCCATGAGGTTGACCGAGTAGCCTTTAGGCTATGTCAGGACTACCTAAATTGCCTATCTTACTATGTATTGCGGAGTCTCCTAATACTGGAACTGAGGCTCCAAACATGTTTAAATGTATTATTAATCCTAATTGTGACAGTAAATTATTTTGTATTTCAATGTAGGTATACTAAGTTATTTCCAGGGCTCATGCCCATCCACAACTGTGCAATTTAACAAAAGACATAAAAAAATTGACGTTATTGACTGTCATGAAATGAGTGTTCAATTGACTATGAGTGTTACTACATCAATCGATCGATCGTCGAAAACCAATCGATCGATGGAAGAAATGACGACGATCGGTCAGTTGGTGTAGTAGAAACTTTCGATCGACGTCGACTTATCCATTCAACCATCAATCGATGGCCTCGATCGACGATCAATCGATTGGTGAGGTAACACCCTAACACGCATTGCCATGCGCCCCATGCAATTTACGCCATGTGATTTTATCAATCTCCGTTATGACCTAATAATATAATGGACTATTTGTAATTCAGAGCGAATAAATACTCATATTAAGATGATGATCACAACCAAAAAATATAAGCCCGCAAAACCACTCAAATATAATAACT
Organism: Noctua comes; assembly: GCA_963082995.1. Lineage (NCBI taxonomy): Eukaryota > Metazoa > Arthropoda > Insecta > Lepidoptera > Noctuidae > Noctua > Noctua comes. The sequence continues at coordinate 17,269,473 of OY720273.1, forward strand.
CTCGTCACCGTACCATGGGAAAAAAAGTTTAATAAACCAAAAAATGGCTCACAAATCCCAATATTTCACGTCGCTTTATAAAATTCCCATGACGAATATGACGACGGCAAGTGAGTGAATAAAGCCGACGTTTCGGAAAACTTTAAGACAATTTATTATACGTGGCTTCGCGTACTGTGGCTATGCGCTACTCTTTAACAAAATGAAATATCTGAAAAGTTTACTTCCCCGCCTTGAATTTTACACTGGGGCTCGATTTTTGAATCGCTCGCTCCCAAACTTGTAATTGCAAACTCGCGTGCGACTGCTGAAAGATGGATTTGTTTTTGTTAGTACATTATGGCTTCTAAAACGTGTTGTGTTGGATTCAGAGCTTCCCGAAAATTAAGTTAATTGCCGTTGCAATTGCGTTCATTTTTTATTGCAATTGTGCAATTGGATGGACCGTGTGAAGGCTGATATAGCTCGAAAGGAGGTGTCTGATGAGATGACGAGTAATAGAGATATATGGAAGAAGAACACATGCTGCGCCGACCCCAAATGCATTGGGATAAGGGCATGTGAATGATGATGATGCCGTTGCAATTGCGAGTGCATAGCATGTTCTTACGAGGTGTAATGGTAAAATTTCACCGTACTAAATAAAATTCAAGTCATCGAATAGCAATTATCAAGTTCTGCTTTGAAGTACACAATAACTACATAATATCAAGACAGTAGTCGCTCCAAGCCAGCATTAATCTTAAATTTTAACCAAAAATACGACTCAAAAAATCTTGCGCTCGCGATTCTTTCACTGCGAGAATTTCATTCTACGAACGATTTAATAATCCTCTTTACGAGTATTTACCATAGTCGCGCACCTTTTATTTGTTTACAAGACATCTGTCTTTGTTCCAGAATGTTCAGCCAGTTGCCAAAGTGAGGTAACACGGGCAAAGAGCAAAGATAAACAGATAATTGGTAGGTGTTAATGGCAATTAACTGAATACAGGAGGGATTCATTCGTTAATGTTTGTCTGTTTATGTATGTTAAGCAGTTTGATGTTTGAGTTCAGAGGAATAAACTTTGACGTTTGGTAAATAGGTATTCTGTCTTTCGAGGTTATAAAATATGAACAAAATATCGATTTTTAAGTGCGATATGGATAGCCTGGTTGAAAAATTTCGGACAGTAATATCAACAGGATTTGAAAGAAATTAATTGCTGTACCTATAAATGTACTTGAACTTTCTGGAAGGTACTTACATACTTAGTCAAACATGTTATGATTATTTTTTCTGGTTCTCTTGCGTGGCGATGACAACACAAAAGAGTAACTGCCAAGACCATTTTCATGAATGCCAGTACCATCAATATCATTTCAGCCGAAAGACGTCTACTGCTGGACATAGCCCCCCCCAAGTGTTGCCATATTGACCGGTCCCGTGCGACTCGCATCCATCGTATCCCTGCAACCTTCACCAGGTCATTAGTCCACCTAGTGGAGGCCTTCCAACGCAACGTCTTCCGGTTCGCGGTCGCCACTCCAGAACTTTTCAGCCACATCGGCCATCCATTCTGCGAGCAATGTGCCCTGCCCACTGCCACTTAAGTTTGGCAATTCTTCGGGCTACGTCGGTAACCTTAGTTCTCTTGCGAATGTCCTCATTTTTTATTTGATCACGCAAGCAAACTCCCAGCATAGCCCTCTACATTGCCCTTTGGGTAACTTTAAACCTTCTGATGAGGCCCGTTGTGAGCATTTGTTGACCACGTTACAGTCTCGTATGTAATTTAATAAAACTTTGTAGGTACTTATCTAGCAATGGTCACAGAAAAGTACCCAACACAGCAAATGGAAAACTAAAAGCACGCAAGCTTGCAGAACGAGGCTCCAAATAAACATCATCCTCGTCTAAAATCCAGGAAACGAAACTCTAGCCATAAACTGAGTTTAGATAAAGCATCTAACCCGGATGCAGCAACTGCCAACACGGATACTATATCTAAAATATTTCACATTTCAAAACTAAAACTTGTTGGAACATGTGACGGGAAACGCGCAGTTAAACAAGTATTTAACTGGAGTCTGTTGAAAAGTGACTGCGGTAAGAGTAGAGATGGGGCGTATTTAGGTACTGGAACAGCACTAGGTTGATATTTTTCTGGATATGACCGCACCTGGGAAAGAAGAGAAAGAAAAGAAATAAAATAAAGAAAGAAAGAAAAGAAAGAAAAGAAAGAACGAAAAGAAAGAAAAGAAAGAAAAGAAAGAAAGAAAAGAAAGAAAGAAAAGAAAGAAAGAAAAGAAAGAAAAGAAAGAAAAGAAAGAAAAGAAAGAAAAGAAAGAAAAGAAAGAAAAGAAAGAAAAGAAAGAAAAGAAAGAAAAGAAAGAAAAGAAAGAAAAGAAAGAAAAGAAAGAAAAGAAAGAAAAGAAAGAAAAGAAAGAAAAGAAAGAAAAGAAAGAAAAGAAAGAAAAGAAAGAAAAGAAAAAGTATTTAATAGACTCGCACAGGACGAACCAAAATTAAATAAAAAGAGTACGTACAACAAAAAAAAAAAAACCTTATTTAAAGCATACGATACAACTCGTACAATAAACTAAATTGGTACGAGGTCAAAAGGCGTATCTCAGCATGTAACGTGGTACGAAAAGTAGTACGCGGTGGGGAAGATGATGCGATAGGTAAGTCTATCTGCATTAACCTATAAATTTCCCACAAGTACCTAGAACACAAGCCTCCTGTTTGTGAGAGAAAGTCGACCGTCTTCGAATTCTTGATTTTTGGACTTGCCGGGTTTCTCACGATGATTTTTTTCCTTTCACGCCCGATTTGAGAGCAGTGAAGACCCTTCTAAATACTTCATATAGACTCGGAACACGTATTTACGATAAGTATTTTTTTATACTCGTACTAGGTGTACTAAGTGTGACTCCCAGATATACTTAGTACGAAAATTACGAGTATCTGGTACGTCCCACCTCTAGACAAGAGTTAACACTGTGGGGATCTAGCCAGTTGGTATGCAAGTTTGAACAAAAGATGCTTGTCTGTAGTACGTAGCTCAACTTGTTGTTTGATGTGTGCCGCTAATATGTGAGGTATGTGGTAGCTATGCAGGACTGGGACGTAATTTGTTTCGTGATTTGGAAACGGTTATACCTAGTAAGTATCTGGTTTTGTTAATAAATAAATATATATTTATTTCGGAATCACTTCCATATTTATTGGTAACAAGGAAAACGTATACACAAGTGTTTTTAACATTTATTCTAAGCTGCGTAACGCACACCGATCCTGGGGAATGTCTACTTGACTGCGTGCAGTCGTATCCACCGCCCCAAGATCGGAAAGTCCCACCTATCAGCCAACGTTCTAAGAATGGTGTTGGGGCTAGCGCGAACAAGGCGTAGCAGAGATGCGCATCTCTTGCGCATGATGGCCGAAAAACTATCAACGTCCGCGTCGGTAAACACACCGTTAATATGTTATCATCTGCCTAGCGTTATTCCAACTATGTCGGGGTCGGTTTCCAATTCATGAATTCCTGTATTATACGTGAAGCGACTGCCTGACATCGACTTCAATAGCCTAGACACTAGGTAACACGATACCCCATGGCAGGCTTTGCTTGTCAGACTCTCAGGCTCCTAACTGCTCCTAACATCCTGTAAAGGATCTCCAAATGACAGCCGGTACCACGTTGTAATGTATATTCATAGGCACGAACTTCGTAATCACGGTTTTAGGAATACAATAAGCTTACCTATAGCAAAAAAACATTTTTAGAAACAAGCGTTTAAATAGAGGCGTGTGGCGTTATTTTTTTATGCTTCTCAGCAAACCCTTTCAATTGATACCCATATTATGGGGTTGCATAAAAATAACTAGTTCACCATCTTTGGGAGCCCGCCATATTGGATTTAGAATGACGACACGTAGTTAACCATGCATTGTGATAAAACTTTTTTTTTTTTAAATAATTAACGTTGCCCCACACTAGGAATAAACGTTATGCAAATTTTCAGCTCAATCGGCTGGGGATGACTGTTATAAAATTCAGTTGCAAGATTTGAACTGAACAAAATGTAAGTTAATAAAATATACTAATAAAAAGCTTGTAAAAAACTCAATTAATGTTATTCAAATAACTGTAAACAATTAGGTCAAAGCTTGCTATCGAAAACAAAGTCGTTTTTTATTTATTTATTTATTTATAAACACACAAAATACTTAATAGAAGAGCACAAAGGTACTGCTTATTTCATGAGAAATTTCTTCCAGCAGACCTGCGAGAGGAAAGTAGGATTAGAGATGTAGACACAGTGTGTAGAAAAGACATAACAGGAAAATTGAAACTGGAACTTAAAACAAATTGTATTCATAAAAAATAAATACTAGTCCTGTAAATTTTATTTATCTAACTAAAAATCAATACGTTTCTGTTTATCTTTTTGTACGAATTCGAGATTCAACAAGCTTAAAAATATCTCTCAGAACTCCGAATTTCAGATTACAGTACGAAGCTAGGAAACCTGTTTCAAAATAACTGTTACGTTCAAAACGGAACATTCCTATCTATCCGTAGATATGTTCTGTTAGAATCGACGATTCAATTTTTTAGATATTTTTTTAGATCTGCACTTGCAGGAATTTGATTAATACGTTTGAGCATGAGCATGATTGCAACAATTTTGAACGAAAATAGCCAGCCGTTTGTGTAGTAGGTATTTCGGCAAGTTAATACTTGTTATGATAAATGCTTATTTTGTTTTGCGTGGTTTGCATGGGTCGATTTCCGCCGCACGGGTAGGCCGCACGGCAAAAATCGTGTCAATGGCAATTCAGCTAGCCAGCAAGTGACTTAAGTCGCAAGCCCCAAAATAGACCTCCAACTTTGGCCGCGCGGCGACCGGTCGCATGCGGCTGGTGACTAAAAGCGTCCGTCTAAGTGCTCAGTTGCAGGCGATCGCCCTCCGCATGAGTTGTGTTTTGCGCTTGTAATTTTCGAAAAAAATGACCTAGTCGCTTGCGATTCAGTCAACTGTAAGCCGGTATGTGAAGAGCCGCACGGCGAAAATTGACCAGTGTAAATCCCCCATTAGTTAAACTTTGGCGTCTTGATGAAAAATTGGTGACTCTTTCTGAAAATATTTATGGTAACTTAACCAGTTTGCATACGGGTTCACATAAACTCAACGACATTAAAATGACTTGGTAAATACCAAGCATTTAAGGACAATTTTAAAAGTAAGGGGATGATTTGAATGGGTTCCGGTACACATACCTACATAAACTTATTTTTATTTTTCCTTGGCAATGCAATAGAGCCGAAATTGACTATTCTGATATATATATATATTCGAATTGAGCCGTCTAACTCATCTCTGGTTTAATGGTACAAAACAACGAACCTGTAATAAGACTAATGTATAAATAAAAAAAATAAAAAAAACTTTGCACTTTCGCAAGGGAGTATTTTCGCGCGATTGTAGATCGATAGGTTACTATCGATCTACAATCATCCAATCAACCAAAATTCCGCTTTTCTGTTAATCATGGCGGTCGGCAATAACCAGATCGATGGACTATTTACCACTTAATTAAAGGACATGACCACGGATGTCTGCCTAAAATCTTAGAAAACTTGATGACTGCCTAGAATCTTAGAAATAATTTCAAAGGGTCACTGTTATCAAAATCTATTTATAAAATACAACAATGAAACAGAATCAACTAGACCAGTTCCGAATATTGCCCAGAACTTTATAGAACCGACCATTGTGTTGGAACGAAACTATGTTTCCACAATTCCTATTTGACGTAATAAAAATGGCCGACGAACTTGTTGCGACTTAGTTTCAAAAAGTTTTGATAAACTGCAGTTTTTTATGCTGTTTAACACCATGTGTGAACGGGTGTGGCCCATCTGTTACATGTACCCTTTGATGTCGAAGTTCAGGCAAGTTTTAGCGACTAACTGGAGTTTAGTGTTTAGTTCTGTCAGGCTATAAGTTATGGCAGTCATATTGTGAATTTTGTGTTATTAACTTACGTTGTTTTGGAGCTCGCATCAAATCGGTGAAACTGGGGAGGTCGGGGTTGCCCTCTACTTCATTGAATCCACATATCTGTTCTCTGATCGACATGGGAGTCGAACCCAGCATTCCATGGTGATAAAACTACGGTGAGTGAGGAGAAAGTAATGGTGGTTCAGTGGTGATGGACCCTATCCCGAATAATCTGCTGTAGGCAGAGGTTTGTAATTTATTTTATCAGCACTGCTCTCAAAACGGTGAAGGAATACATCGTGTGGAAACCGGCATGTCCTAAATCCAAGGTGTTCGAAGACACGTAACGTCCACCAACCCAAACTGGGCACCCGTGGAGGAAAATGGCCTTGTCCCTGATTGTAGAGAGGAGGCTAGCAGTGGAAACTATATTGACTGATTAGCTTTTGTTTCATCAAAATCCTATACGTTCGTGTAAAGTTTGTGTTGTTATGTTACGTGTGCAATTTGATTGATTGCAATCTATCGGTATAATTGTAACAGATTGCCAACGTGATCAGTTCCAATATAAAACAGCCGTCGGGGAACTACAGGAACAGGTCAAAGCTGACATCAATTTAGCTTCAGTTTTTCAGAAAAAAGGACGTCTAATACTGCTTTGGAATTCCATGAAGCCACCAGAAAGCGAGGCTTTATTCAATCAATCAACCGTACTTTAGTCTGGCGCACCTCTAGTAGCATGGAGACGTAGTGATGTCCCCACAGATCCCCGGCTAATGCACTCGATAACAGATTTCCCGGGGTGGTCGTTTGTCCCGTGGAATGGACCGCGCATGCGCTCAGCTGCAAATTTGATGGCCCCGCGCAACTTCAGGTGTGTAATAAAATATTATATTTAGTTATCAGTTGGTGGGAAGTTTCTTGTGGAAGACATAGAGACATGAATAAATAAGAACGAACATTATATTACTGCAGTTGAAAAAATATTATGTTGTCATAAGCGTCTGAGATTTGTTTGTTTGTTTGTGTGTTTGTCTGTTGTTTGTTTGTTTTGGTTTGATTTATTTTTTGATTTGTCTGCGTTTGTGATTTTTTTTATCTGATCAGTTTTTAACAATTTTCCCGCTAGAATAGGAAAATATGCTGTTCTGCCCCGATTGATGTTATATAGAAAAATAAATTCTTGCAATACTTATACAACTACTTAAACAAAATTAAAAAGGAAAATAATCATAATCTACCTAGCCTTTTCCATGTTGGGGTCGGCTTCCAGTCTAACCTGATAAAGAAAGAAAAATAATATTAAAAAACAAATGCGCCATCCGCTTTCAAATCGCACTGCAAAAATGTAAAATTTCTAAACTCGCGACACCAAAACACAATACGGTACCACCCGGTTAAATACGCACCACAATTTCGGCCATAGTTGGCCAGCTGTTCATTGCGCCACGTACCAGTTCCCGGGAGGGCCGGGATAATGGGGTAACTCGATAAAAGATTTCCCGGGACGACGATACCTCACAACACTGCCATCGCGGCCATTTTAACTTCATCCCGGAGTGGCAAGTTGGCCGGGATTTACACTTCTGATGGTCCCGCGCTGTTATCATAAACAAGAATGGAGTCGGAAAGTTTCGTTATTATTTACAGAATATGTCACCTGGGTAAGTGGGTGCATGTTTGTTTTTAAGTGGGATTTATAGTTTTGGGTTTCAAGGGAAATGTAATTACCATTGTTACGTAAGTTTACGTTGCAAAGATATTATTTTACTTAAATCTAGCAAAAAGAGTGTGATAAAAATTGCGCACCTGCTACTAAACTGCTACTTTGACCTGCACTATAAATGATTATGGCAAGACCCGTGTACGTTATACAAATTATACAGCGGGGAAAGGACATGGACGCACAAACGGTTATCACGTATTCATGCGTACATAATTCTGAACAGACTTACACACCACATATAACTTTTTCATCGGTAATTAAAAAAAAAACTGCTGTTCCCTAAAAAAGTGCAATACCAACTTGTCAAAATTAAAAAAAAAAAAAAAGTAAATAAATAAATTTTTTGGAAAAGCAGATTTTTTTTATCTATGTAAAACTTCTATGAGGGGGAGTTCAAAATAAAGTACTGAATAGGTCGTAATCATTTGTGTGTCCCTTCGACCCTGTATAGTTAACTTCCTATTCCTCCTGTAAAAATTTACATCACAACCAATATTATCTCTTCAAACAAGAAAAGAAAATCCAACTTCAAATCGAAGTAAGGCGAAACCAAATCGAGCGTACCATCCATATCAACCGATCAAGGCTGAATCTGCCGGGCACCAATGAAGCTATCTTACCGACCTAGATCTCAGGACTCATAACTTCTCCTAACTGTCTGGGACATATCTCGAGAAACAGTTACCACAAATAAAAGTGCCGTTGTCTGTCCGAAGATAATCAGGCCGAAGGCTAATTTTCTCGACGCGAGAATGGCCGAAAAACAGTTTTATCTTGCCCATAAGACCACTAAGGAAGTAATTCCACTAAACAAAGGGTCCCAATAACGATCCTAGTGTTCCGCCGTAAGATATTCGCTGATCGGTCCGCCGGATAAGTTCTGCTGTAGAATAAGAAAATTGTGTAGAAGGGAAACGGGTGTTAATTTGAGATATTGAGCTTTAGAAGACTGTTACAGGTACGACAAAGAAGATGCTCTACAAACACGAATTTTTTCGATTCGATTTGCCATTCCAAATCGATTCCGATTCGCACTGACCTAACCTGAAACAGAAGGACTAGACAAGCGGCAATTGCTTTTAAAAAATTTGGGGGCACGACAGTGCCCCCCGCCAAGTCGAGCAAAAATAAAAAAAAACAAAGGCACAGCCGTACCATTCTTTTCTCGAAGCCATTCAGGACATTTCCGAACCCCCGTAATCAGGTATTTCTACAACGAATTTTAACAAGATTGACATCATGTTGGCGGTAGTTTCACTGTCAATCTAATAATATGTTTTGTCTTTTCCATCGTCGTCGTTGGGGCTGTTCGAATGCCACTTTACTGAGGCCAACATACATTATAATTATGTAGCTTTTCAATTTTGATGATAAGCGAACGAACAGTTCTTTACACCTTAAAATTGTATGATTATAATGTAACTACTTACAAGTAGTCGTGTCTGAACAATTCTTAATCTGTGGTCCTAGTAATGCTACGGTTAGGGCGTTTGCATATGGGGTGTAATGTGTAATATCTGCGTGTGTAGATGCAAGGAGGGTTTAATGGAGGTGCTAAGTTACTTAACTGAGTAGGGTTCGTCTTCATATAGTAATATTAAGTTGACTTTAGTAAAGAAGAACTGTTTATTACTTATAAATTAGGTAGGGGTTGCAGACAATGGGGTGAAACATACATAAGTAATAATTATTGCAATCTTAAAAACAGTGGAGATCAAATACTAACAATATTTGAATGTTCACAGGATCTCGTGGCTAAATAATAAAAGCCGCTCGGATCGATCTTTAGGTTAAGCCGTGCTTGCCTACGTTGGTCTGTGGATGGGTGACCACCCATTCCATACCGAGTTTCCTCCGTGCCTCGGAAAGCACGTTAAGTCGTTGGTCCCAGCTGTCATTTGTAGATCTTTGACAGTCGTTACAGGTAGTCAGTGGCCCAAAAATCTGATAACCAGTCTTACCAAGGGGTATCGTATTACCTAGTACTAACTGAGTTGCGGAGGCAGTCGCTCCATGTAAAATACTGGTATTCTGCTGCATCCGGTTAGACTGGAAGCCGACCCTAACATAGTTTGGAAAAGGCTAGGCAGATGATGATTTGAATATTCAACGACTTCTTTAAAACAACAAAAAACAAAAACCTCGAAAAACGGTCGGTCGGTCCTCGGTCTTCGAAATAGTAACTAACAGAACCTCACTCATCTTAAGATAAGTGTGAGAGTGTGTGTGCGACGTCAGTGTGTGAGTGGCGTGTTTTTTTGTGTTGTGTTGTGTGTGTGTTATTGTCTTAAAAGACTGATGTAAAAAACCCTTTAACACTTTAATTTGAATATTAAAAATATAAAAAGTATTTATATATATCGGCTCCAGGCACAACGTTCGTTTTAATGTTACAATGGTTTAGAAAAAACAAGTGGAGCATTTAACATTCAAAAAATATATTTTAACCTAAAAATGTGTGTTCGCTTTTACAACAATATTAAAGTTCCTATCGGTATGTTCCACAAAATTCGGGCGTACCGCAGTTGGTTGAATGTTTTCAGCTTTCAGATCCCAACGGATAAATTCTCAATGATCGGTAATAAACGTAGTTTTATTTCACACAATCTATTCACTGCATTTATCCGCAAAAAGTTGAATAAACAACGCAAATGTTTTTGGTTTTCGATTAAACATTTTATTGCAGATTTATAAAATTCTTGTTTATTATTTAAAGCTTCTTGCTACCTCGTTGGGCAAGTGCTCGCAAGCGCGACAGCTGAGCATGAGGTCCTGGGTTCGATTCCCGGGTTGGGCAAAGTGCAATTGGGTTTTTCCATTAGGAATTTCTCAGTAGCAGCCACGGAGTCTGGAATTGTGCCCGGTTGATGGCAATAGGCTCGCTCCCTATTACACGGGACTTAAACATAACTGGCAAAATGTGGGCGTGCTATTAGGTATACGTCTGCCTAACCCTACGGGGATTACAGGCGTGACTTTATGTTTACGTTATTATTTTAAAAGGACCCACTACTGATACACTGGGCTGCCCTGGTCTCTCTTTGAGAAGCCGTTGCCGGTAATCCACTATGTACATGGGCCCAATGTGGGTTGATGTCACAAATGACACACTACGATTTTTTTATTCTAGCACATAGCAGTTTCCTCACGACATTTTATTTCACCATAATGAGAGCAGTCGTGATGAAATAAATTACAAAAAGTAAAGTGTCTGCTTGGGTTCCAAAATAAGATGTAAAACTACACCTGCCACCTTGTTGTAATGGGTGATCATCATCAGCCTAGGAAGTCCACTGCTGGACGTAGGCCTCCTCAATCACACGCCACTTAACTCGATTCTCGGTAACTCTCATCCAGTTGCTTCCAGCTACCCTGCGAAGATTGTCGGTCCACCAAGACTGAGCGCGTCTCACTTTACGCTTTCCGATTCGCGGTCGCCACTGAAGATCACATCTATCCCAACGGTTATCGGTTCTGCAGCTAATGTGGCCGGCCCATTGTCACTTCAGCTTACTTATTCTGTGAGCTATGTCGAAAATGGGTACCTTTACTTAATTACCAATCATAAATTGGCATCAGAAACTACGCGGACGATTTTAAATCGCATTGTAGGCTCAGCATAAATAACAGAAACGTCGTAAGACAAACCATTTAACACTTAAAGTTAACCATTCACAAAAGTCGAGAACTTTTTTTCTCGAAACCTTCAAATATATCTTTGCGAACGGGCCCCAACGTCTGAATGCTTGACAATGCGGCACTGAACACGACGAGGCACATATAAACAGGATATAAAATATGTCACCAATAAGCAAGACCAAATGTCGTATGAGGGTGCGGTTATGGTGTTGAGTGAACAGCGGGGAATAGGAATATCGATGTGTCAAGTTTAAGAAACACCTGGGGACCTTGAAAAGCAGCAATCGCTTTGGAAGTGTTTCGTATTTTTGCAACGACCGTCTGAACGATTGATAATCATCAACTTACCGTTATCTGATGTAAAAACTGGTCTAATGCAACATAATATAACATCCTGGAATTCCCGAATGGTTAGGCAGAGGTGTACCTAATAGTAAACACATTTCGCCAGTTATGTTTAGGTCCCACGTGATAGGGGGCGACCCTATTGCCATCAACCGGGTACAAATCCACCCTCTGTGGCTGCTACTGAGAAATACCTGATGGAAAAACCCAATAACATTTTACCCGACCTGGGAATCGAACCCAGGACCTCATGCTCAGCAGTCGCGTTTGCAATCACTAGACCAGCCAATAATGCCGCTCTCACACAACATCAGGTGTTTAGAAACATATAACAGATAAAAATATTTGTTATGGTTTTATTCAAATCGACCTGGTCGGCCATATTTTATTAGCAAAGAAGTTATTAGAAACTGAAACAGTTTTATTTTTAGTGAAAATTTTGTGTATATTTCATTCTCTCATGCATAATAGATGGATCTTTTCGGAGAAAAATAATTTCATCCAGGTTACCAAAGTTTGTTGTACTTATTAATAATTTCAAGGAATTTTCAATGTTGTTTTTTCATTATTGAACATGATGTTTGTCATGTTCCTTGAATTCTGCGCTAATTATCAAAATATGTACCAACATAGGTGCTGGTTTTTCGATAATTTCAACGCCAACGAATAACCAATAATAAAAGCTTCGGAAATCATGTAAAGCCGATGTTCCTGCCGGATCGGATTGCAGTACCACCGGAAACAGAAAGTGTACAAGTTTAGTATTTGCACAAGTGCGTACTACTTGTGCAAAATTCGATCGGCAGAATTTTTTTTTTAACTTGTATTGTCCCACTGGTCGCCAAAGGTCTACTCCATAGCTTTCCGTTTCTCTCTGTGTGGGATAATCTCCGGCCAATTTTCCATAAATGCCTCTAGGTCATCACGTCAGCGATTTCTCGGCCTTCCTCGGCGACGAGGCCCGTCTCCTGGCACCCACTGCGTGACGACTCTGGCCCATCTGTCCCGATGCATTCTGGCTAAATGATTTTTTTTAGTCGCTCCCGTCCACACCATGCTCACACCAGCACCAGAGCAACAGTGAAATGTAGCGTAAAAAGAAATCCTTGAGAGGGCCAATGTCGATCCTTATTTATGAGTCAGCGTATTATTATGACTTGCCAATTTTCCGGAAAATAAAACCCGTTACGGCTTCGATCCGGCTCGGAGACGTGACGATGCCGGATCGCGTTCAGATTTTACTGGCGCTCTGTATGATAATTTGCCGTTTCGGTGGACGGATGGTAGGTAATGTATGATTTGATTTTAAGGAATGATCGCTCGAGATTGGCTTGGCTCACTTTGGAAGTCATGGTTCTTCAACCATGATATAGCTATCAGAATTGTTGAGTGAATTTTTACTGTGCCGCAATTAGATAATTTTGTTGAGCGCTGTGGAGCCGACTATGCCCGGAGCTTCTTTGAACAAAAATATCGAAAATTTCAATTTCCTAGAAGGAGTTAACCACATAGCCTGCCGCGTAAGCAAGCTGAAGTGGTAGCGGGCTGACAGAGTTTGTCAAAGGAGGTTTGCCTATGGAGTAATCGAGGCTTGGAGTGGACACCACGTATCGGCAAATGTCCCACTTAGATGGTCTATAGATCTTTTAAAGGGTGTGGTGGCGGGGCTTGGGCAAGGTTTACATCCAGTATTGGACAGGCTAGGTTTACTGAGTTGAGGCAATTGTGTCTGTGTTTTTGACTGCATTAATTTTCGGAGCAGTACTTAATAGTACTCCTATTAACTGCTTTGTAAAGTACAAAGCCCTTTCCTTTTTGTCGTGATGAATGTCGGCTATACGAAAGGTTCGCCTACAAGCTCAATGTTATTTACAGCAGGCGATTTATAGGTTTCCTTACTTATGCCTAGTAAACTCAGACTACGAGAATTTCTGAGTTCCTTGAAAGTCTCAGGACGATGAACTTCTAACCAGTTCTTAGTTCTGTATACCGAGACTTGACTGAAAATTCTTCAAGTCTTACGATTGTTAGTGAATTTCCTTTGCGTAAACTCTGGACTTTTTAGACTTACCCTCAAAACATAAGGTACCGATTCCATAACTACCTAATGCTATTTACGTTATGTTTTAGTATCAATAGAAATTGATTCGTTATTACTACTACCGAGCAAAGAAATTCCTCTTTAGGAAAATGTTATTGTGCTTTACATCAGAAGTATTTTAGTAGCAGTTCGAAGTTTGGATGGTGCCTGGTTGACGGAAAAAAGCTCATCCCCTATTACGAGCTCCAGCTCAAATATAACTGCCGAAAGGTGTATTGTAGGTACTACTCTGCCATTCTGGGATTACAGACGTGATGTTATTTTAATATACGAAAATAGCAAATTGCATCAATATCTCTAATCACCCTGATTTAGATATCACTCGGGTAGATAAAAACATAACGTAAAATGACTGTAAAAAAATAGCTATCAATTTCAACTTTTCAGAAAGCAAAGCCTCATTATATTGGACGGAGTGAGCCCCAACACTTTTCTATTATGTTTTCGTGGCGAAAACAATTTCCTTCAAGGTTTTCGTCGAGGATTTACGAGACACCTTTTTTCGCGTCTCAAAATAGTTTTGGGCGTGTTATGTGCTTTTGAAACAGTGGGAAATAGAATTTGGGGTAATCTTATCGATCTTGTTACCCTACACTTGATTTTGTTTCTTTTGGATACTGCTTACAGGGGAAACGATATGGATGATATTTGGACTTTTGGGGAGAAATATCTTTTTTGGCGATATCTTTTTTTTATAAACACACGTCTGTGGTATAATATTACTTTCAGCGATTTTGATCGTAGCAATGACTTCCCATTACATTATAGACATTGGTGTTTTCAAAGATGACGATGAAAATATTAATGAAACTATATCCTTGATGGCATAGCAACTAGGCTGCTGTGTTAATAGAAGTGTTGTCCTATATCTGGACAAAGAATAGCGATGAGACAATTGTAAAGAATGTATTGTATCGATTTAAGTTACCATAAAGTTCATGTCAATGCTGTTGAAAATTGCCGTGGAAATACCAATAAATTTGTAAGTGATGGCCACTTGCCTATTTGGACACTAGCGAAAATACTCTAAAGCCATAAAAAAACCTCTTATTGAAAATTAGTACACCGTGTATGGACTTACCGGCACAAAAATCCTTCCAAATAGTAATTTTAACACAGCAAGCCTAACAGACAAAATTACAAGTAGATGCGCTACCACAACTTTCCCAGTAAAATTGTTTATCAAGGAGCTTTGTCCAGTCAAAGTTGAACAGTCATTTAAATTACCGGCTTGTACAGTTGTACTGGCCGTGTTGTTGATTTTGCAAAGAAGACGATGTTTAACTTGCAAAGCCTAAACAAGTTGTTCACAACTTTGATGTTAACGGTGTCCGTAAGTATTTGGCTCGGAGCTGGTTCCTGAGTTACTGTTGCCTTTTATTGTATGAGTAGACAGAAATAGGTTTGTTATTTTTTTTTGGAACATTGTTTACAATTTTAAATAAAAACGCTTATTCAAATAATTAATATGTTTGTATTTTGTGACTGATTCAGTATAATTTGTCGAGTATTACCAGGATTCTAAGCATAAGTTTTTTTTAAAAGACCTTGAGGCACTATACGCTAACCTGTATTGTATAATTATAGACAAATTTACACCTTAGAAAAGTTCATAATCTGTTCTTAATCTAATGTTCACTATCCATATAATATTAAGTTTGGAATAAAATTGGGGACAGTCAGTAAACGCCACTAAAATTAGTCAGGTCTCTTGGGATCTTACAAATTAGGAGTCACTGAGGTATGAAGTAATTATACTAACTTACCATGTTTCTGAAAACAACTCAACTCAACCTGTAGCAAAACTAAAAATATGTTTGCCTGCTATCGCAAAAACTTCAGATTGCCACGTTACCTTTCATATTAGGTAAGGATTTATAATAGTTTATTCTACCAACTAGTAATGTCGGCATGTTATAAGTTACTCTGTGACATGCCACGTTTCTGGCGACGACAACCTCCAACAAAATTATGTTTCCCTGGTACCGCAAAACGTCAGATTGACACGTTACCTTTTGGGTCTCGATTTATAATGATTTATTGGGACCCACTTGACCCTTACCTGGCTATGTTATTATATCACTTTTACGTCCACTCAACTCAACAGCGCTTTGCCAGCGTTTCCGAATGGAACTTGAACGTTGACCGTTGTGATCGTACTTTTGTCGTTTCCAGTAGGATTTATTGTTATGTTTCTTTTCTTTCTGTATGGTTAAAAGAACTGACGGTTCTATTATTGGTGATAAGAAGAACCATTAAGGTTTGTCTGTGAATGAGTGACCAGCTCTAACGTATCGAAATATCTCCTTGCCACGGAAAGCATGTGCTTTTTTGACAGTGGTTAGGTACGGGTCGCATAGTCCGAAGACTAACAGTCTAACTACCAGTGGGTTTAAATCGGCTGTGGAAATCAGATAGATAGTCGCACTGCCTAGAAGTCAACCCGAACAGAGTAGACAAAATATGTGTTTGAATAAAATACGTTTTTCAGAATAAAATGTAGTTTTGTAATAATCCTAAATTTGCTAGATTTAGATTAGCTCTCAAAATTGCTACATTCAAGGGTAACAGACGAATATTTTTTGTCAAAAAAACAGAAACTCATTTCCATTTATGGGCAAGCCTGTACAATTTCAGTGTGTGTTCATCTTTTTTTTGTATTACATGGGAATGAGGTCCGAGACAACAAAATGAATGACTATAATGTACTGCTACTTTGTTTTTGGGGTCCAGTCAAGTAGTTTAGGTAATTTGGAAATCCTTTGTTAGTTCCGTATAGACACGTGCTCACGAATTTTGTCTACTTAGGTACAACGAATACTGAAAACTTTAACAGCTGGTGTGGGTGTCTAAATGCAACGAGGGGCTACCGTGGCCATTTTGTACCTTCTCCGTAAGTTACATTGACAAGTGAATAGTGATACGAGTATTTTAGCAGCGACTGAAGAAAATAAATGAAATGAATTGCTTGGAGGACGCCACGAACCAACGCGACACGACTCGCGACGGTACGCACGCGATGGAAACAAGTGTCACGCTCGTGTCACTTGATGCAAGTTGAGTCGCAAGGGACGTTAGAATATCATAATACCAAGTAGTGGAAAGTAAACTGATTTTTTCCCAGCCGAAAATAACTGATGAAAGATTGTTGCACAACTCTGGAAAACAAGCTTTGAAAATTTTACATAAGCCATGTGGCAATTTATCAGTATCGTTGTGGACATTTAATTAATTCTGTAAACAAAAAGTATCGAGCTGAAATTACAGAAGAGACAACCGAACCATACCCTACGGAACTCCAAAAAAAGCGAGACAAAAACGTCGTAAACATACATTCAATCTGGGGCCAAATGTTAACTTCATAATAAACTCATAAAGCTCGTTATCTGATCGCCATGCGTCACTGGTATCCTAGTATCCCATCCTCCCTGCCCCTTGATATCCCTCTGTTTAATTCGCAAACTGGCGTATTTTCGCATGTTGTTTCGCCATCTTTGATAGTGGATAAAAGTTGTCTTTTATGGGGACAGTGTAATAAGTTCTTCTTTGATATAGTTAGAGGACCAAGCCTTGATAATATTGTTGTACGTCCGGAGTTCGGATTGGTCGTTTGTCAACTGTTTGATGGATACTGTGTCATAATTTTGGGGACAGTGTCTTTTTTTGTTTTTACTAAGAATTAGATAATAATCCTACTGAAAACGGAAGCTTACGAATTAACGAACGCAGTACCAAAATATGTTGACATATTAGATAGTAGTAGCTTTCGGAGGAGCTCGTGGCTAAATAATAACAGCCGCTCGGGTCGATCTTGAGGTTAAGCCGTGCTTGCCTAGGTTGGTCTGTGGATGGGTGACCACCCATTACATACCGAGTTTCCTCCGTGGCTCGGAAAGCACGTTAAGCCGTTGGTCCCGGCTGTCATTTGTAGATCTTTGACAGTCGTAATAGGTAATCAGTGGCCCAAAAAGTCTGACAAGCAGTCTTACCAAGGGGTATCGTATTACCTAGTACTAACTGGGTTGTGGAGGTCAGATAGGCAGTCGCTCCATGTAAAATACTGGTGTTCAGCAAGATCCGGTTAGACTGGAAGCCGACCCTAACATAGTTGAGAAAAGGCAAGGCAGATGATGATTAGATAGTAGTAGCTTTGTAATTGAGGTGGTAGGTGCTGATGAGGTGCTGGCACGTTGGTGTCGAGGAAGATAAAATATAACGGGACAAGTAAAATTCACGTGTGTATTGGACCAGTGTCGCAGATGGAAGGGAAGAGTGTTGCCAAAAAAAACTAATACTAAACTTAATCATTTACATCTTAATGTTGGTGTTGCAATACTATTAATTAAAATCTCCAACAACGTCATTGTTACATGTTGTTCATTATATTGTTTTTAGCATAGAGAGGTCGAAAGAAGTACTTCTGTCGTTCCTGACCGTGTGTATGTGTGTAGCCAAGTGAATAATGCTTTCGTCTGATTTTGATAGTTCATAAGAAAATACTATGGCCCATATTTATTATTTGTACTCGGTATAGATGACTTTGAAAAATAGTGAGTTAAGTGCAATGTTATTTACCATTCACAGCATAAGTGTAGAATGGTACACGTATGTCCCAAGTTTAATAATAATGAAAGTAATTAAAAAAACTAAAACAACCCGGCTTGGAAAATCTATATATATTTGTCGTTTCGAATTACTTTAAAAAAAAAAAATATTTTACCAATCACATTTTTGTGATACAGAATTCGATGGGGTTTGGAAGAAAAATAAATCGAACGCCAAAGTAAAGTAAATTAAGGAGCCAAGTGACACTCGCGCCACCAAGGCGAATCCAACGATTATCCAAATCAGTTCATCTGTTTAGGGACCACGACGTCACAATGGAACGGACATACAAATATGCGCGCGCGCGGAAAACATAATCCTCCTTCTGGATCAGTCGGGTAATAAACAACTAGGTCACAATTACACAAAACATCCATATTTTCAGCTCATTACCCAAATCTTTTCCACCTCAAATATTTGGAAACTTTCCACCTACCAGGAAAACAGAAAGCGGGAAACAATATCATACAATAAAACGCAAATAAACAATAGTGTCAGCATAAATAAGACGCTGCTATAAATAAGTCCACTCTCCATTATATTGCTATGAGCTGATAGAGGTTTTATGGGCTGCGGGGATGAAACAGGGCCGTGGACACAAATACACAGAATATATGGCCAGCTTAATGGCCTTTCTTGAAATATTTGAAGGAGATAGGACAAAATCTTCCTAGATTAAGGATTTTTGGACAACGACGCGCGACGTTTGTCTATTGCGTAAATGGGTTTATTTTAACTATGAGTTATCTTTGCTCATGGTCTGTTCCACTGATTTTCTGATTTCAAGTCGCTTATCGATAGCGTCATGAAATCCCGCCTGGTTTTTCTATGAGTGGCGTGAAAGTGTTCAGTTTCCACACCTTTATTTTACTACTTCATATTTATTATGTAACAGGAATGAAACCAATACCATTTTATTGACCGTCTCAGGTTGTGTCAATGCAAACATTACAAAATGGGACTTTATTCCACAATTGAATTGAATCTAGATCTGGAATTTATAGCACAGTAGCTCCACCACTTGTCCACTTCTTCAAGGAAACATCTGAAAAATAATGCTACTGTCAGCCGAGGTCACCAAAAAGCGTAAACTCCATAAATTCATTACAATTTACTTCCATTTCCAAATGATTTCAAAACCATCAAAACTCTGAAACACAAAATTTGAATTTGGAAACAAATCCCAAACGGAACCAGAAAGTTAAAGCAAAAAGCGCTTTCAACTTAATTTTTAACGGACTCCGAAGTTGTGAAACAAATTTTGTTCGTCGGCGTTCTGCTGGATGCAGCGTTGTGCAGTGCTGCAACGGTTGTAAAAGGAATATGAAATGAGGCGAGTATCTTACCTTTGCGCGCGAATACCAATGAAATGTCCCAGAAGGCATGAGAAGGTTGCCTTAAGAACACTTGATCTCTGAACTTGTGACCCGATGGTATTTTAGAAAGCATTTGAGAATTTCAGACGTAGTACTTTGTGTACGAAAATGGAACGCGACGGGGATCGGGGGTTTATTTATTTGTTACTCAGGCTGTTTGAATTTCTCGAGTAAAACCTTCTTGAGACGCAACGGAACACTGCCTCTGTTGTTTCTAATCACTTTTATTTTACTTTGCGTGTTTAGGAATTTATAACTCTCCTCTCTTAGGTCGGTAGTAGCTATACAGGGTGGAGACGACAACGCGACAATAAATTAAACTGTATGTAACTCATGACGTTCCCAGTCTGCATACAAAAATTAAATCGAAAATTACTGGATATTTTCGATTGAATTTTGTATGCAGTTTATTCATAGGACGTTATTTTTCATTTTTAGCATTTTTATATTTTTTTTTTGTTTTTTTTTTTTGCCTCCAACAGGTTAACGATTCCCGCATCGGTATAAACGTCAAACACATATTGCCAACTCGCTACTTCAAAAACCTTGGCCAAAATTGTCGTATTGTCGTCTCCACCTTGTATAAGGTCGTGCAATTGATCAGAGATGACTGGCTAGTCGTCTATGTTGATAGATGGTAGCAGGCAAGCCAGAGCGTTCAGAGTGCACCAGACTGTCTTACGTATCATCCCTAGTGCTTCTTGTTTTGGCCCTCTCATGGTTAGACCCACGGGACAGGTCGTTGTGGCTCTTCTTGACTTGTATCAGGTCTTTGTCCAGTGGTGGGCTTATTTCGACCCAAAAATCTAATCACTTTTATTTTACTTTGCGTGCTTAGGAATTTATAACTCTCCTCTCATAGGTCGGTAGTAGCTATATAAAGTCGTGCAATTGTTCAGAGATGACTGGCTAGTCGTCTATGTTGATAGATGGTAGCAGGCAGGTCAGAGCGTTTAGAGTGCACCAAATTGTCTTACGTATCATCCCTAGTGCTTCTTGTTTTGGCCCTCTCATGGTTAGACCCACGGGACAGGTCATTGTGGCAATTCTTGACTTGTATCAGGTCTGTGTCCAGATATTTCGACCCAATAATGTTAATGATGCCTTAAGGCACTAGAACGTAAAAAAAACATATAAGAACTTATAGACAAAGATAAATAGTATATTTATTGTACGCGCTTCCCCGTGCTTATCCTAGGGTACGAGCTCATCTTCATCATCATTGGCACACTCTGCTGAATACGTACAGGCATTTAGCGGTGGTCTAACGACTTTCTTAGCCCCAAAAGATTCAATCCTTTCAAAAGCATCTCAACTTTTTATGCTCATATAAGTACCATAACCACGATATTCTGTTCGTAAACACGTACTTCATAAAATGCACCTCATCCAGAGGAGCTCCTGAATAAGTAATAGCTTCTTACAAGAGTAGCGCGTTTAGTATGGTGTTAAAAATGATCTCTCACACAAACACCTTTATTTTATAGCAAACAAAGTCGTTAACGTAATCTCTTATAGGGTAGTATCAAACCTAATAGGCATTTTAAAAATTATTGCTAGAAGTAGACAAAAGCTACAATTTTTTTGGGCTAAACATATCTGCCGTATGGCCCAATGAGCTGTGAACAAATTAACCACTAAGCGGCGCCGATTTAAAAAGGTAGATCTTACATCTGCCTAGCCTTTTCCCAACTATATTAGGGTCGGCTTCCAGCTAAACCGGGTGCAGCTGAATACCAGTATTTTCCATGGAGCGACTGCCTATCTGACCTCCACAACCCAGTTAGTACTGGGTAATACACGAACGTCTGATTGTTAGGATGGTTGTCATACTTGCGGGCGACTGACTATTTAACGACTGTTAAAGATCTTCAATTGACTGCTGGGACTGACGGCTTAACGTGCTTTCAGAGGCACGGAGGAAAATCGGTATTTAATGGGTGGTCACCCATCCCTGGACCAACCTAGGCAAGCGCAGCTTAATCTGAAGATCGACCCGAGCGAGTGTTATTATCTAGCCGTTATTAAATTCGTATTTCTTACCTGACTCCTCTAAGAAGTGTCGACAGTCCAGGCATAATCTTAGTCAAGTCAGATGGGGACCATGCAGATTTGAGTGGACCTGTCCAGTCAGTGGACCCAATAGTCAGTAATCGTGTAGCTCAACTTAGAACTCAAGGAGCTTAACGACTGGATTCAATCACAGATTTTGTGAGGTTTCAATCAGCTAAGAAATAATTTTGTGTCTTGTTCAAATCTCACTCAGTTTATTAAGGCTGATTGAATCCGTAGTTCAACTGTTAAATATTAGTTTAACCAAATTAAATCATGTAAAAGTAACACAAATCATTGGCGCTGTTTTAAAACTGCTAGAACTTTGCCATTTGCCTACATTCAAACATCGATAGCCGTAAAAATATCGAAAAATCTAATCGAATCCCTGACAACATAAAACTCACAAAGTAATCGCATATAGCCAGTGCAGCTGCACCGGAATCCGTGAACTATGACGTAAGCGATCCGAAAAACCGTCGCAGTGCGGTTTACGAGGCTATAAACATTGACGCCCTATCCATCGTCAGCCTGAAGAATTTCCGTTCGTCTAATTTGTTAATCGTTTAGTACAATGTACTGTGTAAAACTATTTAGAAGAAGATTCTGAAACAGACGATTTTGAACTCTGAATTTTACAAATAAGGTGGGGTTTAGAACGAATGTTGTCATAAGCATTGAAACCCCGGATCGCTGACTGTTCAAAATCCCTGCCGAGGGATACGGGCGTTGCCAATTTTCCGCAAGAAAGCCCACCCCTTCCGGTAAACGCTTAAGTGTTTGATACCTTAATTGCGTATCTTCGCAGTTCGATGTTCGGACGTGAAACACGTGCTCTTATTTATATTGTCTTGTTTTCCTTCCATTTTGAATATCTTAAACAAATACGGCCCGAGGGAGAATTTTTGCACGGTGTAAAAATGAATGCTTTCCTCAAGTTCTGACGAATCTTTTGTTATGATTGAAAAAGGTATAAGGAAAAAGATTAATCGGTCGTTGGCGATTGGTCGATTGCTTGCACGAGTGACTTATAACATTATAGAAAGCTAACTAATTAAAACAATTGTTGCAATGCATTTTGATTTTTTACCGAAGAAAGCGCCGCTAAAATAAAGAGTTTACCGCTAGTGGAAAGTTCACAATTTTCTATTTTCAACCTTTTTGTCTTTGTTTTGTACACTGCAGAAACAAATTAAACTAAAACGCATAGCGATGAAACTGTAACCAACATAATAGCCTCTTTCCCCAAGTGTACTCACATTCCACCGGTTATATGTTTAGGTCCCGTAAAATAAAGCCAATTGCCATCAACTAGGCACCAATCTCCGGGCTGTTAAGAAATACCAGATGGAAAATCCTGTGCCCGACCTGCGAGTCGAACCCAGAACCTCCTACTCAGCAGTAGCGCTTGAGACCACTAGACTAACGAGATAGATCAACAGTTTTTTAAAAGTAAAATTTTCATTATCATCTCCACAGCGCTAGTTACCCATTTTCACCATTTCAAATAGGAACATCTTATCCCATTAACTTTTTGCACCACTAACAGAATACGGGGACGAGTGGATAACGTTGCAACGTGGATCTCCAGCACGTGTTACAGTAAGTGGCAGTGGGGTCAACGACCGCGCGCTGTCATCCCGGGGGAAAAGTCTGTCGTAAGATATGGTAAACTTTAAAGTGGAAACATAGGGGAAGTGGTTGCGTTGAGAACAGAGGGAATAGACAAGCGGTAAACGCTTTGATAGCGTTATGATTTCTACGGCGACTGTCAACAGGATTATCAAAAACTTTAGCTCGTATTAATCCGGTATATTCTTGAGTTTCCTATCATCAAACATTGCTTTAAGTCTTCACGGTTTAAAACTAAACTTATTCTGTCACTTCACCACATTTCACAAGTTCATAACGCTGCGCGCTGTTGCAATATCGGGAGCTCAAAATAATTAATAATCACGGAAGATATCCCGTAATGACATTGTAAGTTTTCTATGATCGTTTCGTCGCTAACAGACTGTAATTTTATGTAGGTCCTCTGGAACGGTTGCAGAACGTTTGGTACTTGTGCAAAAAAAAATACCTAGTAGATATTGTGTCCATGTTGAATGTAGGGTTTTCTGTCTTGTCATGATTATGATGCTTGATTTTAGTAAATCGAGACCAACATTCAAATACTATTTCGTTATTTTAGAAAGCGTTTATTTTTTTATGAGATGTGACATTTGAACAAATTGATCACAACATACCTAGTAATTTTTTCTAAAGTACAACTTTAGAAAAAATTCGTCGTCTACTTAAAAGCTCGTTTTTCAAAAAGTTTCTAATGAGCGTTCGACCCGCGTCTCCTCCCCAATTCGATCGCCATACATTCATCAAGTGCATACCACGCTCTGCATTGCTAGAGTGGTCTCCCTCACGCTTCGTTACTCCGTAGCCTCGGCGACAAGGGTTTTTGTCTTCTCAAAGGAACGAGGAAATCTGAACATTTCTTTCCATCTTTTTTGTCTTGAATTCGCGTCTTCTCAACAGCTTGTTTTACTTAATTAGTGTTATGCTCGTTACTCGGTAATGAGTTGAATAGTTTTGTTTTCTTTTGCGTAGTAAATTGTTGACTCAAGATGTCTGTTGTTTTTGTTCATTATTGTTATTTGGATTTGCATTCAGTGCTCTTCTTACTTTAATTGTGCAATGTGACTTTCTTTAACTTCTTAGACCTTGGGTGCTAGACGAAGTGATTTTGTTTTAGTGTTAATGATAATAGAAACGTCAAATGTATTGGTTTGACTTAAGGTACCGAAATACTTATGTCAGTCCTACCGGCTTCTACTTCAACCAACTTATCTATGCAGCCGGGAAAACACAGCACTAAAATAAATGTACCAAGTTTGACATATTGCTGCAAATTTTCTTGACAAGCAACGCCACCTTGAACTTAAAGTGGTTATACTATACAATTAGTGATCACTTTCAATATGTTTCATATTTTCTTTGAAACTCAATTGCTGGATTCCCGAAAACCACAACACAATGTTTTTTCTTATGTTAGTACCAACGAATGATTCCTTCGGTTTTTACTACTTATTACTTTGATTTTTATTGATGGTAATGACCTCGGTTTTGATTTCGTTTTTATTTGCTGTGGTACTTATAATTTTTATATTTTATATCTTTTTTTAATTTTATGTCTGTTTAATTGTGTAGTTGTTTAGTTTAGTTTTTCTAGAGCCACTCGTTTTTTTTTTTTTGTGTTATCACTTCTTGTTTTGTGAATGCTGGTTGACCAGTAATTGGCGACTGTGTAAGTCCAAGACTGCGAAACCTTTACTTAGGATATATGTTGTACACAGAAACTGTTGGTAAACCTTCATTAATAAATAAATAAAATAAAATATTGCTACAACGATTTTTTGACTGTTCTTTCATTATCACTGATAAAATATTACTTTGTCTAGAACCTCTACTGAAACTCGATGTAAAAATACAAAACGATTATTACTATTGTCTACGGCCTTAATGGTTTATTTTTTATTCAGGGGTTGATTTCAATATCGTGTAGTTATTCACGTCTCTTTTGATTCTCGCCACGCACGTAATGCATGCCAATGTTAGTGCGAAGCTAGATGCCAGACACTCCACGTTGAATAGTAAATGCATTATCGCGTCTGGTAGCAGCTGTTATTTAATTTAGATCTTTTCACTTTCAGTTGTACGTTTGGTTTTATTAGATTTATGAATAGTGAAACTTTGCAGACGTGTAGGTATCGCGTTTTGGTAACGATGCTTATCGCGTCTGGGGAGTTTCTTTATGTAATTTTACCCCGCAGTTGATTCACAACACTATGTTTTATAAGGTAATATGTTTTAAAGAGAAATATTTTCGCCATCATAAAGGGTCTGCGTTATGGGTAGGTAATTGAAACTCTTAATCTTGGCGTCTCATTGTTTTCCTGATCTCTGAAAGCGAATCTCCCCTCCGTTTTTGTTGTACAAGTAATTGTTTTTTTAGCTTGCTCGTGTCTTTATGATTGTTGTTTTTTTTTTTTAATTTTTAGCTTCCTTTTTTAACTTTGTGTCTATGAGATACAGTTTAATTTTGGTTCGAATAATATTCACAACAGGAGTTTTAAGGTTATAAAAATCTGTGTGATATGCACAAGCAAAAGAAACTAAACAACTTGAAAACAGTTACAAAGTATAAGTTTAATTTAAAATCAGAAATACAAGACTCACTTGTACTCAAAATTCAAACGACAATCATCACAACAAATCTAAATACAAATGAACTAAGTCCGTAACACTAAACAGTCCCAAACGCCACATTTAAAAAAACAGCGAAAATCTCAACAAGAAAAGTACATTAAAACAAAAAAGCCATACCTAGTACTAATAACAAAGTTCGTTAAACAGAGGTGGTCGGTACTAGGAGAGCAGCAAGAATGGGGAGATGTGTCCCTGTACTGACATTAGGGGCTCTAATGTCACTTTCGGGGCGAGATGGCCTTTCACGCGTTATCGTTTCAGTTTCGGCTGGCGGGTTGATGGGGCGAATCTCTCTCCGTGGACGTTTGGTCGTTTTACGAAGAGGACGGCGCAGTGTTACTTACAGATGTCGGGACAGGTGAGCGGGTTTTGGTTTGAATTAATCTGTGCTGTCTGTTAGTGTTTTATTATCTGTGGTATCTTTGATTTCTTTATATTATATCGTCAAGTTACATAGGTAATTTAAAAAAAAAAAAACAAATACCCGATCCTTTATTTTGATATCTTTTATTGTCTTTCCGGTTTTAGTATTTCGCGTCAAAACTCTGCCATTTTTTTTTCAAACACCTTTCTAAGTACACTTGGGTTTTTAAGACGAATATAACGATAACTTAACTGTCGAAATCCATTCAGCCGTACAAACAAACATACAAGATACGCGCGAAAAACAACCGTTTCTTGGCAGTTGGGTAAAAAAGGCAAAAATATATTTGGATAAGGTATTTTACCTTCTTCTCCCACAAATTCCTCCAAAATCTGCTTAGCCTTTTTCAAACTATGCTTTAAGTCTAACTACCAAGACCGAATTCCAGTTTTTTTTTATACATTCAATACTTTTACATGAAACGACAGCATAATTATCTGACATAGACAACTCAGTACTGGGTAATAGGTACTTACTAATTCAGCAATTAACCACATTTTTTAGCAAAAAAGACATAAAAGTAACGCATTTTTACATCCAATATTTACAAACGTAAAAAAATGAGGAGCTCGTGTCTAAATAATAACAGCCGCTCGGTTGCCTAGGTTGGTCTGTGGATGGATCACCCATTACATACCGAGTTTCCTCCGTGCCTCGGAAAGCACGTCAAGCCGTTGGTCCCGGCTGTCATTTGTAGATCTTTGACAGTCGTTACAGGTAGTCAGTGGCCCAAAAAGTCTGACAACCAGTCTTACCAAGGGATATCGTATTACCCAGTACTAACTGGGTTGTGGAGGTCAGATAGGCAGTCGATCCATGTAAAATACTGGTATTCAGCTGCATCCGGTTAGATAGGAAGCCAACCCCAACATAGTTGGGAAAAGGCTAGGCAGATGATGATTTACAAACGTAAAAATGTTCGTCCACCAATAGAACTTTGTGTCTCAAGTAAACAAAGTAATAAAACAAATTTTCAACACGCTCACTACAATGTGAAACTCATAATGATAATTTTAGTCAGATTAATAACAATTTCACCGCACTATACGAGGTTTCGGTGAAATTATTATGAACTAGGTTTTGCCTGGGGCTTCGCTCGCGTGGGAGCTTGAAATTATCCCAAGAGAACGTAATACTAGGATAAAAGTATACTATTTGCTAACCCTGCTCTTTATCGACCTGTCTGCCACGTTTATTGAAATTCGTTCTGCAGCTAAAGCATGAAAAGGTAACATAGACAGACTGAGTTTATTGTAAATGAAGGGTCTGTTTGTAATTTCAAAATAACAGCTTCTTACTGAATGCATGTGAACGAATATACGGTACATATAACAAAAAAAATATATAAAACTTTTGCCTGTCTGTCTGTTTGTTGCGGCTAATCTCCAAAACGGCTGGAGCGACTTTGACTGGACTTTTACTGGCAGTTAGCTGATGTTAGGAGTTGAGTTACATAATTATTTTGGAAAAAGGATTTAGGGTTCCATGCAAAAAAAAAACAATGAAATTGTTAACAAAATCATTGTTTTTTTAGGGTAGGTAATATTTTTATAATAATTTCTCACCGACGAAAGTCGCAGGCAACAGCTATATAATAAAAAAATGTTAATATGAAAGCTACAATGTTCACGGTTACAGCATTTGCTAAAATAAAACTAAATATAGTATCCTACTAGGGGCCTATGCAAAATTTCTATTGTTAACGGCTCCAATCGGAGACACGTTAAATTTTTCGCGTTTGTGCCGGGCTCCTAAGCGGAGCCCTTGGTCTCTGCCTTATTTTTTGACGTAAATTGCTTATGAAAACTGTATCTACCTCGCTCAAACTTGCACAATGTCTAGGAGACAGAACTAGAAAGATATATTTTCCCTGTCAAGTAATTCAAATGAACGAACTACGCGTTAACGGAAAGTCAAAAATGTATTGAAAAAGAAATGAAAATATGTTATGAATTTAACCCACAGCGTTACCTAAAAGTATCAGTAACAAACCATCGCCATCTTAAATACAAAACCGCGGCAGTAACTGATTTTTTCACCTCAAAACCTAATAAAGCACCCACGTTGCCAATCCTAAACTAACATAAGACACTGACGCAGCCACAAGCTTCAACAATTTGTTCTCTACGACTTTCAACCTTATCGTGGGTAAAATAAGGGTGTTAGAAAAATTGGCGGTTCATTTTGGCGCCAAACTAAACAAGACTTTCTTACGTGCTCCTCGGTCTATTTCAATTTTCGCTTCGTTACCTTGCCAGGCTTCTATCGTGTTTTATTTTTTCTTACATGGCAACTTAAATTCTTTCGAGAAAAGTGATTTTTGTGGCTTGTTTTTTACCTCTCTTTCTTGATGGAGTCCTAGTACACGAAGCGTGAAGGTCAATGTGAGCGGTGCTTAATGTTAATGTTTTCTTCAAAAATCTTAATGTGTTCGTGTCTGAAAGGTTGTACTTAATCAGTGACAAGGTGAGAATAAGAGGTTTTCTTTATTGAGTTTTTTTTTTCGTGTTTCAAATTAATTTGTTCTCGCACATTATTTTTAATGCATTAAAGGCCCATGTAACACGGTTTTGGGTTGGTATCATCTTAATTTCTTCTAGCTGATCCGAGACCAGTGTACTTTGTTGCAGTATGGAAGTACTGACCCTGTGTCATCCCACTGCTGGGCAAAGGCTAATGTGGAAGCTACTGGTCATTGGTTTTATCCAGCACGTCCCGCCATTTTGTACGAGATCTGTCGCCACGTCTAGAATTACATAGAAATAATGCTAAACGGCTCGAATTAAGATGATGCTGATTTCATGCCGTAGACTTATAATTACGAGCACATTGCTCTTAAAGGCGAAAAAAGATTTTATTTAGACTTTCATTAGAGAAATAATATTTCTAGTGCCACTAAAATAGCAGCAGTAACAGTAACAGACATATAAAATAATACCATCTCTGTAATTTCAATTGTATTTCTAACAGAATGTGAAGGAAAACGTTTCTTAAGCAATTAAATTGTCCTGAAGTTGGACAGGAAACTTTCTAATTTGATCTTTTACAGTCATTTGATTTATTACGAAGAGTTTTGAAGATGACCTTTGAGAGTCTGTTGGAGGAAAACTCTATACAAGATCAGAGGATTTTAATAAATAATGTAAATTATTTATATTCTTTATTTTCTTAAGAGTAAATAAAGCACAGTTACTTTTCCTCGGTTGTATTTAAGTCCCATGTAATAGGGGATGACTCAATTACCATCAACTCAGCAAAATTCCGGACTTTGGACTGCTACTTAGAAAATCCTGCTGGAAAATTCAAGAACAAATTGTTCGTGTTGTTCGTGGCCCGATCTAGAAATGGAACCGAAGACCTCGTGCCAAGCACTAGTGCGATCACTACACCGACGAAGCAGTCAAAAAATAGGATGCAGGGTTAATTATGTTTTTTTTTTTTTTTAATTTTTTAAATTTATTTATTTGAAAGAAAAACGGTTAGATTATCATCAGCAAGCCAAACATTAACACAGATATTTAAAATAAAATCTAAAACTGTAACACCTAAATGCTGTAGAAGGTCAGTTGGCCTTCACAAGTTAAGCTCTAACTGGGCCGCGTGCCTAGTCTGCCGCGGGCGTAGGTCACCGGTCACCAGGCATACAGCACTTTGTGGAGCCTCCTTAATACGGTGCTTTTGGTTGAACTTGAACACACTAATCGCTTAGTGTGTTCAAGTGAAGAAGAGGTCACGTTTTATAGTTTCATCATTTTCTTTTGAGTGCACATTCAGAGAAGTTTAGTGTGAAATGCAGGTGTAACATATAACCATCTTTGTTAACTCTTAAGCTAACGATGTTGATGAAGTATTGCTTTTCTTGTCTCTATTTTAGGCCAGGAATTTTTCATTTCCAGCGCGGTTTCACCGCAGATATACTATTTTCTTAGGTCTTACAGACAGATGTGCTGGTGGGGTGTTTGTTCCGCCACTCAATTCTCGTATCTAAAACACTGGGAAGTATGTAATTTTGACGGTCAAATAATGTTAACTCTCAGCATAATTTGAATTAATTAACCTAATTACTATAGAGAGTTGGCCTTCACAAGTTTGGTTCTAACTAGACGGGCCAGCACTCCGCCGCGGGCGTAGGTCACCGGGTAAACAGCACTATGTGGAGCCTCCTTTATACGAGACTTTTAGTTGAACTTGAACACGCTGAGCGGGAAGCTCATGTTTTATAGTGTTCATCATATATTTATTTATTTTGTAAAACTTCTATGAGACTATCTACGTGTTCACTTGTATTTTATAAGTGAACACATAGATAGTCCCAAAATGGTGATGACCAATTTCTTTTTTCTCTATTTCAGGACTCGAAGTTCACTTTCGTTTCGATCGTTGTTTTACGCGGGTGAAGCCGCGGGAAATAAGCCAGTAAAAAATAATTTCCAAACTAATTTAAATAAACATGGTTGTTTAACTCCACTTGGTTAGAAAATATACTTCCTGGTCCTCTATCCATAAAGGGAATCGAAAACCTCTAATCAGAATTTATTGCACATTGAAGATCGTAATCCGCAACCCCAACACCAAAGTTACACTTAAAAAGGTCTATTACAAAAATTCTTAGATTAATTACTTCTCTGATCATCCCTTTAATGAAAAGGGTAGGGCCCGGCATTAAGAGATTAATTCGAGAAAGATTCCCGAGGGACTTTTTGTATAGAGAATCTTATTTACTTCAAGTGAGTTCTAAGAGGGGCGCGAATTGTGAGCGGTTGGCGATTGATGATGAGAAGGGAATATTGCGTTACTGTGTGTTTATTTATGCTTCAATTAAGCAGACGTTTTTATCGCTGTTGATTGGTGTATCTTTAACGACTTCCTTAAGGTACGATATTCTTTAAGGAGATATTTAAATACGTAGGTCAGGTAAAATCAGGTCAGTTACACTGTTTTAAGCTTTTTTATTCTTATTTTATTTTTCTGTATTGTCACCTATCAATTTATTTATCATCCAACCGCATTCTCCAGGCATCCTGCGATCATGGCGCTTGCAACGTCCAAATATCGGGAGCTCACAGTAATTGAAAATCAAGAAAGGTATCTAGTAAGTGACAGTGTAAGCTTGATGTCAAAAATTGGTGTTCAATTTATCCTTTTAAAAGTAGTTATAGCAATAACAAACACTAAGCGATTATCACTTCTATCTATCTATCTCCCTCACTCAATCCTATCTACTTTTCTTAATTATATTGTTCTAGAATTCATAGTAAAGTGATGAATATATGAGTGATGACGGTATGAGTCATGCCTACTATACACACAATCATAAATCCAAAATAAATGATAATCAACACCGTCCATAGAAAAAATACCGTGTCGGCTGGAAAATATTTTTTGCACATAAAAATAATTAAACATCGAACTTTGAATCGTCGATCGCATTTGACCCAATTCTTCACCGCTTAAAATGAACGTTGATAATATATATAATCGCGCAATGCTTTCAGTTGGGTCCCATTCAAGACGCGACTGATCGCGTTCGAGTCCGACATTTTGTAGTTGATTTTTATTGAAGCAGGAATCGAGAATGTTATTTCGTTGCCTTTATTTTTTGATTCGATACAACTGTGAAATGAGTTTGTGTCCGAGTTTGGATCGATTTGCATTCAATCGTTTCCGGTTTTTGATACTGGGTTATGTTTTTGTTTTACTTTTTGGAGATCTTTGAAGTTCTTTTTAATATTAGTGAGTATTTAAAAGAACTTCGAATATCTCCAAAAAGTCAATCAAAATACCGGATTCTGGCTTACCGTAACCGCTGGCTTTTACGTTGACCTGAGGCTAGCTTGGGCACATTACCAGCTGACAGCATTGAGGAGGAGTTTTTTGATGCCCTTTTATAGTTACTTTGTTGTTGGTTTAGTTTTGTTAATTTAGATTATTTAATCGTTTTAATTGTAATAATGTATCTAGGTATAATATAGTCAATTTTGAAAATATGATAGTACATGTTAGGAGATAGCCACGATTAAATAAACATAATGGTCTGAAAACCAGTAGTAGTTGTTCTGGGTCTGGCTGTTTGTGTATGTGAGTTTAAATGTTTGTAAACACACGCACAATACAGAAGAAATAGCACGAGACCAACATTTTTTAAAATAAAAAGTAAGATAAGAATAACTTTCCGAAATTGATTAGAATTCTTCCTCAAACGTATATTTAGCTAATCTATAAGTATTTCGGCAACAGAAATAATTTCACAAGTATATTTATTGTGAAGTACAACTATTTAGATTAAAATCCTCGAACGGACTTATTATGTTCGGGAATTGTTGGAGAAAACTTTTGAACTTGTGGGAATTTCGCGTAGACGCTAAATAAAGTTGAGAATTTCGATTATTCTCCCGGCTTCTGTTGTTTTTTATTCTCTTTGCGTAATTAAAGTTTGTAGTACGAGAGTAGCTAAGTTATTAGCCTGTTCTGAGCTACTATTGTAGAAACAATACAGCTTAATTAAGTTATGCTGTTAGAGGAATAACCGTGGAGTTTCTAGCCGATTCATTTTCTTAGGAGACGACCCATTTGAATCGTGCTCCTTTCTTTCGATTTATAAGTGCTCATGCAAGTTGACATCATCATCATCGTTCTCCTGTCCTGATCCTAATTTATTTGAGGTCGGCGCAGAATGTCTTCTTCCACACTTCTCTATTACTCGTCATCTCAGCAGTGACCTCCTTTCCAGCCATATCATCCTTCGCACAGTCTATCCATCTTTTCTTTGGTCTTCCTCTACCTTTATAGCCATCTACATTCATACTCAATATTTTCCTCACTACATTTTCCTCATTCCTCCGCATCACATGTCCATACCACAATAACCGATTACTACACAACTTTTTAATCACCGGCGCCACTTTCAGACTTCCTCTTATGTACTCGTTCCTTATTTAATCCACTCGCGTTACACCACACATCCATCTTATCATTCTCATGACAGCCACATGCAATGGCCATTAATTCATGTTCATGCAGGTTTACGTGAAATATAATACTGGGACGACTGAGCGGTGAATGCTCATCGGTGCTCATTGACATTTGCATTTCACAGGCAACACTCTAGAGTTGCCATCCTAAAGCCAAAGCTGATATGTATCAAGTGCCTCTGACTACACTCAAGCCCTTCAATACTAAACACAGCAGCGCTGTTTTGAGTACAGAAACAGAAAAAACAATATTATAGGTAAGGTTTATTAGGTTGGTACGTGGATGGATGACCACCCATTACATACCGAGTTTGATTCGTGCCTCAGAAAGTACGTTAAGCCTTTAGTCCCGGCCGTCATTGTACATCAAAATCTTTGACAGTCGTGGCCCGAAAGTCAGACAACAAGTCTTACCAAGGAGTAATGTATTACCCAGGTGTAACTGAGTTGTGGAGGTCAGATAGGCAATCGCTGCATGTAAAATCCTGGTATTAAGTTGCGCCGGGTTAGACTGGAAGCCGACCCCAACATAGTTGGGAAAGGCTAGGCATGATGACTTAAAATACCAAACTAAACTCTGATTTTTTATTGGTATTAGAAGTGTAATGTAAAATTTATGGCCGATCTTCCAAATATAATACAAAACCTATTTGACGTATATTTTTCGAATAAAGATATAAATCCGACCTATACTACATTACATTGCCTAAACATAATTACATACTTACGATTAGTAATCTCAGCACAAACAACAAACTCAAATGGAACACGAACAGCACAAAAGACAATAAACTTTGTGATACAAGAAGAAAATCTCCAAAAGATTGGTTCGGCGTTTAATCGCTTATACTTAGTATTCCATACGACAATGGCGATATATTGTGACCGGTCCGCACCAATCACGCGTAAAACCAACTTATCCAATAACGTCAGGCGTCCGTATTCTGGAACGCGATATCGAACGATATAATTCATTAATTATTTGGCCTTCTTGCTTACTTTAGCTTTCGTAAGTACGCATTGTAACGTTCCAGGTTTATGCGTCAGTAACGTCGAGGTGAGTGTAATTATATTTGTATTTTGTATGAGTTGTAATTGCGCACGTGCTTTTGATATTTGGTAGGTATTAGTTAAGTTAGTAGAACCTGCATATAAGCACGACCTGTATCATAAGTAACTGGGTATTGCCGAGGAGTATCACGTTACGCAGAAATTGGGTTGTGGAGGTTAGTGAAGCAGTCACTCCGTGTTAAATTTCTGGTATGCAGACACATTCGGTAAGACTGGAAACTGATCACCACGTAGATAAGGAGAAGCTACGGAGATGAATATGATGTTAAAAATATTAGGATGCCCATGGTGCATGCTATCAAATTAATAGGTTATTTATCTAGTATTTTTACTGAGGCATTAGTTATCACAAACACTGGAAACATGACATTTACCATGTTGTTTGTTGTTTGTTTGTTATTGCTATATGTTGTTGTTGTTTTGTTGTTCTATCCCGTTTCTAATGTTAATGATAATGTTAGTGACCATGATAGTTTAAAAACTTATGAGGCATTAGTTGTTTTATACTCTTGGTATGCAAAAGAAATCAGTGCTAATTTCCTGTATTTAATTGTATCTATGTACGGTCTTATGACACTGTAAATTATTGAACATTCAGCAACCATTCATGTCAAACTAGAAGGCTTGCCTTTTACAGTAGAATTTACGAAAAAGGCTTAAAGTTCGTTTAGGGAACACTCACTATAGTTTCTCTGAACCTCTTTCACAAGAAGCTTTACTGCTAATAAAATCTAAATCTCCTGGACTGGAAACTTTCCTTTCTTTAAGCAAAAACCTTTAACTTTTAAAACTGGAAAAATCTCATTGTTACTCTCAACCGATTGCTTTTAAAAGCGATAATAACGTCGCTTTCCAATTTCCTTAGTCAGCTTAAAAATAAAATGAACTTTCGCACTACAAAAATTAATAGAGGTAAATTTTTGGAAATGTTTGCAGAAATATCTATTGGAGGAAAGAATTATTCCTGCAACGCAGTGAGCGAGGCTTCATCATCAACATCAGCTAAAGAACTTCCAGTGCTGGGTGAGGTGGAGTGCGGCCTCCAAGCTACGCCACATAACAACTTGTCAGAAACATCAGAGTGCTAATTGATAATAAAATTTTAAAATGTATGTCAGACAATAGGATTTTTACTAGACCACGTGGTATCCGCCTGTTAACTACAGTCGCCCGTCTTTGGAGCAGTTAAAAGTCTGTAATCGGTATATGATGCCGCAGTTGTCGGACGAAGTCGGCTAATGTCATTTCGGCCAGCTTTGGCAGATATTTTGTTTCACGATTCTCGTTGTTATCAAATAATGTTGAGTTACGACGCTCGACTTTGCCTGTCATCTTTAGCGACATTCTTATGTCGCGTGTCATTTGACTTCTAAACAAAACGAGTCTTAACTCCATTTATCCTTCTATCGATGTCTTTGCCATTCGACCTTTCATAATAAGACTGTGTAAGACGAACAATTTCCATTCACAACACGTACCGTTCTCGATGGAAACCATATCTTGCGTTATTAATATCAGAAGGTTTTATTTTTTCATTAAATCCGTACTCCCTTTATTTATTCTTCTTATGTATGTTAGAAAGGGCAAGGTACCTATGGTAAGTAATTGGTAATGAATAAAGGAAGAATTGGGTGTTTTGGTGGCTTAGTTATAGCAAATCTATGTGTTAGCGCTGGTGAATTTTTATGTGTATATCGGATCCTGTCATTAGAATGGACATATAATGAATCGAAAGCGCGCCAGTGATAACATCACGCGACCTACATGTCTACCGACATCACAGTGTGCTTCTACAGAGTCGTGATTTTTTGAGCTCGCAGTGATGACGACATTCTGTGTCTGATCGCAACTGACGAGATGCACCAGATGAGACGTCCCGGAACTGTACCCGATTCATTGTGCCCCGTATTATGTTATTTCAAGTAATTTGTTAGTTTAATAAAAACAGTGTATCGCACCCAGTGTGTATTATTGCAGGAAATTCATCGTCTGCCCACACGAGCACGACGAGCCTAAGAGAATAAATCCTGACAATCCGACATGTATTTGATTTTCGTATCTAAAACCTTAATCTTTCTTCATCGTGTGGTTAGTGCCTAAACTGGTGTCAGAATTTTCATGCCGCGTACCTGACTTGGCTTTACATGCCGTCGAGAAATATCTCTCAGGCGTGCTGGTTTCCTCACTATATTTTCCTTCATCGAAGCAAGTGATAATTATACAATATGCACATGAATCTGAAAAATCAGAGGTCTTGAGTTCGAACTCAAAACCTTAATTAAAGAACCTGAAAATCAAATATTCTGCCAAAACTGACAGAAAATTCAGTGATAATCAATATGTTACCCGTAGCTGACACAAATCCATTCTTGCTGTCGAATGAAAGGGAGATAATTTAGGAGCATAACACGCCTGTAATCCCCGAAAGGTCAGGCAAAGGTGTACCTAATATTACCCAGACTCACATTTCGCCAGTTAAGTTTAAGTCCCATGTAATAGGGGGTGAGCCTATTGCCATCAATCGGGCACAAATCCAGACTCCATGGCTGCTACTGAGAAATTCCTGAAGGAATAACCCAATAACACTTTCCCGACCTGGGAATCGAACCCAGGACCTCATGCTCAGCAGTCGCGATTGAGCCCACCGGAGCAACGAACTGATCCATTCAGGTGAAATATCTTGACTAAAAGTATTAATTGTGTTTTATATTATGTAAACCAAACCATGGATATACGAAATTTCTACAAAACAAAATAATTTCTAAAATGCAGAAAGAAGATATTCAACAATTTCCTTTAAGCTCCATTGCTAACATAAAAACCCAGATACGTCGCATTTCAACGTAAAAAGCATCGAGATTCAATTCCGACATAAAAGAATTTTTCTCTGCGTTTTAGATTTTTTTTTCGTGTTCATCGAGTCATTAAAATCGTTCGCAACAAGAGTGTCCTTTTGAGGGAAAAATATGAAAGAAACGCGTAAAGAATTATTGCTTAAATAAATTGTTTTGGCAACTTTTATGTTCAATCCCAATACTTTGCCGACCGCTATTGGAAAATGTGAAAATAAAACTAAAAAGCGATTAACTGAAAATGATCCATGGCTTAACTTATTTTAAAAACGAAATTAATAATAATTTTAACTCAATGACTAGGGTCTGTTTCACTACCTACGATTAATTGCCCGTTAATTTACTTGGCAGGTAATTTGATACAAATCTGTTCGATTTCTGAATTTATTCGATGAATTTATTCATCGTGTAGCAAGCCCTTAGAGTAGTGAATGTAGGTATCGTCCCAATCATCCGTTTTTAAATTAAAAAAAATTGCCCTATGTAAGTCCCCATTCAAAATCAAAATCAAAATCAAAGCATTTATTTCAAATAGGCCAGTTACAGGCACTTTTGAATTGTCGAAACAAAGACAACAATAGCTACAGTCCCAGTCACAAGGCATACAAACTGTGAAAGTACTGTAGTTGCCCATTCCCTAACGTAGATCTCTATGGAGAAGAACGGGCAAGAAACTCCATGGACACTCTTTTAAATCACAATACTGTTACAAACTCTTGGTTACATCATTGGCAAAAATGACAAATTTCCATGCGAGCTTTCATAATTTACTTGGGGGATGAATTTTCAATTACCTTTTTTAGGGGTCGTCTTCGATTAATTAGAACTCCTGAGAAAACAAAAGAGTTTTATAGACTCGGAGTACAATACGTTGCCTGCCGAGAATTTAAGATTTTTAGGTACCTAGGACTCTCCATTTCAGTTCTGTAACGTTATTTCAAAGTTGCTTTTAACTCATAACATAGAATTTAAACGTGATTATTTTACTATCAGGGATAAATAACGATTCGTTATAAATATGGGAATAGGAACCGAACATAACTGACCTATTTTGCGCGCCAAAAATATAGCAGAGGTTAATTGACCTGTCAAATGGGTGCTAACCACTAGGGTGGGGGATTAGTCGCCGTAAATAGACGCGTGGTACCTTTTTCTGCTCTTTGTAGGGTAGTTGGGTGCCGCCTCATTGGTTTGTCACTTTTCTGTTTTATGTGGATGGGTTTTTCTGCTTCATTTGATGGTCATTGGTCACTTTGGTAAGTCGAAAGTTCGGTTTTGGAAAATGGAGATGATTTATTTTAGTTTTTGGGCGTTGCTTGCCCATAATTGGAAGCGGTATTTGTAAAACTGTTAAATACTTGTTAACATTTTTGTAACTGTTAAAGTGTTAGTAAATATAAGTTTACGTTTTTACTGAATGTACCTAATACAATTCTTGATTTCGTCTTCTTTTGTCTGCGACTTCTGGCAGGTTAAGTATAATATTGAAAGTTACCGATATATTTAGCACGTCGTTGCACCTTAATGCGCTTTGTTTAAAACAATCCCAAAATACGGCTTTTATTATTGGTTTTCAAGAGCGAAATTTTGAAATAATTACTCTCAGGAAATAAAGAATAAAGAATAAAGAATAAAGAATAAATTTATTAAGCCATTGTTACAAATATTTTCTTAGTCTAACTTAGAGCTACTATAATATAATCGTAACAAATTTAAATTTAACATGGTAATAAACAGAGGTCCCCAAACTAGGCTGCGCCTGTATCTTGGGGGCCAGAGTTGCGTTAACTTAAAATTAAAACACATATTGTTGATGTGATTGTTCTGTTAACAAGGCGTTTTGGTAAGTGGGTAATTGTGGATTACCTTTTACAAAAAAATTAAATTAAATGATAGTACAATAATGAAATTACAATAATGAAAATAAAAAGTATTCTAAAGTTTATTAAATGTCGAGTGAGTGTGTCTTGGTATGTGTGCGTGTGTGTGCGTGTGTCTCTGTGTGTGTGTGTGTGTGTGTGTGTGTGTGTTATTTGCAGTTATTTAGTCTTTGATAGTTTATTAACTTAAAATTTCTTCCGTCTCTTCATAGGATAGTTTGGTAAACCATTTTATTATGGTTTTCTTGCATGTAAATTTATTCATGTCTTTAATGTCGCAGCTTTTGCTGATTCTATTATAAATATGGATATGCGAGTAAAACGGGCATCGTCTGGCTAAGAGGCTATTTGCTTCGGGAAGGGGAATGTTGAGTACGCGTTTAGAGATAAGTTTTTTATAATCGGATCTATTTTTTAAGGTTTTCTGAACATGCAATGTTGCGTTTAAGATGAATAATTGCCGCACTCTTAAGACAGCGAACTCCTTATGAATTAGGTCTGTTGGGTAGCGAAAAGGCTTTCTTAAAGCTACTTTTATAACGGCTCTTTGAGCTCTTTCTATTTCTATAAAAGTGCTTTTCCCGGCTGCACCCCAAACAGAAATCCCGTATTGAAGTACTGACTGACACAGACCAAGGTAAATTGTGCGTAGAATTTCAATGGGAGTACAGTCACGTAGTTTTTTCATCACGTATATCAGCTTCCTAACGCGACCAGAGAGCAGGTGTATGTGAGATTTGAATGACAGGTTTTCGTCTAGTGTAATGCCAAGGTATTTGATTGAGGCAGTGTGATCTATAGCTAGGCAGGTACAATGTGTAAGCGGTGATGTCTGGTAACTGCAGCATGTATGGTATTTAAGTATAAGATGACGTGGAGGTCGAGAAGCTATTGTTTTGAAAAAGGTTATGAATTTAGTTTTTTTAATATTCAGAGTCAGAAGATTTGTATCAAGAGCCTCAGAGACAGTTAATAGTCCGATCTCTGCAAGGCGGTACACTTGTTCCCAGGTTTTAGCGTGGAAAATTATGACAGTGTCGTCAGCATATGATATTATTTCTGCATCGTTTAGTTGTAGGTTTAAAATATCATTCATATAGAAGGTGAAGAGAGTTGGACCGAGTGTGCTGCCCTGTGGAATTCCAAAGTCGATGGGAAGAACGTCACTCGAGTGTTCATCTACTTTAACTAGCTGTTTGCGATTAGATAGGTAACTCGTAAACCAATCAAGTGCAGCCCCTCGTATACCTGCACATTCTAGTTTTCTCAGAAGCAGTTCAGGTGATATTGTGTCGAAGGCCTTTGCCAGATCTAAAAAAACTCCTATGGACTGTTCTCCTTTTTGGGTGAAAATAGCCACTAAGTTAGTCAGTAATGTAGCCGCGTCTTCAGTAGACCTTCCCCGCTGGAATCCAAACTGTTTTTCTGATATCAACTTGTGTTTTTCAAAATAGTTCACTAACCTATTGTTAACTAATTTCTCCAGTACTTTGGACAGAATGGACAGAAGTGCTATTGGTCGATAATTTTCAGGTAACTCTGTAGGGCCGCTTTTGTGTATTGGTCTGACAGAAGCAACCTTCCAGCACTCTGGAAAGGTTCCAG
This sequence comes from Noctua comes, assembly GCA_963082995.1. Classification (NCBI taxonomy): domain Eukaryota; kingdom Metazoa; phylum Arthropoda; class Insecta; order Lepidoptera; family Noctuidae; genus Noctua; species Noctua comes. The sequence continues at coordinate 17,310,376 of OY720273.1, forward strand.
ATCCTAAACTTAGATTAAAAATGTGGGTGAGAGGTTTAAGGATTGCATTTTTAATTTTTATTATAAATCTTGTAGTGATACCATCAAGTCCTGGTGCGCTGTCAATTTTAAGTTGGTGAATATATTTATTTATTTCTGCTTCGTCTGTCGGGTGAAGAAAGAATGAGTGTGGGAAATTTTCACAAGGTTTGTATTTTTTGACTAGGGTTTCTTGAGTCTCAGAGATTCGTGATAGTATTAGATCAGAAAGATTTTTTCCAATCGAGGTGAAGTAGGCATTACATTTGTTAAGTGAGTTAACTGGATCCTCCGAATTGGAAATTAGCTGGGATGAGTCACTTCTTTGACTATTTGGGTTATATATTGATTTAAGGGTGTTCCATAGTTTTTTCGGGTCCCTACGACTTTCAGTTATTAGCCGGCTATTGTGCTTTGTTTTTAGGTTATGTAACAGGTTGTTGCAAAAATTCCTGTACCTAGTATAAACCAGTCTTTTCATATCATCGTCTGGGTTGGAATTTGAAGCTTGATGAAGATTGTCTCGGTGCTTAATGCATCTCATAAGACCTGGAGTGATCCAGGGCTTAAGAGTGAATCTAGTTCTGCTAATTTTAACTTTGTGTGTGTGTTTAATTATTAGATTAGTGATGACAGTTGTTAGTGAATTTATCGAGGAGTTGGCACAGTTAGAATTGAGGATATTAGACCAGTTAATATTCATTAGCTCCTCCGCGATTGCGTCATCGTCAGTTCGGTTTGTCCATCGGGATCTTGTATGAAATTTAATGCCATTATTTTTTTGTGAAATCACAGCCATAACCATATCGTGATCTGTTATCGAGCATTTCCCGATTATTCCTTCGGATCTGTAGCTTGATTTAATAAAGATGTGATCAAGACAAGTACGCCCCCTGGTTGGTTCAGTGATAGCAGGTAAAAGACCATGTGAGGCCATCAGGCTCAAGTATTCAGCATGACTTGAGTTAGTAGTATTAATTATGTCGATGTTTAGGTCTCCGGCTACTACAATAGTTGGATATCTTTTTATTAAATATGATTCCCTCAACATAAACTTAATGTATTTATCTCTCCACCTCCACAAAGAACAATTACTTTCATTACAAGCCGATATTATAATTACATTTACGTACCTACCAAAACCTACTTTACCTTACTTACTAATTACAACAAAATTTAATATTAAAATAATTTCGCGTGCCACGTCACGCGGTGAGGGGTAACCTATAACTAATCTAAGTTTAACAAAGCTCTGTAATTAAAACTTTGGGTTTAGATGAGAACAATCGGTCGCCCGCGGCATTCGTTCCAGTGATTATTCTCTTGAAATGGTAATGAAGTAAGCGCTTAGAACGTTTTGTGAGACAGCTCGAAAATTGTGATTTTATAAGTCAAGTCACTTAAGTCATGAGACGAGTCTAGGAACTATCCTAGATGGTAACATTTTCGCATAGAGACTACTCTAAGCGACAATGTTACCTTGACTATATTTTTGCTGCCTCGTTGGTATAGTGGTTGCATGTGCGACTGCTGAGCATGAAGTCCTGGCTTCGATACCCAGGTTGGAAAAAGTGTTATTGGGTTTTTCCATCAGAAATTTCTCGGAAGTCAGTAGGCTCGCCCCCTATAACATGGGACTTAAACATAACTGGCCAACTATGGATGTACTACATATTAGGTACACCGCTGCCTAACCCTTCGGGGATCACAAGCATGATGTTATGTCTAAACTATTTTTAATTGGCTCTTAGATTACTTTATCATGCCAGCTTTTGATTAAAATTATCCAATTAAAATCGCTATCAAGTTTAAATTGCCGGACCAAATGGAACAGCGGTGGCGCTCGTAACAGCCCCAACAAACCGGGCCTGTTTACCCATGACCCTAAAAGTCTAAGACATTTCATCATCAGCATCAACATATACCTGCCCTGGTTCCATTCTCCAGTATCAGAAGTCATGGTATCATTTACTCCTTTCTCTTTCAAATCATTCCTTACACAATCCATCCATCTTTTCTTTGGCCTTCTTCTCCCTCTCCATCCATCAACACATCACATCACATACATCTCACACCAGGACCGTGTGGTGAATTACGACCCACTCCTTTTGACAATAAGAAGACAGTCCCAGCAGTGGGCAAGTTAAAAGATAACTATGCTTTATGCAGTTGAAGTTACGTTGATCGCCCGAGTGGACATGAAGGTTTTTTCTTTAAAAATAATTCACAACTTTACTAGTTCCTCGAGATCAAAGTCACGTCCTGTCGCTCGCCAGTCTGCACTATAAACGCTGGACTATTGCCGCTTTAAAATTTATCTTGCCCGCAGCGTCAACCAAGTGAAAATATAGCTCGAGAAAGATTTATCAGCCGGCCGTCCGATTTCCGACCGAAGCCGGCACTTCGATCATAACTTCATTTGTCTATCCGGTTCTGACGATGCGATCCGGCGACAATACGGTTGGCTATGGTTTCCTTCAGTATTTTACGGAATGATTTACTACTCACAAGATTTGGCTGTCGGTAGATATGAGTACCTAAATTGTAAAGTAAATATTAAATAGATAACAAGTTCTTCACATTCCAAAAATATATCTAAACTTGCACCATAGTCCCGTGGGTGTAGGCAGAAGCTACAGAGCCATAACACTCCTGTCGTCTCGCCCACATTCACAATACATACCCACACGCTTCGGTTTCGAGTACCTACTACGCATCTGAACTTTATGAGGAACATAATCAAAAATAGGTAATCTTACAGACAGGCAAAATGTTTTGTCTTTACTTTTATCCCTTCGAGAGTTCAAAGCATGAAGATAATTTGTATTTTTTTTTGTTAGCCTATTTGCGGGTCCCACTGTTGGGGAAAGGCCTCCCCTTTCTACTTGTAAACCACTCCATCCTGTGCAATATCTGGCCATGTTCGCCCCAGAAACGAGATGATCGTCATACCACCTTCGCCTTATATATATTATCATGATTAAATTAATAATCAATTCATTAAGTCCAACTTGACCCAGCACACTGCACAAGTACTCATCGAAACAAAATAAAAACAAAATAAACCATAACAAAACGATTCACGTTCTCCGTTCTTTTCAATGATTCTTTACAGAAATTACGTGAACGAGGAAAACGGAATGTTTTTCGTTATTTTCCGGCTGATGTTTGTAAATAATCGAATCTTGTTATGATAATAATGTGATCTTTATTTCACCTTAATTACTTAGCACACGAAATGGAAGAAGGAAACGAACAGTATCTTTATTTTTTTAGAAGAAGATTGTTCGTGAGCATGCTTACGTGCGGCAGTTGGGTTCTGCAGGAACTTACAGATACTAGAATCCTTTTTGTCGATGACCATCGCTGTGGTTTTGTTTTACAGCAATCAGGCCAGTGGTACTATAGACCGACCGCTTTAATGGGTCCTCCGCCTTGCCCCATCAAAGGCACATTAAGCGACCACAAAGTCCTAACAATATCCCACAGGTTATTTGCTTTAAAATAACCATAATCCACGTAGGTATTACGATACTAATTGAACCAATAAGTGATCAATCTTCAGAATATTCCATTTAAATTGATACCATCGAGGACACATTAAAGCGGTCGATGTATAAGTGCCAATTGATTTCAAAGAACTTCGTAGTTTTACAACGACTTCAACCGGATTGGCTTAACATTTTCGGTAGCTAATGTAAGTCTCACTCATTTTTACTTTTCTTCATGATTTTGACCGCCAGTCTGTGGAATACAATGCCGGCTTATTTGTTTCCCGATCATTATATTCTGGATCTATTCAAAGTTCGCCTGTATCGGTTTTTTCAAGGCATGCGTGCTCCACCCTAGGCCGCATCATCGCTTCACATCAGGCGAGCTGCGGCCAAACAAAAGCCAATTCAATATAAAAAAAAACGTTACGATATAATGTCATTTAATCGAAGCCCTCGATCGTATTTTATCCACATACATACATCGATATTGGTTTAGGCATTTACAAGTTGCCGTGGAATAATTAAAACTCTAACCTCCATAATTATGTACAAGTACATGAACCCCGAAAATATAAGTTCACTCTTTGGGCAGTCTGGTACAAAAATATCTTGTAAGTCGGCACAAGAACGTGCTTAACACAAAAGCATCAAACAGCGACGAAGACGTGAAGTATCGTTCGTCTATGCTGTCCCTAATTTTCCCACATTTCAAAAATGTTCTCCACACTTTCTCTGAGACTATGCAGATGGCGAGTTGAGCTAGGCAAGAAGGGATCAAAAGGGCCGGGGTAAACCTTTGTCGTACAATGGACAATACGGGCCCCGAATAAAAAGTAGTTGAACTACCCTCCTATATTGACACGTACGTACGGCTACTGACGAATAACCGTATTACTAGCTTTCTTTTGTAGAGGTTCAGACAAGATTCTGTGATTACGTGAGAGGAGTACCTAATAAATTATTATATTTTGAGGTCATTCTACAGCTAACGAAGGTGGATGAGGGGAAAATAGGATGTAAGGATCGTAGCTGGTGGCTTTCTGTAGTTTCTGTCTACCCCCATGTGAAAAAGGCGTGAGTTTATTTATGTATGTCTGCTGCTATCGACGAACCGCTTTAATGAGTCCTCCTTGCCCCATCAACGATACAATTAAGCGTCCACAAAGTCCTAACAATATCCCACAGGTTATTTGCTTTAAAATAACCATAATCCACGTAGGTATTGCGATACTAATTGAACCAATAAGTGATAGACCTTCAGAATATTCCATTTAAATTGATACCAACCAGAACTTGTTAAAGCGGTCGGTATATACAGTATTAACCTTTTGAACGCCAGAGCAAAACGCACGCCACTCCACGCCAAGCCAAAAATTTAACTACCATTTTGTCACATATTTGTGTCGTTTGGCGTACAGGGCACGCGCTTGCTTGTCACGTATATGTGACAATGGCGTTCAAAAGGTTAAAGATTTAAATATGTCGATGCTTTCAGACACGAATGTATATTTAAGTCGTGTTCCTGCAATATCGCTGGAACCGTTCATTCGGTTTTGTAAGGCCGATGTACAACATCAGTTTAGAACGTGCTTTACCCTCGTTTCCGTGTCGTAGGATTTCGACAACGTTTCAACCTGAAACTCTTTGAGTTTCCAAACTATTATCAGATTGCCAAACCACATCACATCATCCCTGTAATCCCCGAGGGGTTAGGCAAAGGCCTACCTAATAGTAGTTTCACCCACGTGAGTGTATTGCCACCAACTGGGCACAAATTCAGACGCCGTGGCCGCTACTGAAAGATTCCTGGAAAAAACCCAATAACATTTTGCCCGACCTAGGAATCGAACCCAGGACCAAGAGGTCCTCAGCAGTCTCGCTTGCAACCAACGACGCAGTAGATCCCCAAAACACACCTTAACGTTAAAGTTACACGCATATTCACTCATGACAATAACGTATACAAATCGAAGTAGTTTACCGTTTGTATACAATGAACCCTCGTCACAAACTTTTAATTGAAAATGACGCCAAACAATTTGCAAGAGATAGTGTATCATCAGGAGTTCACGACGAAACTAATAGCACCTGCTGCTAAAACTGTGATAGCTGGCGACGTGATGTGCACACAATGGGCCATTCTGAGCCAAATCTGACCTTGATAAGAAAGTTTGATAGAATTAATGAACACAGAGAATGCGACAGAGGTGTACTGGTTGATAATTAAAGATTTATTTGAGGACAAGCACGACCAAGTAGACAGACCTTCCATCTATGGAGTCATTTACGGAGACGCGGTCCGCAATAAATTCAAACATATGGCGATGTGAGAGCGTTTACGGAGAAGCGATTTTACGCTTGAAATGTGTAGTGCGGTGCGGTGGAGACCGCAGATGATATCTCCGCGACGTACGCAGCGTTGAACGCGGCGTCGCCCGCAGCCTTGCGGCCAGCCATTTTCTTTAATAATTTGTTCACGGAGAAGCGGCGTGTGAAACGTAGCGATACTACGGAGCACGCGGCGTCACACGCGGCGTCGCAATGCACCGCGTCTCCGTAAATGAAACGGTGCCTGAGATAGCCGCGCGGTGCGGTAGTCGGAATGGTGATGTCGCAAGAGCTTAGTCATTCATCCGTTGACGGGCGTGAATACTCGTCCCGCACTGCTTTATAAATATGTATGTAAATTTATATTTTATATTATTATGTAAATGGCACACCACAGATTACCTACAGTATTGTCTCTAGTCCTCCCTGAAATCAACGGTTGTCTTGTAAGGACTGCTTTTAGCGATAAGATCACCCATTCTGTCAACCTATGTACCTATAATGTCTATTTTGTATTCTTCGGTAACGATAAAGAAAGAAAGAAAAAGTATTTATCAGACTCACACAGGACAAAACAAAAAAAAACGGATGAAATAACAATAGTACAAAAAATATTTAAAAAAGTAAACATAAAAAAAGATAAAAACAAATTAAATTGGTCCTGTACGAGGCCAAAAGGTCCCTATCTCAGCATGGTGCGGCCACAATTAAAAAAAAAAAAAATTGAGTGAATGTATACATATTGAATGTTGAATGTTTTGTAATAGTAAGGAATGATAAAAATCGGCATTTAAAGACATTAATAATGTGTATTTGTATGTTCTAACATTAAATATATTGTAAAATTTTGCATGTCTTCTATATCTGACTTTGAATTAGAAACTTCAACTGACTTAAAGACCAATTTGTTTGTATTTGTTTCAATACGTTACGATGTGATTTGTATGATGTACATAATAAATAGTATTTAATCTACCGTCTTAGTTAAGCGGTAGGCCTGTAGCAGAAAATACAGTAAGTCAGTTAAATTAATTAAAGTCCTCATTTAAAATAACAGACCATTAAAATAAACTCAAAAACACAGACCACTAATCAGCAGCAAGATTAACATCCACCAAAACACACAGCTTAAAACCTAAAGCCTCTTACACACGATTTTGCATCCCAAAGTCCCTCCACTCTCCATTGCTATTCGTTTTAAATCCGACACACCGAAATGCAGTCCCGAAAATAAATCACAACAGTTTTAAACTTGAATGAGTTTTTCTTTGTATTGCTTCCTTACCGCAGTCACATGAAATAGAGGTGCAGAAGTGCAGCTCCGCACAGCAAACGTAACTATGGAGGAATGAAGAAAAGGATAGAGAATTCCTCTAACTTCATTGAAAATGGAGGATTCTCCGACGCACATTATGGACACCCGGCGACACATCAAGCTTTACATTTCCAGTATAACATGGCCGATCGAGATCCGTATAAACTGGTTTTGTTTAGCTTGATTGGGCGTCGTGGATACACGTAGGCACGAACGGCGATCTCATACCATCGTATGAGATCGCCGTTCGTGCCTACGTGTATGTATTTTGTGAATATCCTAGTGAATTGTGTAACGAGATGTCGTTACACAATTCACTAGGATATTCACAAAATACATCCTACTAGCTTTTGATAGTCGGGGAGCTTCCCATTAGTGAAATAAAAGTTTGAATCGTAACACTAAACCTAACAAATTTTATAATATTTGTAGAGATTTCTGAAGAAACAATAAGAGACAATATTTTACTAAATCAGGTACGCCAAAGTGTAGTACCAGAACCAAACGAATAGCTGACGCAAGTGCGCTTGCACTTACTGTACGAAGACGCGTGCTGCGTGCATTTTCACTCGTTAGGTATGTATATAACCCTTCTGTAATTGTCTATTTTGTGGAGCGGAAGTCAGTAATTTATCTTGCGAGATATAAAGAAGTCGAAAAACAGAAAGATTGCACTTTGCTGAAATCTTTGGACAAACAATGCTGGGACAATTAATGGGGACTTGGATCTGTAGTTTTTTCCGAAGGCAATTAGCGAAGAAACTTGGTAGCCTTGGTAACGGTGTACTTAGTAATGAGTTCTGTTGTACGCTTTCATGTTTTGGGGCAGTTCGTCAGTCTTCTTTATTTACTTTTTTCGTCGAGAAAATCGAGGCAAAGGATCCGTATTGTGCGTGTTGTATGTTTTTTGATATTTTTTGTCATTTTTTATGATGCACGTCATGTTCCTGCGACAAATAAATATGTTTTATTTCTTTTCTTTATTCTTTATTTAAAATTGTACATTGTACTTTTTGAGGGAGGAATAAACAGTGCCATTTAATTTAATTCAATACTCAACTGAAACTCAATCTAGGTACTTGAATTTAACAGGTATTTTTGAATCGTCAAAGCTTCGCTTAGTTCGGAAATTCAACATAGTTTCCCCGTTTTAAAACGCAATTTCCTTTGAAGAAGGAACTATCTAGATAACCTAACCCAGCTTATTGATTATTACAAACGGTTTCTCATACGTGGAATGATCACAAATCCATGTTAAGTACATAAATACCCTTTCAATCCCCTATGTTAACAAAGCTTAAATACCGTCAGAAATCTACATCCCTTTAATTTACGAGCCACAGCATTTAATCCACATCGTAAGTTGTTTGTGTAAAAAACATGATTTATTGTAGTATCAGAACAAAATGTCTATGCAGGGCGCGTCGTAGCTATCTCTCTGGTAATAAATGTTCGAGTTGGAAACTCTATGGACAAATATTCGTGTTAAATATATAAATTAATGGCTGTATTCATAGTGGTGATTTATAGCAATAATTGTAATCGGTGATTGTTTATTCTGAAAACCCGTTAAGGCATGTCGGACCACGCATAGTGAAGGGTTTCATAGTTGGGATTAATATTCACGCATGCTACTGATTTTCTCGGCTGCACACACGGTTCCAGGAAATTTGAACGAATTCTAAATATTACTTGGAGAAAGTTTTAAACAACTACAATGTCAGATTTTAAACTGTCATGGTCACTAACATTACTATTAATACTAACGGGATATTTACCATGTTTACTGTTTTTTATGAGTTCCCGATATTACGGCGCTGTTGCAAGCACCATGAGCACGTGCGTGCGTGCGTGTAACGTGTGTTTATCCGTGATCATGGTGCTTGCAACAGCGCCGAAATATCGGGAACTCATAAAAAACAGTAAACATGGTAAATATCCCGTTAGTATTAATAGTAAACTACAATGTCGTTGCTTTTATTTTTGAAGCCATTGACTTTAATCGCAGCTAGTTTAATTTATTTTTTGGTAAAACCACAACTCATAATCATTATTATTTGATATCTATTTTTGTGCTTAATCTATAGACTTGTTAAAACTATTTATTAGTACTGTTATTATTTTCTTTATTATTTCATAATTTCATCCATACTAACATTATTTGTTAAACTTTGCATGTCAAAACTCAAGCAGAATGTACCCGGCTCACTATATTTTATAACAACTTTATTGGACAATACCTACAATCTATATTCTATGCGATTATATAATTTGATTATTTTGTCACCCTGCCCAATTACGTGCCACCTAGTAAACCCTAGTTGCCATAAAAACCCATAAACTTATATCAACCAACAATTTAGAGGAGATTCGACCAAATTGAACACGCACCAAAACTTCGAACCACCTAACCGTGTGCTAACAATGAATTTATGAAACAAGATTAACCCGTTCATTGAATCGACATAAAAAAAACTCTGTACGGAATGATTCAGCGGGTGAACAGAATGAACTGAGCGTCAATAGGCTGAATGGGGAATAATATCGATTCAGATATGACGTTATATTTCAATGAATACAACAAGGGTTTTGGTATACGCGGCTGATGTTTTCGTGTGGATTTAATTTTCAAGTTATTTACAGAAATGTGGAATGGAAAGGAAAACGTCTATTTCGTTTATTTTAAAAAGGAACACCGTTTGAAAAAAAAAATATTATAAAATATGAAAAGGAACAGACGGTAAGTGACTATCAGTCAAAATCAAAATATATTTTTTCACATAGGCCTACATGAGTTGGGCATTTATAAAACGTCAAAAGATAATTGCAACTGCTCCACAGCAGTGCTAAGGCTTCTCTTATACAGGTTAGCAAAAGTCTGAAGAAATCACCATGGCTAGTATGGTAGAACAAGTTCAGCGGGGTGATTGCGTATCGCCTTCACGATGGCAATGTCATTCATTTAAACTGTTCAACAACGTTCACTGCGTTATTTACGCTGTTGGTCAGAGGTTTCAGCAATGGATTATTATTTTCTTTCAATTTTTTTCTGATTGTGACTGAAAGTATAATCCGTAATGGTTTCTCTGAAGAAACCGACTAAGTACCTAGATTATTTATTTATTTATCTACAGGTACAAAACACAAATACAAGAAAAAAAATCCAGGCAAAAGAGCACAGATATTACTTGTTCATAGAAATGTATATATTATCAACAAAGCAAGTATTTTTATATTCCTTTGAACATCAAGATACATCTTAGATCTTCTAGATGATAGATCTACCATCTTTAGAGGTATGACATTCAAACCAGGTCCAGACATCGAATTATTTAAAGAAGTACAAAGTTTATTCTAAAATAGCTTAGTATGCATGCCTTACACTCTATAAGGTAAGGAGAAAACTTATTACGTGTTTCTAAACACGTATGCAACTGAACTATAAAATGATATCCAAGCTTGAATCTAGTAAAGTGCTACTCATTACATTTGTGAACTTATGCATGGAAAATGTTGCTTAAAACTGATGTTTTGATAAGCTTACATTAATGTCTAGTTGTGTATTCGCTTCAGCGGTGTTTTAGGGGATGAATCTCCCAGTAAAGAGGAGTAGTAGAGGAGTTTTTTCATTTATCATCTACCAAGCTGGGTGTGATTTATTTCTGTTACGCATTCATAAAATTATCATCCAGTATACCATATAAGGGGCCTTCCTTTAATCACGCGAGGTTTTTTAGGCCACTTTTTCGCCCCTCCCCCTTGGTGACACGTCTTGATAAAATAGATGGCCCATCGGCATCAGAAACAAGCTCCAGGCTGCCGATGGTCAGGGCTCCAGAGAGAAGAACCTCCTCACTATAAGTGACAATTCCAGGAGAACTGCTTTCTGAATCAAGCCCTTGACCCAGCCGTGCAATGCGAGCCTGCTAATGTATTGGTCAAGGCTCTTTGCTATTAGTCCATTAACCGTTACGACTATCGGTACAATGATTGCAGAGTCCAATTTATTTCTTTATTATTATTAAGTAAATGGCAACAATGAGCCCTTGTCAGCGATTCCTAAATCAAGAAGAATGTCCCATTCTCAGAAACAACGAAACCTATTCGTTTCCCGTACAATTACGTAGAAATACATACAAGCCATCACTTAGGTAATTCACCTGTTTCCTCAAAGGTAGTGGAGGTACTTCCGCCCTTCTGAGACTATTATCAATTATTGAACATCTAACATTTATTGTGAGCAAACAGAGGAAAGCTTTTACCTCCGCGACCGTGTTTGGGAACTCAGTTAAATTAAACTCCTCAGTTTTGGAGAGGCTTTTTTAGAAACAACATAAATATAGCCTCAGGCTAATTGGTTTGTTTACGGTGCATTGGGATTTCGTTTTTAGTGAATATTACAGGGGTATAAAGATACGGCTGTTGGCAACAGGAGACGACTTTTGTGGTGAGCGAATATTTCTACAGGGTGTAAGTGACAGCCCTCCACAAACTGACAGGATGTATTAAGCTCCTTATTTTGAATTATATTCCAACGGAATTTTTCTCCGGATTCTTTTATTTTTCAGTTACTATTCCTTTATTTAATGTAAAATTACGTTCCCTGTACGCAGCACTTCATTTATGTAAATAATACAGCTAAAATCAAAAATCCAACAATGGATGTTGAAACACTCTTAACGAACGACACGTGAAATCAGCTGTTCACTTCCTGCCTAGCTACAGTGTTCATCGAACTCGTCTTGCCACGGTAACGATACATTGCGTATGAGGAAATAAAACAAATTAAATTTATTGGATTCCCATAGCATTCCTGAAATAATTTCTGGTACCAGTCATCTTAGTATGATATACTGAATTCACCCCATCAGTTTGTGGAGGGCTGCCCCTTACTCCCTGTATATGTATATTATACAGGGTGGAAGGGACACCGACGCTAAAACGGTAACCAAGTATTCATTACATCATTCTGAATAAAAAAAAACAGCTTTTGCTACAAAACTGCAATACCTACATGCTCAAAATGTATGGATCAACAGTTTTTTTTTTAAATTATCGATGATGGAGATCGGGCAAGCTTCTATAGACTCTGGTCCAAGAAGCTTTGTTGATTCTTGGATACTCAAAACACTTGTTGTGTTTGATGCTTTTCAATTACCAAAGGTCATGGAAATCGATTAAAAAAAAAGGGTATAAATAGTACTTTTAGTAAATCGAATTCTTCATTTTTATTAAAAAAGCAATACAAGGTAGTATAGGTAGTATGAAGCCCTCAACACTTCATCACTGATAAACATAAGCGTAACCTTCACGACCATAATCCTTAGAGGGGCAAGCAGACAAGTTTCATCGTTTGCCGAAGTTCACAGTTGGTTGCATTAGTTATTATGAGTTGAAAACGATCTGTTTGCTAAGTCCTGGAGACAAAATCTTCACGACTATAATCCTTAAAGGAGTAAGCAGACATGTTTCATCGTATGCTGAAGTTCACAGTTGGTCGCAGTAGTTGTCATGTGATGAAAGCGACCCTTTACCAAATCCTTGACACAGCAAAAACCTTAGAGCTGCTTGAGAGTAATCATACAGGACAGTTCTCCGCACAACCTAAGGGGCCTTGAACAAATGATTCGACTATTAACTATATGCAATAGAGTCGAGGAAATGCGCAGGATGGCACTACTTCTTCTTGATGACGTGCCTAGACCAAAGTCCATTATAAAGACATTATTATGTGCGCAATGGTACATTTACCGGTAACGCACGTACAGTAATAAATCACCGACGCTCCTTATATCTCTTGAATTAGAAGATTTTGTTTTCACTGATTGTGCATAATGGCGTTTAACTTTTTTCTCCCGGCGCTGATTTGCTTATATTCTTAACAAAGAATAACCCTCTTCTAACAAGCTTTAAAATGATGTGTGTCTGAATCACCGACGCTCCTTGTATCTCTTGAATTAGAAGATTTTAGTTTCACTAATTGTGCATTATGGCGTTTAACTTTTTTCTCCCGGCGCTGATTTGCTTATATTCTTAACAAAGAAATAACCTATTTTAACAAGCTATAAAATGATGTGTGTCTGAATCACCGACGCTCCTTGTATCTCTTGAATTAGAAGATTTTGTTATCTGTATTATACATAATGGTCTATAACTTTTTTCTCCCGGCGGCGATTTGCTTATGTTCTTTACAAAGAATAACCCTCTTCTAATAAGCTTTAAAATGATATGTGTCTGAATCACCGACGCTCCTTGTATCTCTTGAATTAGAAGATTTTGTTTTCACTAATATAATACGATCTCCTGTATAGATTGTCATGTCCGTCCTGAGCATGGGACCTGGGTTCGATTCCCTGAACAGGCAATGTGTTCCTTTTTTCAATAGGAGTAACTCAGTAGTAGCTCGGAATTTCTGGCAATAAGATCACCCCATGTTACTTGAAACCTTGAACAACAACCTAGATGGTCGCTGGTGAAATGTGGATGACTAGCAGTCCAGCACCCCTCTGGAAATATTGGTGTTATTTTACGTAAACGTATTTCACGGTATTTCTTTCAGTTAACAGTCCTTAACGTGCTAAACGTTACGCTATCTTTACTAATAAGATCAGCACATGCTATTATCGTAAACGATTTCATACGTAACACCAGTTTCACTAACCAAACAAAGCATAAGCTGTCCTTATGAGTGGGATTATGAGCGACTAAGTCTAAAGCACGGTTACACTAGCTGGGAATTAATCCCGTTGAACTAATACCCGGTATAAAGGAGCTTACGCACTGGGTGTAATGAGAAGCGTATGCTTTGGCCGTATGGTTTCATCGCAAAATCTAAACAGTCTCGTCACTTTTCCTGTTTGCCTAGTAACTTTGCATTGCCGCTATTAGGTTGAGCCTGTGATGCCTCTTGTCTTGCTTCAGAGAATGTGATTTCACCATCTCATCCGCGTAACTTTCTCAACTACGAGTATGTTGGGGTCGACGTCCATTCTAATCGGATGCAGATGAATACTGTACGTATTTTAATGATTTCTAGTTAGTAACTCAAAGTTTCCAGAAAGATATCGCAAACCGCGATAAAGCCAATCATTTTGCGTATATTTTACGCTAAAGATTTTTATTGTTGCCCACGTGTTGACATTATATCGGTCATATCTTCCATATTTTGCCTTTCCAAACATCTCTTTCCCGCGCCTCTCACATTCATAAGGATCCACATCTTTCGTTGAAGATGTCTCTCCATCTTTTATTTGAAGATGAGTGGAAAGGTTTAGAGAGGCCTACGCCACTACTACTAATACAAGTTAACTTTATCCATACATACAGGGTGTAAACAGACCCTTCACATAACCGTCAACCAAGCATTCTGTACATCAAACTAAGTATATAACTTTACGTAAAAAATATTGCTGGGAATCGACTTTTTTTTTGGGGTGTAAAATCACGTGATACAGTAGGACTCGATGGAAAGCACTCAAATCATTGTGCTGATTGATGGATTGAATAGTACGGGGGTCGTGGAGATGTGTTAAGTAAAAATCTTACTTTAAAAACATGTATTAAAAAAAAAATACTATTGTGAAAAAGTTGGAACTTTGACGCCCACTATCTCCGTAACTAGAAGGTTCCCAGGTATGGTCTAGAACAAAAAAATGATCGCAAAGACGGGGAGAACAAGTGCCTTTCTTTTATGTTAAGGGTCTATTTACACCCTTTATAAGCAACCATAAGTACCTAGAATATTATAAAATTGATTACTTTTATGTTAAGTTCGAATAGTAGTAAGAAATAAAGGCAATTTTTATTTTATTTCATTTTATATTCCATATTCTGAGAAGGTAAACACCGCAATCTCTGAAGCCATAGGTCAAAAATCAGTTTTCACTATAATTCTCTTCTCACGAATATTCCGGCGACTAAATACTCCCGGGACACAAGAACATTCTATAAACAAAGACAATATATCATAATAAGATGATACGGGAGACAAAAGCCGCGCTTATCCCGTTGTGCGCTTAATTGGTATAAATGAAGTTTAAGCTATTCATTAGACTGAATTTAAACATATCTACCTATTACGTAGTACCTCGCAGACTGTCTCGTTGGTTCAGCATGAGGTCTGGTGTTTGAATCTGAGGTCGGGCAAAATGTTTTTGGGGTTTTATCCTGTCTTGATTCGTGTCAGATTGATGACAAAAACGTTGGTTCACTTATCAAATGGGACTTAACGTAACTGGCGAAATGAGGGTGAACCATGGGTACAGTTATGCAGGAACGAGGACAAAATACTCAAGGAGGGTATCTAAAATACTTGATCTAATGACCCGTGGCTTTCTAGTAAATTGAGGAACGGAGTCGGTCAGGAACTTCGCTAGGATGTGAGCGATACGTGTGGGGAAACTAAAGAGCGCTGGTCATAAGGTCATGACAGACAGTTATGTTTCCACATTTCTCTGTTTCAAGCATTCGTTTTTTGTTTGCGTGTTGTTATTTTTTTGTAAACGACTGGTTTTTCTTTGTACGGCAGGCCCCCTTTTGCCTTATTCTGTCCTAGTGTAAATACGGAGTTTCAATATAGTAAAAGAACATTATTTTAGTTTATTTACATCGTAGAAATGAAGATTTTGTCTGAAACACCTAGAAAATGTGATGTGTTAATCACTTTCAATGCATTTCGTATTTCTATAAAGACTTTCAAAAGGATTGTCATAATCTTTTCGGTAGCATTATGTATACCTATCAAAAATAATGTGTAATTAGCTTTATATCAAAAGAAATCGGTTTAGGCAAGGCATTATCTCTCAATAAATTATTAATGAATTTAAGGTTTTATTAAGTAGATTAAAACACTGCGTACAGCCAGAAGTCACGTCGCAGCAGACCTCTTAGAAGATGGTGGGTCGCGCTGGACATAACCAACATGAAGAGGTCCGCATAAGCCCTGGATCAAAGGAATTGGAAGTCATGGGGAGAGGCCTTTGCCCAACAGTGAGATTTCGCAGGCTAACAATGCCAAAATATTAAATGAATTATCATGTACTGTAGTATAAATTCGTGTTAGTATCTGGTTGTCGGCATTGTTTTCTCATTACGATAGAAAGTATAATTCTTTCTTTCTTCTTTATCTTATGGTTAGTGCCTAACCTGGTGTCAGAGTTTTTATGGAGCCCATGGGCCCTCCCGGCTTTACATGCCGTCGAGAAATATCTCTCAGGCAAGCTGGATTCCTCACGATGTTTTCCTTCACCGAAGCAAATGATAATATAATTATTCAATTTGTATAATTAATTAAATGACTTAGATTTACAATTGTGTGTATCTTGATGCAATATGGAGATAATTAATAATCGTGAGGCCACTAAGTCATAATAATATATGTACTTAGTGTGCAAACAGCGATAATTAATAATGTTGGTATGTATTCACATTATGTGTAATTAGGTTAATAACAAATACATCTGCAAAGCGCATACATCTCGGAAAACTGTGGTTATATATAAGGATCTGATTCTGACCATCAAACTGGACCACTTTCTCTACACAAAACTTCAATAACTACTCAAGCCAGATGTATGGAACAGCTGATTACATTATTTTTTGATGATGATACGATATAACGAGGTTAGTTCCTCGGATATTGTCTGTTTCACAACCTTAAATATACCCACACCTTTCTGCAACACGCTGTATACATAGGTATTACAAAATACGTTGCATTTCGTTTCTACCTGTTTAACTACATTCTTCTTCTGAATTATGCAACGGATTCTGATGAGATTTTAATTATCATTTACAGTTTTTCTTCCGAAAGATTCATTTGTTTAGTTGACGGTTATAATTCTGCAAATAGATATTTAGTTGCTACGATCCCGAATCATACACCATTCATCATTTTGATCAACATAAAACCTTATACCTACTGTCCAGATTGCAACAAACGTAAGTTTTAAATTCGGGGGCTGCCATTGCGGATTCTCCGTAATTGTTCTTTCATACTTCAACTTGTTATTACTACCATAGATATGATAAACAGCTTGAATTACAATACAGAGGTTCTCATTAAAACTAGTTAAGCTTCAAACTGGTGCCGATCAATATGATCAGGATCAGTTTTATATCGCGCTTCGACGAGAACTTTGTGCAGACGCAACTTTTGTTGAAACCACGCGGTGCAGTTGAGAACAGAGGCAAAACCTTTCCCTGTTATTTTAACTCTGACTACCAGTGGCAAAGGGTCAATTTTTGTAAGAGGTAAGCCGGAGTTAGTATCTTTTATGGGATCATATTATTTGTCTATAAAATACTGACTGTGCCATTCTTCAAAGAGAAGCCGGTAGGAATCGAGTTGTATGGAATCTTCGCCACTGCTGACTACAGAAACCTTCATCATCATCTGCCTAGCCTTGTCCCAACTATGTTGGGTTCGGCTTCCAGTGACACCTGAAGCAGCTGAATACTAGAATTTAACATGGAATAACTGTCTATCTGAACTCTACAACCCAGTCAGTACCAGGGTAATACAATAACCCTTGGGAATGCTGGTTGACAGCAACAATCTTTGCAGTTGGTTGTTATATCTGCTAAGTAACGATAGCGCGAAGCGAAGCTAAGTTAAAGCTTTTATCCACGGCTTCGCTATCATCTTATCCCACAGAAATCGTGTTGTATTTCTGAATTAAAAGGTCACTGTCCCCATAAACAATGTAATGAAAATGCCTTTGTTAAAATTCTACGAAGTCTGTTGTAAAATATTTAACTTGTAAGTTCTAAGAGTTGGAAATCGTTGGTAGTAAATAGTAGTAGTAAAACTAAATATAGCATGCTTGTTTTATAATAAACAGTACCAAAATTTACTTGACACATATTCTATACTAATATTAAAAAAGAGGCAAAGTTTGTATTTTAATAAAATCAAAATCAAAATCAAAGCATTTATTTCAAATAGGCCAGTTACAGGCACTTTTGAATTGTCGAAACAAAGACAACAATAGCTACAGTCCCAGTCACAAGGCATAAAAACTGTGAAAGTACTGTAGTTGCCCATTCCCTAACGTAGATCTCTATGGAGAAGAACGGGCAAGAAACTCCATGGACACTCTTTTAAATCAGTATACTTTTACAAACTCTTGGTTACATCATTCATGTTGAGATGGTACATTATGTGAGAACGATGTAGCAAGATGTGTACGTTAAAAGTGTCCATAGTAAACAATTCAAAAAAGAAAAAAAAACAATTCAAATAAGCCGTGGCAACCAAGAGATGACCAGTCACAACTGACAGCGCCCGTTCACGAACATGACGCATGTATCAGCACCATTCAACTCAACCATTTTGAAGGGAACTAAATGATCCGACACACGCGCCACCATCAGCGAGACATTTGAGTGAGCATGACACACACCTAACCGCCAGGGCACATTCAAGTCAAGAAAAGACGTAGGTTTCCCGCGAATGACAGCTTTCTATTACATAGTACTCACACAATATGGGCTATGCGGCTATATAATACTAAAGAGATTGAATTTATACAAAGCAAAGATAGTTGTTCAATCTTCAGCAGCTCCAACATACTATTTAATGCTTCTTCTTCTTAGCGTTTCGATGGCAAAAAGTTTAAATATGCTTAGCCCAAAAACTCAGCCACGTGTACCCCGCTCACTGATGCAGTAAATAAATCATCAAGAGCGCAGGTGATTGGGATATGTAATGCTATTCATTTATGCGTCCCTGTCCTTGTGGAGCAGGACCGGCATTGAGCCAAGCATTTTTATCAACGATATAATCGTCCAACTTGTAATATGCTTGCCTAGACAGTGTGCGTTTAATGCATGTTTTAAATTTCGTTTCATTCAGTTCAAGAATACTTTGTGGAATTTTGTTATAGCATCTCAAACAGTACCCCATGAAAGATGAGTCTACTTTAGCGAGTCTGAAGCCTGGCTGAACTAATTGGTCTCTATTTCTAGTACTGTAATTGTGTCTGTCACCTCTTTTATTAAAAAGATGTAGATTTTTTCTTACATACATTATGTTTTCATAGATGTATTGAGAATGTACCGTCATGATGTTAATTTCCTTAAACAGTTCCCTTAGAGAATCACGCCTACGAAGATTATATATGGCTCTGACGGCTCTTTTTTGCAGAATAAATATAGACTCAATGTCTGCAGCCCGTCCCCATAGTAAAATGCCATAAGACAGTATACTATGAAAGTAACTAAAATAGACCAGTCTAGCGGTATCTACATCAGTATATTGACGGATTTTTCTAATAGCATATGCTGCTGAACTTAGCCGCCCCGCAAGAGATGTTAAATGAGAACCCCATTGTAGCCTTGAATCAAG
Source organism: Noctua comes (assembly GCA_963082995.1). Lineage (NCBI taxonomy): Eukaryota > Metazoa > Arthropoda > Insecta > Lepidoptera > Noctuidae > Noctua > Noctua comes. Next base: position 17,329,877 of record OY720273.1, read on the forward strand.
CGTAATCCCCAGGAAAACTGTTTTATCTACAAATTCAAGCTTCTCTTTATTCAATACTATATCACAATCGCTACTTTTAACATTTGGTAAAGCAAATCTTATGCATTTCGTTTTTTTTCCATTTAACACTAAATTGTTTGCTGTGAACCAGTTATGGACCTGAAGTAGGGCATTATTCACGTCATCTAAATTTTGGGCCCGTCTATTTGTCTTAAAAATAAGGGAAGTGTCATCAGCGAATAACACCATATTATGAGGTTGGTTTTTCAATAAATAGGGTAGATCATTTATATACACTAAAAAGATTAAAGGACCCAATATTGAACCTTGCGGAATCCCCATTTTTACTTTTAAACCCTGTGAATTACACCATTTATTTGAACTTGTTGTTGTCTATCCTTCAAATAAGATTTCATCAAACTAAGTGCAAGTTTACCTAGTCCGTAATGCTCAAGTTTCAAAAGTAATGTGTCGTGATTTACGCAATCAAATGCTTTGGAGAGGTCACAAAATATTCCTATGGCGTCTTGGGACTCTTCCCACGCAGTAAAAATGTGCTTTAATAAGGTTACACCGGCGTCAGTTGTACAACGTCCCTTGGTGAAACCATACTGTTGATCGTGTAAGATTCTGTTGGTGTTAAAATGATTGAGCATTTGATTCAGCATTACCTTTTCAAAAACCTTGCTAAAAACTGGCAACACGGATACAGGTCTATAATTATTAGTATCTTTACTATCTCCGGATTTGAACAGAGGTATGACTTTACTGTATTTCATTAGATCAGGGAAAACTCCTTGGTCTACACACAAATTAAAAATTAAAGCTAAGTATGGTGCAATAGTCTCAACTATGGATGTACAAACTCTGATAGACATTCCCCAAAGATCTTCGGTCAGTTTGACTTTTATTTGCCGGAAAGCTTTAATAACTATCATAGGGTTTATGTGTTTAAATTTAAATTCAGCCAGGCAGCCAGACACATTCGCCTTTAATAAACCCATTGAGACTTCAGGAGAGGAATTAAGAGCCTCCGTAGTTTTTAACGGTATATCGATAAAGAAATTTACAAATTCATGAGCTACTTCCTGATTAGAGCTTTTAGGACCATACGCTGTATCTAATGTGTAGCTAGTGTTGCGTATTTTCTTCCTGTTAGTCTCGTTATTTATGACTTTCCAAACTGTCTTAATTTTGTTTTCTGCAGTTTTGATCTTGTTGCTAATGTGCAGGGCTTTGGCAGCCTTGCATGTACGGGGTAATCTCCGGAACTCCTAGTCCGATTCTAAAAATTCTTTCACTAATGGGAAGGTACAAGGTTTAAATGTTCGAATGGGATAATTTACGACTATACGACGCGGGCAAAAGCTAGTATGCAATCACTCAAATACACAAATTGTAATTACGTAAATATAAATCTGGAGCTTGGCACAAGCAAAGGTGATGGGATGATGATGATAAAATATAAATCATTAATAAAACAGATTCTAATTATAGCCTTAACAATATTATAGTCCACATAAACTAAAGTGTATTAATGAGTTCATAATAACATAGTATAATTTTTTTTGTAAAACAATATATGTATATTAATAACAGCTTGTTTAAACGACAACAACAGAGCATAATAAGCTGTTACTAAAATAGCATAATTAATTGCTTAATAATTATATCTACCGGATCAAGGGACCAATGATTGATATCTGTTACAATTGAATTGGTCGGCGTTTCATTTTGTATGCTTTGTTATTAATTAGTTAATTATATCTATCGGCACAGGACGCACTTGACCAGAAGTAGTCATCGCATTTTGGTAGCTTCAATATCATCAGGATTGGGCCGGAATATTGCAGTTCGTCATGGAACGTATGGTAACGACTGCGGCTTCCGTTCATGATCTGTCATTAGAAGACAGCCGAACCAGGATAAATATTTGGCAGTCATCAGCCAGTGTTACACGGCTCACCGCACGCCGCTTCCAACACACCGCTTGCAACACGCCGCTCTCCACACGCTGCTCTCCACACGCCGCTCTCCGCACGCCGCTCTCCGCACGCCGCTCGCAACACGCCGCTCACGTCGCTTCTCGTCTCCACGGTGCACTTGGCTACCGAGTGCGTAGGCTGGCCTTAACAATTACGAGACATCTAAGCTCTTCTCAACCGTTTCAATAAAAGTTAAGCGGAAACGAGAAGTGCAAATTATGGAAATTCTATTTTTGGTTTGCAACATATCTCATGTCCTCTCGACTCGTCTCGACTTCGGTGGACTCCGGGCCTAAGACTGGAATACTGTATAGTGTGTGATGGTGACTTAGCGAAGCTGAGAGTAAGTTATTGTTGCCGTCATTGCGATCATTTATTGCTGTAGTGGACAATACTTAGGCACCTTCTGGGTGGTTAAATTAAAAAAAAATAATAATCCTGTTCCAGCTTTTAATAAATATTTCATACGGTCTACTACTGTTACTGCCTCGTTGGTCAATCAGCTACTGCTGAGCATGACGTCCTGGGTTCGATTCCCAGGTCGGGCAAAGTTTTACTGGGTTTTTCCATTAAGAATTTTTCAGTAGCAGCGACGGAGTCTGGATTTGTGTCTGATTGTTGTCAATAGGCTCACCCCTTAGGACTGCCTCTGTAGGTACCTCTGCCTAATCTTTCGAGGAATACACAGATCAGTATCATGAAAAATCATATAAGCTTGTTCTGTTACCTGGTTGACCGCACAAAAACGTGGTCACCACGCAGCGCAGCCGTGCCTCCAGCGTCGTCTTGAGCTCATTGATAATAATAATTTGGCAGTAGGTGATTATGTGTGTAAATGATTGCGATAGGCACTTAACGTCGCTCGGTGTCTAACTTGTAACTTTTTAAAAATATTTTTCGGACAAAATATAACATGGTTTAAAAAATATTCAGGTTTCGCATATACTAAAAATAATGTTGTACACAATACACTACACAGGGCAAGCCGCTAGCTACCTATCTGACTAACTAGTTTATCTGAAACAATAGCCGTGTAACAGATTGATATGGCCAATTCTGTATGGCCGTAAAACACTGAATTGCATGCACTGAGGCTTTAGTTCCGATATGGGATATTTTTATCCAACATTTAGTCGTATTGGCCGCAGGTTTATTGTCAAAAGTGATGCGAAAACCGATAGCGTGATTGGAATTAATTTAATCTACAGTTTATTGGTCACAATAATTTTGCATTTGTTTTCGCACTTTGCAGTTACACAACATGTTTTGTTTGCCGGATTGTGTTTTGTTTTTGACATTGTGGTGAAAAGGTCGTTTCTTGTACACAGGGTGGAAGGGACGCACAAACGCTTACCACGTACACCGATGCACAAACGCTTACCACGTACACCGACGCACAAACGCTTACCACGTATTCCGTGCATCATTCTGAACACCTAGGTATTTTTCATCCGTAATTAATAATGAGTTGTTTGCTACAAAAGTGCAATACCTACACGGTCAAAATGTACACCAAAGCAGATGTTTTTTTTTAAATTACCGATGAAGAATTTCTTTATTGTGGTCAGCGTTTGTGCGTTGGTGTCCCTTCTACTCTGCATAGAAGGGTCACCAGTCCACGCGTTTGATCTGCAGACTTGCCCATATCTCAGACTGTGTCATTGTCATGCTATCTTACAATAAATTGCTGTAAAGCAACCGTCGCTAATATATTTTTTATACATAATTATCTTTACATCACACCAGTCTTCCCCGATCAGCTAGCAGAGGTGTTCCCATATTCCACCCACATTGCAGTTACATTAGGTATAATTATTATGTTTGTTATCTCCCATGTAATAAGAGGCGAGCCAATTGTCATAAACCGAGCACCAAACCAGACTCTGCGCATTTACTGAGAACCTACGTTTTTTAAATGAAAGGCAATCAACAAATTTTACTTTTCGTCGTCCGATTTTTTTTGCAGCTGGTACAGGAAATCATCTACAACATATATTTTTAACGAGTTGGTGTAAAAATAAATATTTCAATTAACATTGAGACGAACGTTGGTACTTTTTAATTGACTTTCAGTAGTATTGTCAGTTATACGTCATTCCATGTTGTCCTAGTACCACCGGGGCGCAGTACGAAATAGTACGAAACTAGTGTTGTGAGCTTGTTTAGAGCTGTCCAAGTCGAGTTTCACGAGTTAGGATCGTCGGGAGTTACGTAACTATGCAACTTTTATGGCGGTGCTTCCTGAGTGACAATTATTTTGTTTTAAACCATAAAAAGCACTAACTTTTGTCGTGCTTATGAGTACATTTTCAATATAATAAATTCACAGATTTTTAGACTTGCTCTGATGTTAAAGTAACCATACCTGATGGTATCTATAAATACGGAAAGTTAAGTAAGACATCATAACGTCACGTTTGTACTTCGAAGAGTAAGCAGAAGTGTGTAGTAAGACCTAGCAGTAAACCCACATTTTAACAGTTATGTTAAACCCCATGTTAAAGGAACAAAATAAACTTAGCATTACCAACTAAATCAGGAAATAGTTAATTTAGGACTTCTCCAATCTGTTCCTGTAAAGGAAGCTATACAATTCAAATTAAAACGCACGACAACAACGTACACAATATTAAAATTCAATTTTACAAACTCCTTGTTAAAAATTAAAATAAATGAATATTCATCATGTCACTTTTGTCGACGCATATTATTAAAATTTAAAAATATTACACCGTAATTCATCACTGGTATTTACGAGTGTCAATTTGGCCAGAAATATGGCTACGTTCATATTAAACTATGAGCCTGTCATCGCCGTTAATAAGTACCTATTTTTAAGTCACTCGATAAAATTTGAAAGTACTTTCTTGTTTAAGAACAATACAAAACGCTGCTTTTCCACCAAATATGTATTATTATTTTATTTTTATTTAGGTTATCCTACAATTGTTTACACGTTACGTTTCCTTTAAAGTACACGATATACATTTATAAGTGCAACAATTACTTACAGTCTAACACCACATGCACTATTTTAATTATATTACGCGTATCACTGCGCGTGTCATTTTCATCATTGCAATTTTTTGTGAATTATGTATGAATAATAAAATTACTGTAAAACAAAGCATGTATATTTAGTATTCGCCAGTTATGTTTGAAGTCTGAATCCAGTCGTGTCTAAAATATGTTGTTTCTAATTTTAACACGTAAAGTAATAATTAACCTTTGTCGTAAAATTTAGAAGTACTTTGTAATGTTTTTACAACTTGATAATTCTCAATTAAAAAACGCATGAAAATACACCACAGAAACAGACAGTTGCAACGGCATTTTTTTCTTTATTTTTAATTCATGACCTAGTACGTAATACTTGCATATGCACCAATTAAACCACGCCTACCAATTCATAAAATCCTAGTACCTTAAAGGGGTATGTAGGTTCTTCCGTTAATCTAAAAAAGACGATATTACGATTATAGTCTGGTTATGTCACGATTACAGGCCGCACTTATTGAAGTTGGCACAACGGGGGCTAAGAGGCGTAAATTTAAAAAGTTTGCCGCTTAAGTCATGGCAAAAAGTAGAAAGATCCAGAAGATTGGCTCTGTACAACAAGTAAAATCGCATGCACATTTAGACCTCGTATATGACCACAGGCGATACAACTCAAGAGAAAGGCGCGCTTTTTTTATGCTGTGCCACGACCCGTCAGTGGCGACGTCAGTTATTTAGCAGACCGTGCTCGCCGGTCCCACCCGTTCTGAAGTTGGAGCAGCTGCGCTGTTTGCTAATACATTTTTATCACTGGCCGGCTACTTGTACTTTAAGCCATTTTTTTTTTCGCAATGGCTGTCACAAGCACGTGGCACAAGAGGATAGACACGAGTTTGCACAACGACTAAAAGGCCCTGTATACGCGTGAGTTATGAAAGTTAGCGACAGTTAATACGGGTACCGATAAATATCGTTTACATTGTTGCGAGTTTTTGGTACGTGTTCATATTCACTTGTTTTTCCAGCTTAAAACGATTCTACTGTAGCAATTGGCATTCTTTGATCTCCATAAGTATTTGTCTATGTGTGCGTGCGCCTAACTCATTGTATCGAGCCGTCCTTCTGGGCGCATCTATATTGTACTCATAGCCAGGAGATTAAAGACTTGATTACAGATTTGAAGGCACAATCTTCATTAAGTACGTGCTTTACCGAGCTTCCGATGAAGATTCAAGGTTGAAAAACCTCGAGTAAAGGAAAGGGGATTAATTTTTATGTACTTAAGTGCTTATTTAAAAAAGCCTTTCCGATTAAAGATAAACTTTTCAGGCGTGACATTTTCTTGTGCCCGGTTTTTTACAAATTAAAGCTCTCTGTTGGATTTTTGGACAGCGAGAGTCGGGATTTCAAAAATGCAATAATGTTTTAACGTACATTAGATGTTAAGCTAAGCTCTATTTTTTAAACGATATTGGCCTGATATTTTTTTCTTAGAACAAAAATCATAGCATTGTAACTGAATATAATGGCAAACCAATATGTATTTCAATGAATAAAATACTGCAAAAGGGAACTTTTAACAATACGAATAATTTTTACTGTCGAATCCAAATCCGACGAAATTATTACTTACAATGAAAAACAATATTACCTCTTATAAGCGTAATCCACTCATTTTGGTTTAATTTTATACATCAGCTTATTACGTAACTTCACAATGCGATATTTCACGTACGATATATACAATAGCGAGTGTTTCTACAATACCCCCTCTGGCAGTTAATGAAAAATGATATTCATGCAACTGGCGGCATAATCCCTTAATTTTAATACTTTTTGGTGCAATAAATTTTACGGCTGGCAATATTTTCTGAGTCATACCGCGAAGGCTGGGTTGCCATTTAATAATGTTGCTGCAATGGCAGGTGATGCGGCTGTGAGAGCTTTTATTGTGAAATGATACTTAATTAAGGGATGTTACATAGATTATAATTAATATGTTTTTGTAACTCCATTTATTATTGTTGTTATTGTTCTACACGTTCACTCTTAGTAACTTATGTTTACCTAGTACTTGACATGAAAACTATTATCTAACTAGACTACATGTAAAAGTGCTGAATTTATACTTAGTTTGAGTAAGACTTAAGTCCGAACGAATACAATCAGAAGAGATGTTTTAGCTTCTCACCAGGAAGTGAGAAGGTAAAAAATCTCTTCAGATTTATATGCCTCTGATGCATCATCTGCATTACAGTGATCATTATTTCAATGCTAGCTATCTCAATTCTATATATATGCTCGAGGAGATAGTGGCTAAAAATAACAGCCGCACGGATCGATCTTTAAGAAGGCCGTGCTTGTCTAGATTGGTCCGTGGATGGGTAACCACTCATTTCATACCGAGTTCTATCCTCGGAAAGCACGTTAAGCCGTTGGTTCTGGCTGTCATTTGTAGATCTTTGGCAGTCGTTACAGGTAGTCAGTGATCCAAAAGTCTGACAATCAGTGTTACCAAGGGTTATCGTATTACCCAGTACTATACTAACTGGGTTGTGGAGGTCAGATAGGCAGTCGCTCCATGCAAGATACTGGTATTCGGCTGCATCCGTTTAGACTGGAAGCCGATCCAGACATAGTTGGGAAAAGGCTAGACAGATGATGAATCTCAATTCTATAAAGGGTGTAAATAGACCCTTAACATAACCGAAAGGCACTTATTCTCCCCGTCTTTGCGATATTTTTTTTGTTCTAGACCATACCTGGGAACCTTCTAGTTACGGAGATATTGGGGGTCAAAGTTCCAAGTTTTTTTTAAATACATGTTTTTAATGTAAGATTTTTACTTTACACACCTCCACGACCCCCATACTATTCAATCCATCCATTAGCACAATGCTTTGAGTGCTTTCCATCGAGTCCTACCTTAAAACGTGATTTTTCACCCCAAAAAAGAAAGTCGATTCCCAGCAATAATTTTTGCGTTAAGTTACTTAGTTTGATGTACAGAATGCTTGGTTGACGGCTATGTGAAGGGTCTGTTTACACCCTGTATAATATAGGTTGCTGTTAGGGGTAAACTGACTATGAAAATACTGTACTAAGCTTATAAAAATTAGACGTAGTTATCAAATTGAAAACGGGGCCTCACGCACGAAACGTCAAATTTACTAAAACTGTTTCAACCACGCTATAGTGTATTAATTAGTGTGGTTAAACATCCCCTGCATCCCGCACCCCTTACCGCAGGGGTACAATGGCATTTATTAAATTTTCATCACATTTCACCCCTCTAGGTTATTTGGGGGAAGGAATAACTTTTGTGGCGTATGTTTAACTTTGGGATTACATACAATTAATAAGGGGATGTCGATAGAGAAGAAAGTGGCTTAGCAGTATTGTTAAATCATATTCATTAGATTTTTCCTAATCATGTCGCAGTCGGATGCAGCTAAATTACCAATATTTTGCTGGGAGCGATACCTATTTGATCTCCAAAAGATTGCCTCGTTGGCCTAGTGGTTGCAATCACGACTGCTGAACGTGAGGTCCTGGGTTCGATTCCCGAGTCCGGCAAATTACTGTAGGGTTTTTCCATCAGAAATTTCTTAGTAGTAGCCACGGAGTCTGGATTTACGCCCCGTTGACGGCAATAGGCTTGCCCTCTATTACATGAGACTGAAACATTACTGGCGAAATGTGGGTGTATGTACTATTAAGTACACCTCTGCCTAACTCTTTGGGCATTACAACCGTGATGTTATGTAATGTTTGATCTCTAAAAGCCAGTGATTGGTTAAGACGATACCCTTTAGTAACACTTTTGCCTTACCCGTAACCACCACAAAGATCTGTGAATGACAGCTGGCACCAAGCATTGTGGTAACTCCAGTACTAATCAGAATAACAGAATAATTTTAATCTATAAACTATCCCACTTTATCTTACTTCTTACTAATATTATAAATGCGAAAATTTGTGAGTATGGATGGATGGATTGATGTTTAAAATCTGGCTATATAATAGGGTACATAGGATACTTTGTATGCCGGTAATATGGTCCCGTGGGACAATTATCGAAATCTACGCGGGTGATACACGAAATATTTTAAGAGTAACTTCTATACGTCGTAAAGTCGCCATAGCAACGAAAAAAAAACTATAGAGTGTTTTTTTTTACGAAATTATAATAATTCTAAAATTTTTTGAGACTTTTTGCATAAAACCTTTACTCCCATATTCTAACAATGACAGTAGGTAAATACGACGTAGTATACTAGCGTAATGGATGTTCAAAAATAAGGAGCTAGTATTTATTTTGTGGGTCAAGTAATTTTAAATTATTTATTTTTCATATAAATATACTCAGATAAAAAAAAAAACCCCTTGAAATGGTTTCGTTATAGCCGTTAGATGATTCCCTGAAAATATTTTGTGTATGAATAGTTAGACCTTATAAAGTTTAGCTCATGAAGAACAATCTAGTGAGACTTCGCGGGATATTGTTGTGTTAAAAATTCATGAACAGAGCTGAAATATGGACGTAGTTTCAGAACGTTGAATATTTTGGGGTTTCTACGAAAGAAGAATCAAAATTTAAATTAGTTCCAGTTTCTACAGTTATAACTTTATTATGAAAGTAAATGTTTGCTGATGAAGTTGTACGATAAAATAATTTTAAATTGTTTTATGTGGGAATGTTATGTACTGTGCTAAACTAACCTTAAAACCAAACAAATTGTTGATATTTTTATCTATACATATAATAAAATCGTAGACTTTCCGTGTCTGTACATTACATATTTTCACAAAAAAATCACTGGAAGGTGCTAGAAATAAGCAGTAGAAAGTAAAAATTTTTTTTTTAAATTTTTTGTCTGTTTGTCGGTTTGTCTGTTCGTTTGTGCGCGCATCACGTAAAAACCCCTCATTGTATTAAAAATCGAAATATTACAAAATAAGAAGCATTGTTCTGGGTATTATTTAGCGTTTATTTCATCAAAATCTACCAACAGACGCAAAAGATATTAATATTTAAAATTTAGTTGGTAACTAAATAAAATGCGCGATTTCTATGATAAAAATAATTTACGTAAATAGGTTTTAGTTTCGCCAATTGTGAACCGATTTTGATGATTCTTTTTTTGTTTGGAAGAATATTATTTCGCGATGGTCCCATTTTTTATTTGGTGAAGATCTGATGGTGATCTTCGGAGATATCAATGGAACTCTTCAATAATAGACAGCAAATCTGTCGTGATTGCTGCAATCGCTTGGATGTTTATTATTTACACAACACCATAACATAATATCGCGCCTGTATGCTCTGAGGGGCTACGCAGATGTGTACAGTGCACCCACATTTTGATAATTAGGTATGCTCAGTTCCATTTTGTTGGGGATAAGCCTATTACCATGACATGTATTGTTAACGGTTCTCTAATGTTTCACCAAAACTCCTTTGACAATTTTTAACCGACTTCAAAAAAGGAGGAGGTTTTGAAAATTCTTTTTTTATTCGAAAGTCTATACTCCTGATGTGGTCCCATTGTCATCAAGTCAGAATCTGATGATGGGGTCCCAGGAAAATTAAGGGCAACCCTCAAATTTTATGGGCATTGATTGAAACAGTATACTTCCCATGTGGTCCCATGGTCATCAGGTCAGGAACTGATGTTGGGATCCTGGAGAAATCAAGGGAATTTTCTAAATTGTATAGGCACACATACTCGCAGGCATTATGCCTGGTAATCATCATTGTGTGTAAGTTCAGCGATACCTTTGCCAATAGAGAACCTATTTCAATGATTTCTTTTTTATTTGGAAGAATATTATTCGGCGGCGCTGGCCCCGTTTAAATTTGGTGAAGATCTGATGCTGATCTTCGGAGATGTAGGTACAATGGAACTCAACAAAATTAGGCAGCAAATCTGCCGTGATTGCTGCTGGCAATCGCTTAGATGTTTATTGTTTACACAATATCCTAACATAACGCCTGTATGCTCCGAGGGTGTACACAGATGTGTGCAGTATAACCAGATTTGTTTATTTTTGTTGACAATATAAAATAAATGCATAGCAAATATTAATTGTATAGGATATTACAACTAAAAATGGAAAAAACTTTTTTGCAAAAAATAAAACCACCTTCAAAAACACAAAAAAGTGAAAAATAACTTTAGCTTCAGAAGTCAGTGACTTTGTTTGTTTGATTCAGTTTTTGTTTCCTTTTGTCTTTACTCTTTGCACTAAAAAATTGGTACTGAAAGAGAGGTTTAATTATGAGAAATCTATCTAAATATATGAAAGCGAAAGGTCGAAAAAAGCTTGACGTATAAAGATGAAATTTGGCAGGCAGGTAGTTTATAGTTAGTAGACGTCCGCTAAGAATGCATGGCCGGGTTAAGGAGGTCTAAGGGCTCTCGCAAGTTTGTATGAAAGTCCTTCATTTTGTGTGCTATAAACTTGAAATTTGGCAGGGAGGTAGTTAATAGTTAGTAGACGTTCGCTAAGAACGGATTTTGCAACAGGGCCGGATTAAGGAGATCTAAGGGCTCTCGCAAGTTAGTATGAAAGTCCGTAATTTTTTGTGCTACAAACTTGATATTTGGCAGTGAGGTAGTTTATAGTTAGTAGACGTTCGCTAAGAACGGATTTTGCGACAGGGCCGAATTAAAGAGTTCTAAGGCCTCTCGCAAAAAGTCATTTAATGTTGTATACAGAACGGTATTAGAATAAAAAGCGCTAAACAAGGTTCACTTTGAAAAAAAGTTGTATAGTGCCAAAATGCCAAGCCATATAGTCGCCTCAACGCCATTTAATTTTGTTTCGGACCTCTGCCGCCCAGAATAATAGCACCCAAAAGGACGCGTTTTGTAGTCATCAGTACATTATCACCTTTTGATCTGGCAGTCAGTTCTCACACATAACATAACTTCACGCCTTAAAGCCCCGAAGGTTTGGGCAGACGTATACCTAATCGTACACACACATTTCGCCAGTTATATTGAAGTCCCATGTAGTAGGGGGTGAGCCTATTGCCATCAACCGAGCACAAATCCAGGTTCGCGCCAAATATCACCCAATCTCATGTTGATAAATCTCACGTGAAATTTATCAAGCCAAATCTCACGACATCCCACCAGGGGAGGAGGGGGGTCGAAAAATCGCCTCACGTAATTAATGGATGCCCCCTAAAACAAGCATCTCCTTGCTTAAAAGGTGATCTTCCAAATTATGTGTGTGATAACTTTATGTAATTGAAATAAACATTTTTTTTAACACTGCCCGATCCGGGAATCGATCCCCACGCTTAGTCGTCGCACACATGCACACCAAAATTTCCACGCGAACGAAGTCGCGGGCAACAGCTAGTTGATAATATTTCTTATTACTTTGACCATGTTGACATTTTTATATATGTTATTAATTTTTTTTTTACTTTTAGTCTTATTTTATCATTACTTTAGTTCTATTTGTAGTCTGTATATAATGTAAACAAATATTATTTGTTTTTACTTTTGTTATTCCAATGACATGACACATATTATAAATTTATAATAATTGTAAACCAACTATTTGCATGACGATGTGACGGCAAAATGTGGAGAAACTTATTGTGGATAACGTAACGTTGAAATTGGGAGCTACCAAAAAGGCATCTAATAATAACTGCCTCGGTCTTGTTGGATTAGAAAGCGCCCACAGAGCGTAGCGTCCTTCTGAATAACTCAGAACGTGCTATTATTAAAAAAAACCAGCCAAGTGCGAGTTGGACTCGTGCACCGAGGGTTCCCTTAACTTGTAGGTATTTTGTTATTAAACTACATATTAACGGTTTTCAGACATTTACACTAAATGTGCTGCAAGACATTGCTTTTTGCTAAATTTCATGATTCTAGTTCAACGAGAACTATCCTATAGGTTTTGATTAACTTGTGAAATCGCAAAATAAGCGACATAAAAGGTTATATCTTTTCATCGCATTGACTTACAAGTTTGATTTTTTTACTGCTCCAAGGGGTAGCAGACTTGAGTATTTGATACCATGCGTTCTTGGTCCTGACAGACGGACAACAAAGTGATCCTATTAGGGTTCCGTTTTTGCCAACTGGGGTACGGAACCCTAAAAACGTACTTTTTAACGCTCTTTGTTCGAAAACGTGCTGTATCTAGACTTAAGAAATAGTGATCTTTATTTTCTCAATCTCGTTCCTTCATCGATAACCATAGATCTTCCTTCCGTACATCGAAAAATCAACACATATTGTATGTACAGCATGTACCTAGCTATATGCGGTTTAATCCTGCGCCAGAGCTCAGGGCAACGACGTAAATCTCTCTAAACAACAATATACTGCACCGTTGCATCCAATGTTGACGATTTATCGCTGAAAAAATGTATAAGGAAACTTAACTCTGTACACTGATAATAGTTGTAAACTTGGGAGGACATTTTGGGGCATGACCGTCGTACGGTTTATTGTTGTGAAGGTCGTTAGCTGAAATTGTAAAAAGAATTATGTGGATAGCTATCAAGTTAGAATCTGCAATAAAAACTATCTGAAACTAGCACTTCGGCTGCGCCTTCGTCCGCAAAAAATGTGATAACTCGGCTAATATGCATGATATAAAAATAATTTATTGCCTATAGCACCCACGAACAATGCAGGTTTGTACCAGTGAAAAAAATTTCAATTAGTTCTGGAGATTATTCCCTACATAAAAAACTTACAAACAAATTTTACCTCTTTATAATATTAGTTTAAGTAAGTCAGATGCATCGCAGAAACGTTGCCATCCCGACATAATTATATGTATAAGTGTTGAAAAATTCTTTATTTTGTTAGTACAAACCAGATTTGCACCAGATTTCTCTAACACCAGTTTCTTTGACGGCAGAAATCTTCATCTCTTTTTGTGTGTTTTTCCTTAGCCGGAGTTCATTAAGGCTGTGTCCTCATTAGGCGAACAGTGAGCGGCTGACTATCCCCTGTCTTACTCTGAGCTGTGGCGGCGTATCGGTCGTAAACTCAATGTTGAACGAATAGCGAACTGTTCGAATCTGCAAATTAGCCGAGCGGCGCTGGACACTCTTGGCAAGGAACGCAAAATCATTTGCAACCACCAGTGGCGTAGCGAGCGTACTTCGCTGCCGACTCGAGCCGCATGTTTTTTCGCTGCAAATCGCGCACTCATTGAATGACTCAGGCAGGCGAAACGCCTCAGACGGCGAAGACACTTCATTTAAAGTACAGAGGGAAGCGAACTAGAAGCCAACAGTCAGCGGCTCACTGCACGCCTAGGGACACCTGAAGACAGCCAGCTGCTTAGCGGTAGAAATAGGTACGATGGTTTCTCCTCTGCACCATCTTTTCCATACTATAATAAACCGTTGCACCGTATATCTTACCATAGATTGATTTCAATCTAAGCAAGCAGTCGTGACAATGATTACCATCATTGGTCATTAGGTAACCCCTAACATACTTGAGCAACCAGTTGTATTGACATTCGTGACAGATGCCATTACGGATTACCCCAAAACGGATTACACAAACGTTTTAATAGGATTTTATTAATGGAATTTGCCGATTGAATGAGTTTTGTAGCAACCCGATTATAATAGTTTTAGCTTTTAACATTTAGCCCATGGATCGGCGTTATGAGTTAATGGGAAGTTTCATTTTACGGTGTTTGTATTTGCATATTTTTTTTTTAAGAAAATATGAGAAGTTTGTACACTTTGAACGTTTTAAAATTTTATATCGAAGTATGCAATTTGTACCATTTTTAACCTGTTGGTACGTCATTATTATTTTTTGGTCTTTAGGTATTCGGGTCGAAAAAAAATGGTTTTATTTTGTATCGAAGTGCCGAAAAAAAATCTGGTGGAACTGCAATTACTGCGCAATTACAGACTTTCTTTAAATCAATTTAATTTCTCCCTAACAAAAGAAAACCTACATCGATAAGTAGAAAATGCCCGAGGCATTAAGTCCGCTTTAGCACAGTTTTTACTTGTTGATAAAGTTTTAATAAATTTATAAGTAATGCTAATGAACACAACGATCATTCACCATCTTGGATTCTCAAGACCAAATTGCCTAGCTAGGCGGATCAGATCTACCTCGAAAATTAAAACCCGGACACATAAACCAAAATCTCAATAAGCATGGAATTCTGTTTCCGAGCTCACCATCCACCCAATCAAAACTCAACCTTACCGTTTAAACATTAAGCTTTAATTTTCTCCGTGGTGGTACCAAGTCCTAGGACCGTACTTAAATTCTTACTTAACTACACAGATTGTCAAAGGGGACGCTAATTACAACTTAACAAGATGCCGCCCGTCCACTGATTACGTCCGTCGGTTAAATTAACTAACGTTTTCTGTGAAACAATTTACTTTTAACTTTGAAGTTAACTATGAACGAGTGGAAAAACGTTGAAACGTTTCTTGAGAAGTTTTGAAGCGGTCAGTTGTGTGTGAAATTGTGAGGAAACTTTTGTGAATATTATTTATTACGATTTCAAGGCATTTTTTTTTTTTATCATTTAAGTATTTGTAGAGACTGAGAGTTATGTAGTGCCCAGACCAAAGAAACGATGGATGGACTGTGTCAAGGATGATATGGCGGCATATACTACGAGTAATAGAAAAGTTTGTAAAAAGAAGATATGCTGCTACTCCAACTAAATTGAGACAAGGGACAGGAGAATGATGAGAGAGTTATGTGTTGGGCTATCGAAACCATTTAAGTTTTTCATATTAATCGTAGGTTTAATTTCACACAGCACATCTGAACCGCGTTCATGAGCTGGGAGAGAGAGAGAGAGAGAGAGTCAATATTTCACAAAAACACACTGTCCACGCCTGAACGCAGTTTAGATAGGGTGATCGTATTCAGTCTTTTTGGTGAGATTGGCCTTGAGAAATAAACGACTTCTTGCTTTAAGTACAGATGACTGTGACTATGTCATAACAAAACAGTATTTACTCAGCATGCTCTGTTTACCAGTACAGCATCTTCTTCACAGCGTGTCGATGGGAATCAAAATTGTGTCGACCCAGAACTGAGCCACCAGTTTGGCGCCTTTAGTAGCGTCCATCAGCTATCAACAGGACACGCAGGACACGATATTAACTGCGCCATCGTTTAAGGAACAGCACTACATTTACACTCCAGGATAAAGTCATAAAGGACAGCTGTTTGACCAGCATAAGCATAAGCATAATCAACCTGTAATGTTCCCACTGCTGGGACACATGGCCACCTGTCTATGAGAGGAAATGGCATATAATCCACCACGCGGGCTGCTTGGTAGATGCCACATGTCTTCGAATTTTTGGTTCTAGGACATGCCGGTTTCCTCACGATGTTTTCCTTCACCGTTTTTGAGAGCAGTGGTGATGATATAAATTACACAAAGTAATACGCCTGCCTGGGTTCGAACCCACGACTTACTGTTCGTAAGTTGGAGCCGCCACCACTGGGCCACCGCTGCTCTCTTTATTGACCAGCATAACGATTGAGGCTAAAGTAATGAAAAATGTATATTTCAATTAGAACTTAAAGCAACTTAATTAAAACACAATGCATTTAATTCATATCGTTGTTAAAGTTATCAAAATAAAATGTTCAAAAATTGAACAGACGCTCACGCTTATCCGAAGCTTTTAAACTAAAGCTATTTATTTTAATGAAAACGGCTCTTTGGAGTCCAGGGACACTAACACTTTAAGCTTTGTACAACTTGTGACGATATCAAACTAAATAAACTTGTGTTAGTCTCTTATGATACCTTGCTGGACAAATACTTTACATTTAATGTTTACAAAACAAATAGGATTTACAGAAAAACCTACCATAATTAAATTGACATAACGTTCATTTTTTTATGCCCCTTCATCACTATCAAGGAGCGACGACGCTCAAATGAATGCCTACAATATGATTACACTCATTGGTTGAAATATCAACTCTCTGTGTTCAGGTTAGCGTTGAAAATTTAACAGTAAGACTTTACTGATGCAAATAGGTTTTAGAAGAGGTTACCAACGCAGTTGAATATTTTTAAACTCGACTGGCAAGATTTGTAAGTAAAAACGACCACCATTCAAATCAAATATAAAAACTTGTAAATACATCCGGCTCACTTAATGCAAAAATAATCTTCTGTAAAATACAATCCAAGATTACTGCGAACTTGGCAAGCGGACTATCATGCACCTATGAAAACTTGGCAGCTTCACTACCGTGCACAAAAATAAACATGATATCTTTGTACACGCATAGAAACTGAAATGTATTTTAACAATAACAAAGCTGTGTCAAATATTGGATACATTTTGTTACTATTCCATTGTTGCATTTGTGTAACGTGCTGTGGTACAGATCAGTTTTAGAAGTTTCACTTGAGAAATTGCCAAACTAATTAATCGGTAATATTGATAATATAATAATGGAGTGATGGGTTAAACAATCGTGACAAGCCATTACGAACAGAGTTTCCCCCGAGCTTCGGAAAGCACGTTAAGCCGTAGGTCCCGGCTGTCATTTGTAGATCTTTGACACTCGTTACAGGTAGTCAGTGGCCCGAAAGTCTGACAACCACTGAGGGGTATCGTATTACCCATTACTAACTGGGTAATGGAGGTCAGACAGGCAGTCGCCCCATGTAAAATATTGGTATTCAGCTGCATCCGGAAGCCGACCCCAACATAGTTGGGAAAAGGCTAGGTAAATGATGATGATTGATAACATAACAATGATAGTATTTCCAAAATTGTTGGCAAGTAAGAACGCAAACATATTACACGTTGACAAGTCTATGACACGTAGTAGCAAGCTTGTAACCTGTTTGAACAATACACGCAATTTTTATCTTTTATTCTACGTTTATTTATTTTTCCACCCAAATATCAACAAAAATTAAAAGTGATTGGTTCAATTTCTGTTCTTCTTTTAAGTTTTTTGTTTTTTTGAGATAACGCCTCGGATATTCCAATTTTTTGTTGTATTTAAATCAATTATTTAATATTAGCGTTGCATTAGGGCTACGCGATCGGCTACGGCGTAGCTGCTACGCCGTGGCACTGCGCGTAGCATATCATGAGCGGTCCAAACAAAATATTTTAAACAGACATCTTTGTTAAATAAGACTGCTATCGGAAAATATTTCTCTGTAAAGTAATACCGATCACTTACGGTAACATAATAACGAGTTATCTATTTACATAGTAATACTAAAAAACTTCTGGTAAACGTCTGCAATACGACTCACTATAATACTTGTATATCGTTCCATTTGCACTGCACCCGTAACCACACCTATATCTATCGTTTGCTGAAAACATTGACGGAATTTTAGTACTTAGTGGCCAAGATATAAGATCTATAATCGCTTGTAGTTTTCGTTGGGATGGCATTGCTTTTGATGCGAGGTGTACTCCGCCGCACTCGTGGCTCGTGAAATTATATTTTATATGCGCGCTCCCGTTACTATGTGCCATGGAAAGACACGGTATTGTTGTAATATAACCTGTATTGTATGTTTTGTTACTACTTTGAGCTGGTTTATTGAAATAAAGATACGTTTACTAGTAAAGAAAGAAGCTTAAAAGATTTCGTACGTTTAGTGGCTGCTTGACACGTTTTTCAATGGGTTCTAAGTTTAAATATTATTGTAATTTTTGTACGAAACTTATATTAGTGTGGAAACATATGGTGATCTCTTTCGCATTGTATAAATATAACCTTGGCAATGCTTTTAAAATTCTAATTTCAAATTATACATCACCGACATACAGATTGTATTCAGAATATCCATTAAAATAAATATTTCTACGTGGTGTTTTGGAAACCTCCATAAATTTTAAACCTTGTTTATTCTTTAATATTTTATTGTAGATTCTGTGCTGTCGGATTAGTGAAAAGTAATTAACTTAAAAATACAGCTATGAAATATGAGTAGGTCCGTTTCCATTTGTGTTGCCAACATTCAAATAAGTAGATTACTGGCTATTTTTTGCAAAACTGCAGCATTATACCCTTCAAATGATAACAAAACACTAGTTTTCAGCACTTTAACATAAAAATGTAAAATAAAAACACCCTGTAAACAAAACTAAATATCAAGACCGTCTATTTAATACCAGCCTCATCACACATTCATTCTAAAATAGTGCCAAAACGTAAATAGTATTAATTCGCCATGGCACGAAGGTATATAATTAGTAATTTCCAGTAACATCGCGTATATCAATGGACGTTTGATAACATACTAAGCAGCTATTCATGGCGTAACATGCAATTTCATTAATTAACGGACAGCATGAGGCTCCCGCGGGCGACTACTAATAATATGGCCAATAATAATGGACTTGGCACAAGACATAAGCTGAGGGCCAAGTTAAGTCACAATCGCATATCAATCAAAAACCATGGCCCTCCTCTTGACCCGCTATTTGTGTAACTTAACCTGCATTAGGGGTCCTGTCCGCAGCCTCTATCAATGCCGTCGATGTGGCTGCGTTCAAGTCAAAGATATTTTCATTAGATCATCATCAACCTAGCCTTTTCCCAACTATGTTGGAGTCGGCTTGCAGTCTAACCGGATGCAGCTGAATACCAGTATTTTGCATGGAACGACTACCTATCTGACCTCCACTACCCAGGTAATACGAAAGCCATTGGTAAGCCTGTTTGTCAAATTTTCTAGTTTCTGTTTATACAGCTCAGTATAAAAATATATGGAAAAGAGAAAACTCTTGGAATTCTTGCCTAGGAGTCTCGTACGAAAATGTAGAAAGTAAGGAAAAAAAAAGAAAGTTATTTTTTGGAATCTAATCCGCTATTGACCATGACTTGCGACCCAATTCGTTCCAGGATCGCCTCTCAAATGTCGAACACCACTGATTCATATTACTACAGTAAGTGTGGTCACTTTGCAAGTGACGTCACAGGTACACTGAGTCACAAAGCTGTTTGAGGACTCAGGAATAATGAGCGTTGTCATTACCAGTGATGTTAGTTTGGTTGCGACTGTACTTAGTCATTCAGGTAGCGATTGTTTTGGAAGCAAATTTCCAAAGGATGTTAGGTTGTGTTTTGCTACTGTTTTGTGAAGTAAAATTCGTGATGCATGTAAAATGGAGTCGGATGCTTCCTTTAGAAATACAGCTAGCTCAGGTAATAGTCAGTCAGTATTTAGTCAGTTAGTTAGCTTGTTAGTTGGTTGCTAGTTCAGTTATTTTATACCTACAGTTAAGACAACTTCACAGGAGCTACTAAAGTTAGACAAATGTAAATTGCACGTGCGTGGCTTTATTTTAAAATGTAAACGAAAACTTCTACGCCATGCATGAATGCCTGACTGGCAAACAAATGCATAATATCTCTTCGTGCATATCTTAAATAGCAGAAGACGGTCGCCTTATTGTGAAGTCTTGTACTCGCATTTAGATCAATCAAGCGATATTAGTTTGATTTAGCCTCGATACACTTTGAAATCGGTTCGTCTAAAAAATCATTTTGTTGCTTTAAACTGCTCTGTTGGGGTCGTGGTTGCAAGCGCGACTGCTGAGCGCGAGGTCTTGGATTCAATTAACGGATCAGGCAAAGAATCTTAGCGGAAACAATCCAATAACAGGGTTTTTTTCCACTAAGATTCTTTCAGAAGCAGCGCAGAGTTTAGTTATTGGCAGTATGGCAACCCCGTGCTCCAGAAACACTTTCTTGTTACTTTTTATATCATTTTAACTGATTTTGCTGTCAATTCTACATATCCATCTAGCAATTGATATCCTCGGGAAACTATGTGATATGAATCGGTTTAATCGAGCGACGATAATTAATATTAATCTGATTAAATGGAGGTAATCGTATCGGAGTTAATCATCTGTTTGTACTAATTTATTGATATGTGTTTACGCCTGTCGCGTTTGATGTTTGCTATTATTTGGAATAGAGAACTTGATATGACGAGTTCTCTTATGGTATAACTTATTTATGAGAAGAAAAATTATTACTAGTTATACATACAGGGTGTAAACGGACCCTTCACAAAGCCGTCAACCAAGCATCAAACTAAGTGACATTGCGATTGCCGGGAAATGACTTTTTTGGTGTGCAAAATTACCGTTTACGGTCGCTCTTAATGTAACGCACTTGAAACGTGATGATGGATGAATTGAATAGTATAGGGGTCATGGAGTTAAGTTTGAAACTGATATTTAAATTAATAAAACGTCTGAAAAATTTTATATTTTAATATTTCTTGTAAAAAAAAACAATTTGAATGATGCAAAAAAAACTTATGAAATAATATTGAAAAAGCGGAAAATTGCAACATTTTTGCGACAAACGTAGTTTTCAGTTTGCTTTTCCTGAATTTGTAGTAAGTAAACATTGGTTTATAAAAATAAATATCATCATCATTTCAGCCGAAAGACGCCCACTAGGTGGACCGATGACCTGGTGAAAGTTGCGGGGATCCGCTGGATGCGAGTCACACGGGACCGGTCAATGTGGCGACACTTGGAGGAGGCCTATGTCCAGCAGTGGACGTCTTTCGGCTGAAATGATGATGACGAACGATAAAAATCAGTCTTAGTACATCCTGACAGCTGTCTTTTTGATCAAGTAAAATTTTTAGAAATACATAATAATAAAAGGTAACTCAATACTTGCATTTTACATGGAACGAATGTCTACCTGACCTCCACAATCTGGGTATCATTATACAACTTAATAAATAAATAAAGAAACCACTAAAAAATACATCAACTTGGAAACAAACACCAATATTTCAGGAACTTATCTATTGTCCATTTCAGACATGACACAAGGCATTTCGAGTGTCGTCGTCTATTTTTAGTAGTGAGAGTCTCGGACGCGCCGTTGTGATGCAAATCGGAAGCCATTTGGCTCCGCCGTTGATAGCACGATTAGATCAGAGCATTATAATCGATTGACTGCTCTGCTGGTGTTGGACTTATTAAGTTTGGAAGTCTCGTGGGATGATAGTTGAGTAGGGTGATGAATGTGATGATGTTATTGATATGTGAGCTTTTGGTAAGTTTAAATACATTAATTTCGTGGATAAAGAATACAGGTAAAAGACGTAAAGAATTGAGGGAGAAAGAGATTTTTTTGAAAAAAAAATCCTTTTTAGTGTATTCTTACGTTATGTTTTTGAAACGGGAGTTTTGAGGTCGTCAGCAGGTTTTGTTTCTTCGATATGGCATCTCGCAGGTCAACTCATGGGGCTGGCTTCTGCTTAACCGAACTATCCAGTGGATGCCTTGAGAGGAAGGCCTCCAGCCAGGGTTATAAAACTGATAAACTAAGTGACAGCACGCTAAGGGCACATGTGTGAGTTAGCAGGAGCATAATTTGGTCATGTATAGACGTAGGCCTTGTGACTAAACACAGCAACGATTGGGTAGTGAATTATTAACACCAATTAAATCTTTTGATAAGCAGACGGACGGTTCACTCGAGTTTGTATTCGTTTTTGTAGCATTCCATTTTGTAGCTACCTATTCGGCGGCGTCGAGATTTACACACTCTCTCTTTTCTCTTTTCTGTTCTCCATAACCCTAGAGCTCCCTCGTATCTTCAGGAACGCTTCGAGTATCTTGTACCTAGAGGTAAACCTTGTCGCTCATCTTCATCTCTTCTCCTTCGTTTCCCTCCCCACTCCTCAAGTCGGTATGATGGTTCATTTACTGTTCGCGCTGTGCGCCTTTGGAATTCGCTTCCACACTCCTTGCGGGATAGCCCTTCGTTAGAGGTGTTCAAGAGAGGAATAAGGGAACATTTCCTGTCAACATGATCAATACGTATGTATGTGTCGGAGACGGTCATTAGTACAGTCGCTAAACGGAGCGCGGCACGTGACCCGAGTGATGGTAGCACTAACACTCGGCTAACTTCGTGCTACGACGGAGCCTAGCTAATGGAGGAGCGTGAGGGCGAGGCAGTTGCCTTCCGACTGTTCGACAGAACAGAACCTCCATTCTAGGAACTGTCCTACGTTTCGTTTAGTTATAAAATTGTGATTACTGTGTTAGAAGTGATTATTGTGTTACATTATTATTAAAAGTGATTATTGTGCATTTACTGTTCTTCTTTGCTCGATCACCCTAATATCCGCCCACATTATGTCTGACGATGGTGCCAATAATGCTCCCGACCCGACATCAGAATTGGGATCCGATCGAGCAAATGAAAAAACACGTGGTGAGAACCCCGAAACTGCACAATGGCGGATGATGCTCGAAATGCAAAACGAGCAAATGCGAACACTTATACAAACCCTAAACGCGCCGCGACCCAACAACCACGTGGCCCTGCCGGAGTTCAATCCAGAAAATAGAGAAGCAGACCCTCAATCATGGTGCGCGACCGCCGACCTGTGCCTTTCTGATAAACCCCTGGAAGGATGCCAGCTAATCGTCGCGCTCAGCAAAGCCTTGAAAGGAACTGCATCAACGTGGCTGTCACAAGTTACTTACCCCGGAATCACTTGGCCACAATTCAAAGAGCTATTTTCAGCAAGGTTTGTGCCCACAGAGACAATTCCGGCTACGCTTATTCATCTGAATTCTAGTAAACCCAATGAGGGAGAAAACTACGCAGCGTACGCCAGCCGATTGATGTCATCCCTGATGAATCGTTGGAAAAATGCAAGTACTGAACAAATTGTTGTGTCCGTTGTGCTAGCTCATTTAGCCCAAATTGATACACGTTTACAACGACTTGCTTTCACCACTGAGGTTAATTCGCGCCATAACCTGCAACAGGAATTGCAAGCGTATTCCTATCTCAAACGTAAAGCAACTCAAGACGCGAACGACACTTCAGATAACGCCAAGCAACCCAGGATGTCGATGCCACCGCTTAAATGCTTCATATGCGGCAAGCCTGGCCACAAACAAGTCGATTGCCGTTTTAAAGGAAAGGAATTTTAGAAACACCCTATACCATCCACTGCACCTGCACGTGCAAGTCAGCAGCCAAAACCGAAAGGAAGTATCATCTGCTTCAAGTGCGGGCAGCCCGGCCACATTGCCTCGCGCTGCAGCAGCGTCGCCCCTGCTGTTGCGGCAAGCGCAGGCGCCGCGCCTCGCGCTGTGCACCGTGTCGACTTGTGCATGGTGGAGCCCCCTTCAGGATCACTAACGCATAAAGGTCAGTCGATAACATTTCATTTCGATTCTGGAGCAGAGTGCTCATTAGTTAAAGAGAGTTTTGCCAAAAAGTTGTCCGGTAAACGTTTTAATAATGTTATTTCACTCATAGGAATAGGCAATAAGAATGTCAATAGCACTGAACAGATTTTATGTAGCGTAGAAATCAACCAATATTCCACCGAAATCTTATTCCATGTATTGCCCGACGTTTATTTACGCAGCGACGTAATGATTGGTCGCGAAATATTGTTTTCCGGTTTTGTTGCTAATATTAGTGCAAACGAGTTCACATTAACAAAGAGCAATGCTATTTTTTCCTGTGCCACAATTAGTTCTCAGCAAGTTATAAAGAATTTGGATGAGGTAGACACTGATATTTCATTAGAACGTAAACAATCACTTGTCAGTTTATTAAAAAAATTCTCAGAATATTTCATTTTCGGTTTTCCAAATACACGCGTTAACACTTATAAACTAGAAATTCGTTTAATCGACCCAAACAAGACGGTACAAAGACGCCCTTATCGTTGCTCGCCGGTGGAACGAACAGTAATGCGCGAACGAGTGAATGAATTATTAGATGCCAAAATAATAAGACCTAGCAATTCACCTTTTGCGAGTCCGGCGTTATTTGTAGAAAAATCTGACGGTACGAAACGTATGTGTATCGATTATCGTGAGTTAAACAAAAATACTGTCCCGGATAGATACCCGTTACCGTTGATTTCGGATCAGATTTCGCGTCTTAATGGAGCTAATTATTTCACAAAATTAGATTGCGCTAGTGGCTTTCATTTAATACCGGTTAGCGAGGAATCTATAGAGCGAACTGCTTTTGTGACACCTGAGGGACAGTACGAGTTTTTAACTATGCCTTTCGGGCTACGTAATGCTATCTCTGTTTTTCAGCGGGCAATAATTATTGCGTTAGGTGAATTAGCCTATACATATGTGATCGTGTACGTCGACGATTTGTTGATAATATCCGAGACCGAGGAACAGGGCTTAGAGAGGTTAGGTGCGGTTTTGGAGGTTTTATCTAAGGCAGGCTTTTCGCTCAATCTTAAAAAGTGTTCATTTTTAAAAACGCATGTACAGTTCCTTGGCTATGAGGTAGAGGCAGGTGAAATTCGACCAAATAAAAAGAAAATTGAGGCACTCACTGTTTTACCTCCTCCCGAATCGGTGACTCAACTTAGGCAATTTATCGGTCTTGCTTCATATTTTAGGCAATTTATACCCCGTTTTTCTCGGTTAATGGCACCTTTACATAGACTGACTTCAGGTAAATGCCCGTTTGATTGGAAGGCGAATCACGAAGAGATACGTCAACAGGTAATTTCTATTTTAACAACTGAGCCGGTATTGATGATCTACGACCCCCGTTACCCGACAGAACTACATACGGACGCGAGCATGGAGGGTTATGGAGCTATCTTGTTGCAGATAGTAGAAGGTAAGAAACGTGTGGTTGGTTATTACAGCAAGCGCACAACAGCAGCTGAATCGAGGTATCATTCGTATGAGCTGGAGACGTTGGCTGTAGTTAATGGTGTAAAACATTTTCGTTCATATTTACATGGAAGGAAGTTTGTTGTGGTAACCGACTGCAATTCTTTAAAATCTTCTCGAGACAAGATAGATCTAACGCCGAGAGTACACCGTTGGTGGGCCTACCTGCAAGCGTTCGATTTCGACGTTATGTACAGGGCAGGTAAGAATATGACCCATGCTGACTTTTTCTCCCGCAACCATTTACCCCGTCACCAGGCAACACAGGTTACTAAAGTGGAGCAGAAGCGTGTTGACATAACAGAGCTTTCCGGAAACTGGCTGTTAGCTGAACAACAACGGGACGAGGAGATACAAAAAGTCACGGCTCAATTAAACAATGGGGAGTTGAGTGGTGAAATTGCACGGACATATGAGGTACGTTCTGGTTTACTTTACCGTAAAATCCAACGCAACCGGAAGACCAAGTGTCTACCTGTGCTGCCTCGTAATATAAGATGGTCAGTCGTTCACAACATACACGATTCCATTGTACATCTAGGCTGGGAGAAGACGCTTGAGAAGCTCTACGACTACTACTGGTTTGACGGTATGTGTCGCTATGTTCGTAAGTTCGTGGATAATTGCGTTACATGTAAAGTAGCAAAGTGTCATTCAGGCAAGGTACAGGCAGAGTTGCACCCAATACCAAAAGTTGCGGTGCCGTGGCACACGGTACACATCGATGCGACAGGTAAGCTCAGCGGAAAACGCGATAACAAGGAGTATGTGTTCGTACTCATTGATGCATTTACAAAGTTTGTCCTTTTACACCATACGATGCACATTGACACTGCCAGTAGTATAAAAGCTGTGACAAGGAGCGTATCATTGTTTGGAGCACCGGTACGGATTATTGCTGATCAAGGCCGTTGTTTCGCAAGCCACGAATTTAGGGAATTTTGCGAGACTAAAAATATTAAGCTTCATCTAATAGCTACGGGATCATAGCGAGCTAACGGTCAAGTTGAGCGCACAATGAGCACGTTAAAATCTATGCTTACCGCGGTTGAAGTGAACGAAGATAGGTCATGGCAGGATGCGTTAGGAGACGTGCAGCTGGCACTAAACTGTACTGCCAATAGGGTAACAAAAGCAAGTCCACTCGAATTACTAGTCGGTAAAGTCGCGCGTCCTCTTAGTCTAATAGCTTACGACGATGATACTAACACAGATCTCGAACAAGTTAGGGAAAACTCTGCTCGGTTAATCGAAAAGTCGGCTCTATATGACAAAAAACGGTTTGATAGCACTAAGGCGCGACTGGATAGATTTTCGGTGGGTGAGTTTGTGTTGCTTCAAAACGAAGAACGCAACCAGACTAAATTAGACCCCAAATATAAGGGACCATTCAGAGTTGTAGAAGTGTTAGAGGGAGATCGTTACACATTGAGAGCATTAAATTGTAAGCGTACTTACAAGTACGCACATGATAGGTTAAGGAGAATGCCCGAGGGCCAAGTACCGTTTGAAGTAGAGGATTTAGAGTTGAGAGATAGTGTGGAAACTTAGTTCGGATGGTCGGACCGTACCAGTAGCCATTTCGTAGCCGTAGTCCGGTAGAAGTCGGTGTCTGCTTGTAGCAGTCCGTGGATGCGCGGTGCGCGGGTGGCTCTGGCGGAGGTCGGGTCTGGTAGAGACCATAGAGTCATGTGGGACTCGGCGTTCTTGAGGAACGTAGTAAAACAAACAGGGGTTTGTTGGAGGGCCTAAATGTTGGCAATAAATAGGCCACGAATAAGATTCCCGCTTTGTGTGATGATTAGATGGATGAAGAGGTACTTGGTTGCTCTAGCATTTTAACTGACCTAATTGTTTGTTTGATGTAATTTTTAGTTTTTTTTGATTTAGAACTTTAGTCATAGAGAATTACTTGTACAGAAATAAAGTTATTGTGATGAAGTTTATTTTTATTTTCTAGTTGTTAGTTAAGCCAGGAGTGACCGAACGAAGTGTACTGTGCTATGTTTTCCTTATTGCAGGATTACCACACGAGGACGTGTGTTAGCGCAGGATGGCCGTGTCGGAGACGGTCATTAGTACAGTCGCTAAACGGAGCGCGGCACGTGACCCGAGTGATGGTAGCACTAACACTCGGCTAACTTCGTGCTACGACGGAGCCTAGCTAATGGAGGAGCGTGAGGGCGAGGCAGTTGCCTTCCGACTGTTCGACAGAACAGAACCTCCATTCTAGGAACTGTCCTACGTTTCGTTTAGTTATAAAATTGTGATTACTGTGTTAGAAGTGATTATTGTGTTACATTATTATTAAAAGTGATTATTGTGCATTTACTGTTCTTCTTTGCTCGATCACCCTAATATCCGCCCACATTATGTCTGACGATGGTGCCAATAATGCTCCCGACCCGACATATGTATGTATATTATATAGGATTTTATAGATATGTATATATATATGTGTACAATCCTTTATATTATATTGTATGTATTTAGTTTAGTTTGTAACATTAATTAATTTAAGTAACACAATGTGTTAAGTCCTTTTCTGCAAATCTCACAGTAAAAATTTGGTTTGCTGTAACAAAACCCAATTCTGGGTTAAGCTCGCCAGTGTACATAAGCTATATTATTGCAATTTGTATGTAATTTTTTTTTTTTTTTTTTTTCAATAAAGAATAAAGAATTCCATGTTCACACATATGTCAATAAAACTACATTGGAATGAAAGAATGTAGTGTGTGATATCAGAATAGCTTTCTCTGGCAATCCTATCCAACTATATTATCCCGATCTAGCCACATTGTCCCCATCTGGCCATATTCCCCAGCAGACTGGCAACACTCTCAGCTCATCCGTCACGTCCACGCAGTTGGCAACACCGTCGTTGTTATGTAAATAAGCGCCGCTCAAACGGCGACGATCGCAGATTCCGATAAACGATTGAACTTTGCATTTGAACTCGGAGAATAAAAATCACTAGCCTTTGTGGGAGAACGGCGCGGCGGTTCTTAATGTGCTGGACGTGTTAGAGCCTAATGGAGGCTTTACTTCGTATCAAACTGGTAAAAAAAGACTGAATAGTGAACACAGTCCTTTATCATCATCATCATCATTTTCCTGCTCTTATACCAATTTAATTTAGGTCGGCGCAGCATGCCTTCTTCTTTCATACTTCTCTATTACTCGTCATCTCATCAGACACCTCTTTTCTTGCCATATCATCCTTCACATAGTCCTTTATATACTGAGAAATCTGTGTGTCCTTAATATACTGATGGAATTTAATTGCCTTAATAAATATGGGCTGATTCAGAGACTACTTCGTTGGTCTAGTGGCAAACTAACACTGCTGAACGTGGATTCTATAGCTGACAGGGACAAGGTGTTGTTGGTTCTATTCCATACTCCAATGAAAAACTCCAAAAAATTTTACTGAGATGGAGTTCTTTAACGGCCATCGAATGAAACAGCATTAATAATGCCCTCTGTACCGCTCTCAGAATCACTGGAATTCGACGCATAGCTTTACGTCGCTCTCATGTAAATCCAAATGCCAGTGCTCTTCCGATTCGACGCTCGTAGCTCGATAATCCATTTTACATAAATGTTTATAATATTGCATACCGAATGATTTCTTTACGAATATGTATGCAGGTGCTTCTTTTATTATTGTGTGTATGGGAAAATTAATCATTATATTACAAAATAACATAACATCATGCATGTAATCCCCGAAGGCTTGGGCAGAGCTGTACTTAATGGTATAACCCACATTTTGCCAATTATGTTTAAGTCTCATGTGTTAGGGGCGAGCCTGTTGCCATAAACCGGGCCCAAATACAGAATCCGTAGTTACTACTGATTCTTGAGGGAAAAACCCAATAACACTTTGCCCGACTCGAGAATCGAATTCAGGACCTCATACTCAGCAGTCGCGCTTGCGAGTACTTGGCCAATGAGGCAGAATTTATTATCTAAAGTAGAAAAACCAGTTTATTTATATCAGATAGCTAAATAGTAACGTATTTCCGTATTATTTTTCGTATCTATAACAAAGCGGAAGTCTCGGGACTTCATTCCTCACATTCACGCCTCGCCTTGCCTTTGTCATGTAAATGCGTCTTTGTCGCAGCTGTCGCACGACTTGATCGCGTGTCTTTGTCGTGCGATTAGATCGCGCGTTTGATTGACAATCGCCCGAATTTGCTTCTTAGCCTGACCCTGGTATGATGGGACCGTGATAAGATGATCTACTTAATATCGGTAACGGAGTTGTTTTGGGTCCTTTGCTTTCGTCAACACATTTTACGTATTATCTAAACCAGTCATTGTGCAAATTATGTTCATGTTTTTTTTTCTCTAGCTGTACTTCTTGGGTATTGGAAAAATCATAACAGTTTGTTTTTAATAGATAGCAGTGATAGCCTAGTGGTGTGCCCGTTGGACTGCCAAGTCATCATCATCTGCCTAGCCTTTTTCCTAACCGGATGCAGCTGAATACCAGTATTTTACATGGAGCGACTGCCTTTCTGACCTCCACAACCCAGTTAGTTCTGGGTAATACTATACCCCTTGGTAAGACTGGTTGAAGACTTTCAGGCCACTGACGTCGGACTGAAAACACATAGGTCTGGAGTTCGAACCCAACACACGCACCTCTGATTTTTTCGGATTTATGTGCGTATTGTATAATTATCACTTGCTTCGGTGAAGGAAAACGTCGTGAGGAAATCAGCATGTCAGAGAGATATTTTTGACGGCATGTAAACCCAAATCAGACGCCAACGGGCGGCATAAAAACTCTGACACCAGGGTAGGCACTAACTACACGATAAAGAAAGTAGAAGTAAGTTAAGCTTTCTGCAAACCACATCGCCAGTTAAAAAGTGGGTGCTCAAGTTATATTTCCTGAAGCATTTCAACTTAGTTTCTAGTATCGATAACTTACCAAGTTTCTTGGTGTTGTTGGTGTTATATTAGGAGTAGTTAAGTTTTCATACTGAAAGCCGTTTTGCCTTCAAAGGCATTCGAGGAAAATCTACCACTACGTAAAGCAAAAAAAGTTATATCGTTCGTAAGACAACACTCCTTCCTTACGTAATAATAGAACACCTTTGCAATCATCCGGGCAAATCCAGTCGCGGCTGTCACTGAGATATGAACACTACTAGTAATTTGTTACCAAAGACAATAGCAAAATACACCTTACGTCTTCTGTCTAGCCTTTTCCCAACTATGTTGGGACGGCTTCCAGTCTTACCGGATGTAGCTGAATACCAGTATTTTACATGCAGCGATTGCGAATCTGACTACTACAGTCCACTTAATATTGTTTAATACGATACCCCTTGGTAAGACTGGCTGTCAGAATTTCGGGCTACTGTCTGTCTGTCTGTAACGACTGTCAAAGATCTACATTGACAGCTGGGACGAACAGTTTAACGCGCTTTCCGAGGCACGGAGAAAACTCGGTATGTGATGGGTGCTCACCCATCCATGGACCAACCTAGGCAAGCGCGGCTTAACCTGAAGATCGACCCATGCTGGTTATTATTTAGCCACAAGCACCTCTGACAATAATAAAATACGCCTTACTGTACAAGATCATGTAAAAGCTTAGTATAAAGTTGAAAGCGTGACAAAACGTTTCCATTTCCGCGCACCCGCATTGCGATATCAATAAACTAGTCAACAGAGCACATGCTTTGCTCTCAAAGCGTTTACAAAACGGTCAAATATTTAAGCACATACAAATGTAGAGCACATGGAAATGAGCTGTAAGCTATCTCGAGTTATGCGAGGATGTTTATTTTACACACAAAGTAGTACAACTTATTACCCGATTCGAACACTAAGAAACAACTAAGTGGATGCCTAACTAAATCAAGGTTTTTTATATTAAACTAGCTTTTGCCCGCGGCTTCGCCTGCGTGGATGTCGTAAATATCTGATTACTTACCTTCACCCCCCTTTTTAACCCCTCGGGGATAGAATTATCAAAAATGCCGAGACAGGTATAAATTAATTTTCTATCATCAGCCTAAACACAAAATTTGACATGACGTGCATCGTTCAAAATTACAAAAAAATAAACAATAAACTATAAATTCAACAGGACGGAACAAAATAAAGAAAAGTTAACAGCTTGCACGTCGTGACTGCGACAAGCAGGTTACAACTCAGCATGGTGCTGTGCTGTGGGGGGGGGCCACAGCACAGCGAAAGAAAAATAATCTATCAAAGTCAGGTGTCCCAACCAGTCAGCAATCTGTACCGCAAATCGCACGCAAAACATTGTGCTGATGGAGGCATTGAGTAGCACTGGGTTTATTTATTTATTTATTTATTTATGTACACACAAAAAAACTTAATAAGACATTACAATATATGATAGAAGAGCACAAAGGTACCTGCGAGAGGAAAGTAGGATTAGAAATGTAGACACAGTGTGTAGAAAAGACAAAACAGGAAAATTTAAATTTAATCTTGAATACCTCAACTAGAAGAGTTCCCAGGTATGGTCTAGAACAAATAAATGATCGCAGTGACTGACCTGAGCTGAGCTTCGTGAAAAGCGTTTTCCACACCCTTTATTTAGACATTAATTTAAGGGGTTGCCTAATGTTAGTGAAAATACGCATAAACCTCTCCGCATTTTGAGAATATTTTGCAATATTACTTGATAGGATAGCTGGAATATTTAACTGTAAGTTTAGTTGGATAATTTCTGAAAGAGAACATTTTACGTTGCATTTCGTTTTAAAAATCATTTAAACGTTACAGTGTGAAGCATTGATTTAAACTTTCACGGTTTAAAACTAAACTTATACTGTCGCTTACGTGATTGTTCATTATTTTGAGCTCCCGATATTAAAACCTGGTGATACTGTGAGTGTGTTTGGCCGTGACTTAGTGTCGAGTTCCAGTAGTGCGCGTAGCAAAAGACAAAAAAAAAAGGGTAGATAGATTTGTATGCTCTTAACAATTTATTTTCCATCCACTCGCATTCTCCAGTCAACCCGCGATCATGGCGCTTGCAACAGCGCCGAAATATCGGGAGTTCAAAATAATGAACAACCACGGAAGATATCCCGTAAATGCTAGTATAAGTTTAGTGTGAAGCAAATTTTATTATTAGCATTTTCATATTTTATACCCGTTTGTAGCTTGGAATAATTACCTAGTGACATATTTTGCTCATAGGTAGGTATTTCGTACATCAAAAGATTCAAAAACTTTGATTTAGTTACTTGACATAATTCCACATTATCATTTTTACTCTTACTTTTGAGTTCCCGATATTTCAGCGCTGTTGCAAGCACCATGATCACGGATAAACTGAAGTTATAGCGGGAAACTCATTATTCCACATTATTCTCATTTGAATTTTTCATCAATAATCTAGTTCTTTTTTGTCTATAACGTAAAATTTTGTCTATAAAATGTAAACCCGTAACTCGATCCGATCCGCGATCTAAATTCCGCAAGGTTAATGTTGAAAAACATTTTATAACTGTTTTTTTTATGGCTCCTGTTTGACATATCATTAATATTTTGACGATTATTCTAGTCCTGTTGAAATTGACGATTTTGACACTATATAATATATAATGTTTTTTTATCTTCATACAATTCGTATCCATTCAATACATACTAGGGAAATAGCAAACAGCATACAAACAAAATAAAACAACACGAGTAATATTGATGGCATGTGATGTACCTAAGAACGTGGACAAAGCAGAAGGATCATGTAAAGATCGTAGCAGGTGATTGCGTTCTGTGGTTTCTGCCTACCCCTGCGAGATAAGGGTGTACGTTTATGTACCATATGTGTAGTAATATTAATGCTACGCTGAGCTACACGATAAACGACAAGTGATTGCACTGACTACTCAACTCTGTGTGGTTCTTTCTTCAAAAGACCATCTCAGACACTAACCTGCATAGTCCTCATGTGATTTGACCATGATTTTGTCTGGACCTTACAAGAGACTGAGTTTGTTTCGGTTGTTCCTTCTCAGAGTAATCAGCTACGAAACACCGGCCTCATATGGTTTAAAAATACTTGTGTAAAAGGGTTTGTAGAAACCTATTTGCAAAATAAACATCATTTATCATTAAAAATGTAGGAATTAGGCATGCTGAAAAAAATATTACTGTTTACTTCGTTAGTAGTTTTCTGTGTAAAAAATATAAGTTTATAAATATAGGGAACTACACTAAAACCATGCTCATCGCTACGTACGTAGCACGTAGGAGCGATGAGCATGGTTTTTGTGGCTTCACCTTTGTTGTTCGTGGCGCGCCGTGTTCCTTTTTTTGTTGGTCTGAGACCGCCCTATAACAATCTATTCCAGTTCAAATTACATAAACTGTCAAAGACGACGTTTGGAGACCAGATCTATTTCCCGGCGCAAATTGCGTGATATTTCGCTAAATAAACTAGCCCAAATTAAACACCAATCAGCGAGCTCCACGTCATAACAAGACGGTTAAACGATTCCAAATATTTGTTCCGTTTCCAAGTTGATTACACAAAACCGGCCAAGTATAGATCGGACTTGCACGCAAAGGGTTCCGTATCATCGTACAGAATTTATAACTAGATATTTTATAAATAGTTTTGAAAAATAAGTTGTGTATTTATGGAGATCTCCTTTAATTTTTAATTATATTTTTTGTTAGTTTTTATAGCGGTTTAATTTTCACAGTGTTTGTGATAATTTCAAGTGTTTACCTATTACGGTTCAAAAGATACCCCGTGACAGGTTGACGGACAGATAGCGGACCCTCAATAATAATGTCCCATTGGCACCCGCCACAGAACCCTAAAAACGTTGATCAAAAGATGGCCGCATTCAGATTTCATTATTCAACGATAATTTCTCGAAGCGATCGGTGAGTGATCATACCCTTTATGAAATACAATGAGAAAATTAGCAAAACAGCGACGTTTAAAATTAACTATTCCCTCCTTTATTCTTGGATTAAATATCAACCAATTTTCCTGAATGAAAATGATAGCTATTGTCTGTGGGTAAACAATGGACAAAGGGAAGTAAAGATGAAATATAGTTTGACTTTCAGAGGTCGCTTTATGGATAATTACATCATGCAAGCGAATTCATCTTTGTAAAAAGAATTGTGGTTATTAACAATCCAGTTTTTTATAGCAGGAGTTATTTTTACTGAATTTTGATAGTTTGTATGTTTCATAATTAGTGATAAATAATAAGAAAATCTTTTATTTTCAGATAGCATGGCCCATATAGTGTTAGTATATCTAAACGTAACATCACGCCTATAATCCCCGAAAGTACCTAACAGTACACCCACATTTCGCCAGTTATGTTTAAGTCCCATGTAACAGGGGGCGAGCCTGTTGCCATCAACCGGGCGCAAATCCAGACTCCGTGGCTACTTAGAAATTCCAGATAGAAAATCCCAACAACACTTTTGCCCGACCTGGGAATCGAACCCTGGACCTCTTGCTCAGCTGTCGCGATTGCGACCACTAGACCAACGAGGCAGTCAGTGTTAGTATAAACAATTGCTTAAAACTTCGTTAGTAGACACGATTTTAATTATTATCTCCCCACACGCCCATGTGCCAAAATTGGGACCGGAACGAAAATACTATGGCTTGATACATTTAGTGGTTGTGCGAAGGACAACACAACAAAAGCTTGATAAATATATACAAGGTTAGTTTAATCCAATCTCCCGATAAATAATTGTGCGATGAAACTCAGTCGCCATGCCATATTGCCAACTTTTGACCAACCGTATTTTGTGCCAAACCTCATCAGTTAGCGTTTTGGCACAAATTATAATGCTGCTAATGGCCAAAATTATTCGACACAGATGTTTGAAGGCAATTCAATGTTCTGCTACTGCTACTGCTGACGTCACATCTTGTAACGGTGTTGATATATCTGTATACACAAACGTTCTTTTTTATCAAATAGGAACAACAAACAGCTACATGATGTGTACAACATGATAACATAATTACCTAAAAGAATAATGTAGCCCACCGCACTGTTAACAGACTACCATTACACT
The DNA here is from genome assembly GCA_963082995.1 of Noctua comes. Taxonomy (NCBI): domain Eukaryota; kingdom Metazoa; phylum Arthropoda; class Insecta; order Lepidoptera; family Noctuidae; genus Noctua; species Noctua comes. The sequence goes on from OY720273.1 coordinate 17,365,640, forward strand.
GTTAGAATTAACTGAAAAAATAAAAAATATATATGTATAATATACAGTTTTATGATGCCACGAGTTTTGTTTATTTTTATTGTTATTTCATTGTGCTTATTCTGTCTACTAAAAATGTTTTGTTTATTCTTCGCGTCTACCATTGTTTACTTTATAATTGTATTAGTATTTTTTATTTTTTATTCTGATTTTTATGTTCAATCAATAACTTGTCAGTTTGGTGTAAACTATAAGTATAAGTTGGTTATAAATAAATAAATAAAAACTTTTAAATGTTAGGAAATAAGCTGTTCATGCATGACAGTTAAAACACATATTCTAAACACAAAAAGAGAAAAATAGCGTGTCGTACTAATGATGAAATTACTAAAATAATGGATGTAAAAGTACCCTTAAGGAAGCCGAAAGGCACTTGTTCTCCCCGTCATTGCGATCATTGTTTTGTTCTAGACCATACCTGGGAACCTTCTATAGTTACGGAGTTATTGGGGGTCAAACATCCAACTTTTTCACAAGTTTTTTTTCTAAATACTAGTTTTTAATGTATAACTTTACTTTAAATACATCCACGACCCCCACTACTACTACTATTCAATGCATCCATCAGCACAATGTTTTGAATGCGTTACATTGAGTCATACCGTAAACCGTGATTTTTCACCTCATAAAAAGAAGGCCAGCAAAAACATTTTCGTAGAGTTACTTTGCTTGATGTACAGAATGCTTGGTTGACCGGTTCTTGAAGTTCGTTTACACCCGGCTAAGAATATTAATTAATCCAAGAGCTTAAAGTTCATTAAATTATTCGAGAACCTATCGAAGAGTGCATCCTTATTAATTAATTGCTCTCCTGTCTGACTGTACCGAAAGGTTTTGGATTGTGCGCGCTAAAGACGCAGCAGCGGAAGATCAGCATTGTTTATTTAAGGTGTTCCGAGAACCTGGTGAAGACCCTAAGAATCCACTGGGTGCGAGCATCAGACCAATCGACAAAGCGATGCCTGTGAGAAGCCTATGATTAGTAGCGGACTGTTTTCGGTTGATATAGTAATGTCGAATCCTATCCTATCTTATATCGGGAACTCATAAAAAACAGTAAACATGGTAAATATCCCGTTTCGAGTATAATAATATTGACGAATTCTGTCCAGACATTGCTATTAGTGATAGTAACCAGCCAACCTTTCTAAGTGAGGCGTGATACAACAATAAGATGGTTAAGAATAAAGCAAAGAATGCCTATTCTATCCGTCCATGGCCATCTGCTGTTCCTTAGACATTCAAACAATGTACATACCTCCAGCTGGTAGTAATAGATAATTACATACATTCTAACATAACAGTACTACGACAGGTACATAAGTACTGCAGCTATTTATCACAACTCCAATATTAATGTGCTCCTGGTAATAATAACATGTTTCGCAGTACAAATACAATGCATTAGTATTTTCAAATGAACTTTAACAATAATTCCATCAAATGACATTAAGTACTTTATATAATGTGATGTGATATTTGTTTGTGTATGCTTCATTTAGTTTAATTTATTATTGTGGCAGAATACAAAATAGTATTTTAAATGAAAATTTTACTGAAGGTCCAATTCCAAACCCGACCGCAAACCACAAACTGCGGTGGTAAAACCGCTCAACTTCAATAACTGACCGCAGCGACACTGCATGGTTTCGATGTAACTCTTAAAAGCTTCCGTTGATTGATAGTGACATGATTGCCTGCTGCTGCGGTCGACCGGCGACCGCAGACGGTACACCAGTAGTGCGATCAATAGCTGTCACTAACAGAGCGACAAAACGCATTTTTAACCGACTTCAAAAAAGGAGGAGATTCTCAATCGGTTGTTTCTTTTTGTTTGTATGACAAATGGCTATTTCTGAGGAATAGAAATGTCACGTTTGGAATAAAAACCACAAAATCTGGGTTGCGGTTATTGTCGACCACAATAAAAGAGCTGCCGTCGTCTTTGAAAGTGTACCATAAATGCACAATGGTAAGACTGACTAGTGACTACTTCTCTGTTATCAGAGTGTTGTACTGGGTATGTATGACTACTAATTTAGCCAAGAGTAGATCCCGACCAAATGTTTTGGCACTAGCTTCATATTAAATGGCTGTCTTTTGTGGCAGTATTTTCATTTTATGCAGAAACAAACATTTTAATTAACTACCATCCTCCATTAAAATAAGCACACTACTCAGCTCTTTATTCAAAGACTAGCTTTCGCCTACGGCTGCGCTCTCGAGTGGGGGATTTTCTCGAGATAAAAAATAGCCTGTGTCACTCTCCAGGTCATATAATCTTTACGCAATTAATTAAATGTTGCACAAATGCAATGTTGTTATGTTTTTTTTTTCTAATTTTATTACATTTTCTTAAATTTTTAACTAATACTAGTACCTAAACCAAGAGTACATTGTGTCAGGTATTTTAATTTTAAGTTTGCATGCTGAAGGAAGTCAGCGAAATGTGTGAAACCTTTTATTTTATAACACCATCATGTACCATATTTCATGCAAAATAAAGAATCTTGAATCAATGCCTTGTGATAGAAGAAAAGCTATACTTTCTCGTTTATGACAAAAATAAATTCACGCCTTTTATTCATGGAGGTTCATCATCATCATATCAAAATCAAAATCAAAATCAAAGCATTTATTTCAAATAGGCCAGTTACAGGCACTTTTGAATTGTCGAAACAAAGACAACAATAGCTACAGTCTCAGTCACAAGGCATAAAACTGTGAAAGTACTGTAGTTATATCAGACTGGATATATCAGACTGGAAACACCCACTGCTGGGTATCGGCCTCCCCTTTTTTCTGCCACACTTCCCGGTTCTGTGCGTCCCTTATCCAGGTGTTTCCGTCAGGTTTCCTTTCATAGAGGTTAGGCAGTAATAATAACAGAACATCATGTCGCGATCCTCACCAACATACTCCTTTTGCATCATACTGCTATGCAGTAGACCTTTCTGAAACACACCAGATCACCATAACATCAGTGTACGTCAGGGCATTTCTTCCCAGCGTTTCCACTCATATCTGCGTGGTAATACACATTTATAGTGTAAAATATAGCTGGCTAAGATTCACTAAAACGTAACTATCCTACCCCGCAGAAGGAAATGTAAATGATCAGCTTGGTGTCCTACTCAGACGGTGTGCAGACAAAATTATTCATTCTGAATACGTTCTGTTTGGGAGGCGCTGATTAACCGTCGTCTAATTGAGTAACGAACTCCCCTCGACTCACTAAATAGTCGCCGGCGACTGGATGTCGGGCTGTGGTGTGAACGCGGGGGGTAGCGGGGCGGGGAGACAGCTGGTGGGTGTCAAAGGGTTTGATTGATAAATTGATCTGATAGCTTGATTGTACACTGAAAGGACGAATAGGGGCTAAGACAGAGTGATAGTGATGACGACGATGGAAAAATAAATAGGTTTTGGATAGGCATAACCTATACGGGCTCGTGGATAAATAATAACAACCGCTCGGGTTAATCTTTAGGTTAAGCCGTGCTTACCTAGGTTGGACTGTGGATAGGTGACCACACATTACATACCGAGTTTCCTCCGTGCCTCGGAAAGTACGTTAAGCCGTTGGTCCCGGGTGTCATCTGCAGATCTTTGACAGTCGTTGGGTAGGTCAGTGGCCCAAAAAGTCTGAAAACCAGTCTTACCAAGGGGTATCGTATTACCCAGTACTAACTGGGTTGTGGAGGTCAGCCTCAGGACTGGAAGCCGACCAGAACATAGTTGGAAAAGGCTAGACAGGTGTTGGCATAAAGCACCGAAAAGAAAAAATAGACCATTCGATGGAAATTGGATCTAGGTTTCGTTTAACAAAAACCTCACAATTTCCCATCTTCAAATCCGGATAAATTCAATAAACATTCCACCTCAGTACTGTCACAGTAAATTAGTCCTTAATACAGTATACTACAAACCAATTTAGCGATAATCAGGTCTTTGGAACTCATTGGTTTCACAGGTTATTTGGTTTGACATTTCAATGTTGATTTAAATAAATCAACATTGGCACCTGACACAAACATTGTGTTTGGCTGCTAATGTAAATGTCTAAATGGTTATTGGATGCTCGATATCTGTTGGATTACTGTTAATAGGAATTGAGAGCGGTGGTGGCTCATTCAATTGTTAAAAGCCCCGACTTATGTGACGTATGTAGGTTTCAACTTAAGCAGGCACTAGGCGCCTGCATCGCAATTAAGCACTGCCCATTTGCCTTCCTCATAAGTTCCAATTAAACTATCTTTAACTCATCATCTGCCTAGCTTTATCCCAACTATGTTGGGGTAGGCTTCCACTTTTACCAGATGAAGCTGACTTTACATGGAGCGATTGCTTATCTGACTTCCACAACCCAGTTAGTAATGGGTAATACGATACCCCTTGGTAAGACTGGATGTCAGACTTTTGGGCCACTGATTACCTGTAACGACTGTCAGGGATCTACAAATGACAGTCAGGACAACAGCTTAACGTGCTTTCCGATGCACGGAGGAAACTCGGTATGTAATGGGTGCTGGACACCCATCCACGGACCAACCTACGCAAGCACGGCTTAAACTAAAGATTGACCCTAGCGGCTGTTCTTATTTAGCCTCGAGCTCCTCCAATTAAACTATCTTTAACTATCACTACATAAATAAATATATCATTCATCACCCATCATACAAAAAGAGTGAGATAGTTTCATTGGATCTAATGAGGCAATTAGGCAGCACCTTGCAATGCACTCGCCTGACAGGCACTAATCTTTGAATGATTTATTTCATCACCATGCACTGCTCTAAAAATGGTGCAATGAACAGGTAGTCATAATTACATTGTACTTTTTGAATAAGGATGGTCGTTGTAATCATGGTTAATTATGGTACAACACGAAAAGCACCATACCATACCAAATTATGCTTTCGAATATAATATCGTACAAAATCCGAACTATACAATATAATTTCGTTTCATTTTCGATGAATATAATAAAGGATTTGCACGAAAAATAAGTTAAAACCTGTGGTTAAAATATTATGCAACAATGTTTCACTTTTGAGCTACGCGAGGATATGAAAAAGCAAAACAAAAAATAAACTTACTTTTTAATAAACCCTGATATTAAGTTACGACTAACTTAAAATTCAAATGTATGATTAAACTGACTTTGTTCCTGGTATAACTTTATTCAAAGTTTAATAAGGGTAGGAGTTACTTTCTTAAAATGGCCTACCCACTGTTGCACGGTACGGTAGTAATGAGACAGAACGGCGTCACGCAGCTAACAGCTTAACAGCAGATAGGTCATGGCGAATTTCATACGGCTGTTGTGTTATTGTGATAAAAGTGAATGACTATAAAATGTTTCTTTGGGAAAGTTGTTTGTTTGTTATCATGACTACAATTACGTGTATAATTATCGGTCACTAATTACCAGTCAACCTATATAAATCGCGACATGTCATAACTTGGAGCACAGGAAATGGCCCACTATCCGCGTCTGTGCAAATTCGTTATCACTGCTATTCTTGTTAAATATATTCAAGTTCTAATTGTGATTATGTTCCACAAACTACGCCGGCGTTTTATTAATTTAATATTAACATTTGCATGTGGGCGTAGTATGCATGTTCATTATATTTTTATATTTTATGATATAGTTTAAAGATTTAATTAGAAATACTTTTAAAAGCACTAATGCATTTATTCACTTTGCTTGCGTGTCCTGTTTTTTTTTTAGAAAAGTTCCGGTTGAATTAAGTTATATGCGAGCTCACTTGAAACGGGAGTTTTAAAACTAGGGCGCACAGAATGACACATAAAATTAAAATATGAGTTGTCTTTAATACGCATTTGGTGAAAAATAATGTATTAATAATAGTACTTGATTTGAATTATTTTAACGTCGGTTCTTCTTTTTATTTAATTTATCCCTTGGGCTTATGCACTAATGAGAAGTAACTGAATCTAACATCATGATCAGAGATAATCGTTCACGTAACAGCCAATTTGGCCGCTTTGCCCTGAAATACGGCATATCGTAAAGGTACAGTAGGTTAAAGAAGAATTTGTATCGGAGTTCGGCTGTTCTTGTTTGTGTGTGTCTCGACTGAATCATCGGTTAAATATAGGAATTGTACTCCAGCTTATGTAAATGGAAAATCATTAATATATTCGATTGCAATTTTTATAAATTTGTTTTTTAATTTTCCGTTTATTAAGATGTCGTGCTATGATCACCGGCGAAAAAGGAGGTAGATAATATAAAGATATTGAGCAAAGGCTCACACACAGATTTCAGTTTTGAAATATCTGGCACAAAATAAAACCAATAATAACAACATACATTTTTGTCAATCAAATAGACAATGGCATAAGGTTATCAGCATCATAAAATCAATACCCATATTTAAGTTTTTTTTTTATTTATTAAAAAAATCTTTCTGTAGGATCAGCAGCAGAAGTCAAACGTCCTTTCTATTTCCACATTTATATTTGTGATAGTTTATCGAGGTGTAGCGAGCGCGTAGATAGATCAAGAACAGTGTATCTGATTTCTAAACAGTTTCGTTAAAGAAATTCTTGTAATAATGTTTTACCAATGGTTAGTAACTAAAAAACTAATGTCATTAAGATGATTATATACATTTCATTCCATTCAAATTATTAGGGCCAAAAGGTGGAACACTAGTACCCAGGACTGTAAAATAAAATTAAAAATAGCATAAGATGGCGGATGCCTAACTGCGAAACAACACACTAGTTATTTTTATTACCTTCTTAACCCCCGTTTGCTTCAGATTAAAATAAATATGTATAAGAGAAATTATAATTCATGAGATTTTAGTATAAAATGGAAAAGACTCAACTACAACCTGCTTTATGGCATTCTCCTTTATTCCGCTTACTTTTAAAGCACAATAATTATTTAATAGTAAACCCTGTTGGCGTCACCTAAGTAGCTAATCACGATTGTGATCCAAAATTAACAACCAGACTCCAGATTTTTAATATCCAATCTTGGTAGTTTAAACTCTGCTCTGCTCTGCTCCCGTCCTGCGATTAGTGATGTACGTTATATTTTTTATTTTAGTGGGTTTATTTTTTACCCAATTGCTCTCAAAGAATAAATTAGTAATAAATGTATAAACAGGTAACAAATTCCACATCCACTAGTTACTGGGTAAGTTGTTAGTCTCTACGTAACGTCTGTCAAAGGTGAGATGACACAGCCGGGTCCAACGGATCAACGTGCTCTCCGGGTCACGGAAGTGGTCTCCACTACTTTTTCTTTGGTCTTGTGTTAAGTTGACTTTCTGCGTTTCTCTCATCTGTGTGAAAGCTTCAGATCAGAAGTTTGTCTAGTTAATGGGCCACTGTGTGTATAAGTCGCGGCCATAGTTTGTTAACTAGGGCCTCTGATTGTTAGTGAGGATAGTTGCTCTGAATCTATTGTTTACGTGATTTATTGGGTGTTCAACTAATGGTTTGGGTCCGTATATGTATAATTAAGGTACTAGTAAATATAGTAAGTACCCAAATTACACTAAAACTGACAACGACATGGAGCTCCGCCCCTAAAAGGACCCTATGGCAAAATACCCAAATATAGTACTGCATTTTTCATCAACTCTTGGTTCTCAGCCTAGCGTTGAAAATGTAACAGCGTCCTTAGATTAAGGTATTTACATGTGATCAAGTGTTATAAATGATTCTAAAACAGAAAAGTGATAAACAGGCTGGTAATGTAATGAGATATGAAGTGCTACGCCTTGGCTACGGCGTAGGCGCCACTGCTACGAAAGCTACATTTTCGTAGCACATCTTTAAAAAAATGTTACAATACGTCATAGGAAGGTATGGAAATAATTCAACTTAACCACATAATTTCGTACCTATTCACAACTATCAATATTATGAAAATGTTAAAAAGAATCAGGAAATTACATTTTCGTTCTGCAAAAACTTCTAAAGACAAACTGTTTATTTATTTAAAGTTTATGTAAACGGTAAAAGAAAATACACAGAAAATATGTACATCCTAAATGTGGCAGCTATGAAATTGTGTATTTATTCAGTGTGAGAGGAACCACATTGTATTTGTGAATTCCACTGAAGCAGAAAGTTGAAATTTTTATTCAAGGAAAAATTATTTGAATACGTTGTTATTTTTCATTTTGTACATTAAATTCATATTCAAAATACAGTATGATTACAAAAAATACTATACTACTATGTTCATAATACAAAATTATTTTTAGTATTTGTGAAACCTGAATATAGTTTGTTCAGAATAAGTAACTGAATTGATTCCAATAATTTTTAAACCATGTTATATTTTTCTCAAAAATATTTAAAAAAGGCTACAAGTTAGACAACGAGCGACACTAAGTACCTATCGCAATCATTTAGGTACCTACTGCCAAATTATTATTATCAATGAGCTCAAGACGACGCCGGAAGCGCGCGCGCGCCTGCGCCGCGTGTTGACCAAGTTTTTGTGCGGACAACCAGGTACAAGCTTATAACTTTGTGATTTTTCATGATACAGTTTTGAAATTTTGCACATAGGTTCTTTACATAAAAATACTAGACACGTGTTTCAGGTTTCACATATACTAAAACGAATGTTGTATACAAACTACAAATAGATCTAAAAAATAATAAAGACTAACAGACCTAAAATACAACTGCGATAATAAGACACTAAGGTGTCAAAGTACTCCTACGCAACGCCTACGAAAACGTGTCCAGAAGACTGGCAGCATTGCCACGTTGAATGGCAATGTTAATTCTTTGGCCAAAGAAAGAGCCAGCACGCTTATAAAAATGAAAATCCCTTTTCGAAGTATTTTCTTGTCCCTTTTCTCCATGACAGTACTAGTAGAAACTACAGAACGACACCTTCTACGTTCCGTGCAAACTCCTTCTGTTTCGTCCACGTTAATGGATCTCGAAAACTTAACTTAAGAATATAAAGCTAGGTAAATTAGGATCCTGTTACTTATCTTGTACGTGTTGTTTTCGCTAGGCGAAAGATTACTTTAGTCAGTGATGTTTTTAATTTCGGGACTTAAAATAATTACTTGCAGCTGTCTGGTCATATGTCTGTGTTATCTATTGACATTTTTTAAGTTCATCGTAATTAAATTAATAAGTATCACTCAAAAATACACAAATAAAACTTTTTTCAAATTATCTATAATTTTTAAAAATATCGGGAACTCAAAAAAATTGGAAATATGGTATAAATAATAATAATGTAATATCCCGTTTTCAGTGTTAATGATAATGTTAGTGGCCATGTTGATTTAAAAAATTTGTATTTCACTCAACGATTTCAAATGGATCCTGAATGGATGGATGGTTTACTGTTGGTTAGGTGACCCTAAGTTGACCAGGAAAAAGAGACTTCAAACAAAATCAAATTCAATCATCTGTCATGTATTGCTGCCTTTATACTCTCTGTAAAAGGCACCCTATAACCGTATCCCACAAATGCACGAACAACCCTTGGTACAGTCCAACAAACAGATCTGTTTTCAGGCTACAACTTGAAGTATATCTCAAGTATATATACATCACACTTTACGCACACTATAAAATGATTATCTTGTGATGGCAGACGAATATTTTTAATGGGTTGTACTCAGTTGTCGAAAACCGGGCCCCTATCTTAGTCATCAACACCTGTCTGACCGTCACAGAGCTGTGTAAACTGTGTATGAAGCCAATAATATTTGTCACATTAAACGTTTTACTATGACCTCTATCAAATCATAATAAACCGAAGGTAAGTCCCACAATAATTTCGGTGGTAAGAAAACTTTTGCATGAGTCCGAGTCAGTACTTGGCCAGTTATGCCTGTATACCTAACTATTGCATCGCCTGTACATACTTCGAATATCGGGACCAGACAATACAATCGCCTGTACATACTTCGAATATCGGGACCAGACAATACAATAGTATTCTACCCGCGCGTCCAAATTTCCATCCACCAGGACAGCAGGAGACGTGAGGAGGTCGCACGTACACCGCCGCGAGGGAAATCTACTCCTCCGCTTATTATTTATATACCCTTTTGTTACTTGCGGAGGTAGTCACTAAATAATACAATGATACCTGAACACTTGGACGATCGAATTTATGAGTAAGTTTCCGTGGCACGTGTTTACATAAAAAAGTTGTAGTTAGTAAAAAAAATGTATAAGAAGTATCTCCAGTGATCCAAGTTTTATAGCATTCGCAGTCTCGAAGAGTGTCTGCTTTAAAAAAAACCAGCATTTCGAAGAAGATATATGTTTAAGTACAATATAAAAGTAAGCCTCACCTCTTTTATAGTTTCAGTCTATATAAAGTGTGTCTCAGAAAAGTGTGTTCATATTTAAGGATGTAGACCATCAAACTAAACAATTTTCTCTATGGGATAAACATGGTCATGGTCATCTATGGAGAATTAATCATATACTGTCATTTACGGAATATCTTCCGTGATTGTTCATTAATTTGAGCTCCCGATATTTCGGCGCTGTTGCAAGCGCCATGATCGCGGGTCACGGAAGATATCCCGTAAGTAACAGTATAAGTTTAGTTGTAAACCGTGAAAGCTAAAAACAGTGTTAGAATTAATCAGTTGTCCCATTCATTTTAGTCAAGTAGATATCAAAATTTTCAATAGTTCGGCAACGTAAGTTAGTTTCAGTGTTATTTCTTAAGTGAATAAGTTGGGAAACACTTAAGTCAGATAGTTTAGCGTCAGTATTGGTAACCTATTTACAGACTATTTGACCTACTCAAGTAACACTGAATAGTTTCACAATATTATGAAATTAACGAAAACACGATTTCCCAAGATACGAGACTTTCCCAAGAAGTCTACACTCAAGTTTTTTGCTAGTCTTGCAGAAACTTCTCAGAAAAGCTATGATGAGTTAATTCAATAGCTTGATACGTTATCAAAATATCAACTTCTTATGAAGCTGACACCTGAGATACAGCTATTCATCCTCACTCAAGTCGGAGCCTTCGCGAATTATGTATTTTCAATAATGTAGTAGGTATCCAAGACTTGTTCAGACGGGGGACTTATAACGACGAAGAGCATAATGCATAACCAGATGCAGCTGAATACCAGTATTTTACACGAAGCGACTGCCTATCTGACCACTACAACGCAGTAACTGATTAATACAATACCCGTTGGTAAGACTGATTGTCAGACTTTCGGGTGTCGGACTACCCTTAAAGACTGTATATGGAAAAAAGCTAGCCGAGGACTTGCCATGGTGTGTATCATTTGTATGCGGTGTGATCGTGCATAGGGTCGTCACTCTTGAGCGCTCAACATGGACTAAAATCCGCTGTGTGCGTTGATGCGCCTTGGCACGTCAGATCTATTTTTGACGTGACAACGTCTTATAATTCGATGGAGCCGGCTGCACACACGAAAAAACATGACGTATGAAGCGTTACATCGCTCTGAGGCGTTCCATAAAACAATTGCTCAACGCACATTCAGTATTTTCTTATGACGTTGTCACGTTCAACTATCGTCAGTAAACCGACTTTACAGACAACCGATTTTTTTTTTTCCTTTTCTTTTCTGCGATCCGGTCTATCGATATCCTCATTTATTTGGTGTAAATAAGGCGAGGGGTAAATAGTACCGCGTACAAAAGGTTTGCACGCGATAGTAATGTTAAATAACCGCTCGTGTTGACAAAAAGTACTTAGGTAGGTATGTTACAACCAGTCAATACTAACTAGGTTGTGTAGGTCAGATAGGCAGTAACTTTATAAAAAACCTGGTATTCAGCTTCATACGGTTAGACTGGAACCCGACTCCAACATAACTGGGATAAAGCTAGGCAGATCGATGATGGTGAAAAATGTACTCGGAAAAAATTCCCTCGTCTGTACAAGGCCTTTGTTTGCTTTTTGCTTCGAGAGACGAGAATTTCGCCGAACGTGTTATTATTATAAGGTGTTTGTTATGGAAAATAATATATTAGTAGAGATTATGTTGAAATGAATATTATGATTACTAATTACATAAACACGGTGTGTTAAACTTGAAGAAATAAATGCTCAATCTCTTGAACATAAGTAGATACTGTGCCATACCTATGTTTGTTTATTTTTTCTGCTTTCATCGTAGCTTTTTTCGTCAACCAAGCGAAGTGAGATTTAAGACCTTGCACCTTGTTGAGACTCCTAGACCAGGGTAGCAGAGCTCGAAAGTGAGGAGGCCCAATATACTCAGCAGTGGCTGGTTGCCCATGATGATGATAGAATAGAATGGAAGAGAAAAGAATAGAATTGAACTACCAGGGTCACAGAAACAATCAAGGTTGTGTGAGATTATGTCATGTGCGACTGACATAGTCCGGTAAACATCACTAGCTGCCGCCGCCCGTGAGTGCTGACGGCGCGGAGCGACCTACACTGCCGGGGACATACGTACCTACAGCACGGTATAATGGTCTCGGTCAAACTATAATCAAACAACTGAAGATCGCCGGTAAGACGTGGTTGAGACTCGTCCAGACCAGGGAAACATGGCAAAATAGGATGAAAGCCTAATTAATACAGGACAATTTATCTGTGCTGCCAAACAACTATAATTATATTTTGTTCGTAGGCATCATCGTTTAACCAACTACCAGGGTCACAGAAACAAACAGGCAGTTGAACTGAACACAATAAACAGCGTCATCGAGCGCACGGTACATTTATAAACCGCTCCAATTCATTACGGACGGACGCAAATGATTGAATTAACTGCTCTACTGGGACAACAGGATATTGTGAGGGTCGTGATGAATGTACTGACGGGAAGAATTAAAACAATACACAATTTTCATATTACTGTCGGTAGGTAATCAAAATTATTACTGTAGTTAATTATTTATTATTCATTGATACCTGATAATAAACCAAGCATCAAGTTTTAAAAGTGAGCTGTTTTAGATTTTCAGCGCTCGGCTCAATACAGAAAGTTGTATACTTTTAGTTATGTACTTTTATTTATGCCTTTTTTAAGGAATCGCCTAGTATTAGTGGAAATTGGCTAATTTATACAGAGTTTGTTCCGTCAAAGCGACTTCGTTAATTTATTGTAAATCTCTATAATACGTATTAATTTATTTCTTCTTGAATAACGATACAGGCATCCCATTATTGTACGTGTATCGCAATACTTACCCAGCATCATTGTAATATTTTGTAACAAAAATATTGACACGAATATATCATGTAATATCAAAAGGTAAACAATGAGAATTCGTTCCACTTTGATTTGATCTTTAACGTTCAAAGAATAAAGGATAAATTGCCTCAAAGAAAATATTGGTAGTAAACATAATTTTGCACGTCATACTTTCATTTTCGTCGAAGTACGACCTAAAGCTTTTAGCGGTAAGTCTGAAATGTTTTTATTAGGGCTCCGGGAGCGAACCGGCGAAAAACCGTAGGTATCGGACGGAAACCGGGGTATTAGTGAATGATACATGTTGCATGGAGCCTAAGCGATTGGATTTTGTTAGGTTCAGCGGTAAACCTAGTTTTGTTAAAAAGAAAAAGGTTTCTGATCTTTTTGACGTGACGTCTTATAATTCGATGGAGCCGGCTGCACGCACGAAAAAACATGACGTATGAGGCGTTACCTCGCTCTGAGGCGTTCCATAAAACAATTGCACAACGCACTTTCATTTTTTGAAAAATGCAACCATTCCATCAGTATTTTCTTATGACGTTGTCACGTTCAACTGTCGTCAGTAAACCGACTTTACAGACAGCCGATTTTTTAGATACTAGCTGAGCCAACAGACGTCGTTCCGTCTAAAGCTTTTGGACTGTGGCAGTCCTACAAAAATCTTTTCTGGTCAAGTTCTGGCGATGGTGTCGCTTAGGTATAAAGTGCACATGTCGTGATGATATCTTTAGTTTTAAGGAATGGTCACACGAACAGATAAATTATTTTTGATACTTTAAATGATTTAATGATACTTTTTTTGTTTTTTTTTTTAAACAAAGAAATTTAACCGTATTCACTTTATTTACTGACTATCAAATAATAATCGTTACTACCAACAATAAACTTGGCTTTTTTAGATATTGTTGGAAATATTTTATCATTTTGTGCAAAAACTGTGGCTTAAATCTGACCATTTTGTAAACTTATAATGTCACGCAGTGGCGAAGGTTTCATACGACTCGATTCCTACCGGCTTCCCTTTGAAAAATGGCTCAGCCAGTATTCTATAGACAAATAATATAATCACATTAAAGATAATATGTACTCCGGCTTACCTCTTACAAAAATTGACCCTTCGCTACTGCTGTCACGAGCTATCATTCGTGATTATCCATCATACTGAGCTCCCGATAAATGAATGATGGATAATCACGGACGATATCCCGGTGACAGTATAAAAACCGCGAAAGCTTACAACAGTGGCCATGTTATTTTCAAAAAACTGAACACCCGTCTTTTGGAAAAATTCTACTTTTTTAACATCATCGTCATTCTCTTACTCTTATCCCATTATTTGAGATCGGTGCAGCATGTCTGTCATATTGTTAACATATTGTATGAAAGTTATTACAAAAACCTGGCTTTTAACCTTGGTTTCGCGCCAGTGGTTGTGGAAAACGATCCCACGGGGGCGACCTACCGGAATAAAACGTTCTACTAGGTCGTGGTGTATTCGTATATCAAATCTCAACTAAATTCGTTTAGTCAGAGTTGCGCAGAGTCGTGATAAACAAACACACATTAAATATAACATTAGTTCAAATGACAATATTTTAGAAACTATTTATTTTCATTTTAATCGCTGGGTTCGATTCCCAGATCGGGCAAAGTGTTATTGGGTTTTTCCATTAGGATTTTCTACGTAGCAGCCGAAGAGTCTAGATTTGTGCCCGGTTGATGGTAATAGGCTGGCCTCCTCTTCATCATCATCATCTACAGCCTGAACTCACTCACTGCTGGGTATAGGCCTCCCTTTCCTTGTGCCAATCTCCCCGGTCCTGTGCCAGCCCCATCCAGGTTTTTCCCCCGATGACAACTATGTCGTCTGCCCAACTCGCCTCCTATTGGACTTAAATTAACTGGCGAAATGGGGTGTACTATAAGCCTTGTGCCTAACCCTTCGGAAATTACAGACGTGATGTTATGTTATGTTAAAAATTATTAGAATTTTACAAATATATTTTATTTTCATTTTATCTCACAACAACATTTGTTATTGTGTTATGATAAATCTGATCAAATATTTTGCAACCAAATCGTGTGTGTATGTAAATGATTTAATTAGCTTAATACGCAATTTAAATTCAGTGATAATGCTAGTATTCAGTATGATTATAATGTCTATGATTTTATTGTGATTTGTTATCGGATTTATTTGATTGGATTTCGGTACAAACTAAATCTAACCAATCCGAGTGATTAACGATCCTTTGTTAATAAAAAAAAAACGTTTTCATTATATTTACAAATAGCTTCTTCACGCAGCTTAGCCGGTCGCCCGCGTATTTTTTAGAAGTGAATTGTACTATGTCAATCGGTAACCTTCACGCAAATGCAAGCAATACGTTGAAAACGTTTTATCGCAATCGGATGAACGCCCAACAAACATTTGACAAGTCGCCACAACGTGCCGATTTCTACATTTGGTTCCATAAGCTGGTCGTAAATACGTCGCCATCACGTTGGCTTCACCGAGAATAGGCCCATTTTATACGAATCAGTGTCTTAAAAGAGTAACGTAACCGTCGTATAAACCACTTTTTGGTCAAATAGTGGTTGTGTAGTAGTCGCAAAACCCACGTTTTCGTCGAGTAATGGTGTTTATTACCGCTGCTTTGCGGCATTTTGTTGCAAATAGGTAGCGTAGTATTATTTTTAAACAGGATTTTGTGATAAAATGGTGAGATAAATGCCGTAAATTATTATGCCTGCATGACTTCAGTATTTTATTTCTGTCAGATCTATTTGAAGGTGAGTACAAAAATTATGATTTTGAAACTCATTGGGCCTATTTAATCTATTGGGAAATTAATTCTATCGGGTAATATGAGCTAATAATGACAATTTAATTAACGCGCCATGCAAATTCTTTAAAATAAGTGAATTAATCAAGTATATTTTTAGTAAACGTGCTAACAGTCACCTCTATACGACTTAGAGTTAAAGATACAACCATATTACAACATCAAAACGACTAATTATTCTGTGCACATACTTTTTGTTCAATATTGTCAGCCATATTAACTGAAATAGGGTTCCTTTGTAGTGTTTAAAAAACAGTTTGACCTACTTTTCCTGGTTTGAAGACTGTTTATTTTTTTATATTTGTGTCATGTGTCAGTAAAATACGTTCATTCATTCAATCATATTAAAAAACTACTGTCAAAAGCTGCTTTTTTTAAGTTGAAGTAATTGAAGTGTCTTTACGTACCTAATTAAAATGGTGATTTATTTATAGGTGGCCTCGGATCTAATAAAAAATGATTTATGATATAATGGACATCGATAAGTTTTTAACCAAATCTGATTTCATCAAACTTGCACGTTGGTGTTTGAGATGGCCCTGGATATCTACTCACTTTATACGTTCAGATCGTTGTTTTGGTTGCGGATTTATGATAACAAACAACAAAAACAAACCTGCACATTTTGTAGAGTCAGAGGAAAATATTAAACATATGATTAATTATGATTTTCTCTGGTGCCCATGCTGCACCTTTTTTGTCATATACGATGATTATCCGGAGGATGAATGTGAATATTGTAATTAGAACAGATTATTTTCAAAACAACTGATCATGTTTACCTACTTACATTTGACAATATATATTTCAAAGAGGAGTGTTTGTGAATTTCTATATAATTGAGATCAATCCTAACTAACTATGACTATGCATTACCCACTACACCAATTTTATTTTAAAAACACTCGTATTAACATATTCTTAATAGCTTTGATCCAAAGACAATGTAAACTAAGTAAAATAATTTCTTTGTTACTACTATGTTTATTTTGAATGATAAAACTGTGATTGTAAAGATACGTTTATTAATAATAAATAAGACAAAAATCTTGGATTTTTTTTAAATTTTATTTACACCTTTACTTCAAAGTATGAATAAGTGGTACAAAATAAATATTTGGGCCACATTCTGCAGTGACTAGCTTGCACTTTATGTCAGTTATATTAAATGTAACTTCTAATCTTCATCGAAATCAATTCTTTTGTATTCATAAAATCTTGTACGGAACCAACTTCAGTTTGTACATTATTGTCGTTACGTGTAGAAATATTCGTTATAACACAACATGACAAGAGAAGCGCATTATAGTTCTTTTTCACTTTCCTTTTAAAAGCACCACTTTTTTTTTACATTTGCCCAGGTTTTTTTATTCATTTTGAGTAAAAGAAGCGAAACTTGATGGTTATTTTTTTGCAGTTTGTAAGCACTATAATAGAACACTCAGTAATTTAACGGTAGTATAAAAGTTATAAAATTGGCTTAAAACCGTATAAGGGTGCAATTTATCACTCTTAAATGGTCGTCACTTAAAGGTGGTTCTCGCGATTCTAATACGATTAATGGTGGGATAAAAGTCATATAGACGTCACTAAGGTCACGACACTGGTTTTACCACTAAATGACGCCGTTTCTACATAAAACTGTATAATAGTTATAAAAATAGTCGTATAGAAGTTAATACGATTTCTATATGACTGTAATATACGACTAAAAGTTAAATAAGAATAAGATGCTCTAAGTCGTATTACACGCTAAATTACTTCAATGCGATGTTTACAACACTTTGAGCCGCATATTTTTTATTTATACGACTGAAATGTTTGTTGGGCGGTATGGCAACACATAAAATACGAACTAACAAACATTCTTTTATATAAAAAAGTGATATTAACAAAAGTACCGATAAATTCACTAAGATACATTAGCATCTCTTAATTGGAAATAATAAGTTTAAAGTAAGCCATAAATAATGCCTACATCATAATGGGTGTAAAAGAACCCATAACAAAGCCGAAAGATACCCAGAAAAGACACAAAATCCTTACAATAACTTCGGAATTTGGTGGGTTTGTACATTTTGGCAGAACTACGCTCAAGTGTCTTCAATTCTTCAGTCATCCGTGTGAGCTAAGGCATCCATGAAACTTCCATCCTCCTTCTTCGTCTTGTTATCTTTCTTACACCGTTTTAAAACACCACAAAAATATGGTCCCAGAAAATACCTACGCGACTTCAAAAGTAAGTAAAGTAAGTTCAACCCATATTTGAAAGTTACTGGAGGAAAGTCGAAAAGTAACCAGTACAGATAGGAGCAATATAATTTAAGTTTAAAATGGCCGCCAACTTGCGAGGCACGGAACCGCGCAAACTGTTGTCGTAGTGATGTAACTTTGCATTCCGTCATGTATGTGAATCCCGGGAATTGGCAAGTTTTATTATTTAAAGAGCTGTTTTGCAGAATTCCGACAAATTAAAGATTAAACAAAATAGAGTTGTTATACCTGTATAATTATGCCAGATAAGTTGATAAGTCAACATGACATGATGAAACAGCTGTTATATGTATTTTTAAACGAATTATTACGGAAGCTAACAATTTATTAAAGCTTCACTTTCGATTTATGTGAGTCCATTGCGGATTGTCAAAAAGTGGTACTCAATACTCGAACAAATGAACGATAACAAAGCGTCACGTTTTACGGTAAGACTCAATGTAATGCTGTTAAAACATTGTGCTGATGGATGCATTCAATAGAATGGAGGTCTTGGAAGTATTTAAAATAAAGTAAGAATAATAAAAACTTGTATTTAATAAAAACATGTGAAAAAGTTGGCAGTTTGACCCCCAATACGAGTATGTCCGTAACTAAAAGGTATGGTTAAGAACAAAAAAAATATCGTAATGACGGAGAGAACAAGTGCCTTTTGGCTTCATTAAGGGTATTTTTACACCCATTATATTCATCTTAATTGAACAAACAAAAATATTGAAACTTTAGAGGGCCATAGGCCGAACATCGTTTAAATTTTTTCGGAGTATTCTTTTATACCCGGAAAATTTTAAAAGATGTTTATGAACTTTTTAGTTGGAACAATTTATGAAAACAATGTTCAACATGTTTGTTACCTATCGAGTAAATTCCCGGAATCCTTCCGGCACAGTATTTATAACATGCACATCACTACGTCGCCGTCGTACGTCGCAGCTGGGACAACTTTGTCCTGCAAAACGTACATTTTATAATTAAATTATTTTTAAGTAAATACGTTCTTCATAAAATGGTATGTATTGAATAACTTCCATGTAGGTATAGGCTCGCCCCCTATTACACGGGACTTCAAACATAAATTAGCGAAATGTGGGTGTACTATTAGGTACACCTCTGCCTAATCCTTCGGAGATTATAGTGATGTTATGTGTAGGCCTTCCTGTTTTATTTTAAAGTTCATTCAATTTTACCTAATACAATTTTATTATACTATATACTACTTACCAACTAATT
This sequence comes from Noctua comes, assembly GCA_963082995.1. Lineage (NCBI taxonomy): Eukaryota > Metazoa > Arthropoda > Insecta > Lepidoptera > Noctuidae > Noctua > Noctua comes. The sequence continues at coordinate 17,385,243 of OY720273.1, forward strand.
ACTAAGTTATAAGAGTCACTATGAAGTTATAGGTACAATTAATATAATCAAACGAATTAATTAGATTTATCGGGAATACTTTACTAGTTTTTGTGTTTTTCTTTGGTGTTATTTTGTGTCTGATAGTTTATTTGCAAATAAATAAGAATAAAACTAACAAAAACCAATCGAAAGTACCAGGAAAACATGACACAAGCGGAACAACAACTCGACGAACTGTTATAAAGATTGCAACATTGCACTCGAGTACCTACCAACAATAAGTAGCACCATCGTTTCTGACCCAATTCCCTCAAAACATTACTGAAACTTGCCGGATATGAGCTGCTGAAACTATCTAGCTTTCTCATCACTAATTCAGCATGGAATTACTGCTCTTCGTCTGTTTATGTTGGCGTGTGCTGTTTAAGCTTATAGTTTTGATGGTACCTTAGAAGTTTCTCTAGCAAAAACTGTAAGAAGTACAGAAGTTACACTAGTAAGATGATAACGGCCCAATTGACAAAATGTCAGAACGGTTGCCGCGATTGGCTGCTCCGCTGCGTGTCGCGGGTTCGCACGGAACAAATATTTGATATTAATATAATATAATTAAGATAATATTTATGGCCTACAGGTAGTTGTTCCGAGTCTGGCTGTTTGTGTATGTCAATTTAAATGTTTGTAAATGCACCCACGATAGAGGAGAAATTCCTAGTGTGCATGTGTGGGGGGAGGGGGGCAATTAAAAAAAATCTTTAAGCCATCTCGAATAGCCGGGGAAATTAATTGCTTATCAAATTCATACATTCATTATTTGGCCTTTTTCATACAACTCCAGGTTGTGTGTCTGAACCCAGGCAAGCGCTTTACTTATTGCAATTTATTTCACCACCCCTGTTCTAAAACGGCGATAGAACACATCGTGAGGAAACTGGGATACACGCAGAACAAACAAATCGAATACATGTAACGTCTAACAACCCGCACTGGGCCCGCGTGGTGGCTAACGGTCCAATCCTTCTTACAGAGGGGAGGCCTAGCACCGGGACCGTTATTATGCTACAATTACAATCTATGTAGTGGATCAAATCGGATGCAAATACACAAACAATTGCTTCTCAAATATCAGAGGTACTGAGAGATTAGTGGTGCGGCATCCATCGGTAACGTGAGGATTTGTAATGTTGTAGCCGCTTTGGGGAATCAGACTTTAGGAGAAACGTCTAGGAGCTATCATAACAGAATTGTTCGGATAAAATTTGAGTCATCGATTCGAGAAGAAGAAGAATTAGATAAGCCCAAAAATAAGCGTATTTATGTATTTTCAGTCTTACTTACCGCTGCCTCAATTTTGAAAGGTAAAAAAAATATTTTATTTTGAGGAAGAACATTTTTTTAAAATAAATAATGGTATGAAATGATGCGTTAAAGTATTTATGTAAAAATATGATAATCAACAACAACGAAATAGTAGATAATTTATATTTTATGCAATTTGCGAATAGCAATAACGTAATATGCAACTTTCGATAATATTTACTATTCAATCAATCAACTCAGTCTACCGTAGTCCACTGCTACACAGATAAAGGCCTAATGTCTAGCAATGAGGACCGAAGGGCCTGCTGTTGTGGTGCAGCTTGGAAAAGTTTACCCGGTTCTCCACTTTCCCCACTTAGTCTGACCCCCCCCCTTTTTAGGATAGTCGGCCAATCTAGCTGAGGGGGGGTCCCAGCTTAATAAAGGGAGTAACAAGACTCTTAACGAAGCCAAAGGGCACTTGTTCTCTCCGTCATTGCGATCATTTTTATGTTCTAGACCATACCTGGGAACCTTCTAGTTACGGTGATATTGGGGTCAAAGTTATAACTTTTTAATGAAATTACTTTAAACACCTCCACGATCCCCATACTATTCAATCCATCCATCAGCATAATTTTTTGAGTGCGTTACATTGAGTTTTACTGTAAAACGTGACTTATCACCCCAAAAAAAAAGTCGTTTTCCTGCAATAATTTTTGCTTAAAATTACTTCGTTTGATGTACAGAATGGCGGTTGGCGACTTCATGAAGGGCCCGTTTACACCATGTATATCACGTTTTTACTCTTAATTTGTTTTGTTCCGAAGCTTTACATCTGTAATGATGTATATATGTTTAAATCCCTTGAGACTTCGGCCGTACCGGTTACATTTTCCTAACCCACCTTTTAAAAACGCAATCTCTGAAGCTTTACGAGGGATTTAGTGTCCCTTTTGAGCCCTTTGCATAAAGTAACATGTTTCAAAGTAGCCGCAGCGTAACATGTCCGGCTTTGGAAAATGGGAAAGAAAGAAAATCGCGGCAACACCATGTCTTAAGTATTATCATTTACCTTACAGCGTTATAAAACAGGGTCAGAATAAGAAAAATGCGCAAATTTTTACCAGTAACAACTATTTTCAAATTAACACGACTATCGACGCGCTCCGAAGTTTAATATCTAATTATTAAGACACATCAATAATTTACCGGAAAAAGTCCCTAAATGATGATAAACATCGCATCGGATGCGGACAAACACAAAAAATCGCTTCTATTGAATAAATGTGTAACCTACCTAGACACAGAGAGAATCATTTAACAACCAAAAATTGCCAGGAGAATTGCGAATGAACATATTGAACCATATCAAAAAACGAATCCAAAAAGCCAGGCATTACCTCAATTGTCCTACCACATTACCTACCTACAACACAGACAGCTCTAAGATCGATTACTGACCGCCTGGTGTCAGTATCGAGATAAATGACTCTCGATTCCAGCTTGCGACTCGGCTCGACTCGACTCCACACCGCAGTGTAATCTGCGCCCTGACGTATGCATCTTCACGTTACACCGACCGGAATAATTAGTTGATTGTCTTAGGTGGGAGAAGTTGGTGTATTTGGTACACCAACCGGTAACAATCAATAGTAAGGCTTAAAGGTATTTGAAAGCGAGACGAGCCCTCCCTGGAGTGGAGATCGCGTATTGGTAAACGAAGCGTAGGACGCTCCACAGCTAGATGGACCGACGATTTAAAAAATGTCTGGATAATAAAGATATATGGAAGCCTAGCTTACTGCCGCGGCTTCACCCACGTGGAGTTCGGGAATCGTTCACAGGATTGTGGAACTGTGGACGGTGAACTTCCTGGATAAAAAGTAGTCTATAAGCCAGTATCTCTGTGCCTTTCATCCAGAACCGTTCAGCCATCCATTGAGTTATAAACATCCATCCAAGCTTTTGAATTTATAATAGTTGTAAGATGAAAGCGAATTTTCTATCTTGGTATGGACATATTATGATGAGGAAAGATGAAACACAAGTGACAAAAAGAGTGATGAGTATACATGTGGATGGATGGAGAGGGAGAGAAAGACCAAAGAAAAGATGGAGTGATTGTCTGAGGGATTATTTGAAACAGAAGGGGGAGTAAATGATTCCGTGACATCTGACAGGTGAGAATGAAAGAAGAAAACGTGTTGCGCCGACCCTAAGTAGAATGGGACAAGGGCAGGCAGATATTTATGAAATGGTAGGTTGAAGTGTTGTGCCACAGGCTTGGAGAAGGCCTTCCTATGTCCGGCTATGCACTTAAATAGGCTGTGTTGCTGCATACTTCAAAAAGAACAATAATCATGCCATTACTCGAGGCTTATACAAGTGACAATGGCTTCAATGCATTTCGTATATTCACAACGATTTTTAGCAGTAGTAGCATAACTTTTTCGTTAATAAGCGTGTGTCAATCTAATACATTTTTAATTTTCTAACTTCGTAATCGTAGTTAATAAAAAAGATGCCCCCCTCTGGTCACTGATCCTTTTTAGCTGCTCTGAACACCTACCAGGCTAACATAAAATGAATGTAGTGGAAAAGAACTGAAAACATTCATTCAAATTGCCTATCATTCAACAATAGGTACACATAGAAACAGTGTGCTGCTTACTTGCAAGCACATGAGTAAGTAAACGGACAAAAAAAAAAACTAAAACTAAAACTTACTCATGTGCTTGCAAGCGCACAATGATGACTGCTGTTACCTTAGTCGCGATTGATAGTTGTCGCACAATTAACATGACATTATCTGATAAATTAAGTTCTCCCAGGACTGGTCGCCTTTTGAAGGTTTCCCCCCGAAAACAAAAAGGCCCCCACAACACCATGTTTTCCCCACTCTCTAATCTCCGGTAAGTGGTTATAATAATGACCACCTACCAGGCTAACAGAAAATGAAAGTACCGATTTAGAACTGAAAACACTCATTCAAATCGCCAAACATTCGACATAACACACACAGAAACATTCTGCCGCGTACAAGATTGATGGCTGATGCTACCTTTGTCACGATTGATATAAATGGTCCCTGATAGCACCGAGCAGATTTATACCATTCACTATCATTGCCTGGACCTTATCTGGATTAACTGTAACTTATGTAGAGTGTTATCTATAACGAAAATATTACGATTAAAGTTCTTAAAGGGGTATGTAGAAGTGCATTACCCACATCTCGGCATTTATCTTGAAGTTCCAGGTAGTTTGGGAATTCGGGGCGAGTCTATTGCCATCCAGATAATTAATCCATGTGTGTTTTTTTTTTTTGTTGAACGTGGGTAATGTGAGTTTTACTATTAGATAACTTGTGAGTTTCCTCATGGATTCAAGTTTACTCAAATCAATCCATACTCTGCTGAGTATCAGTGGCACGAGTGCGATCATTGGATCAACGATTAGGTGTTGCGTTAATATTAATTTGTTATACGAAATGTGAAAATGTTCTTTTAAGCAATCGATTATTGAAATACCTTCAAGCTTTTCAATTAGTTAAATCTGTTGTATCCTTTATTAAGATTACCAAGTTTAAAGAGTAGATAAGTGAGATGAGTAAAACGTGCCTCGTACTAATATAATCACCGTATAAATAATTCCGTAGCTACGTTTTCCGGGCAAAACAACGATCCAATTTTAATAAAATAAATACTAAGATCTGTGTGGAAACTGGATAAAGAATGATGAGCTTGTTTTTATCACCAGATAACACTTTACAAGTAATATAACTTCAGGCGAAGACTAATAATTGAATTCTTAAATAAAATAGTAACAATTATCCACTTCCAGATGAAATACAAAGCAGGAAAATACCTGTGATACCAGGGTACCATAAAAAAAAAATCCATTTTGTTCCGTCTAAAATATAAGACGGGAGAATAATGAAAAAAGCTTATCTTGGACATATTTTTAATAACAACAAAGTACTTATATTGTGCAAAAAATGACTACATTCTCTGTTGTGCTTAATCATGTTTTTCTTTTTTTTTGTTGAGAGAAAATAAATAATTGCTTCAGAATTTTGTAGGCATGTGCTTGTACTGGAATTATTTTTGTTTTCAGTAAAACCCTGGGTTTACCTGTCTGATCTGTCAAACTGTCAGTCTCACCTGATGAATGACGATCTAGACGAAACATTTACTTAAAACGATTATGTGTTTCGACCTTGAAGTTCAGAGGTAACCTAGTTTTAATGTAATTATAATATCACGACTACAATTCCCAAAGGAGTAAGCAGAAAGGTTTTGCGTCGTTTTTGTAGTAAATTATTATATATTTTTTATGTACAGACGCAAGCCAGCACAATAAGCTACTCCAATCGGTCATATTTCTTTAATAGATTATCAACTTTATCGCATTAGCTTCAAGGTTAATTAGGAAAATTCAACAGGTAGCTTGATGTGCTAGCGTCTTTACATAATATTATGCCTATAAAAACGGCGCATATGAAATTTCTGGATTCTAGGTTTTTTTTAATCATCTCTTTTCATGTAATAAAGGTAAGCTTATTGCCATTTACTGCAAAATTAGACGCCTACCTACACTACTAATAAGCTATTTTAGAAACTTTTTGCGCTTTGTCCTAACTGGGATTAAACCTAGGACCTCGTGCATAGCAGTCGAGCCTGCAACCACGAGAGTCTAGTGGTTGCAGGCTTGACTGCTCTAGTGACTAGACAAACGATGCCTTAAAGCACAACCTAACTATTTGATGAACAAAAAATACAGTCCAAATCAAATTAATCGTAAACCTCCACGGATTTAATTATACCATCTACATTATTTAAGGTACCTTTCTGAGATGTGATCTTTATATTATGATTTTTACCACATCAACATTAACATCGCGGTAGACCCCGCAGGAAATGGCGGGTCGAGCTGGACAGTAACAATGACCAGTAGTCCACATTGGCCCTGGATTGAAGGATTTGGAAGTCATACAGAGGCCTTTGCCAGCAGTGGATTGACACAGTCTAACAGTAACAGTTAACACCATCATCTGCTTAGCCTTTTCCCAACTATGTTAGGGTTGGCTTCCAGTCTAACCAGATGCATCTGAATACCAGTATTTTACAAAGAGAGACTGCTTACCTGACCTCCATAACCCAGCTACTTAGTAACGAGAAACCCCCTTGGTAAGATTTACACACGAGAACATAACATAGTAAGCTATTTAACGTAACAGCTCCATCAAGGAATCTGTGAAAATCGGACGGCGGCCGTCGACGGTTTATGTCGCAACATTTGGAGCCAGGCCAGTGGAATGTACCCTTAATGGAGTAATGGTACGAAGATGGATGCGATCACTTAAATGGATAAAATAAAATTTAATTTATTATGAAGTAAATTGTCGAGTCTGTTTAATGTTTTCGGTGTTTTAGATCTTTTTTTGTGTCCATTAAGTTAATCTTATTCTGTAGCAATCAATTAAGCCTTTTAAATGTTTCAATCGAGTAATTGGGTGATGGAAAAGGCTTTATTTCTAGACGAGACTATCAATTATTTAATGTACGTACATTTAGTACATTATCAGCTTACATTTTTCCACGGCTTTCATGAATCCACTCAGTAAATGGGCGTGGGCAGTAATCCAGCTCGCTGTCTCAATGTGGGTTGGTGGATTTGACATGTTGCACGGTCACACTTCAGTGGTAATACTTTAACTTTGAGTTGGTCCAGCGCAGTAGGGAATTTCGATAGGATAAGCCAGCTTATACTGATGGCGAATACTGAGCAGCATACCGTTACTGATCGAATACTTGGTTCTAGCAATAGTAGTAATTTAAAGTCTTCTTAAATATAAATTTTTCAGTATGGATCCGTCTAGTTTTGACTACACATTCATTTTACGTTTGTTATTCTTTCAAGCCTAAACTCCTGAATGGTTTTTTTTTTATGAAACTTTACAGTTATGTTGCCTAATACGAATAACAAATTGATTATAATTTATAACGATAACGAGCAAAAAAGGGCGGCTGCTAGTCAAGCAAGTATATTATAATACCCATTTCCAGCCTGTTTGAAATCGGTGTTTTAGACCAAAGCTAACGTCTAAATGCATAAATATTTGGTAATATGTTAACACACTGCACACCATCAAAGTAGCAAACGAGAGCATTGAAATTCGTGGAACTATCAACTAATAGATTATACAGCAGACTTCACACAATGGCTGGGGTCCAACATATTGAAATCTGAATAATCATGGTTCCTAGAATATTATCCCAATCTAGGTATTGTTAAGCATAATATTAGATTGTTATTTCAACCAATAACCAAGGCTTATTTGAGAATTATTGATTAGGCTTGCAGAAATTGAAGGAGGTGCGGTCGAGGGAGTTGGATGGAAACTGATAACTTAGAATAATAGTCGAGTGCTGACATCGGTAATGATATTGTGGCGTCGTGTACCCACCACTTCTGATTTACCTTTATTTTTATAGTTGTCTGAACAATACAAAAACACATCTTCTACTTGATGAAAATCTTAAATTCATTCACAGAAGAAGGAAGATGAGCACTAAGGAAAGAAAAGTCCCTTTGCTGTCCTCCCCCAGAGAGCCGAGGCTCGTATGGGGGTGTCCTTAGCGCACTGTCGCTTAGTTTATAAGTTATTTGTCTATGGCTGGAGGCCTTACACTCAAGGCACCCAGGAACAGATACAACTCATAGGTTCACCTGCGAGATACCACTCAAAAAAAGGAAAGAAAAAAATGCTCCCTTTATGGTTGTGTATAAGTAAGCCATGAATTTATATGGAAAATCGTCACATTTGACAATGGCAGTGCTGTATTTCTCATCCAATGAAATCATGTAGTCCCATCCTCTACTCTAATAGCACAAAACTTGGCAGCCTAACCTCCGCAAAACATCACTTTTTAATCTAAACACATTATCTTTACTTCGTCTCTGCCGCCTCTTTATTTGAATACGTCGTTAATATAGGCGTCACGAGCAGGCCTGTCATTACGGCGCGTCAAAGGCGGAATTAATGGAAGTCGCAGGCGTAAGCTAAGTCGCCTTCGTATCACCAGGGTATTATAAGCTTGGGTAGGTTGGATTTGTGGTGATATTGCCAATTGATTGTTGTTTCAGAAAGTGGACTGTAATAGGCTTGAAAATGGCATTTAAACTATTTGTACTGAGTTAGTCAAATTTTAAACAATATAATAGCAGCTTCACTTAAATATATCTATTGGACTTCAATATTGATTTAGTGATAACAATGCTACTGGCCTATGTTTATGATTAATTAGCAGCGCCTGCGGTTAACAACACCTTGAATTTCTGCTAACCTGGTACTTTTGGTCGCCAAAGAGACGATTTTAGTCAAAATTCGGGAAAATCATAATTGGTTTTTCTGTGTTTACTACAACCAACCATATTATGAAGGTACCGATAACAAACAAAAATTGTAACTACATCTACTGCTTATTTATAACTTACTGAACTGTGTGATTACCCACTAATAAACATTCGGGGAGCATGGTATAGCGACGGCGACAGACTAGACAATAGACTCGCTCGCGTCTGGGGCTTAAACGTGACTTTATTCACTGAATGTAAGCGAACTTTACAAATCTGAGAACATCTAAATTCTTCGTACTGTAATGTGTTATAGGCACTCAGACACTAAATTGACAATGCTACACCTAAACCTCTTCGAACCTTCCAATATTCCCAAAACCTTCACTATATAACTATTAGCATGTTCTGAAAGCCTGGTACCTACGGCATCGAGCCCCTATAACCACAATTACGGTAAGACCGCGAATCCGTCAGGCGTGACGCGGACACTAACCGAATACGGGCTGATAATGTATCAAATGGGTGACGAGGCTGTTAGCCTTTATGCGCTCCTAGTCCTAAATGGATTTCATCGTTCCTGTGTTTGGGTCTGGAATATTAATGATGGGGATTCCATTTTTAATTAAATTCACAAAAATGGTGTTTAAGTTTTAATAATAATTCCGGGGTAATGTAGTTAAAGTGGCACGCAATGGAGGAGACTTACACTCAGAGTGGATACGGGTTGAAGAAGAGAGAGAGAGATCAATGATCTCCCCAAAAAAAGAAACACAAAATTGAAAGCAATGGATTTTAAAAGAATATTTTAGTAAAACTGTCCAGTCAAGCTTGGTTTTGACTAGTTTTTCAAGTTCCTTCATGTTTAAAATACAATATTATTTGATGATTATAAAACACTAGCTCTTGCCCGCGGCTTCGCTCGCATTCATTTAGAATTTGACAATCAATTCGGGTTGTATTCTGCTTGTATAATAATATATAATTCAATTATGATTCGAAAGACATGTGGCGCCATCTATTATCATAATAACGTTATTGATGTTTTCCTCGGGAACAGTACTTTTTCTCGGGATAAAAGGTACCCTATGTCCGTTTCTGTACACCTGACAACGAACATGCAAAATTCCAGGATGATCCGTTCACTGGTTTAGGCGTGAAAAGGTAACAAATAAACAAACTAACTTACTTTCGCATTTATAATATTAGTTAGGATTAGGATTATAAAATCCATTAGATTCATATCACTTACAACCATTCTCAAGCTTTTTATCAAACAAAATAATATGCGGTACCTCAACATAATTAATATACACAATTTTGAGCAAATTCACAGTCCTCTTTGATTCACCAATGAAAGGACTCAACAACTACGAGTATGTCTGATTTTCCATGCACCCCTTAGACAGAACGTCAGTAACAATGGAACGAAACCCTTTGAATATGACATCATGTCTGTCTGTACCTGTACCCTAATTGCGAAACACTCTTGGTATGTCAATCCTTTTCAAACAAAATTCATGAGATAGTAACGCGAACGAACATATTCCCCTGAAATTTAAGGGGTGCTACACTAGACATTAATATGTATTCGAGTTTATATCGCTTATTTTACGATTCCACAAGGGAATCAAAACCTATAGGGTAGGGTCCCGTCGACCGAGAATCATGAAATTTGGCAAGAAGCAATTATTTACAGCACACGTAAGGGAAAAATTTAAAAACCGTAAATATGTAGTTTAATAACAAAATACCTACTTTATACGGAACGAGTCCAACTCGCAATTGGCCGGTTTTTTTCGTTTCATGCTGACCCGAACATAATGTATTTGTGTAACACCACCAAAACAGGGGCTCCAAAACCTGCCATCTATCTAAATCCAAACTCAATTCCTTATCATTTCCCGCAAAGCCATAATTAAATTACAAAATCAAATCAAAACATACACTACATGTCTCCGGAGATCATCAATCTATAATAATCTCAGCAGCTAATCTTTACACTCGGGTTCCGTTTCGGTGGCAATGATTACCCCTTTCATAACAACAGACGTAAGCAATGTAGGATGACAATATAACACACACGTTAGCAGGATTACGATGGGAAATGGAGAACTCTATTGTACTACACTGTATACTGTAGGGTGGCCAGATTGAGGGACAGACGTTGGATAGTGTCAGTTGCAGATTTCGCAAAAATATAACAAGTAATAAAGTAGCCTTGTTAAAACAAGAATAAACCATTTTAATCGTTTGGTTTCCATAGTCCGTCAATTATGTTTACAGATTTCCTTATACATCAACAATGTTCAGCAGTCGATATATAAACAACTAAATAAATACAGGAAAATATAACTTCAGCATTTCCTCAAGATTTATTACATAATTTTCTGCTTGCTACAAAATTTCAAGAAAAAATAAAATTGTGTAAGCAGTAATATCAGTTTTCAAAAGAATTCAAGCCTTAGCGCAGCTTTATAGATAATTGCTTCGACTTGAATATGAAACCTACAAAGACCTAACCCAGACTGTCCGCATTCAACCATATCGCCTATCCACTATAACTGTCCCCCATCATCAATTCAATTAGTGACAGCATTAACAGCGCGAGATTATCATTGGGAACTCGGCTTTTGAGCCGTGCACAGATTATGTACGAATAATCAGCTGGGTGGCATGTGTGCAGGTTTGTCTTTGATAGACAGCGCGTATTGTCTCTGGCATTATAGGTTAACCAGTTTCGATTTACGGTCGTAGGATTGGTTTTTGCTTGAATCGGCATGCATTTTGAGAAGGTTCGTACAAGAACAATCAATGGGGCAGGTTCGCTTACAGTGTCTTGGATCTAATTTTAATGTCGTGGAAATGCATAAAAGATTCCGTGTCAATTCAGTACAATCTGCGATAACTGACTAAATGAAATGGAACAAAAGAATTAAATTTGATAGAAATACTTACTGTTTAGGTAATGGGGTAGGTTGACTTTAGTTTACAGATGCCGAGATGACAGGAATTAGGTACTAAGATTAAAATATGTATCTCGAGGCTCGAAGTACGATTTTCTGAGACTTGAAGAATTGATTTCAGGTGCAGTAGGGTATGTTGGTGTGTGAGTAAGTGTGCGATAGCTAATACTAGATGCTCTATCTTTCGTATGATTGCCTGGTAGTGTTTTAAAAAGTTTACATTTTTTTAGATCAGCATTCAAGTATTCAAAACCATTGCACTAAGAATAAATAAATGCATTCAAAATGTCTCATTTAAATGCTAATTCCCAATAGCATTATGATTTATTTAGCGATACAACATTGTCCTAGATATTACTCGCGTTGTTTTTCTAGACAAATATGTCCCTCGGGGGGTATAAATATCAGGCGGGGTTGCTTTCTGTTTGGTTATTGTGTTGATTTCACCCCCTCCAGGGTCCTCTTAACAGGTTAAACGAGTTAATTAAGTTTGAAATAATGACCTCTGTTGGGGTCTTAGGTACAGAAGTTAGTTTGGGGTAGTTTGGTACCTACATGAAATGTGTAGTGTCGTTAATAAATTACGATGGTTTTGCGAATAGTGAATCAATTAATAATGATGTCAACTTGGAGGTATTTTGACATTTCGTTTCAACGAACAGTATTGCGTTGTTTTTAATTTTATGTTATTCTGAAAATATGCAAACCTTATCCAATGGAAACAATACCTCCCACATTCTTTTCTCTGAATTGAAACAAGAAGTCTTCAGTGATATTTTTAATTACCGGTAATTAATGAGGATGAGAGATATCGAATGATCGCCCACACAATGTGTTTTTTTAATGTAAATTCTATGAAAAAACACGTATTCATTAAAGCTGATGATATTGCATGCGAAATGAATAATAAAGTTGTTGAAAGACACATAATGATATTAGTACTGTTTTTATTAACAATGTAGAAATGTCTTTTCTTTCCAAGAAGCCTAAAAGGCAAAGTCTTTTCTTTCTTGGAAAGAAAAGACGTCTTTTCTTGGAAAGAAAAAATGTCTTTTCTTTCTTGGAAAGAAAAGACATTTTTACATTGTCTGCACATTTTTGGGATTATTGTTGACTTAAAAAGTCAACAATAATCCCAAAAATGTGCAGATATTAATGAAAATCCTTTTATGAAAAAAATTAACAAGCGACCATTAAAAATTCTGATTAGTTTTAAATTCAGGTTTAAATACAAATTATATAAATTAGTCCTAGCTGGTCTAGGGATGCAAAATTTAAAAACACTTCCACATAAAGTATACAGGTCCGGTCAAACCGGTATGGACAGATTGCGGACACCGCGGCTTCGACAGAAAATTTACTAAAGTAACTGTAAAGTCCGGTGTCCGCAAACAGTCAACAATATGTCCTCATCGGTTTAACCGTACCTAAACATTACAGACAAACATTTTTACAGGATTCCAAGGTAATGAAAAAGTAATTGTGTCTCGCCCGATATCGCGTCGATGGGACACGAAGTATTAAAGATATTTATTCTCAAAAAAGACTCAAAGTCACTTAAATGAGAACAGAAAACCTTCTAATATTAATAACTACCTAGTTATTAATAAATACTTTCGTCCGCGTGAATTACAAAAATATTACTTCACTATCTTTGTTAACAATTTCAAGGGTTTTATGTTTTATGCACGGAACCCTTTGCATTTTTGATTAGCACGAACAAACGGACAGACAGACAAAAGTTTAAGAAAATGTGTTTTTGTTATAAGTACCGTACATACTTTCATATGCATTGCATGCTTTCAAAGCTGTTGTTTTGAAATTACAAACCGACACTTCAGTTTTATTAATTTGTTTAGATATACAACGAGTAACATAATAAACGCAAGACCGGTGTGGTCTCTCGCACTATGAAACTAAACATCTATTGTTCTACGAGTTCTTGAAATTCGCAAAAAAAACTATAGGAACGGACGCAATCAGCTGATCCACATGTACGGTAAAACTAAAATAAAACTTATGAATTTCCAAAAGTCATAGAACAAAAGTTGTTCAGTTTCATGGTCTGAGACACCACACGAGAGGTCTTGCGTTTATTATGTTACACGTTGTATAAAGTATGGACAAGGTCGTCACTGCATCAAACATTGTTTATGACACACCAATTCAGTGTATTCAGTTTTTGGGAAGAGTATTATTTGCATACATCCATAAACTCACCTTGCTCCCATGGGCGGAGGCAGGAATCACAGGACGCCACCTAGGTTAATAGGTAGTGATTAAAATAATTGACTAAATATTTCATGAACAAATGTTGAAGCATAGAACTACAATGTAGTCCACACTAAATAACAAAGCAATAGTGAAACTCGTCAGTGTTTCATCGTATTGTAGCGAGTCGAGTCAACCCTTCATTGGTCGCGTGAACCCGTGCGTTCCGCTAGCGACCGCGTTCATGCGTGTATCACCTGCGAGGCCTGGCTTACACCAAAGCGGAGCGGAGAGGAGATGTGTGCTAAATAACTAAACAGATATTGTTACAAGAATTGTATGTCCTTCCAGGAACGCCCTAAAAAACACTGACCTTAATGGTGATGTTCTACAGAAAAGTCAGGTGCGTAGTGAACCGACGTGCGTGTATGACTAGATGTATGAACGTGAACGAGGTGAAAGGAATATGTAAGGATTGTGGCAGATGGCGTTCTGTGGTTTCTTTATACTCCCATGGTACAAAGACGTGAGATTAAGTATGAATATACATTAAACAAATACTCGGAGACCACATTGTTCCGCTGTAGTCAGCTCTCATCTCCGCCCTGCATTGGTAGAAACCGCATGGCTTCTGGTATCTCTACTATAACAGGTCGAATCTTGTAAATCTCCGCTCCGCTCCGCTCGTCCCTGCACAGCTCCGCTTGCCTCCGCTTTGGTGGAGGCCTTAATACACGTGGGCGTACCTGACGCTTTATGCCTCGTGTGCACCAAAGTTAGTCGAGTTAATTCCTATTAAGTCGCGACTATGATGTGGTGTATATTAATGTGTTGTGTGTTTCAGTATGTGGGTTAGTATGACGCAGGTGGTTTAAGAAAGCGATTGTCACAAAGGGTTGGTTGAAGGAGATAAGCTCTACAAAGCCTTTTTAAAATAGCTCCCATTGCATAACATAACATCACGCCTGTACTGCTCCGAAGGGTCAGGCAGAGGTGTACAGTCACGGGCACACATATTATAAGAAAATACAAAAATAATTTTGTCGTGGAACAACGATTGCAACTTTTGAAATAAATGACCTAAATGATAATAGCGCATTAATTACCTGATATTTAAGAAATACTACGTCTAGAACAACATAAAATTACCATCAATACAGTAGTAAAAAACAGGGACCGATTAATTGGGTTAAAACTAACCGGTTAGACCTAGAACCCATATATTATGTTTTATTAATCATTATACGGATTAACCCTCATAATAATAGGTCTTTAACTATGAAATTGCCGTTTTTTTCTCACATTTTGTTGTGTTTGTAACTTTGACGTAAGTATAGTTATATTTTTTCCTAATTCCATTTTTATTCGGATTAATTGTTAAATTATGCACCTATTAGAGTTTAAAAACCGTACTAGTAGTTGCATATTACCTCATAGGGTAGTGTGTCAAAACACCTGTTTCAATGTGCAGTCGGTTTACTACTTCAAGTTGGTATATTTTTGTCATAGACTGTGTTTTGGAGTTTTTAGATACGCTGTGCAGCGCAGATTTTTTCACACTATGGTTTGTAATTGCATTATACAGAATCGGTTCAGAAGTTTCCAAGAAAAATAAAAAAAAGTTCGTATGGAAATATCACTTTTCACGAAATCGTCCATACAAATCGGCAATTTCATATTTTAACCATTTAAATATTGCTGGTTAACCGGAATGAAAGAGGTAAATCATCGAGCGCGGGTTAACTCCGTCACTTTCTTGCTTTTTTAAATGTATAATACCGAAATTCTATAAGCTGGTTTATTAAAGTCATTTAACCATATAATACGAGTTAACCCTTACTCAAGAATTTTTCTCGTAATCCCAAAAACCTTAGCAATTCATGAAAAAAAACACTTTTAAATGTTGTAATGTGTAAACATATAAGTGCTAGTCACTGTTGTTAGTTAGAGTACACCCAAATATCGCCAGTTTCTTCAGTTTCTAAAATAACTCATTCGGTAAATACACAAACCTATGTCTGATACGCTAGACTCATTTGTGAATGATTGTGTTTATACAGTACTACGAACAACTAGAACTAACGCAAATAAACTGAATGGTAATATATGTATATAATATTGTGTTTATTCTATGTTCTACCAAGTAATATTATTAATTTAGAGTCTATTTTAAATTAATATGACGCCCACATATTTTATTTATTTTTGTACACTGTTTTAAGCTTTCACGGTTTACAACTAAACTTATACTGTCACTTACGGGATATATTCGACGTTCGTCGTTCTTTTCGTTATCGGGAGCTCAAAATAATGAACAATCACGGAAGATATCTCGTAAGTGACAGTTTAAGTTTCCTTTTTGTATTTTAATTATTAAACAAGTTTAAAAGTTAAATAGTTTTGGTAGCACCGAGAGGGTTTTTCAGGGCACCTGTCTGAAATTTTTCAAATACATGGTGTAAGCCGTCAACCAAGCATTCTGTACATTCTAAGCAACCCTACGCAAAAATAATTGCTGGGAAACGACTTTTTTTTTGGGGTGAAAAATCACGTTTTACGGTAAAACTCAATGTAAAGCACTCAAAACATTGTGCTGGTGGATCCATTGAATTGTACGGGGGTATTTAAAGTAAAATTACAACATTAGAACCTTGTATTAAAAAAAAAACTTGTGAAAAAGTTGGAACTTTGACCCCCAATATCTCCATAACTGGGAGGTTCCCAGGTATGGTCTGGAGCAAAAAATAGATCGCATTGACGGGAAAAACCAGTGCCTTACGGCTTCCTTCTCTCATCACTCCCAACCAGCTCTCGCTCTACTTGCTGAAAATTCCTCTACCATTTGCCTAATCGGTGACACAACTAATCCTATTTTTTTTTAGCTTCAGCTGTTGTTCCACGCATTTTGAATGTGTAAGTATTGGACTCTTTTGTAGCACACCGTGTATACATGCCTATCAGAACGTCGAGTAATAAATTCATCAAGCGGCATTTACCAGTGGTCCCAGACGATATATAGTGATGGAAAATTAAAAGTGAATGGGATTGGCATACACTACCTAAAAGGTTATTTTATCTTGTTGAAATCCGTTTAAGAAGTACGAGCAGTTTTGAAAGCGACGCCAAGTGTCAATAAAACGGCCCTCTACGGGGCCCCCGTGTGGGCCCTGAGCATTCGGACGCGACCACTGAGGCTGGTCGCATGCCAGAGGGTCATGGCTATCCGGATGATCCGAGGATACCGCACAATCGCCGGCGAATCGGCCAACCTCCTTGCCGGATTGCTGCCCTGGGATCTGGAGGCAACTGCCCTCCAGCGCGTCTATGAGTGGCGCGTGGAGGCGCAGCGCCGGGGCGAATCGCTGCTGCCTCGACAAGTCGAGGCGCAGCGGGAAGAGCTCCGTCGCGATCTCAGGGCAGTATGGAGGGAACGACTGTCGCAACCGAGGTCCGGGCACGCCGCAATCGCGGCGGTAAGACCCCTCTTTGAGGAGTGGCTGGATAGGCGTCACGGCGTCCTGACCTACCGCATGACGCAGGTCCTCACCGGACACGGAAGCTTCGGGAGGTACCTGTGTCTGATGGGGAAGGAGGAAACGCCTGGGTGTCACCACTGCGAGGACCGCCCGGAGGACACGGTGGAGCATACGGTGCAGGACTGCCCCGCTTGGGCAGGGCACCGCCGTGTCCTCACGGCGGCGATAGGCGGAGACCTCTCGCGCCCGGCATTGGTCGAGGCCATGCTGCGGGGCGAGACGGAGTGGGAAGCGGTCGCCTCCTTCTGCGAAGCAGTCATGCTCGCGAAGGAGGAGGCGGGCCGCGTGAGGGAGAGGACAGCGTCCTCCCTCCACACCAGCCGCAGTGGTAGACGCCCACGGCGCCGGACGTCGGCAGACGATCTCCGGCCACCGTAGGCGCGGGCATGCGGGCGGCGAGTAATGGGCGACTCGCTGTCCGACCATGGACCATGCCCGGGTCGACGGCGCGTTGTGTTCCACGCGCGCCTCAAAGAGTGTCAGCATAATGACGGGGCCTCCCTCTAGAGGGCCAAAGCCTGCCGGGGTCGCGGGACTCATAGAATTACCGTGACCCTGGAACATAAAGGGCTACTGAAGGACACCGTGGATTTTAGTCAGTACAAGTCTGACAGTCCCTCCCACTCTGCCCTGGGTGGGAGGACTCATTTGATGATTTTACCACGACAAAAAAAAAAAAAAAAAAAAAAAAGTGTCAATAAAACCCACCCACCCACAAACCCATAAGGACCTTGTTGTTTGAAATAAATCATTATTTAATTTGATTTTATAAAAATATTTTCCGGATGAGCTCCTTCACGAAAAGTGTTATTTCTAATAAGAAACATGGTCTGAACTCGTAGGTCTAGTGGTCACAAGTGTTACTGCTGAGCATGTGGTCCTTGGTTTGATTTCCAGGTCGGGCAAAGTGTTATTGGGTTTTTCCATCTGGAATTTCTCGGTAGCAGTCGCAGAGCCTGGATTTGTGCCTGGTAGATAGCAATAGGCTCGCCCTCTTATTACAAAAGACTTAAACATAACTGGCGAAATGTAGGTAGTATGACTTTTGTTCCAGTGGCGCAGTCGCTGCCTAACCCCTCGAAGGTTACAGGCGTGATGTTAAGTTAACAATGTGCATCTGGCATTACTACTAGCAAAAAATAAGCTGTAGAACTCCATTGAGACTGCCACACATTGCCAGTAATAAAATAGTCGTGTCCTCTCTATCGACAGAGCAAATAGTACAGAGGGCCTACCTTGCATGAACGCACGGAGTCAATGAAACGTAAATACGAACGACTTTAAAAAAATAAAATACTCGTTTCGTTTCGCACAAAATATTTATTTTCGGTGAATTATTTAGTATTTTTCACCAGAGGGCTCGTAGCTAAATAATACAGCCGCACGGGTCAAACTTCATGGTTAAGCAACTTGTCGAGGTCGTTCCGTAGATGGGTGATCGTCCATTACGCACCGAGCTCCTACTGTGCCTCGGAAAGTACGTTAAGCCGTAGGTCCCAGTTGCCTAGGTATCGGGTGTAGATCTTACCAAGTCTAAGTCTTACCAAGGGGATCGTAATACACAGAAACTGGGTTGTGGAGGTTAGCAAGGCAATCACTCCATGTAAAATACTGATATTCAGCTGAATCCACTGGACAGGAAGCCGAATCCAGGATAGTTGGGAAAAGGGTAGGCAGTTGATGAATACATGCCACAAAATTAAACTTAAATTCTACAGGATAGTTGTATTTTCTATGAAAAAACGTTCGAATTTTTGTCGCGCGTTCACACTAGGACCTCAGAAACGTTGTCAGCCAGCTCTGTAAGAGTTAATCAGCTGAGTGGTTCAATAGTTCGCGTCAGTCGTCAGTAGTCGGCTCAGTTTTGTTCCATTTTGTAAGTAACGAACAAACATGCACGTCGATGTGACCCGCCAGCAGTGAACGAGTTCAATGAGCCGAATTAGGCCAATGTCTTTCGTTTAGTTCTGGTGATAATACTCGTTTTGTGTATTGTTTTGGATGATTTTCTTGTTATTGCCCTAAATATGTGTTGATACTAAACGCGAGTCGATCAAAGGCTAAACTACGGTGGTCGGAGCCTATCCGTGACCTTCAACTACATAATCGTCGTTAAAGTTCTAACACAACGTAACTCAAAAATATTAACTTTGCAGATGAGTGAAAAACTGCATAATTATACATAGGTAACAGTAAAAACCATGTTTTTATTTATGTTCACTCCAAATTAGATAGAGAACTTGCTTGTTTCTATTTGGCTGAAACAACGCGTCTTCCGATTCTCTAGTAAACTGCATCAAATGTCAAAAGTGCCAAAAATTGGCTCACGAGGTGTTAGAAGTTGAACGACGATATTGAGAACTTTCCGTGCCTTGGGTATCAAGTAAAGTTGTTGGAAACTGGCTGTAATTTGTAAAAAAATAGTCATTTCACCGGTAACGATTGTAAAACAATTACTACCCAGTGAGAAGCCTGAAGGTCTGACCACCAGTCTTGCAAAGAGGTGCTCAGCAACAGTATGTTGAAGGGGCTAAATACGCAGGTAAACTATATAAGACTGGTTTTCAGCAGCATCCGGTAGACTGGAAGCCAAACCAAACAGCTGGGAAAAGCCTAAGCAGATGTTAATGTAGCACAATGTGGTTTTATTTCATTTTGAGACAGCTTCATGCATTGTCTTCGCTGGTTTTATTTATGAGCGCTATCAAACGTTAATATTGTTACTTTTAGTCAGCGTAAGGCTTTCAAGTTTCAATTTTACATTTTAAAGCTTGAAAGCTTTTTTATTTATTACCAAAAATTCTTTTTCACTCTTCTGAAAATAACTTCGCTAAGTTTTAAGGCACTATCAGTGTAAAACCTATTTCAGAGCAGACATCTGTGACAGGAGTTGGGCGACAGTTAGAAATATAAGTGATAAGGGTCCCATGTATCGCTGAGACCGATCTACGTTTTATGAAACTGAATTTATAATACGACTGAAATATTTATTAAGAGCAAGACATTAAAATATTAGTGAAAGATGGGACCACGCCGACCAAATCATGGTCTACCTGCAAAAGCCAAGTGATCATTGCTCGCTTGTCGAGTTCTTGTGTACTGTGTCAAAATCGGCAATCATGTCATTTTGATCCAAAGCTACAGATGTAGGGTCTAAGTGACGCTTTTAAATTACATCTCTTCTGATAACCTCACAATAGGGATGGCAACTATGAAACTAATGACGCTAGCAAAGCTGGTTCCAAGCATCGTCATTGGTTGAAAACCTGGTATTGTCATTTTATATTTTAAAATAGCTTGACTTCATTGGTCAGATTGGGAACTAGCTATAGTCGCGCCATTTTACTGATCTTTTGCACAGTTTTTCTTGTATGTTCTTCTTTACAAAAGCCGTCTTTATTGATGAATTTCATCAAAAGCAGTTTGGTGGTTTAGCAGTAAAAGACTGCCACACAGACAGAGGTAACATAAATTACTGATGTGGGTAGTAGTGAAATGTTTTATAGACAGCTTTAAGTTCCCCTGTGGATTTAAACTGATGTAAAATAGTTAAAGGTCAAAGTGGAGATGGGCACGTGTATGTTAGCTCAAGAATTAGCATAAAATAGAGACAACAGAAAGTTTTACGTTGAAATAGGCCTCGTTCAGAAATTAGAACACGGGCCTATTTAATCTGACAATGCTAAAAATGACAAAATATGGAATAAAATAACCTCTGAAAAAAAATCTTGTAAAATAGTCGCTTGGCAGTTTTATTAAATAGGCTCCGTTAAAGATTTTGCATAGAAAAACAAGTGTATCACCGATTATTCGCACTACGAATCAAATGACGTATAGTAAATAAATAAAATAAAAATAGAAGGCCGATAAAGCGGATCCCACGTCGCAATGCTTGTGTGAAATCCTTTGATGCCTGACACACACTACATTCAAAATGGAGCCTTCTAAAGGACAAAAAAGTCGTAAAAAGGTGCCGTGTCGGGTATCAAGTGATAGGGTAAATTAGCAGATTTCAAATATTTAGAATACTAGCTTGTGCGCCCGCATGGGGTTCGGTAATTGACCCACGGGATCGTACTACCGGGATAAAAAGTATCCTGTCCAGGCTATAAACTATCTGTGTGTCAAATTTATCCAAATCCAGTCAGCACTTTTTGCGTGAAACAGTAACAAACATCCACACATCCCATACATCCTCACAAATTGTAGGCAGTAGGATGTAGCTGAACACACTTAGATTTTTAGAGCGCGATATTTGCGTACACAGTTTTTAGTTATCAAACATATACTTTTATAAATACGTAAACGCTGATTAGACGTAAATGAATACGTTATAAAATTGTTTCCAAGCCTAGGTGATCGTACTCAGTAGGTATATTATGTAGGGTAATCTAAAAGGGTTCCACATGGTCACAACATTGAGCGCGGGCTCAGGGTCGATTTACCCTAAGCTATGTTTGTAAAAACATATGGGTTACTTGTGTGTTGTGTGTTGTGGTGTCCCTTAACTTGTTTGCAGTATTGCTGAAAGATATTTTGGGAAGTTAACTATAGATGATGAGTAGATTGTTATGGAACATTAAGGTTAAGTACGTACAGCTTAAGGCCGAGGCTCCACCAAAGCGGAGACGGGCGGATCGGAGAGGCGAGAGACGCTATGTCCATTTCAACCAATTTGATTGGTCGGTTTCCGCTCGTCTCTGCTTTGGTGGAGTATGGGCCTTAGAGTGGAATTTCATGCTGCTCTGTGTTTTCAGATAGATATCCCCGGAGGAAAGGACCCCAGTTACTTTAAAGCCTGCGTACTTCATCATTGACCACAATGTTGCTTACTGTCAGGTAAGATGGTGGTCAAACGCAGGTCGTCGATTACCTTTTTTTATTTTTGAATAGCTTATGCCTGCGGCTTTGATCGCGGGGAGTTCGGTAACTACCTCATAAAAAGTCCGTTCCTAATCCTATGTGTGTTAATCCAGACTATAAACTATCTGTGTGCCAAATTTCATTCAAATCCGTGTAGGAGTTTTTACGTGAAAGAGCATCAAACATCCATCCATAAATTCATCCATCCTAACAAACGTTCGCATTTATATATAATAGTATGGTAAGATAAGATAATAAAGCATTTTTTTGTAATTAATCGTAAACTATCAAATTGAAAACATAAAATTCTGAGTTTTAAATCACCGCAGATTCCCGTTTCTCAAAATAATAATAAAGAATAATAAATTATGAACGTATAAAATTCTCTACTAACTGGAGTAACGACTTTATGTAAACTAATTTTAATAAATTGTCTGTAGGTTGTAAAACGCTCAGGAGCTAACTATTTAACTTTTAGGTCCTAAATAAATAAATCATTATACTAGCTTTTAGTTTATTACCCTAGTTGTAATGTTTCGCAGTCTATTTGCGACAAAGAACGAATATTCTAACTCGTTAAATATTCAACAGACTATGTTATTTAACAGACTATGATACTTAACAGACTATGTTACCGGTGTAATGGTGTATGTATTGATATAGATATGGATTGTGTGAAGACTGACATGAAAGAGAAAGGAGTAAATGATGCCGTGTCGTCTGACAGGGGAGAATGGAAGAAGAAAACGTGTTGCGTCGACCCCAAATAGAATTGGACCAGGGCAGGAAGATGATGATGTTACTGGTGTGTGTATTCTTCTTCATCTTCGTCGTTTCTTCAATGGTAGGAATCACGACGACATGACACTTCTCCAAGCCATGCCGTCTCCTGCGTGGACTGCTCGGTACAGTCTGCCTCCAAGAGCCTTCTTGATCGCGTCTGAACATCTTGCTGGTGCTCTGCCGTTGCATGTATAAAATCAATGAAATAAGAGAAATCTTTCTACCTAACTACTTATTGCGATCGCTTTACAATTTTGTTTCGGTTCGTTATCGATGCTAAATGATGAAGTATTCAGGAACTACTTATTAACTAGAAAGTTCCCAGGTATTGCCCCAGATATCGCAATTACGGGTAGAACTACTACTTACTACTACTACTTACTACTACTACTTACTACTACTACTTATTACTACTATACACTATAATTACTATTTTAAACCCATTATTTTCAAATCTCTTTAAAATGATCGCCTCAATAAATACACCATAAACTTAAAACAGATAATCGACTACCGTAAATTATTCATGAAAAAAACCGACTGAAGTCATAAAAATATCCATAACGTTAAACAAAAAAAATACTAAATTTCCAACTCCCCGCATGGCCACGTATGACAACGATGTTTCACGCTCTAAAGCCACTCAAACATGTACAAAATGGCTGCATATTGTGCAATATTCAAAACAAAGCATTTTCAATAGTTTCCCGCATTGTTCGACCACAAATTTGGCAAATATCTTTCAATTCATTGGTTAAATTACTTAACTGTGCGATCGGTTCGTTTGATGGATGTTTTAACGGATAAATACGGTTTATTTTGAATTAAGCATTGCTTTTAACCGATCGATAAAAGTGAACCTGCAGTAATCTGACACAGTCAAATGCTCGCCTTGTGATCATCTGCCTAGCCTTTTCCCAATTATGTTGGGGTCGGCTTTCAGTCTAACCAGATGCAGCTGAATACCAGTATTTTACATGCAGCGACTGCCTATCTGACCTCCACAACCCAATTAGTCTTGGGTTATTGACTGGTTGTCAGACTTTCGGGTCACTGACTACTCTGTAACGACTAACAAAGATCTTCAAATGACAGCCGGGACCAACGGCTTAGTGGGCTTTCCGAGGCAAGGAGGAAACTCGGTATGTAACGGGTGGTCACCCGTCCACGGACCAACCTAGCCCAGCGCGGCTTAACCTAAAGATCGTCCCAAGCGGCTGGTATTATTTAGCCACGTGCTCCTCGCAAAAGTGAACCTGCAATAATCTGACAGAGCCAAATGTTTACCTTATGTGAAACTTAAAATAATGATAACAGTCCTTCGACTTTTCACAGTTAGTTAAACGCTGATTTTGCATCAGTTCAAAATCCCAGTGATCTCTATAGTGACGTTATAAAGTGTGAAAGGATTGTGACTTACTACTCGGTAAGAGTGTCGCCTTAGAGGCGGTTTACATCGCGTGCGTTGATGGGGGCGCAACGTAATGTTGCCATCTGAAATAATATATTTTGTAGGATATTAAAAATTTTATTCCCTTATTTATTTTTTCTCTTGGAATTTGTTTAAAAAAACAGAATTTTATTCAATGTAATTATTTAAACTTCAAGGTACTTTATATTCTGCACTGCCAGTCGCTAAACACCAGGTTCATGCAAGAGTCGCAGCATTATGCTCAGCGATGACCGTTTTGCCCGGATGTGACGCATACTTTCCTCATGTGTAATTTTATGCCATATGCTATAAGGCGCAATTAAACCTTTTTTTCAAAATTTTTACTTAAATTAAACAAAACCAGCCAGCTGCGAGCCGGACTCGCGCATGAAGGGTTCAGCACCATCGCGGCATCGTAGTTGTTATAGCGTCAACAGGGTTCCGTTGGTTACCCTTCGGGTACGAAACCCTAAAAAGGCTACGTCTTTACACAAAAGTGATTTCCCGCACAGGTCATAAAATCGAATACCCTCGGATTTTGTTTTGAATAGACTGACACGTAAACACAAAGACACTCCCCCAGCTAATCAATACCTCCATATTATAAAACTAACAATCCCCCATAAAAACCCTCTTCAAACAGTTATGTCACAAGTAACAATGTACCATAACTATCCAGGAGTTAACTAGAAACATACATATTTGAATACTATCCGTGGTGCCACCATTCCTTGGACTAACGCTCCGTTACAGGTCCATCTATTAACTATTCAGAGGCTTTAAATAGAATCGAAAACGTGCCAAGTCGGCTGTAACCTTACCATGTCGAGCCACGCGATGTGAGACGTCATATTATATTAATGCTGGAGCCGTATTGTGGAGATATTGAGGTGTGAAACTAGAATAGAGGAAGATGTGATATAGTTGCATCCGTTAGCGGGTAATGAAGTGACACAGTGGATCGCAACATGGTTACCATCAGTTCAGCTTTCAAGGAATTAAAAAAAAAACAAGACACGACAGTCTATTAATTGTTCGAGTAGGCTGAACGGGTCTTACCATAGCGTTTTGCCAACTGTCAAAAAGAAAATGTACACAGTTTCAAAACCTTTCCTTGTTTAATTTTCGAATTTCGAATGTTGTTTGTAATTCAACTGCGATCGTGTTCGTGACCGATGATTGCTGGAAAATGTTAAAAGAATGATGGATTATGAGAATTCGTTTTAAAACATAAGAAATTATTACCGTGATGACTGATATGTATACAACTTGAGGTAATTTTGATGTAAATTGTGATGAAAATCTCAACAAAACTAGCCCATCCGTATTACATATCTTGGAAAACAGCAGAAACTGATGTAAGACACAAATTATTCCAACGACCTTTCACGTAGAACTTGTCTATTCAGACTGTAATCTAATGGAACTACAAACAAACTTAGGTACTCGGATACTCCTCAATGATAACTTGGGAATGAAGTTAAAAAGTTTGATCCTGCTGTATGATATTACTTAATTTCTGGAGTCGAGTAATTTGAGTTAATTTGATCTTGTAGGAATGATGTTAGTCTATATCATCATAGGTTTGTGTTTTTTATACAATCATGGTATTTAATCTTTATAGATTATAAGCAAGTAAAGCCTTTGGTCCTGCGTCTGATCTCTGTCCGGTCGTGTTGGATTGCCGACCCATCGCACTGAGAGAGTAAGGGAAGAGAGAGTGTACCTTTGTCTACGCACACTTTTGCACTTCAATAATTTTCCTGAGTCAATAACTAGTCTTTACTGAGACTTCAATCATGAGATTTACCGTTGTGTAGACTTCAGTCTCACTTTAGAAATTTGTTTAAATTGTGTAAGTCCATTTGCCAGTCGGCGACGCACGTCTCCTGCACCTTTCTCTATTTTCGGTCTCCCTAGCCACGCAGCCTGCTGACCTGATTTCATAATTTATCTGGTCTACTGTACCACTATCATGAATGTGATTAATCTATGCTCTGAGTTCAATGTTTATGAATATTATTTTCCAAAACTTTGTCAAAGATAAAAGGATACCTACCTCAATCTCTCAAACAGCTAAAATCTTCTGTAATAATTCAAGTAATTGTTCACAAATTAATTGTCATTAAGGTTTAATTATAATTGTTTTCCTAAAAGCCTTTCAACACAACATCTTAGTAAACAACTTTGGCTTGACAACAGATCTTTAATTAGTGTTTCTTTGATTATTATTATTTCTTATCTCGTGAAGGAACGATTACGGAATCCTTAATGTTTTGGTAATTGTTTATGGGAAAAAATCTTATGGAAGGAATTGGGGGAGGCCTTTGCCCAGCAGTGGGACAGACAGTACAGGCTATTAAAATTGGACACGAATACACTTGATCACACACGTGATCAAGTTTCACCTGGTTATTCTCATAAATTTAAAAAAATCAAACCAATTACGCCTTCACTAGTTAAGAGTATTGGTGACCGTGTCCGAAGATCGTTCCGAAGACCTAGATGAGACTCCCACATACCAGGACAACATAGCACAAAAGGGAAGAAGCCTTCACTCAGCAGTGTGTGGATCAAGGTTACCAGTGATGATGCCAATCAAATGCTGATCCCATCAGTAATAATGTAATGGTCCTTTGAACATTGTTGTCCATACAAACATTATTCCAACTTAGAAACCGATAATAAAACGATATCGCAACAAAATCGCGCAAGGCGTCCAGAATACTGCCCCACATGTTGCATTATAAAGGTAGTCAAGTTGGTTAGCAATAAATTTAAAAATGTATGCGGAACATCGCACATCCCGGTATTTTATTACGTGGAACCCAATTCAAAGGATATTATATGGATAAGATTTTCATCTTAAACATCTTTCCATGTAAAAGTTCAAATGCAAATAGGAATGTGCTCTCTAAAATAGAAAAGAATTTTGAAGAAAAGTTAAAGCAAAGTACTGCAGTACAATATTTAAAATAACATTTTGCGGGAAATATGAAGCTAAAGCATGACAAAATGCTGGGAAAACTCTAGAATTGTTATAATATAAGTTAACTAGAACATTTTTGGTATTTTCACGCCCGGTCTCCTCTACATCGAAAATGAACACAAAAAAAAAATACGCTAGTCGAATTGAGAACCTCCTCCTTTTTTTCGTCGGTTAAAAATTAGCTAACAATTTGTCAAGCGCGCGTAAACTGCTTTATCTTTAACCTACTGACTGCCAGAGAATAAACGCACGCGCGTGCCCTCCACGACAAACTATAATTTCACCTACCATTTTGTCACATATCTGTGTCGTTAGGCGTACAGGGCACGCGCTTGCTTGTCACGTATATGTGACTATGGCGGTCAAAAGGTTAAATACTATAAAACAAAGTCGCTCATGCTGTTTGTACGCTTAGATCTTTTAAACTACGCAACGGATTTTAATGCAGTTCTCAGCAATAGATTGAGTGATTCAAGAGGAAGGTTCGTGTATTGCACCCGTGCGAAGCCGGGACGGGTCGCTAGTTAATTTATAAGAAGTGAATGATCAACAGCCAATCACATCTCTTGACTTCAGTTAGTTTAATTTTGACGCATCAATGATTTTAGTTTCGGGAACCGGGTGTGAGTCTGATGAAGTTTAAATATTCACAATCTGTGGGTTAAGCAATTAGCCGAATTTGTATTGAGTTAATTAGTAATGTAAGTTAATGAATACTGTATTGCCTTTTAAATTCTGTTAAGAGGTCTGGTAGGAGTCTGAAAGCGCATGAAAGTTTTAAACTACATAATTAATGTATCTATTGTTTATTTTTTCATCCACTAAAATCCAAGCACTTCACCAAATGTCTTCAGGTATTATAAATAAAGCTTTTAACTTGCGATGCACAGAAACAAACAATCCCCTCCACTAAAGTAAACTGATATCATATTTCTGTCGTTTTATTCACTTCCACATTTTCCCAGGACGGACTATCAAAGAGGTCCTGACCCTTCTCATAATTATTCATTCGTTTTCGCGTACCTAAGGTATCCGGATTCCGATATTATGTTCCGGGAACCTCCAGCTTTGAAGGCTTTAGACGTATCTATAGAACCTTTGTGCCTTCGGACGACCTGAACAAAAACGATTCTATTATCATGTAACTTATGTACCTAATACTATTGTAGATTTAATCCTTATACGCAATTAGTTAAACTGATGTATGATGTAATTAGGGATGTCTACGTCACAATATTTGGTATTGATGAGGTTAGGTTAAACTTTGCTTGAGACTGGAGTTCGAGACAAAAGGCCAAATGTCTGGCTCGTGGTAACTTTAGCTACAAAATTAGAATAGGCTAACGCTTTAAATAGTATGTCGATAAAATTTAACCGACTTCTAAAAAAGCAGGAGGTTATATGCCACCACTATCATTTTTTCCTATAATAGTGATTTTTTTTTCATTTGGTAGAGGAAGCTTGCGTGATGGTCCCATATTAACTTTGCTTTGGTTCTTTATGAGTTATCCACTATAATATGCATTTTTCTTCTTCGTCTATGTGGATGATGTGCTAATAACTACTAGTTAAAATTTAAATTTGATACTTGATTTGTGTGAGATACAAAGAAAAAAAAAACAACATCCAAAAAAAGAAAAAAAAATTGAAAAATACCTTTAATTTCGGAAGTCGATGGCTAAAAAGTAAATGAAACAAACAAAAGTCACCAAGTAAACAGTTCCTCAAAAAAGTTTTTAGAATAAACGTTGATGCAGCAAACAAATAAGGGTTCTCTTGTATCATGCATGACGGAAAGACGTGTATGATTTATTCAAGACAGAATATTTTATGTTTCTTGTGAGAATTGTAACTGTGACATGTAAAACATCAGATAATATAATCGCTCAATCAATTTGTCATTCGACAATTGAGACCATTTTCCAAACAAACTTATTTGCTCCCAGGATAATAACTATTATCTGTTACATATATAATTTGTTTCAATTTCCTATCTTTCCCTCAATCAAAAATACACCTTAGGGATTGTATAACGACTGTATTTATAAAGGCCTTCGAATCTTGCTCGTGTAATAAGTAATATGGTCGATAAATAATATCTATTCGACGTCCGAGATCATTATGACTGTCTTAATCATCATTTATTGTAAACGCCCCACAAGGAAAATCTACCTGATCTTTGATATTTCACTATGATAATATTATGGTTGCTATCTTTCTTAGCATATTACTACTTGACAGCGTTGGGGGGACTTTTTGATGCTACGAGTATGTTTCAGGTTGTTGCAAGTTTAGGTAATTTTATTTTTCTGATGTATGTAGTTATTTTTATTTCATTTGAAAACGTTGCCCCACCCTCGCTTACAAATATTTAAAGTCTCATACACAATAGCCAGACCCCGAACAACTATGTGTAAGTCATCCAAATATTTGTTCTGCGCGGGAATCGAACCTGCGACACGCAGCCTCGCTCAGCCACTGCGCCAATTTCTGCTATGAGAAAAAATTGCTATCTTAAAATTAGTATACCACCTATTTCAAAGATAGTTTGAAAGTAATGTCTTCTAATAAGACATTGTATGTACCAGGAGAAAATAGAACGGGTGGAGATTATTGAAAGACACTTTCAATTACGTCCAAAAAACAGCGAGCAACATGCATGAATGCCGTGCGTAATAACCTATTATAATAGAACTCCGTAAAATAGCAAGAAAAATAAAAAGGCACATATTATGAGTTCCACTTTCCAATTAAAGTTCTCGAAACACCTACGGATAGCCGTTAAGGAATTCAAATCCGTGTACCAAAAGACCACAAAACTCAACCATCAACCGCTTTCCGTATCTTCAAGTTCACTTCACTTCCAACACATGTTAATGATAAATTCCGAACTTAGTAAGTTAACGAGGGCTGGAGCTGCGGTGGTAAGCGCATAGCTATCACGTTGAGCGAGAATTAATTACTCGCAACGTGTTTACATGTTACAGGCGAGTAACTAGTAAGCATGTGCGGCTGTCACGCGGTGGAAATGTACGGGGAAGTTGTAGAAAACTGGGAAGTAAAGCCAATAAACAAATTGTTTGAATGAAAATTTTTTTTGGGAACGAAAAATCTGTTGGTGCTGGTAATGATTGAGTCATCCTGAAATCACTGTGAATTTTCTCGGTTTTAAAAAATATTTTTTTAAATTCCGCGTTTCATAACATTCTAAGAGAAAATACCATGCTTGTTTTTTTGTCATGTCTTCATCCCCGTTTCAAAAGGGAACTGTGTGTGTGTGTTACTTTTTTTTGCATACAATTGTCCTTTGTTTTAATTTCGAGAAAGAGGAGGCTTACCTGTTTTTGTCTTTTACGTATTTAACATACCAGGGCGACATAAGAACCAGCAGACAATGCGACGAGTCCCACTCGTTAAAGTTCTTTGCGCAACCTAAATCCTATTCTGTGTATGTGTGTGTGATAGAAAAAAAATACCAGGGGAACATGAAGCGACGTAGTTCTGCGATAAAAAACCGCTCTATTCGGAGTTCTCGACCCGTAAATCGTTGCTAGCGTTCCCTTTTCTTCTAATACGCGGTCGGTTTGCGATTCCGTGTTATTGTACCGTTCAGAATGTTTGTATGAATGGGATAAAAATTGCACAGAGCACAGTTTGTGTAAAAATATATTTTTAGTTACCTGTAAAATGCGGAAGAATGAATGCTGTTTGTGCTGCTCGGAGATGTTGTGGATAAATGTGTTTGCAATTGTTTTGTAATTCATTCGTTTCTCACGGCAATATTATTTTTACCGAGAATATTATGTTATTGTTTCTCTTCTTATGTACAGTCGTTAACATGTTATATCGAACTGGTTCATTTGTACCAACTATATATATTTATAAGCAATTAATAAAATCGTTGTTTCAGGTTTCACAAAATTAAAATGCTTATAATTCATTAAATACATTTATTTATCGCCATTAAGAACGTGACACCCAATGACAATATTAATATGTTACATATATTTATATAATGCAATATTAAACTAACAAATAAATGTATCACAGAATATTTTGATAGTGTTCAAAATTGACCAATATTTATACAACGTGGACGATCACTAATAAAATGAATAAACAGTCACGTGAAAAATAATTACAATTATATTTTATTTTAAATTAATTGGGAGAGTAAGTTAAAAGAACACAGCTGTAGCAGTACCTATTAAAAGTAATTAAAAACTAGCAGGTAATAATAATTTACACAGTTCATTTATAAAAGCTAGTTCTACAAAAGTTAAAGTTTTTTTAACAGTAAAAATAATTACAAAAGTCAACATATTATTATAATTAAAGTTTTCTTTGAATTATAACGAGGAGGGCAACCAACATTTCTTTTAATTAAAACCGTACTAATGAGCTAAACATTAATAATTAGGTATGAACACAGTGAAAAGGTCTCCCAATTACTTAAAACAAATCACAAAAAGAGTCGTCAATAGAATTTCATAGATTTATTAAATTTAGACATTTTTAACTACCTAGCTGTATTTAATGTTATATACAATTTACACAATTATAACTTTAAATGTTTTTATTTTGGCACGACGAGTGGCAGAAGACATCTTTGTATTAAAATGTTTGATACAGCTGAAAGCGTTTCTCTTTTGCATTTCTTGGAGACAATGTAATGTCACGATGTTATTAGCAAAGAAAACTCCGTGATTAAACTTCCAGAAACTACTACCATTTTATAGTTCACGTTGTTATTATAACATCGCGTGTACAACATTCTGTGAATAAAAGTACGTTTCATGTTTTCGTAACAAAGGAAGATGAAAACTTATTAAGATGGAAAGTCCTGATCAATAGGTACCGTCGAAGTATCTAAATCATCAATCCGTCGATTTTTTCGATTGAAATTGACAAAACAGACGAGTTTTCTTATTATTATCATGCATTTTTGCGTTTGTAATTAAACCCGACCATCCGGCATTGCCATGCTAATGACATTGCTAATTTGGCTGCTGATCTACTAGACCTACTCAAACTCGAAGTTGAAAATGAAATGAATGTTGATCACGTCGCGTCTGTGTCATTTGACACACAATACGAAAGACCGTGAAAATCGTATCTCGTAGACAATGTGTCGACAATTTGGAGCCCGTCATTTGCTACCATTGTACACTTACTCTCGTCGCTGTCGCCTTGGTAACGCACGCTCGAACGTGCGTATTCGGATTCGGCGATAGAAATCATGCCTTTATTAGTTACCTACCCTTAATGTAAGGTCGTAATTTTTTTTACTAGAGAATATAAGAGCTGGATTGCCTTATGCGGGTGGGAGCTAAGGAGTATTGATGAGTGTTTGTGAGTCTGGAAACGCAAGTATTGAGAATATCTTTCTTCAAAAAGGTTTATTGGAAATCTTTTATACTGTTCTGAAAGAGTAGGGAGTTTCTTAAAGAAAGGAGTGATACTTTTGTTGTTCAAAAGTATAATGAGGAAGTTTAGTGGTGAACAAAATAACTCAAACACAGTTTTTTTTTCAGACAGTTGCAATGAATTCTATTATTAAAATAAAATCCACGGTTTTCTGAGAATACAGGGGAAAAAGTTTACTGTTCTTTAGGTAATATTCACAATTTTTATACATTATAAATGTTTTTTACGGCTTTTGTTTTTAAAAATATTTCAAAACGTAAAATTATAAATGTATGAAGAACAAATAAAGAAAAAAAAATATGCGCTCTTGATTTTGCAGTACCAGGAGAATAGAACATGAAATATGCTTCAATGAAACAATACATAGTGTCGACACGCACGCCCGTTCCGCGCCCGTCAGACGTTTTTAAATCAGATTACGTTCGGGATTGTTCGGTTTTATGAATTTTGATGACGTCACTACGATTTTACGCGCAAATCCGCGTTTTTGGAACCGCGCGTGTACCTACAATATTAAAATTAGATTGTTTGGGAATAGGATTAGTAACGCTGTTGTTCATCGGGTTTTAGTATTTCGGCAACCGTTTTTTTTTTGTCGAGTTTTTATTCAAAATGCTGTGCTCAATCATTCGTTTTTTAAATTATCTTATTATGGAAAAGTCCACGAGTTTTCACTGTCTGAAAACAAAGTAATTAAAAAAAATTGTCTTTCCCTCTCGCGCATCAAAAGGCTATTCAGCTGTCAAAAACATTTTAAAATGACAAGACTAGAATTTGAGGGATTCACTAATAACAGATACCTAGAATTTGGCACCAAAGTAATATAATACTATTTACAATAGAGAATTTTTAGGAACGTCAGGACATGGGAAAATATAAAAGAGGAAAAACCACAATATCTACTTATAATCCACATTAAAGTAACTTACTCACTCAAACTGCTCTCCTGGTAAATAGGTAGTCAACTGCAGAAAAGACTAAACCGTTGCGCAAATTGTGACGTTCCGCTGTCATAAGGGATTCCATTGAGTTACGGTAAAAGTGTAATTTATAGTCCGGTCATTTTAGACAATTGAAATAAAGAAAATTCCGACAGAGCCAAATCTTCGTAGAGACCTTAGGTTTACCACAAGGAATAAAGTGTCAAAAGTCCCCATCAGTCCCATGTGAGCTTAGGGACTTATTCGGGGCCCAAGGTCAAAATTTTAGGTTTTTTAGATTTTTCTCGAAAACGGTAAGTTTTATCGAAAAAGTACCTTCAAGCAAAGTTGTAGATCGTAAAATTCTCTATAAAAATGGTCCCTTTGATTTTTTCTCTAAGACCCACTATTTCCCAGATATTGCGCTTGTAAGAATCATGTTCTACATAGTATGCACACATATGCCACGTATATACATATTTAGGTACTCAAGCAAGCAAAAATGCCTACTCGTGTCTCTTTTATGTATACATTATACTATTCTAAGAAAATTTACTCTAAAATGACCGCCGGTCCCTTACCGAATCCCCTCTACTTGAATAACATGTGGCCTTGAAAAACATCTGCCTATTCTTTTGTCCATGTGGTGTCGTTCACGTATACCTGCTTCTTTTAGTGTTGAATGAGCAGTTCGAACGTGATTCTTACAAGCGCAATATCTGGGAAATAGTGGGTCTTAGAGAAAAAATTATAGGGATCATTTTTATAGAGAATTTTAAGATCTACAACTTTGCTCTGAGGTAGTTTTTCGATAAAACTTACCGTTTTCGAGAAAAATCCAAAAAACCTAAAATTTTGACCTTGGGCCCCGAATAAGTCCCTAAGCTCACATGGGACTGATGGGGACTTTTGACACTTTATTCCTTGTGGTAAACCTAAGGTCTCTACGAAGATTTGGCTCTTTCGGAATTTTCTTTATTTGATCACTATTTTTATGTCTAAAATGACCGGACTATTAACCGGTACGGACAAATCTCAAACCGGCTGCGGACACCGGAGTTTGACCGATACCTCAAGTACATTTCCAGTCATACCGGTTTTACCGACCCTTAATTGCGTTTTGTAGATATAGTTGGTGCAGACACAGCAATGTCACTTCATAGTAACGACACAATTTGAAGCTAGTCTTTTTATTTTCACCACAAAGCAACAGCACAGACGAAAAACCAAATACACTTCTTGCAATTATTCGCAACAAACGTCATTTTCGAGACAGTGTGCGGGCTGACAAAAATTGTAAGAACGTTATGGATATTCAAGATTGTTAAAGCATAAATCATTGGAACATGACTTTTGTACGAAAAGAGCTATCATGTTGATGAAATGCGTTGATGTAACCTTGTCAAAGCAACCGGTCATCAGCCACTCATATTTCGGAACACCGGAAGGCGCCCTCTAGGGCTGCGACGACACGACGTGTTCGAGATGGCCAATCGAAACGATCGTGACAAACGCTTTGGGTAAATCTTTTAACAAAATCTTGCTTATGGTAATAATATTCAGTTCTGCATTGACTACCCTATTTATTATCAGGATTATTATTGCAAAATATCCAATCTTGCTCTTAAAAACAAGCACAAGAATTTTATATTTCAAACATAATAAGTAGTAATTCATATAAAAAATGACACATCAGCAACGAAAACGTAGAACAATATGAAAGTACAAAAAAAGTAATTAATTCGTTGCATAAAACTAAACAACGTACAAATAATATATTTAACATTTTTGTATTCTAACAACAATTTGATAGCGCTGTGTTGACAGTTTAGCAAGATGGCGGCCGTACAAAACTACAATTAAAATGGGGAATTATTAAAAAAAGGATTGCAATAAAACATTTTTTTAAATAAAATAAAATGCAGGCGAATTGAATCTGACGTTATATTATTGCTCACATACATTAAACGCTCAAAAAAATATAACTGTCAAACTTGTACGAATATTTCTGACATCCCAGCAATTTAAAATGTATTTTTCTGTGTTGGCAACAAAAGCTTGAATGAATACACTGCAGGTGTACTGATGTACGTCCGTTCCTTGTCCGTTCACGACCTCAAACGACTTGCGACGGTGCCATGTGTCAAGCGACTCGCGCTTATGTCACTTATTTCCTTCGCGTGAGTACCGTCGGGGCACCACGTGGTTGCTCTGACCATCTACTTTCATTTGATTTCTCTACAACCGCTGTCGCAAGACGCTTATCACTTGAACGTATAGTACGTTTCTCCAGGGACCACTTCTTTGTTTGAATTTCCCTGTTTAAAATTTTCTCATTACTAGTATGTTATACCCCTTCACAGCTACCTGAAGTAATATAGCTTTAAAACTTATTACTGCAAGTTACAAACTTAACGCTAAAGTATAACGTAAGTTTAATGCTTAACTGTCAACACAGCTTGTCCCTGCCTTAGTCTGTACATTACTTTAACTTAATCGTATTCGCATCAGCTCCTTTCCAACATATGTAAATATTACAAATTTTTATTTTTTTCTCGTGACATAAAACATCGAAATTCAGTGCTTGCTATTTATAGAATAATTGATTTTATAATATAATTTTATTTTTACGACATTTTTTTTTTTACAATTATCACTAGTTACGTAGATGTGTTCTGTCGTTGTTTTTTAAATAATCATAAAATCTTATAAAAGAAGGTGCGTACGTACTAATTAAAATGAACAGAACGCCCTTCCCTGATTCCATAACAACATAATTATCTCGCCACATCACTTCCCTATCTACAATTTACTGAGCATTATTTTCACATAAACGCCTATCTAAAACACATCTTCACACGACTCCTTACAGGGAAACAAACAAAAACAAACTTCTAACTCCAATCTCTGCCGTTTACTTCGAAACTTCCATACCGACCCCCATGAAAAGTCATATCACATCGAATATGGATGTGATAAGAGAAAACAGCGCGTTATTGCGAGTAACAGGGAGGCAGCCACGGTCAAAGTGCTCTAAAAGCTTATTGGGCCTGACAAAGGATTGAGCCTCGAATTCCCAGTTCCAATGCAAAGGATGTAACTGAATACAGACGCACGGATGGTGCAAACTCACTCAAATATTAACTTTTATTTGCTATGCAATGTTTTACTCCACATTGGTCCTTTGAGCCTGGTAGTGTTTTTGAATGTGTACCTGGTTGGTATTTTATTTGAACTTTAATTTTAGATGAAACTACAAATAAAGACCAGTCTAGTATATGCCAGTAAATTACCGCTTGAATATGGCAGTTATTTATTGCTGATGCCACATTTAAATAAATCGGTAAGCTACGCTACTGAATTATACAAAACTGACTTCTATCTAATTTTTACAAAAAAAGTCGTCACTCAGGCAGGCTATTTGGATGCGTGAGGAATTGATATTGGTACTAATTGATAAATGATTCGTCCAAAGTTTCTTTGGTTCGTACCAAATAACCTTTGGACGAATCAATTTGATCAATTTTGGCACTTACTAGGGGTACAACTTACCGAGAACTCGGTGGAGTGTTCTGTCTTGGCACACTGATTCACATACCGTGGAAGTGTATTTAAGGCATTAGGACCAATTTTTTTGACCCACTTAACAATGTAGTTTAGCAATGGCGAATCGAAAATTCTAGCTATGAACAAAATCATAAAAAACGCATTTTATCACACACACTTTGCAATTTTACACAAACGACAGAATACAGCTAACGTTTTACAATGTTTACACGCTAAAAGAGACTCACATTTGATTGTACAATGTATATAGAGGTACCAGGATTTCATAAAAATTGAATGATACACGGAAATAAAAAGATCTCTGAATCTTCCTACGATTGTTCGTGTTATGTATTTACGAGGATACGATTGATACACGGAGACTCTTTGATGCTTTCTGCATAGTATAGCACATTTATTATGTATTGGTATAAATATTTATAATTCAATGCTTTGACGTCTACTGGGAATGAAAAGAAGTAGAATTTAACGGTACTTTATTTCTTGTTGCAGATGGCTTACAGAGAGAGCACGGATGATGTTTGTCATTACCACTGAAGTGGCAATTTTCTTGTGATTTTTCCCACAAGTACTTGTAACTGCTATCATTTGCTATGAGTAGTCCTATGTAGCAGTACGACGGTGGTTTTAAACTATGGGAACGTCTCATTCGGTTCCGCGTCTAATTGCGCTTTTTACATCTCTTGTGAAGGGTACCAGGCGAACAGAGGAAACTAAGGAGTGATGACGGAAAACGTTGTGTAAAGAAGCTGAGTAGAAAATTAGAGGCTGTAGTGGCAACGGTTTTGAAAATGTAAGCC
This sequence comes from Noctua comes, assembly GCA_963082995.1. NCBI lineage: Eukaryota > Metazoa > Arthropoda > Insecta > Lepidoptera > Noctuidae > Noctua > Noctua comes. Next base: position 17,423,380 of record OY720273.1, read on the forward strand.
CAAAAGTTGATAATATACTAATGTTTTCCACCAATTTCTGCTACCCACTTTTGCTCATTCCTAAACCTGCTGATTTCATTTCTTTTCTCAGATCAAATTACAAAAAAATTGTCAAACATGTATATTTTTTTTAATTTAGCTTTTGAAGTAGGTACTCTGTAAGAAAGTTATCGACCTGGTTTTAGTTTACTTTCTCATTTCATGCTGCAGTAGGGTACTGCAAAGTTACGAAGCGTCGAAATTCAAAGGAAAGGGCTCATTGAAAAAGCTTTCAGTAAAGCAAGTTTTAAAATTTTATTGAGCAAAAACCTCATGACTTAGCGAAGAGAGCGTTAAAGTTGTACTTTAACGCTTAAGATGAAGCGTTAAAGTACAACTTTTTTCGTTTTATCTTAAACCCATAATAGTGTACAGTGCACAACATTGTTGCAATAACATAATTTTGGTTTCTTGCAACATGTTTCACAAATTGTTCTAAACATGCAGCCAACACTGTTGTGCAACTTGTTTGTTTACAGTTTGAACACGAAACATGATTTTCTGTTTTCTTGCCTCCCCGTGTAAACATTGCCGTGATACAAATTGTTATCTAACTAAACTAATCGCTCGATGCTAAGCTGACACCTACAGCATCGGTTAGACTTCACTCAAGGCACTGTATTTAGAAAATATATGTACTGAGATGCATAACGCGAGTATCAGTACTGTTACATCCAACTTGGTTGAGCTTGAACCTGTGGACAATGGATTGTTGATTAGTTCATTCTACCAAATGTAAAGCCATCACTTATTTCTACTTTCATTATTTTACTCGTTGCTTGAAAGACACAACCCCGAAGACGACCGCAAACCGCAGTTGCAAAACCCCAGTCTCAAAGACCGACCGCAGCCACACGACTGGTTTCTAAGTAACTCTATGAAAACGGCAACAGGCAGCAATGTCGCTATCTACAACAACATAGCAACAACTCGAATGACAGAAAAAAAGGTTGAAGATCGCTTGCAATTCATCTGTGGACATTACTCCAATCTTTTGCTAATACCCTGGTATAAATATTGTTGGTCCTTTGGTACTAAATTGTAGTATACATATTAACATGGATATTGGCAAATTGGCCGAAAGCTCGGAGAGTCTTCGCTATTAGCCAGTAAGCAACTAAAAGGAAAGAACTTAAATCTTAAGCAAATCTTACAATGTCTACAATAACATTAAAATCACAACCTACCAACTCTAACATTTCTTCGTTCATTGAGCCATAAACATACAGGCTATTAACTTTTCTTTGATAACAGGGAAAGTCACTCAACCAATAACAGATTTGTTATCGAGTAACGACGAAGTTCTATACGAGAATCATGTGCGACCATGTTAACTCATAATTGCTCCTACTCCATTGATCATCCATTTGAGCAAGAAATTGCACATTGCTCAATAAAGCTCTTTGAAATGTTAAATTACAATCTGAATCAAAAATTGGACTATTACGAGTTGCAAAATGAAAGGTATTGTGTGTGACATTTTAGGAGTGCGTGTGGAAAGCATTGTCCCGTTTTTTGTTTATTGAAAATATAAAAAGATATGTTATTGAAATAAAAATGCTTTGAAACTGAAATAAAATTCACCTATGTATGTTATACCTACGTAGTTAAGTAACATCTCGCTTAGTACTTTGTCAATATCAACTCCTAATTAAACTGTATGCACAAAATGTATAGGATAAATAGACGAACTTCGTCAGCTCAAGTATCTCGCGAGTTCCCGAATAGTTAGAAACCTTCCAAACTTCAGCAGACTCGAAAACTTATCGCTATTCGAGACCCTTTGCAAAATTAGACAAATAACCCTTACGAGAATTAAGCGGTTTTCTCAGAATCGTGAGACGGAATGCAAGTCATCTCCGCCATGTCTTAATTACGTCTACCAAAGTACCAGGGTAGCATAGTATGTTAATTAGTCGCTTGACAGAAACTAGTTGTCGTAGATATGCGGGAACTTGTTAGCTTACATATGGTGCAAGGTAACGCAAGTAAGTCCTGTCTCATTTCAGAAAATAAATGACGTACCGAGAAGGAAATTAAACACAAGAAATTAGTGATTTTAACCAAGGTATTATAACAGGAAATCATAACCCACCTGCAGCCGTAAACATAGACAAATGCGGCGACCTCGCAACTACCAGGGTCGCATTGGTAGCCCTTAGGTATGGGGGCCAGGTGGGCTGCGTGGCCTCGCAGCGTAAGGCCATGAAGCCTTTGGACGTGGCCACTCGCAGCCGCAGGGCTCGCCAACTCGATCTGAGGCCGAAGTCATTGGCGGAGGAAACTTGTGTGTTGTTTAACAGCCCGTGCTCTGTCTGTTGGCAATTTAAAAGCAAACTGTCAATATTTTACTGGAACTTCTAGACACTACGTCTGCTACGATTCTGACATACTCCTCTTGTCTCGTTCACGTTTATACATCTTGCCTGTTCTACTACTAAACTCCTGCTTTTTTGAAGGACATCAGTAATGAGGACAGTGAATAGAGCGGCTCCTCTCGCGTATCCACTGTCAATAATAAATTGTTTCAATTTAGCGTACCATCATCAACCATCATCATTATTCAACCAAAACACATCGACTGCTGGACATACGCCTAGCCCAAGTATCGTCGTAACGGCCGGTCTTGTGCCTTCCACATTGAGCTGTTTAACGCAACCTCCATCGAAAGACCCACCTTGAAAAAATGGTAATATTTCCCATTACCATCTTTGCAATATTTAAACCTGTTTCGTTTTTAATTCAAATTGTGATGTGCATTAAATGCCTACTAAATCAATGAAAAATGATTTACTGACCCTATCAGGCCGTCCGTCGATATACCACACGATGTTGGCGGGTGGCATCGCTGGCTGGGTTGTGCAGTTGAGCAGCACGTCTTCACCCAGCTGCACCGTGCCGGGCACGCCCATTATCACTGGGTCTTCTTTTAACGTCACTGCCAAAGAAACAATAGGTTACTTTATGATTATTATGTGTGAAATATATTGATTAATCCATCTCTTTAGTACGGTCATCTCTAATATTTAAGCCTTGGATTCATGATAAACAGAAGCTGGAGTCGGTAAAGGAAAACATCGTGGGAAAACCGGCATTCCCGAAAGCAGATAATTCGAAGACTTGTGACATCTACCAACCCGCACTGGGCCCGCTCCCTCTCTCACAGAGCAAAACTGTGTGTCAGTATTGGGAACATTATGGCCTGATTATGCTGTAAGTTGTACAACATTTTTACACCAGCATGTTTTTGGGTAGCAAAGGGTAGATTGTGTGAGGTATGATATGAATGAAAAGGAAACGAATGATACCGTGACGGTTGACACTGAATGGAAGAAGCAAACGTGTTGCGCCGACCCCAAGTAACATGGGACAAAGGTGTTTCTATGTCTCGGGAAATATATTGCTGATAAAATTTCACCTCCACATTTCACACTTATATCGAAAACATACAATGTTGTATGTTTTCGATGTAAGTGTGAAATGTGCAGGTGAAATTTAAAAACATAGTTAAGTATGAGTAGGTTTTAAAAATGGCAAACCAATATCCGTAATTAAAGACGTTCATTTATGGGCAATCATGTTTCAACGACAATCGATGTGAAAAATGAAGGTAAAATAGAAGTATTTTTGCAATATATTGTGATAGAATGTTCTACAAAAAAAATACAGAAATTTTCCCTCTGATCTCTTACAACTATATAGGTAGCAGAGGAAATAAAAACAGTAGACACTTTTTAAAATTACTTTCTTAGAAAGCGTCAATTAGGCAGAAAAGTTAATTAATATTTAACTTTAACTTTCCTGAATAAGTTATTAAGTTCATTAATTTTTAATACAAAATTAACGAGATTAAACGTTCTTGGAAAGTCTCACTTTACACAGTATTTTCGCTAGCCTTGTCCCACCGATCGGATGATACTTAATTGATACTAAAATAATCAATGAAGTACAGTCCCTTCACAGGTGATATTTTGCCTCTGATTTATCATCGACCAAATCACAGTGATCTTTAATCTTGCCCCAACAAGGTTGCTTTTGGAATGCTACTGTAAAACGTAAAATAACGAGAGAATGACGAGATGGAGAGAGATTGCATTGGCTTTCCATTCCCAGAAAAGTACGGTTCCCGAGAGGACCAGGACATCATAACCGCGTGCTAGTTTATTTATTTTTAAAAAGGTGTAAGGAAACTTACCAGCCACAGTTAAATTCTTGGTCTGCTTGACAACAGCAAACCTGGGTCCCTCGGTGGAGACCTCACAAGTGAAAGACAGCTTAGTGTTATAGTTCCTTGGTAGAATCACGCTGATGGCACAGCTGTTCAGGTTGCAGGTGCCTTTGGACACGCCTCCTGCTGTGGAGTTGAAGGTCCTCGTGGGGGGCTGGGAAAGAAGGATTATTTTAGGCATCGGTAGCACATAACCCCATTCTCAAGCTATAAGGTACACCTCTACCTAGCTCTTCGGGGAAACCAGCGTGATGATATGCAAATCTGTTCATTCCTGTATGCCCAGAAGAGGCAGATGTGGGTGAAGTATCCCACACAGATTCATATTTAAATCAGGCTGCAACTGCCAAATTCCTGATGGAACAAAAAAACCCAGGCCAAAATCTAGTAGAATACTACATTTTGATACTAGTGGGCAGGCAAACTATGTCATTGCAGCCGAGGCGGAACTTACTTCAATACGCTTACGAAGAAATAAAATAACTTTCGTCGAGCATGACCTAAATAGGATCAAAACCAAATAAAAATACCTATAACACAAACACGTTAACGTTTCGGTACACAATCATTGTTTTTACAGACCTGAAAAAAAAAAATACTCTGAACTGTTATTCCTATTTCATTCATTGATATTTATTTTCTGAACCACAACGAGCCATATTCGCTATAATGCTGCTTGTGTGCAAACACATTTTAGATACTAGGGCACCACCATAACCAAAGGGATTAACCAACAATTGCTGCCTTTTAATATTTCTATAGTAATAACACCCTGTGTTGAATACAGTCGATATCAAAAGTGATCGATACAAAAATCTGTTTCAAGGAAACGCCCACTGGTGGCTACTAAGTACAGTAATTAGCACTAATATGTAACATGAAGCAACTGTTAAAAGTGATTTTCTCCTACTGTATTACTGGGTTGCCATAATATTACGAAAAAGGTCTTATCACAAAGTACTCGTTGAAACCAATATTAATTCACGAGAAAATTGCATTGAATTTTGCTAGTACAACAAAAACACTAATCTAATATAGAGAAAGTTGATTACAATAGAGGTTAAAGTTAATGGGTTAGCTTCGGAATTGTTATGAGGAACATTTTTATTTGAACACCCGATATTAAACAGAAACTTTTTATAAGAATTATTTTAAAATATGAACTCGATCCATGCAGATATTTTGAAAAAAAATCGTGAAATATAGAGGAAAATAAAAGCTTGGAAAAATATCTGAGCACCAAAAATGTATGATCTAAAGATTTGAATGAAGACATTTTTTGTTATTTTCGAAGTCAAAAATCCCCGACCAAAAAGGAGGGGCATTTTTTCGAAAAGCCGAATACGACATTCATTTGCTGACACAAATGCAATAACAACACCATTCATAATCATAACCCGACTTAACCCGCGTGCCACCCACCTGTTGTCCGGGCGTGAACCTGAAGATCTCGTTGCTGCCCCGGTACCACTTCACAGAGTGCAGTGCCGGGTCGCCCTGGTCATTCATGTAGTGGCAGACCAGGTTCGCCTCCTGGTGAGGGTCGCCGTAGCGAGGCACCTCCAGAAATGTGATATTGTGTGCTGTGGCTATTACTGGGGACAAGAGCAAATGAAAGGTTAGGACTTAAGACAATAAACTCTTGTATCTACAGTCAAGTTAAAGTAATTACTTGGGTTTAAGTAATTACTGCATCCATTTTTACGAGAATTTGAACGAACTAAGAACTAAGAATTCCAACTTTAGACAGTTCTAAGTTGAAGCAATTACGAAACTACAGAATAAAAGTCGTATCTTAAGTAATTACTTTTATTGAAGTAATCACTTTGACTTGTCTATAGATACGGGTGTTATACCGCTTTCACATTTACGCGTCTAACGTCCAAACGGTAAAAAACGTTGATTTTTTGTTTTTGTTGTGCTGCTAACGTCCTAATGTGAAAGCGGCCTTACTCTTCGAGGAGAGGGGTGTAACACATTTCGTTAGTTATAATAAGGAATGAACCTATTGGCAACAACCGTGCACAAATACAGTTCGGGTTGCCATTGAGCAGGTAAATTCTGCCAGGAAAACGTAACACTCTATTTGTGCTTCGCCGCAGTCGGGTGAAAACTAAGTAATAGTTGGCCTGTCACTAGACTCACAAGGCGTATTTATGGAAGTAAAAAATAGATTTCCTAATTATCAATGGTGTGGGTACAGGCATTTGACATAAATACACAAACATCCAAAAAACTATATGCCTAGCCTATTTTTTTTTTTTTTGGCGTGGTAGGATCGTCAAATGAGTCCCCACCCAGGGCAGAGCGGGAGGGACTGTCAGACTTGTACTGACTAAAATCCACGGTGTCCTTCAATAGCCCTTTATGTTCCAGGGTCACGGTAATTCTATGAGTCCCGCGACCCCGGCAGGCTTTGGCCCTCTAGAGGGGGGGCCCGTCATTATGCTGACACTCTTTGAGGCGCGCGTGGAACACAACGCGCCGTCGACCCGGGCATGGTCCATGGTCGGACAGCGAGTCGATATGCCTAGCCTTTTCGCCAAACTATGGTCTAACTGAATGCAGGATGTGTAACAGTATTTTACATGGAGCGACTGCTTATCTGACCTCCACAACCCGTAACTGGGTAATACGATACTCCTTGGTAAGGCTTTAGGGCTTCTGACCACTTGCAATTACTGTCAAAGATTTAACCTTGAAGATTGACCCGTGCGACTGGTATTATTTAACCACAAACTCCTTCTGTACTCAAATACCGCAAAAGCCGTTCTGATTTATTACTCCTATCAACCTCAGAGAAACGATATTATTATGAAAAGATAATAATATAATACTACTGATTCACTAAAGCCCCAACTATACTACCCGAAGACTCAGCAACTTGCAAGATAATCTCCTTTCAGTTTATGCTACCCTGGTAATTTCTGAAAGCTAGTCTAGATGTTTGTGTATCTAAACTAGATTATACAGTGTCAACATGAAACAACTTGGTGAACTAACATAGGACAATTTATATTAGAAAGCTAGGCTAATGTTTATTTTAGGTATTTGTGTAAGGTAAGACAGTGAGTCTTCAGTTTTAAAGGTCAAAGACACAGCTGTTGGGTCGTAGACAAAATGAAAAATCTATCTTACTATCTTTACTAACAAGAAAAAAAAACAGTTGTGTTTTTGTTTACATTATTTTATTTTCTTTCCAAAATGTGCTTGGCCTTTTGGTAGGCCCTGTATAAAAACTTTTTGTAAATAAGTACGCTAAAAGAAAAATGTTTTCATATACGCATCAATGATGAGCATCAATCAATGCGTACAAGCTAAATGACGACTTTGTATCACGGGTTAAAGTATGAAATTGCCGATTTGTAGGGACGTTTTCGTGAAAAGTGATATTTCCAGACTAACATTGTTTTATTTTTCTTGGAAATGCACTGAACCGATAATGTATGACTTGCAAACTATAGTTAGAGTGAAAATAGCTGCGCTGCACTGCGTATCTTAAATTTTCAAAACACAGTCTATGAGGTAATATGCAACTACTAGTTTTTAAACTCTTAAAGGTACTTAATTTAACAACTAATCCACGAAATAGAACAAAATGTGAATAAAATCTATAATAAAATACAACCGTTTGCTTCCTGAACGTAGTAACACTTTTTCTATTTATTAGTTTACCAAAAACACTTTACAGTTTAGTGCAAAAGGCAAATAAACAATGCGCTCTTTATTTACCATCAGTTCCTAGTAAACTGAACTAACTTTAACAGGAGCCATATCTTTTTACGATCTATTTGCTCCAAAGAAAATTACTGGTAGATACACAACAAGCAAAACCATTGAGCAGATTTTGCAACACCGATAACATTGTGCAATACACAAGTTTGCACGAACTTCGTGCAGTTTTTGTTGAGCTTGGACGCTGATTAAGAAGTTTCAAACTAATTTTGCACAATGTGCAAAATGTAACAGATTTTAGTTAGTATCTGTTTGTGTTTTGTATTGGTGTATTGCAAAACAATTTGAAACTTTCTGTAGTTATTATTAGAGATTACAATATCAGAGCTTTAACTTCTAGTCAAAAGTTTAATAGGTCAAGGCACTCGAAATCTTAAAACATTATTTCCGATTAAAAAACGGAAGTAAATATTTTTAATTGTGTAAAAATAATTGCTTTGAGCAAGTGAATCAACCACGCAATTAGGCTGATCATTTCACAGCAAAGTAAAACAATATCCAACCGCCAAGACCGTGCGGTTTTTTTTAAACCCGCAAAACAAACCACTTGATGTACCAGGCATGCATAAATGAATAAATAGTTACAATTTCAGCACCTGTACATGCTAATCCCCATTCAGCACAATCGCGTTCATATCGCACATGATGTAGCAACTATCGCTAAGCCTGTACTTAGCAGATTGCTAGCTCAACGCTGAATGCGCTAGATTGTAGAATTAGCATAATACCCCAATTTTGCTGTAGTATGCGATAGCTGGCTAATTAGGGCCGTGCAGCGAATAGGAAAGCGATTTAATAGCTCAGTTCCGATGTTCTGTTGAGAATTTTAATCAATTATGTGCCTCATTGTGTTCGCGAATATTGTTTGGCAAGCTGACTGAATTGAAACCAGCTTCTGGTGTTTGTGGTTGGGCTACAATAGCTTTTATTGGCACTTAAATGCCTACAGCTTTTGGATATTTCATGAACATACCCACCTCCTACTCCCTCATGGACTCCTAATTATAGAAATTATGTATTAAAAGCAACACATCCTTTGCCCAGCCTTTTCCGCTACGTTGAAGTCGGCTTCCAGTCTAACCAGATGCAGGTGAATACCAGTATTTTAAATGGAGCGACTACCTGTCTGACCTCCACAACCCAGTAAGTACTGGGTAATACGATACACCTTGATAAGACTTTCGGCCCACTGACTACTTGTTACGATTTTCAAAGATCTACAAATTACAGTTGGGACCAACGGCTTAACGTGCCATCCGAGGCAAGGTGGAATCTCGGTATGTAATGATGGTCACCCATCCATGAATCAACCTCAGCAAGCATTGCTTTACCTTGAAGATCGTCCCGAGCGGCTGTTATTATTTAGCCACGGGTTCCTATAATAAAGAAATATCACATTTCAAACTGTTTTGAAACTATTTCCCTCAAGCTAGTTAGATAACAGCAAATTGAAAATAAACAACGGTATTGTTTTCATAAGTCTTGGCATTTGAATCGCAGAGCCACAGATAATAATAGCATTTAATATATTGAGGCAAAATCGTGTATTTATTTAGTATCGCTATTAATCTGAGACAGATTGATTTCTCTGATCCAATAATAACAAAGATCTAGGACTGGAATTAATGCCAATTCCGGTAGAAATACAAGATATAAATAGAATTTATGGCACGGTTGGCGTAGTAGCTGAGCGGTTGGCTGCTGCGCTGCGTGTCGCGGGTTCGAATCAACACGGAACAAACATTTGTATGGCCTACAGGTAGATATTTCGGGTCTGGCTGTTTGTGTATGTGAGTTTAAATGTTTGTAAACGCACTCACGATACAGGAGAAATTCCTAGCGTAAAAAAAAAGAAATTTCAATGGGTCATCAACAGAAACTCGATGTACGGTATACCTAATGCTCAGAAAGGTATTCATAGTATTAGAAAGGTATTTATAGCTAATACTAAGTATTATCAGGCCCAGTGATAACGGCCCTGATTCATGTGGGTTCGAACCCAGGCAGTTGCATTACTTTGTGTAATTCATTTTATCACCACTGCTCTCAAAACGGTGAAGGAAAACATCGTGAGGAAGCTAGAACCAAAACGACGAAGGCATATGTAACATCTACCAACCCGCACTGGGCCCGCGTGGTGGATTATAGCCCACACTCTCTCATAGAGAGGAGGCCTGTGTCCCAGCAGTGGGAACATTATATAGGCTGATTATAGTGCTACTAGCATATGCGCGCGGCGTCGCCCGCGTGATGTTCGATAATTGTCCCGCGGGATCACACTACCGGGATAAAAAGTATCCTATGTGTTAATCCAGGTTACAACCTATTTGTATTCCAAATTTCATCCAAATCCGTTCATTAGTTTTGGCGTGATTGAGTAACAAACATCCATCCATCCAAACTTTCGCATTTATAATAGTAGTAAGATAAGATAGTAGTAAGATAATAATTATATTCAATTCAAAAAAGTGTTAGCGCGAAATACATGTACCTATTTTACTAGTTCTATTCCGTGTAAAGCCAAAAAAATTAGGCACCAAACTAAAAAGTTCGAGCTTTGTCACATGAATAAGAGAATTCCACGGAATTCCCAACAATCTATTTAGTTTCGTCAATTTGGTTTTCAAAACTTTTAACCAACCAGTGACATCTACAACACAAAAAAACCAACTACATCAACTATGTCCTTTTTCGTTACAACAAAATTCGTTCGTCAATTTTTTTTTCGTTTTCTGTTTTAGTTCAATTCTACAGGATATTTTAACTATTTCTGCAGTGCAAACCGGAATGAAAAAATAACATACACTGTTGATTTATATTTGTTTTTAATTTGCAAAGTATTTAAACAGGCGATAGTATTGGTCCAATAAAAGTAGTGGTGCCCATTTAATAAAGCTGCTGCTACTAAATATGGGTGTAAAAAGACCCTCAACGAAGCCGAAAGACACCTGTTCTACCCGTCATTGCGATATTTTGTTTGTTCTCGAACATACCTGGGGAACCTTTTAGTTACGGAGATATTGGAGGTCAAAGTTCCAACATTTTCAAAAGTTCTTTTTTAAATACAAGTTTTTAATTTTAAAACTTACGTGAGTATGTATGGATGTTTGTTACTCCTTCACGCAAATACATCTGAACGGATCTGGATGAAATTTGGCATAGAGATAGATTATAGTTTGGAATAGCACAAGGGTTAACTGAACTAAACCGGCACAACGTCGCATCTCCCATGGGATGATTTCCTAAATAACGCAGGGAGCTGCACACAACCTAATCAATATCTCCTAAAGTAATAATGGTAATATTTCACAAAATTACTTGGACACTGTTGATACACGAGTATTCCTTAGTTGGTAATTCTAATTTCTAATTCCGCTTTTGTTATTGTTAGGTCTGGAAGATAGGATATTATTTTTACCGCCTACTCGGTCCAAGTCGTTTTGAGATCTTGATCTCATTTGTGGTTGGTTTATAATTTCCTGGTAGGCCGTCTCAAACATAAATGCTTTTTCTTGCTTTCGAACTTAAATTGGTTGGTAAGTATTTTAGTCCGGCTTCTTAGTTTAAAAAGATACCACGTTGAAGAATATAAGCAAAAGATACTAACGCCCTGTCCACGACCTCATGTGATGTGACTTGATTGACGATTTCCTCAAGCGACAAGCACGTACTTCACTTGTATCGTCGCTGTGACTCATGGCATTGTATATCACGCGTGTCATTTGTACTTGTAGTTCGAAGCGAAGCGGTTACAAATAGATAAGTACTATCTAAAAAAGATTGGATCATAAAAAATCTTCGTTCTCCTTTCTCACAAATTCACTTTTTTCCTCAACGAACTTACCACGGCAATTTCCCCTCTGTAAATACAAAGTAGTTGTGAAGAAAAACATAATTAAAACAAAACGCTCCAAGTTCCCAACAACTATTACCAGGAGCGCATAGCACACAAACAATGAATATAAAACTAATTTATGAGATACAAGGAAACAGAGTTTGCATCAAAATGGACTCGTAAAATTTCCTTTGCTAATATTTTTATGCTGATGAATCTGTTTTGTGTCCTTATGGGAATTTTAGCCAGTTTATGTACAACTAGCTGGGATGCTGGGAGCCGTAACGTCTCTGGAGCGGAATAAGATTTTATTGCTCGGTAGATTCAGAAAGAGTAGCGTATACCTTTCCCCTTAATGGGTTACTTTGCGGGGGAAATATAGTATGACCGTTACCTCCGCATCTCGCAGGTGTAAAGGTATGTAAAGCGAAGAAAACTGTTAGTATGATTTTAGTTTTTCGCCACATATACAGTACCTACAAAATTGCAACACCTACACGGTCAAAATGTATGAACGTCTGTTTTTTTTTAAATTACCGATGTAAAATTTTTGTTTGTGTATTTTTACCCGTCAGTGTTAGGTTCATGAAATTGTAATAAAAGCCAGTTTCAATTTGATTGTAAATATTTTCATTACATTGAAAAATTTTTTTTTTTTTTGTCAATGTTAATGCGTGAAAGAATAGTACTTCTGATTCCATCATATTATGCCAACTAAGGTACTTAAGGTGTAGGGGCCGCCTTGTAAACACATTTACAATAATATCAGGCTAAATAAAATTGGTCTCTTAAGCAAGTCACTATCCACCACATTCCTACTTAGAATAAATTAATGAAACAACGCCCATACTTTTTCGTTTCTCATTAATTATATCTTTTAGTCTAACATTTATTGTTAAAAGACGACAAACATCGCAAAAAGCAGACTCCCCAACCCACGTGACTACTTCAGGTATCCCACATAGGTAGCTTACCTACCTACATAGCAAGTAAATGATGATGATTTATAATAACAAGACACACTCCCTGTTACGGAGGAGATTACCCTCGATGACTACACACCGTAATTCCACTCTCACAGCATAATTTATGAATATTTTATTCAGTAATGTTCTTTGTTAAAAGGCAAGAAGGTACTTGATAACTTTTCTTAAGTCTCACATAAATTATGAAGGAAGGTTAAGCACAGGGATAAGTGGTTGTACTCTACTAGGGAAGCAGAAATTCTGTGATGAAATTTTCATTATAACGTTGAAAGCACTGGGAACACCTTGGTAATCTTTTAAGGTAAACGTAATATGATATGGGGTTGCTTAATTGCTGGAAGGTAAAAATAAAGCTTTAATGTATAAGTACTGAAGACTCAATTTTGAAAAAAAAATACTATATTGTTGAGGTAAATTGTACTTACTTTTTAATTTCAGCTCATTTTTAATTAGTAGATTTATAAAGTAGTCGCATTAGCTTCTTGAAATGGCCTTTTGATTATTTTGATAAAATTGTGTTTGGTATCGCTTGCATTCATTGATGAAAAATAAAAGGTAGGTAGATCACAATATAGTCATAATAAAATGAAATATTCAAGGGCTAAACTTCGTTTTCGATTTACAATTTTTTATACAAAAGTTACAGAAAAAAGAACATGGCCAGTCAACAATGGACACAAAATAATACACTTCTGAAAAGAAAATGCCAATAAACCTAACCTTTAAAAAAAAAGACATTAAGTAGTTTTTTCTTAAAGTGAACAAAAAGCTATCCGCTTTGTGCCAAAAATAGAACCGGAGAGAAAGTCAAAAATAAACTGGGGTCATTTAAGGGAACAACATGAAAAAGGGGTCTTATTTTCTGCCCAGTGGTCACTTGGTCAGTCTTTGATCTTGGGCTCGTAAAATAAGTAAATCATGTTCGTTGACTAAGTGACAGGCCTTTGGTCTACTTTCTTGTATTAGGAGTGTATGAAGTTGCCGAATATGGTAGTCATTCATGTAAATTCAAAATAATTATGCACACAGTTGCAAAATACACGGGTATTCACACATCTCTGATTACCTGGACCATATCTGAGAACCTCTAGTTACGGAGATATTGGAGAGGTCTAAAATCCAACTTTTTCACAAGCTTTTTTATTTAAATACAAGTTTTTAATGTTATAACTTTATTTTAAATACCTCCATGACCCCTGCACTATTCAATACACCCATCAACACAATGTTTTGAGTCCGTGAGTCCTACTGTAAAACGTTATTTTTCACCCCAAAAACAAGTCGTAGTGCAGGGTTACTTAGTTTGGTGTACAGAATGCTTGGTTGACGGTTTCGTGAAGGGTCCGTTTCCACCTTCACGTTACTAATGTTAATGTGTTTATATTAAAATCAC